>CAJVGC010000508.1:8804163-8902019 GCA_910822075.1 Senecio squalidus | reverse complement strand
AATAACTAATTGAATCCGTAATTGTGACAAACCTTGGGGACCAAATCCGTATATGAGGACAAACTTTAGGGACGAAATCGGTAATTGGAGCAAATCTTAGGGATGAAAAAAGGTAATTAGTTTCTAAAAGTGAATAACTTATGCAACTTTTTAAACTTAGAGACGAAATCTTTAATTTGAAATAAACCTTAGGGACGATTTGTGTAATTAACTCCTCATTGAATCTTTGTCGTTCAAAAGAAAAAAGGTGGTGGATGGTGGCGGAAGGGAAGGATGAGTATGGTCCGAGACGGTGGCTAACGCCATACCATTTTGAGGCCAAGATAGATTACATGATGATTTTTGTTCTCATATAGTTTGGTAGTCCTTGCAAAGTTTTTTAGATTTAAGTGATGGAAAAAACCCAAACTTTTCTCTAGGTATGAAAAAAGCAAGATTTTCCGGGCGAATTAGGGAATGGACATGATCATATATCTTGTGAGATATAAAGAAGTATTGTAAAGATTTAACAAACGTATTTTGTAATCGAGAAGTTAAACATTTTAGGAAAGACAACATCGACGAAAACTGAGAAATTGAGGTTAATGACGCAGGTGGGATAAAGGAACATAACTTCATGTGACATACAAATGGGACATTTAACTAATTAGTTATTCACGATGTTAACCGAGCAAGAACAAAATGTACGAAATCTCACTTTTAGGGATGACTGGTATAATTAGTGAAATTTAATAACAACATCCATAATCATGATATAACCACGGGGATAATACGTGTAATTTACTTAAATATTTATAATTTAACATCCTAAATATTTTAGCCGGTTAAATAATTTGTATTTTAGTTTATTTGAATAGATTTAATTTATTAGAGTTTTTTTGTTCTCTATTACAAGCAAAGCAAGTTCGGATCGAATAGAGATTCTACGGTCATATGATCGAGATCTAGATCCCACTAATATCTTATACTTTTAGATATCAAATGTTAGTTTATGTCGGTTTTAGTAAATAAGATCGTGAAATCATAACATCATACGATCAAAATCGAGATTTTAACAAACTTTGTTTATAGTAAATTCGAAGAAAAACTTATCCACCAATAATAATTTTAATTCTTTTAAATTTAGGGCCATATTTAAAGTTGTAATATGGGAAAATCTAATTAATTTACCCGAATGAAAAGATTAATTCATATTATCTTTTAGAACACATTTGGGTAATTAGGGTGACGTTTTCATTCATCTCAAAGTTTTTTGAAAGCTTTTAAATGACAGGATTTTCATAATTTATTGGCAAGGTTTTCACTAGAATCGGAAAACATGTAACAAATATTGGTTTTAATGCAGAAAATCGACATTAAGTACGTATTACCACATGTTTGGTTTGCAAATATGAGTTCCAGAGCAATTGCAAAGCACAACACGACAAATTTGTACACACATATGGTTCCATTTCTGTTGACATTTCTAAAGTATAACTGATTGATGCCTAATAGGTTGTGCTATGCATAACCTAAATCTTTCCTTGGCCTTATATGAGAATGAAAACAAGTAGTGATTTATATAAGCTCCTAGTACGTGTATCGATTTTTTTTTAAACTTTACAAAATGATCATCATTTTTTCTCGATATACCATAATATATACTATATCTAATATCAAATTTTTTCTTGTTAATATATTAAAACAACTAAAAGTGATAGAATATGTGACTAGACCTGAACTATATAACAATTAATTAAAAAGAAAAAAAACCGAATATCTTTTCATCTTGTAATGAATTTGGAATTCAATTTTCTTGTCACATACTCTTAGATAATTTGTTCAAGAGCCAAATACTATTTTTATGTAACACGATTTTTTATAGCTAGGATCGGTTCGAAACATGTGTAAGGTGTGCGACCATACATGGCCCCTAGACAGGAACATACCACTTTTTTCGAATACACATATATATATTAGTGTAACAACTTAACAAAATTACCCGGAAGTTGTGGGTGACGAAGCACAAAATAAGGTTCGATTTTCATTATGTGTTTTTATGTTTAGAATATTTATCGGTTCAAAATAGTTCAAAATAAGTTATTTATCAAAAAAGTAAAAAAAATTTAGAAAGTTGTCATGAATCTTGAAGGAAAAGTAGTTTAAATTTTTGTTTCTCATCGTATATTGTTATTATTTAATAGGTGAAAAAAGTCCATATACTGAATTGAAATTAAAATTGAAAACAATGATATTAAATTTAGTGAATAGTGATTGAAATAGATATTTTACTTTTTCTTTTCTTCTTATGTATAAGTAAACCTTTATACATCGAATAGTGAAAAAAAAAATGAATAATAAAATGAAGTTAAATTTAATTAAAACGTTATTGAATATTTCTACATAATTTAGAAAAATAATTTTTTTTTTGTAAACAAATAATGTATTATCGTCTGAGGGTTGAGATCAAGAAACACAAAAAACAATGGATCAATAACATTCTTTCATTTTAAAAACCCACTATAATTTATTTTTGTTTAAAAATTAATTATCTCATAAACGATAAATGTATTAAACGAATAAATTGCACCATTAAAACGAGTATTTTCTCCTCTTTCTATAGAACACAAACTCGATATACTTTTGACGAAATTTATTTTCGGGTTCTTTTTACGGGTTTTGAAATTTTATATTATAAATCACTGTTTTATTACATGTGATATCAGTAGTTTGACATATTATATTTTTGTTTTTTCGTTTTGATTGTAGTTGAATTACGTAATATAACAAATCTATGTTTTGAAATTTGTATTTAGTGTTCAAATCACATGTGATATTGACTTACGAATTTCAGCATTTGACCATAAACGAAAAAATAAAAAGTCGTCAAAATTCAAACTTTTTTCTGGGTCCATATATGTTATACATTGTATGACATTGTTGTGTATTAAAATTCATATTTGAAGTTAAACTCATGAATGTTATTGTCTTTTGAGTTTTTGAAATTTTACATAAATAATATCACATATGATATGTATTCATATCACATATGATGTTTCAATAATATCACATATGATATGTATTCATATCACATATCTTATTCTTTTGAGTTTTTGAAATTTTACATACATAATATCACATATGATATGTATTCATATCACATCTGATTTACAGTAAAATATCACATATGATATAGTATCACATATGATATAAATTCATATCATATACGTTATTGTCTTTTGAGTTTTTGAAATTTTATATAGATAATATCACATATGATATGTATTCGTATCACATATGATTTACATATCACATATGATAAAGTATTATCATAGTGATTTTAGTATATCATATTTTATGTCAAAAACGAGAAAAAATAAAACTATTTAAAATTCGATTTTTTTTTTCTAAATTTAGGTAGTTTATACATTTTACAGTAATTTTCTTTTATAAATATGTACATATTGATGTAATATCACATGTGATATTATGGTTACAATTTCAATACCCATTAAAAGGAAGAAAAAAAAATCGTCGAAAGTATATAAAACCAATGCTCTAATTAAAGATAAAAGCGAGACAATCGCAACGGTATATTTTGCTTCATCTAACGATTAACGTTTTGTGAGATAATTTAATTTAAAAAAATAAAATAAAAATAAGTTTTGATTTTAATCTTAGCCATTAGATTAAAATTGATAAATAGTCAAGATGATGTCTTTTGGTCCCAAAAGAATTATAAGTCTTAATTGAATATTTCTCTATCGTCTGAAATATATAATAAATTCAATTTAACATTTAAGTATCTAATCGTTTAAAACTCGTTTTAATGTGTCGTTTCCTTACAATTATAATATTACTTGATAAACAAAGCAAATTATAAATTGCTGGTGCATTGCTGTTCAAGGAGAATGTGATGGCATATGATTTGCTTCTAAAAACTTTTAAAACTTGTTATCCGAATGAACCTAAAATCGTTCTTACAGACCAAGATACGTCCTTGAAACAACTTGTCCCTAAGAATTTTTTAAATGCTCGTCACAGACTATGCATTTGGCATATAACGGAAAAAATTAGTACAAAGGTATGTTTTTTTCTTACTTTTTTTTCTTACTTTTTCTATTTAAAACTGCATCTATTTTTCGGGAAGATTACATATAAAATAAAAAGTCAGTTAAAAGATTGTTTTGATGTTTTGACTCATTTGGTTACAAATGAGTCAAAATGGTGTCATAATGCTTTTATAAGTTTTAACATTGGAAAAAAAGATTTAAAAAGGTATCTTTTTGCTGAAATAAAGTTTGTGTCATAGGTTGGGTTGAAAACTGACCTATGACAATTTAGATGCATTTTTACAAATTAGATGCATTTTAAATATGTTTTTCAAATTATACATCTATTATTTGTTTTAATGAATAAATGTTTTTTTATCAGCTTGGCCCAACAATTTGCATGGATGGTTTTAAGGCAAAATTATCCAAAATTGTTTGGCCCGATAAACTTAGTCCTGAAGTTTTTGTTGATCGTTGGTTTGGGTTGCTTAAAAAGTTTAATGTTGAAAACAATAAAGGGCTATCTAATATGTTTGAATTGAGGGAAAATTGGATTCCTGCGTATTTTAGAGATTGGGAAATGTCTTGTCTCATGCGTACCTCTTCTCGTTCAGAGAGAGGTTGAGCATCTGAAGATGAAAAAGGTTGAACAAGCTACTAGTAGAGCTGATACGTCCACGGAGAAAGCTTTCACTCAAGTCAAGCCCAATCACATGGCCTTCACCGCTACACGCCACACCATCCCACAAACAACAATCATAACCATTATCTCTTGAGGTATTAATCTTTCTCCAAGATTTAAACTTTTGAAGCCCACGGGAATCTTGCTTAAATTCGAACAAAGCTAGACACTCTTCGTCGTGGCTTAATAACGGTGCATGAGAGAAGGACTAGTATGTATATAAAAGAGAAAGCTGCCATGAATCTTGAAGGCATGAACACAAGTAGTTGAAAAAAATAAATAGACAATAAAGAACTATTGCGATTACGAAACAGTCATAAATACAGTTTAAATAGTTTAAATACAGAACTAATGTTAAAAAACTAGCTTCTTCCGACTGCAAGAATTTTAGACGGATTTGTATGACGGAAAAAGAAGAATCACAAATCTTGTTTCCAACAGATTCCGACGGCCATGGTGTCATACACATACTAACACATATCCCGTGATTTGTCAAAATATATTGGAGATTTGTACGTACTATTTCTACAAGTAGACTCAATTTTTTTTTAAATATGAACAAAAAAAATGCTAAGTTCATTTAACTACCATATTTGTTAAGTTCGTTGCCATATAAAATAAAGACTTTTAACTTTTTTTTCATTCATCATTCTGTTACCGTTTAGTGTTTACCCATTCTGTTACTGTTTGGTGTTTACCCATTCACGATTAATTTAATTATATTACGTATATCTCAATCCCTTAAAATATTTTGAGCTCAAATCAACTTCATATTTTCTGTTGTTGCTCGTGCTAAATAATTCCAACCCGCACTATTCCTCATCATTCCCGAAAGGTTAGTTCTCGGGTGGGATGATAAAAAAAATGGCAAACAGTGTCACACCTAAAAGTATTTTTATTTAAACCAAATCTTTATTCTCCTGATCCTGCTTATAAATAATCGTGTTTTTCTGTAATAAGTGTAGATAACAGAGATATCCATTGAGTCTATCCATAATTTTCTTTTTCCAAACAATAGAAAAGCCTGTTACAATAGACAAGCTTATTCCATATACTGCTAACAAAAGGCAAACGATTATGGTAATTAACAGTAGTCCAAACAGTTGCTCCCAGATGACAAGTGCTGACATCAACAACAGTTGGACTCACGCTACTATCTGGTAAGTCACTTCAAATCTTTGCAACTTAATAATTTCTCGCGTGAATGGGTTGAAAAACAGGACCCGTTGTGTTCTTAGTTTGTATAGCAATAACCAACCGCCTTTATTGTAACAAATCTTGCAGCCGTGAAACTCTTGTAATTCAAGTGAGTACGTTTTGCATTGTGATTGGTCGTAAAATTCAAAACGGTTACCTAGACATGTTTTCGGTTTTCCTTTTTTCAAAACAGCAAGCTAAGTTTCGATTGGTCTTTGTGGTTTTCTAATCCAAAGGGAATTCTTTATGTTTAGCTTATAGCTTCTTTTTTTTTTTATCTCAACCCTCTATCTTGGAGCCTTCCTTTTCGTAGACATGTTTTCGGTTTTCCTTTTTTCATTAATGAGTTAATTACATAAATCGTCCCTATGTTTTATCTAAGATTATGGTTCCGTCCCTAAGTTTAAAAAGTTGCATAAACCGTCAAAGTTTAGAAATTAATTACGTTTTTCGTCGTTAATAACTAATTTGCATCCGTAATTGGGACAAACCTTGGGGACCAAATCCGTATATGAGGACAAACTTTAGGGACGAAATCGGTAATTGGAGCAAATCTTAGGGATGAAAAAGGTAATTAGTTTCTAAAAGTGGATGATTTATGCAACTTTTTAAACTTAGGGACGAAATCCGTAATTTGAAATAAACCTTAGGGACGATTTGTGTAATTAACTCCTCATTGAATCTTTTTCGTTCAAAAGAAAAAAAGGTGGTGGATGGTGGCGGAAGGGAAGGATGAGTATGGTCCGAGACGGTGGCTAACGCCATACCATTTTGAGGCCAAGATAGATTACATGATATTTTTGTTCTCATATAGTTTGGTAGTCCTTGCAAAGTTTTTTAGATTTAAGTGATGGAAAAACCCAAACTTTTCTCTAGGTATGGAAAAAGCAAGATTTTCCGGGCGAATTAGGGAATGGACATGATCATATATCTTGTGAGATATAAAGAAGTATTGTAAAGATTTAACAAACGTATTTTGTAATCGAGAAGTTAAACATTTTAGGAAAGACAACATCGACGAAAACTGAGAAATTGAGGTTAATGACGCAGGTGGGATAAAGGACCAACATAACTTCATGTGACATACAAATGGGACATTTAACTAATTAGTTATTCACGATGTTAACGAGCAAGAACAAAATGTTAAGAAATCTCACTTTTAGGGATGACTGGTATAATTAGTGAAATTTAATAACAACATCCATAATCATGATATAACCACGGGGATAATACGTGTAATTTACTTAAATATTTTATAATTTAACATCCTAAATGTTTTAGCCGGTTAAATAATTTGTATTTTAGTTTATTTGAATAGATTTAATTTATTTAGAGTTTTTTTGTTCTCTATTACAAGCAAAGCAAGTTCGGATCGAATAGAGATTCTACGGTCATATGATCGAGATCTAGATCCCACTAATATCTTATACTTTTAGATATCAAATGTAAGTTTATGTCGGTTTTAGTAAATAAGATCGTGAAATCATAACATCATACGATCAAAATCGAGATTTTAACAAACTTTGTTTATAGTAAATTCGAAGAAAAACTTATCCACCAATAATAATATTGTTTAATTCTTTTAAATTTAGGGCCATATTTAAAGTTGTAATATGGGAAAATCTAATTAATTTATCCGAATGAAAAGATTAATTCATATTATCTTTTAGAACACATTTGGGTAATTAGGGTGACGTTTTCATTCATCTCAAAGTTTTTAGCTTTTAAATGACAGGATTTTCATAATTTATTGGCAAGGTTTTCACTAGAATCGGAAAACATGTAACAAATATTGGTTTTAATGCAGAAAATCGACATTAAGTACGTATTACCACATGTTTGGTTTGCAAATATGAGTTCCAGAGCAATTGCAAAGCACAACACGACAAATTTGTACACACATATGGTTCCATTTCCGTTGACATTTCTAAAGTATAACTGATTGATGCCTAATAGGTTGTGCTATGCATAACCTAAATCTTTCTTGGCCTTATATGAGAATGAAAACAAGTAGTGATTTATATAAGCTCCTAGTACGTGTATCGATTTTTTTTTAAACTTTACAAAACATGTCTATAGTATATGATCATCATTTTTTCTCGATATACCATAATATATAATATATCTAATATCAAATTTTTTCTTGTTAATATATTAAAACAACTAAAAGTGATAGAATATGTGACTAGACCTGAACTATATAACAATTAATTAAAAAGAAAAAAAAAACGAATATCTTTTCATCTTGTAATGAATTGGAATTCAATTTTCTTGTCACATACTCTTAGATAATTTGTTCAAGAGCCAAATACTATTTTTATGTAACACGATTTGTTATAGCTAGGATCGGTTCGAAACATGTGTAAGGTGTGCGACCATACATGGCCCATAGACAGGAACTGTGACAACCGCGAATTTCCAAGGTAAATTCCCGTCATTTATTCTATTTATCCTTTTATTTTCGTTATTCGTTTAGATCCTATTGACTATTTTTTTTAGTATTTGTGTGTATCGCGTATTTATATTTTATTTACGCCTCGTATTCGTATTTCTACTTTTGTGTCGGGTTAGTTTTATTATTTCGGGTTCCGAGTAGGAATCGTATTTAGCCTTAAGTGCCTAGTAAAATTAAGTATTCTCGTAAGTTAGTTAGGGATTTTATGCCTTTAATTATACGATTAAAATTAACGTTTATATATTTTTCGAAGTTAAATATCTTACGTAAAATTTTATTACAAACCTAGCCCTTTAACGGGACTTAACGACAAAAAGTTTACAAATTCCGTCCTTTTAACTTGGGGGTTAAGTGGGAATCTTCTATTTTGGGTTTGTCTCCTTGTGCATAGAAAGTGGATCAAGAGGCCTTTGCCCCATTTGGGCCTTTTCCCACCCATTTCTCTGTCTTCCTCTTTTCTCCTTCTAAACACAAACACACAGACATCATCAATTTACTCTCTAAAATCCCAAACCAAATCAGCAAATTCGTCATCAAAATCACCAAATTTCCGCCAAGTAATTACTCCAAACGAAGACAAAGTCAATTGTTCATCTTTTTCCTCGATTTCCTTTCGATTTGGTAAGCTTATTTTCCTCTAAATCTTCATTTTCTTTAACCTTTTTAAGCTATAAAATAAGAAAATTAAACATAACTAAAACCGGGAAAGAAACTGAAATTTATAACACTTTTATGACGGAAATTTATAAAACGAAAAATCTGCCCAAAATGCCCTTTTTAATCCCAGCAACAGCTACGTTTTATGTGTGTTTAGACATGAGTTTTTAACCAAAAAGTCTCTAAAACTAATATACAACGAGTAACCTTTAAACCGATACCTTAATCTCAACTTCCGAGCTGTTATTGACCCACGAAACAGCAGCTGTTGCTGCTGTTCGTGGGGGAGTAATAACTCATTTTCAGCGCAACATGCTGTCCTCAGCAACAACTCGGTCAGCAGCACCTCTGAACAGCAACACCTTTGGTCCGAAACACTTTTAAATCCGCAACACTTAGACAGCAACTCTTGTGTCCCGTAACACCACTTATCCGCAACACTCTGGAAAGTAACACCTCTGTCCGCAACACATATGACCCGTGACATGTACATATCCGCAACACATCATTTGTACCGCAACTCTTAAACCCGCAACACCTTCCAATCCGTAACACTTGTTTCGTTAGCAACAACTTTAGCACAACATATATCATATCCCTTCTGCATATATATAATAACACATGTAGCACTTCTTTACACCATAAGATATATATACATAACACACATACATATACATACCATACATCATAACTACATATATATAAATAACACATATTCATGCAGCAACACATACGCAGCATCACACCAGTTCCGTAATTTGATCTCGTTTTTGCTTCGTAACCTTTCGTTTTTACTCAAAACTACTTATATACATTATTAACTATACTTAAGACAATATATCCTTTAAAACAATACAACACCAGCACAACATACCTGCTTCTCCTCGTTTTCTTTCATTTCCGTTCTAGTCCTCGTCATGTAAACATTCATTCTTACACAAACTTGATTATAAATACTATATGCTACATTTAAATTATTATACTTTATTAAACTTACATTTCGGACTCGAAATATAATTATAATCTCTAATATGACATTATTATAACGGTTTTGAATAAAAACATATAATCTTTTATTTAAACATACGTTTTCCTATAACTCGACCGTAATCTTAAGCCCTTATAATTAAAGTATAAGATTGTCGTTTGACACGAGTTATGTTATATTATACTCAAAATACTATTTTTGAACGATATATTATTATAAATATAACACATAACGTTAATCGTATAAGGCAACCCTACTAGACTAGAAATACTTAAACTTATTAATTGTGTTATTGCTAGGGCACTTAGGCGTTAGAGTTTCATCCGCTTGATTGTCTTTTACCCGACTTGCTATTTGCGTTACTGTGAGTTATTCGATGCCCTTTTACTACTTTATAAATTTTACTTCGGGCATGATTAGCGTTAACTAAATTTTTATATATCTTGATTATACATGTTTAGATTATGATGCCTTTAAACTTAGTGTTGCTTTAAACTTATATGGCCTTGGTGGTAGTATAAGGCCCTCAAACACCTGTTAACTCTAGTTGAGCCCACGGTACTTATATATAGATCTATTTGGGTTTAACAAACCCTCATCGCCGTATTGGGATGTCTTGCCTTGAGTGCGGTCTTGCGGACGGATGTTATTTACCGCTTAAAGTTTCTCGTACTATCTTAGTTGATACACTAAGACAGATGGTTTATTGTTGCCTTTACTTTGTTGCCTATACGTGTTGCCTTTACATTACAGTACGGTTCAGGTGTAGATAAATAAACTAAGTTTGTTGCATATATCATACATTGTTATAATTCAAGATATTAACCATTTTTACTATTGATTTCTAACTACATTTTCTAATGGGTCAAAATCTTCAGAATATTATGTTTTTACTAAAATACGAATAACCCACCAACTTTATGTTGACGTCGTATTTTAACGCTTTTCAGGAGGTTGAGTTTTGCATCGATTATGGAGTTACTATTTTTGCTTTGGATATTGTATGGACTTTCGAAGAGACCTAGCTAGCTTCTATTTAAGCCATGTACTATCTTGTATTGTTTTATTTTGTATTGTTGTAACTCCTAAACTTCATTTAATGTAATCTTATTGTTATAGTATTTATTCGATGTAATACTTGGTCTTCTGATACCTAATACACTGCACACCTCGTTTTCCGCCTGAGCGGGGTGTGACAGAAATTGGTATCAGAGCCAATGGTTATAGCGAACTAAGTGGCTCCATTTGTGAATCACTTAGACTATGACTTTAGGCTTATATTGATCTACTCTGAAAACCTTTTTGTGTGCATTCCCTTTGACTTTTATATGTTTTGCCTTTACTCGTCTTAACGTTGAGTTCAATCTCGAGTTATGCACACACTCATATTCCTTTTATTTTCTTTCCAGACTATGATGTTCCAGGGAACTCTTAAGCGTAAGCAACCGACACCGCAGAACAACGAGAGTGACTTAGTCGATCGATTCGAGACGATACTTACGGAAAGCTTTGCCGCTATCTTACCCGATCTCGTGGCGAAGGTTAGTGAGAGAGTCCCGAAGAGTATTCGAGAATCTACACCTAATGAAGTAAGCTTTGATACGGAACCAAGTAATGCCGAGTACGATTACATACCACAGGACACTGAGGTTCAACCCAAGACTAGTGGTAAGAAAAGTCGAAACTCCCGTCGCAAGAGGAAGAACCTTAAGCATGATCGAAGACCGCAAAGGACTAAGAATCGCGTAGTCACATCTACACAGGGTTGGAGAAACTTCCCTAAGTGTAGCAAGTGTGGAAGTGCCCACGCTAGTGAAGTCGCATGTTGGATTTGCGAGAGATGCAAGAAATTAGGACATCTGGAGCAGTTTTGCAGGATTACCCCCGGATCGTGTTACGAGTGTGGTACTTTTGGACACTATCGTGACAAATGCCCTAAATGGAATACCTCTCCTACCAGTTTTCCTCCTTCTACTATCACACCAGACAGCGAAGTGGCAGGAACTCAAGATGTGAAGTTGCCATAGTTTGATGCTTGCTTTCGTAATCTACTTGATCGCTTACGTGGAACTGCTTGATCTATTTGATGTTATTGTACTTTATTTCGTTTGACATTATTGTACTTCGTTTATTCAGTTTATGTAAAACTTTGAATTTCGGATTCACTTATTTAATCTGATTATCCTTTTATCCTTATGAATGTTGTATCTCTCATTTTGATAGTATGATGTCTTGTTTATTCTAGCACGACCATCATTATGACTACTACCTTTAACACTCTTGTACTATTGTTGCAACTTATATTTAAAACCTTCTTTTTTTTTCCGTAAGAGGATTACTAAGTCTTGCTATAACCTATTATTAAATTATCTAAGCATGATTAGTGACTCACCTTATTCTTTCACTTAATCAACTATCCTTATTCCCATCTTCATTTCTTCCCCTTGATCGGGTTCACGCCTCGTAACTTTCGACTCGTGTTATCCTTAGAAGAGATGAGAAGATTTCGACTTGTAACTTTTCCACGCCTTACTTCTTCGTAACCCCAATAAGTTAGACATCATCTACGATGCAGAGTTGACAGACGATTGGTTGTGGAAGAACTTCGAAGACTTCGTCGGAACTACATTTTTGCCTTATTGACCGTTCAAATTTCCCTCGTTGAAGCTGGAATCCCCAATATCCTTTCTATCATGGAGTGACTTTCTGCTAATGCCAAGTTCGTGTACCACAAAAGATGATTCGTATGCCTTTACAAACAGTGATCCGTTACCCGATCTATACTACAAATCCGTTTGAAGCCGATGCAGGTGTTATCGAATTTCCTCGTCACCCCGTATTCGCTATTTTCCCTTTTAGCACAAACACATGATCATTCCTTGTTCACTTCATATTCTTGATTATACGATCCATTCATTACATATCGTTATCGATTCTTACATTCCATATCTTATTTTTCAATAAATCTTCGTTCTCTACGTATTCTTATACATATCTCTAGTCATACCATGCCTCTGATTTACTCGTCACCTTCTCACTATCGTGCATACGTCTCCGACATTTTTATATGTCCGATCTTCTAACCATTACATATTTTCGACCTTCTGGTCATCTCACATTTCTAAACTCCCCTCGACGTGCGTAGTCGTAATACTACCCTGTCATGCGTAAGCTTAATTAATTCATCATTTTTTTTTCACCATTCATTTCGCGTTCGAGATTATCTCACCGCTCATATCATCTCATCTTCTTGATCACTTTCCTTTATTCCTTTCGCCTTCACGATTTCATCTTCGTCAATTCATATTTCAAGCCATCATAAAGCTGAAGAATCGCGAGCATATTGGTTAAGGCTATTCGACTTACCTTGTCCACCCGTCGAAGATGTGTGTGGTACTGAGGATGAGGAATTGGCCCGATACTCGTGAGTAAACGAATACATTGCCGCAAAGATGCCTGAGCTTCTTTTAAGAGGGCAAACTGGATTTTTATACTTCCCTTATCCTTGAAACTACGCTGTTGTGAAATCCCCTTGATCTTTCCTAGCGCCTTCGGAAGTGGCTGAATTGCTTGGTCAGAACTATTAATTATCTGATAGCGTTATTATACGCCTTAGTCACTATCCGTAAAGTGCACATGTGAAATCTTCAAAGAAGAAAAATGAGTCGATATAGTTGGGATTATTATTAAGAGCTTTATAAGCTAACAGTAGATAACTGGAAATTTTATCCTTTCAACTGATGACTCATTTGAGTAATTCTTATTACCCTACAGAAGTTGATCTTCGGTCTGATTATCATCAACGAAGGACGACGTACTCAAGACCATTTCCATTCTCCTTACGATAATTACGAGTTCGTGCAATGCCGTCTGATTTGTCAAACGCGCAAGCCACCCTAGTGAATTTTAAGAAAATCGTATCCACCCTTTGTACCTCGCCAACTTCGTGATGTCCCCTGTCAACAACGTTCATACTAAACCTCGTAGCCGTGAAGAGCATACCGAATAACACTACTCTAATTTAAATTCATTTCAGAAGAAGCGTCCGTACGCTAAGTATCCAAGGTGCAAGATTTATTGGTATGAGGATTTAATTTATCGACCACGTGTTTAACACAAAGAATACTTATTAGTTTCGTGCCAATGTCTACACCGTGAAGAAGATAACTCCTACCATGAGCACCTAACGATATTCATTCATCATGAAAATAATCGATTCCTTTCATAAGTTCGCCGAGAATGCTTCCCATTGATTGGAACAAGCGATGTTATATTTCCCATTCTAAATCGGCCGGTGAGTACCGAGAATTTTTATCAAGATACTAGTAGGATATGGCGTACCGTATACGCTAGATTCAAGAATTTCCCGTATCCGACAACTCGAGGAATTGCTAATAATATCATCTTGGAGAAGAGTTGCGTTGGAACGTGACTGTGAAAATTGATATCTCCCGATTCAAGTTAGTGAGAACACTGATGTGTTCCGTCGTATAAAGACAATCCAACCTACTCGCCTACGTTTGTAATTATTCCTGTGCAGAGAGCTCGAAAGCTCAATTTATTCGATCACAGAAGAATGAACGTTTCTCTGGTTCAGTTCATCATCTAGAGACAAAGAATGACAACACACTAATTCCCCTTGATCATCATTAGAATCCGTGATTTTCGGAACTCGTATGATCGCAATTGCAAGTCTCACTTGTGTCTCACCAAGTTTGTCGTATATCTGTGGATAGAATCTTATTTGATTCGCAAGACAATTCGAGTTCATCACTTGTTTATTCTTTGAATATCATTCTCGTAAATCCCTTCTTATATTCCCTGTCGAGCGAAGGACTACGACTATTTGAAGACCGCAGATGAGAGGTCGCCCGTAGATCGCTCCACATTTTAATTGTTCACTGTATCTCGCGTTTCGCATTCCGCGTCCTTTTAGGAGAGTCGCGATGTAACTGTTTAGCTCGTTTCATACTAATGTTTATCTGATATTATTATCCGTCCAGTTGCCTTTCCTGGAGTCATTCGTAGATGTTGTGATTTTATCCACATCCTTCCTTATGCCTTTGTCCAGAGTCTTACTCTTAAGTAATTTCGAGGACGAAATTCTTTTTACTTGGGGAGACTGTGACAACCGCGAATTTCCAAGGTAAATTCCCGTCATTTATTCTATTTATCCTTTTATTTTCGTTATTCGTTTAGATCCTATTGACTATTTTTTTTAGTATTTGTGTGTATCGCGTATTTATATTTTATTTACGCCTCGTATTCGTATTTCTACTTTTGTGTCGGGTTAGTTTTATTATTTCGGGTTCCGAGTAGGAATCGTATTTAGCCTTAAGTGCCTAGTAAAATTAAGTATTCTCGTAAGTTAGTTAGGGATTTTATGCCTTTAATTATACGATTAAAATTAACGTTTATATATTTTTCGAAGTTAAATATCTTACGTAAAATTTTATTACAAACCTAGCCCTTTAACGGGACTTAACGACAAAAAGTTTACAAATTCCGTCCTTTTAACTTGGGGGTTAAGTGGGAATCTTCTATTTTGGGTTTGTCTCCTTGTGCATAGAAAGTGGATCAAGAGGCCTTTGCCCCATTTGGGCCTTTTCCCACCCATTTCCCTGTCTTCCTCTTTTCTCCTTCTAAACACAAACACACAGACATCATCAATTTACTCTCTAAAATCCCAAACCAAATCAGAAATTCGTCATCAAAATCACCAAATTTCCGCCAAGTAATTACTCCAAACGAAGACAAAGTCAATTGTTCATCTTTTTCCTCGATTTCCTTTCGATTTGGTAAGCTTATTTTCCTCTAAATCTTCATTTTCTTTAACCTTTTTAAGCTATAAAATAAGAAAATTAAACATAACTAAAACCGGGAAAGAAACTGAAATTTATAACACTTTTATGACGGAAATTTATAAAACGAAAAATCTGCCCAAAATGCCCTTTTTAATCCAAGCAACAGCTACGTTTTATGTGTGTTTAGACATGAGTTTTTAACCAAAAAGTCTCTAAAACTAATATACAACGAGTAACCTTTAAACCGATACCTTAATCTCAACTTCCGAGCTGTTATTGACCCACGAAACAGCAGCTGTTGCTGCTGTTCGTGGGGGAGTAATAACTCATTTTCAGCGCAACATGCTGTCCTCAGCAACAACTCGGTCAGCAGCACCTCTGAACAGCAACAACTCGGTCAGCAGCACCTCTGAACAGCAACACCTTTGGTCCGAAACACTTTTAAATCCGCAACACTTAGACAGCAACTCTTGTGTCCCGTAACACCACTTATCCGCAACACTCTGGAAAGTAACACCTCTGTCCGCAACACATATGACCCGTGACATGTACATATCCGCAACACATCATTTGTACCGCAACTCTTAAACCCGCAACACATATGACCCGTGACATGTACATATCCGCAACACATCATTTGTACCGCAACTCTTAAACCCGCAACACCTTCCAATCCGTAACACTTGTTTCGTTAGCAACAACTTTAGCACAACATATATCATATCCCTTCTGCATATATATAATAACACATGTAGCACTTCTTTACACCATAAGATATATATACATAACACACATACATATACATACCATACATCATAACTACATATATATAAATAACACATATTCATGCAGCAACACATACGCAGCATCACACCAGTTCCGTAATTTGATCTCGTTTTTGCTTCGTAACCTTTCGTTTTTACTCAAAACTACTTATATACATTATTAACTATACTTAAGACAATATATCCTTTAAAACAATACAACACCAGCACAACATACCTGCTTCTCCTCGTTTTCTTTCATTTCCGTTCTAGTCCTCGTCATGTAAACATTCATTCTTACACAAACTTGATTATAAATACTATATGCTACATTTAAATTATTATACTTTATTAAACTTACATTTCGGACTCGAAATATAATTATAATCTCTAATATGACATTATTATAACGGTTTTGAATAAAAACATATAATCTTTTATTTAAACATACGTTTTCCTATAACTCGACCGTAATCTTAAGCCCTTTTATAATTAAAGTATAAGATTGTCGTTTGACACGAGTTATGTTATATTATACTCAAAATACTATTTTTGAACGATATATTATTATAAATATAACACATAACGTTAATCGTATAAGGCAACCCTACTAGACTAGAAATACTTAAACTTATTAATTGTGTTATTGCTAGGGCACTTAGGCGTTAGAGTTTCATCCGCTTGATTGTCTTTTACCCGACTTGCTATTTGCGTTACTGTGAGTTATTCGATGCCCTTTTACTACTTTATAAATTTTACTTCGGGCATGATTAGCGTTAACTAAATTTTTATATATCTTGATTATACATGTTTAGATTATGATGCCTTTAAACTTAGTGTTGCTTTAAACTTATATGGCCTTGGTGGTAGTATAAGGCCCTCAAACACCTGTTAACTCTAGTTGAGCCCACGGTACTTATATATAGATCTATTTGGGTTTAACAAACCCTCATCGCCGTATTGGGATGTCTTGCCTTGAGTGCGGTCCTTGCGGACGGATGTTATTTACCGCTTAAAGTTTCTCGTACTATCTTAGTTGATACACTAAGACAGAGGGTTTATTGTTGCCTTTACTTTGTTGCCTATACGTGTTGCCTTTACATTACAGTACGGTTCAGGTGTAGATAAATAAACTAAGTTTGTTGCATATATCATACATTGTTATAATTCAAGATATTAACCATTTTTACTATTGATTTCTAACTACATTTTCTAATGGGTCAAAATCTTCAGAATATTATGTTTTTACTAAAATACGAATAACCCACCAACTTTATGTTGACGTCGTATTTTAACGCTTTTCAGGAGGTTGAGTTTTGCATCGATTATGGAGTTACTATTTTTGCTTTGGATATTGTATGGACTTTCGAAGAGACCTAGCTAGCTTCTATTTAAGCCATGTACTATCTTGTATTGTTTTATTTTGTATTGTTGTAACTCCTAAACTTCATTTAATGTAATCTTATTGTTATAGTATTTATTCGATGTAATACTTGGTCTTCTGATACCTAATACACTGCACACCTCGTTTTCCGCCTGAGCGGGGTGTGACAGGAACATACCACTTTTTTCGAATACACATATATATATTTGTGTAACAACTTAACAAAAAATACAAAAAATGTATTCAGACGACGATTTTATTGAAAAAGATGATCTTGAGTAAAAAAAAAAAAATTGTAAGAGAACCCATTTTTAAATTTCGCACGATGCCTTAATATTCTCGGGACCGACACACTTTGTTATAGATGATTATCATATTAACTATCCATAACGAATAACCTATATTACTACACTCTCCAAATACCTATAAATGACTAGAGCATCCCTATTTATACTAGTTTATCTTCCAAATGAACGACATGGCCGGATTAAAGCTACAATGTCCTAGAGTTTATCGAAAAAAATCTAAAAAAACTAAAAAAATCCCAAATAACTTTAAACGACACGGTAGCTCCATAATTCTCTTCACAATGTCGTAAAGTTAACTAAACAACTCTTAAACGGTAGTTCTTACTTTTCATAGAAGCATATAATGCCAATCATTTGATTTCATCTCATTTTTTGTCATATTTTTTTATAATTAACATTTCAATCAACAAATGTTACAATAATTAAAAGTAACACTACAAGTCGCATTCCATATCGCACATAAGGCGCAAACTGCCACACATTACCCGAGCCATAAATTCAGAGAATTCGAAGAAAAAAGAACCCCTAAACTTTAAGCCATGACTTCGCGCCTCCAAATCACAACAATCGTTGTGCATTGAGAACTAACAAGGTAAAAGCTTTGATGATGCAGGTATAAACATTGACATCTCAGAACGAAATCAAACATCAAAAACCGGCAAAAATTATTATTATTGTAAAAACAGAGTTACTATTTTCAAAAATTATATATAAAAAACAATCTTTTCGATAAATCAATAACATCTAACTAAACAAATTAATACCAATGTATCCTAACAAAAGATAAAATAAACTCCCTTGTGAGTTGGATACCTAGGTTTACCAAAAAAAAAAAAAAAAAACAAAACAAAAGATCGACCTCATAAACAAAATTAATCTGTTGAATCCACTTATACGTACTAACTAGAATCAGTTCAAATCCGAACAAGTGCAAAACAAAGCTGTTTCTCAACCCGAAACGACATAACCTGTATCATAGTGCTCTCTTTCAACCCATTCATGCTTACAAGTTCGTTCCATTGTTTTTTCAACACATAGTTTTTGCTTGTCCCCATATTCCACTGCCCAAAATTCAATATCGACTTACGCCTTTCTGGATCAAACACCCACACACTGATATTCTCTTCATTCCCAAGTTTCATCTTCTCATCACTTGTCAAAAACCCAGGATTCTTTACTTTTAAAACGGGCATCAATAATCGACCAAGATTCTTAGCGACATCAGACTTTGTAAGCTGCTTCGCCAACACTAACTTAACTTCTGAACCACCCATATTCGTAACAAAATCGGTGAAATCTATAACATTATCGTCGTTCTTCACATTGTCATAAAGAATGAGATTTCTTGAATCTTTTTCGACATGAACAGTATTCTTGAATCTAGGATTAGGAAATTCTTTGGTCAATGAGCTTTCTTCTTTGGAACGCTAAAATCAAAGATGGACATGTTTTCTTGAACTAGGGTCTTCTTCGGTTTGAACTTGAACGTAACTTTGGTAACGTTGGTTGATAGTTGTTTCCTTTTCTTTTCTTGAATATCGAAGAGTTTTCGAGGCATGGTTTTGATTGTAGTAGCAGGATCATCGTCATGAAAAGCCATTAACGATAACAATATGCCGATCTTCCTCCTGCAGTTTCTTTCTTCTGTTTCTGCGTCTTTTGCCATTAAATCAATGATTACCTACATCAGAAATATTGATTATTTTTTTTTAGGGTGAAGTGGAATAAACTTGGATGCCAAGTAAAAGAATGGCAGATTATGAAGATGGTGTGTTATTTATGGTATATTTTAGGATAAAATTAGAAGTAGAAGTGGGGATGTATTTATGGTAGTTTCAAGATTTACCAACAATTGTAATATTGGCCCATTACTGAAGCCCTTATTTAATCACCAATAAGCCCAGCCAACCTGAATTATTTCCCTTGCTCATCAGTCTAGAAATTTCTCCTTTTACTTGAAACTGCCAAGAGACATAAATGCTACCCATAGCCGAGGAATTGCATCGCTAACGAAAGAAGGGGTTCTTTTTCTTCACGATATGAAACTCGTGAACTATGTTTTTTCTTCCACATATGATTGGGGATCCCGCATTTAGCTCAACGGGTGAATCCTCTTGGGATCCGTTATACTTAGGGGAGTTTGTTGCAGTTTATATAAGAGCTTATGAGCTTATTAACTTTCGGCTTATTTTTCATAAGTCGAGATTTCATGATATAATGGTTTATAAGTTTATTATTGTTTATTAAATCAGAAGCCCAAAAACCCTTATATAAACTCAAGCGAACACCCCTTAATACTCGTATGAAAAGCCCGGCTTAAAATGGTCCACGCAATTCATAACTAAACATTAATAAGCATGGTTCTAAATAGCGCGCTATAGCGGCGCCAAGGCGCGAGGCGTGGTCTCGCCGTTACGAATCAGTCCATAGCGTTGTCTTAAAGCGTAGCGTGATGTAAGGCGCGCTATAGCGCCATATCGTGCGCTATTGCGTGTGGCGTCGCGCCTTTTCTTGAAGCGTTTATTGTTATATCAGATTTGGGCCTTTTCAATTCACCTATTTGGACTTATATCAAATGGACCACTCATATAAACTAAAAAAAATAGATAAATAAGTGAAACCCAATCTGTATCACACAGTCACACTCACACACAAATATTTGTATACTAATTTTGTTTATTTGTATACTAAATATTGCCGCTATATATCACGCCTTAACAAACGCCGTAGCCTAGCTATAACTTGTAAGGCCGCTACGCCACGCCTCACGCTATTAAGAACCTTGTTAATAAGTCACAATTAGCTATATAACATGAGCTTCCAAAGTAATACTCCGCTAATTAAAATACTTAAACCAAATAGGTATTAGTTTTTTTCTTTTTTCTTTTCCGGTAAAGGGTAATTTCAAAAAAGAGTGTGTTTTGTAATTAGTTCTATTCATTCAGTATTTACATATTGCTTAATCGATTGATGTGTTCATCCATTATGTATATTCGTGTTTGTTCAATCACTTATGTTATAACCTACGCATGACTAAAACACGTCTATGTATACTACTCGGCCTTCCAAATGAACAACGTGGATAGTAAATAGTATGTTATTTTAATCTATTTTTACAAACCTTAAAAAAAACCGCACCTTGTATTATTGAGTTGAAAAACCGCACCTTGTGTGACACTGAGATTCATATATGTAATAATGTAATAACGTATATGGATGTCACGTCCATATGCTCCTTTATTTGTTATGTCTATTTTTCTTGAAAAGTTCAAATAAGCAACCTAATAAACCAATTCAAATTAATGGAATGTATAAATCAATCATAATTTTATAGAGATTGTTAATACTAGCGGTAACTTTTAAATATTTTTCTTAGGAAAATCGGCATTATGAAATAAAATGTCGTGATCAATCCGACGGACCTCCATATCCATTCTTATTTGAATTTATGTGAGAGGAGAACGTTAACGTCCAACTCAGTTACATAACATTTGAGTAAACTAAATAAATTGTTCCTATAGTTTATTCAAAATTGTAGATTTTGTCCCTAAATTTATAAAAAAAAGTAATTACATATTTCGTTCCTAATTCTAATTGACGTTCATATTTTGGAAGAAATGTGTAACTAAATAAAGGTGAAAGGTTATTTTTATGTGCTTTTTTTAATACAGAAATGAAATCAGTAATTTTATGGTGAACGATTTATGTAATTCACTCTAAACATTAAACATATAAAAATGTCAAAAATTAGGACCAATATGATTAAGTAGAATTAATAGCTTACCAATCAAGGACCCTCTTTTTATCCAAAATAATATTACATTATTCTTTTTTGATTCAGCTGATTTAAATAATGAATAGTGATATATATACTCAATAATGAATATAGATCATATAATGCCTATGTAAGATGATATTTTGATTATTACATTTTTCTTCAACCCCGATTCTTATCCATGTCACATGCATAGGGATGGTATTGAGCCGAAATAGTAATAATGAACCACGAACAAATGAAGAGGATGACGAGGATGACGAGAAGAGACGAGTGTGGCATGACTAGAAACCCTATAGGACGGTCAAGAGACACACCTACCAATAGTGTACATCCGCCACCCTGTGTAATGGACTTCTTATGATGAAACATAAGAGAAGTCTATATTTACTAAGATTTTACAAAATTACCCGGAAGTTGTGGGTGACGAAACACGAAATAAGGTTCGATTTTCATTATGTGTTTTTATGTTTAGAATATTTATCGGTTCAAAATAGTTCAAAATAAGTTATTTATCAAAAAAGTAAAAAAAATTAATTTGTTTGGTTTAGAAAGTTGTCATGAATCTTGAAGGAAAAGTAGTTTAAATTTTTGTTTCTCATCGTATATTGTTATTCTTATGATATGTATTCACATATGATATGTATTCATATCACATATCTTATTCTTTTGAGTTTTTGAAATTTTACATACATAATATCACATATGATATGTAATAATATCACATATGATTTACAGTAATATCACATATGATATAGTATCACATATGATATAAATTCATATCACATATATTATTGTCTTTTGAGTTTTTTAAATTTTACATACATAATATCACATATAATATGTATTCATATCACATATGATTTACATATCACATATGATAAAGTATTATCATAGTGATTTTAGTATATCATATTTTATGTCAAAAATGAGAAAAAATATAACTAGTTAAAATTCGATTTTTTTTTTCTAAATTTAGGTAGTTTATACATTTTACAGTAATTTTCTTTTATAAATACGTACATATTGATGTAATATCACATGTGATACTATGGTTACAATTTCAATACCCATTAAAAGGAAAAAAAAAATCGTCGAAAGTATATAAAACCAATGCTCTAATTAAAGATAAAAGCGAGACAATCGCAACGGTATATTTTGTTTCGTCTAACGATTAACGGTTTGTGAGATAATTTAATTTAAAAAAATAAAATAAAAATAATTTTTGGTTTTAATCTTAGCATTAGATTAAAATTGATAAATAGTCAAGATGATGTCTTTTGGTCCCAAAAGAATTATAAGTCTTAATTGAATATTTCTCTATCGTCTGAAATATATAATAAATTCAATTTAACATTTAAGTATCTAATTGTTTAAAACTCGTTTTAATGTGTCGTTTCCTTACAATTATAATATTACTTGATAAACAAAGCAAATTATAAATTGCTGGTGCATTGCTGTTCAAGGAGAATGTGATGGCATATGATTGGTTTCTAAAAACTTTTAAAACTTGTTATCCGAATGAACCTAAAATCGTTCTTACAGACCAAGATCCGTCCTTGAAGCAAGTTGTCCCCAAGAATTTTTTAAATGCTCGTCACAGACTATGCATGTGGCATATAACGGAAAAAATTAGTACAAAGGTACGTTTTTTTCTTAGTTTTTCTATTTAAAACTGCATCTATTTTTCAAATTAGTGAAGTAGATGGGAAGATTACATATAAAATAAAAAGTCAGTTAAAAGATTGTTTTCATGTTTTGACTCATTTGGTTACAAATGGGTCAAAATGGTGTCATAATGCTTTTATAAGTTTTAACATTGGAAAAAAAGATTTAAAAAGGTATATTTTTGCTGAAATAAAGTTTGTGTCATAGGTTGGGTTGAAAACTGACCTATCACAATTTAGATGCATTTTTACAAATTAGATGCATTTTAAATATGTTTTTCAAATTATACATCTATTATTTGTTTTAATGAATAAATGTTTTTCTATGAGGTTGGCCCAACAATTTGCATGGAGGGTTTTAAGGCAAAATTATCCAAAATTGTTTGGGCCGATAAACTTAGTCCTGAAGTTTTTTTTGATCGTTGGTTTGGGTTGCTTAAAAAGTTTAATGTTGAAAACAATAAATGGCTATCTAATATGTTTGAATTGAGTGAAAATTGGATTCCTGCGTATTTTAGAGATTGGGAAATGTCTGGTCTCATGCGTACCTCTTCTCGTTCAGAGAGTCAGAATCATGTTTTTGGACAACTGATGAGTGCCGGTTCTACTTTAGTTGAATTTTTTACTAGGTTCGAAACTGCAATTCTTGGGCAGAGATTTAACTATTCAAAGAATCAACATGAGTCTAGTTACACCACACGGAAGTTTAGACTAAATACGGAAATTGAGAAAGAAGCTGCATTTATCTACACTCGTTCTGTTTTCTATGATGTACAAAAGGAAATGATTGCATCTTCTGATCATTTTATGTCAATGAGTTACTCTATCTCTGAAGGGATTAAGAAGTTAATAATTGTCGATAATAGTGTTAAGTGGACAGATATTGATGAAACAATTGATAGAGAAATTGCACCAAATTTCTTTGATGAGCTTATTCCAACCCAAAGTCTGGTATGTTTCTATATTATATATATATATATATTATATATATATTATATATATATATATATATATATATATATATATATATATATATATATATATATATATATATATATATATATATATATTCCCCCTTTTTTTGAATCGTTTTTTTTATGACGTGCAGTTTTTTTTTCTAATTTTATGTAGGTTTCATTTAATCAAAGTCAAGGGGAAATAGTTTGTAGTTGCAGAAAGTTCGAGAGATTTGGTTTATTGTGTAGACATATTTATTATGTTTTAAGAATGTGCAAAGTTGAGAACTTTCCGAAGAAATATATATGCAAGCGGTGGACTGTTGATGCTCTACCACCAAAAAGTTTAGGAATTGATGCTAATACAAATAAAAGACAACAAAACCTGGAACTTTTACGAGATATCTTTATCAAAGTTGACAAGTCTATTGGTCTTTTGTTGCCAAATACCGAAAAGTTTTCCGCGTATCGAGATAGTTTGAATTTGCTTCTTCAAAAAATACAAGAAGATGTTGGATTAGATTCAATTGCTGAACCAAAAGAATTTATTGGTGCTATGATGGGATTGGAAGTACCTACATATGTTGACGTTTTTCCACCATCAGGAGTTAGGAATAAAGGTCAAAGGAGGAAAAGGATAAAAAGTTCTCGTGAAAAATCTACGAAAAAGGTAAAAAAGAAGAAAAGGCAGTGTAAAAAGTGTTTTGAGTATAAACATGATTCTCGGAATTGTGAAGCATATCATGAGGCGAAACGGCCAAAGAAGATTGCCAAAGAACCGCGGAGAATGGAGAGAGTTTCGTCATCTAACTTCGAAGATTTGTATACCTCTTCAGAATATGATTCTTCATCAGATTACACTTCTACATCTGATATGGATTGTTGAATCGATTGTTGATTTACCTAGTTTTTCTTAGTTAAAGTTCCAATTCTAAACAAACTATATTTGGGTAATTTGACATGACGTGAATAAACACGTTTTCCTACAGATAAGTTGTTTTACCATAATTGCGTTCTGATTGAGGCAAAACACACATAATAAGTTGTAAAAATGTTCTTGCCAAGCGCTATAAAATTATCTATTTTATAAATTACCGTATTCTTAAATTTATACTATGTTAGTAAGTCATGACTACCCGTTACCTCACTCTCCAAATACCTATAAATGATTAGAACACCCCCTATTTATACTACTTTACCTTCTAAATGAAAGGCGTGGATTAATGCTACAATCTCATAGAGTTTACAAAAAACATTCTACAAAACTAAAAAAATTCTCAGATAACTTCAAACGATATGGTAACTCCGTAATTCTCTTCGCAATGTCTTAGAAGTATACAATGCCAATCATTTGATTTTCATCTCATTTGACATTTTTTTTTTTTTTTGAAATTAAAATTTCAATAATCAGAAGTTACACGACAACCAAATTATAATACGAAAAAGAAAAATTCCTTGTTATGTACCCCTTAACTTCCAACTCCCACTCCTATCGCACACAAAGCAAGGCGCAAGCAGCCACTCCTTTCCCGAGCCATTTGAAATCCCAAAATTCCCAGTATATATACTTCTTATGAATTGTAGGCTAATTACTTTGTTTTGAATTGTGAGAGTTTGCGAACCATATAGTGGTTCAAGTAATATTGGGAAGTAGCAACAAATAACGATTATGGGAACTGATCACATGGAGCTCTACGGAGAGAAAACTAACCGAGACCCTATCAAGCACGCCAAATCCCTTTACTAAACTTCTTCCTAAAACATTACTATCAACACACCCTCGGAACATTCGACCAAGCTTTCCTTAACTTAAACCGTACTCGGGAAAAAAACAAAACGGTCATGGAAACGGTTTAACAAACATTTGTTTTTACCAACAAAATCAAAACAATTGTAATATTACTCTTCTGATTTAAATTCGTAAATGCCTGATTGCCCAACTCTCTCGATTCAGTAGTCCAACCCAACAATTTGTAAATTTGGCCCATTAACCAAACCCATCAAAAGTTAGCCCGGTTCTCCTCGAGTTACTAATTCCCTAGCTCATTTTCTTTTAAGAAAAAATTGCAAGTGACATAAGAAATGTACTTCTTATCACGTTGTTTAATCCCATTTCCGAGGAATTCCATCGTGATTTTTTTTGTTCACGACTTAAAACTCGTGAACTATGTTTTTTCTTCCACATGGATTGAGATCATGCGTTTAGCTCAACGGTTAAATCCTCTTGAGATCCCTTACACTTGAAACTCATATACAAAAATCCGACTTAAAACGGCCCATGCAATTTATTAACTAAACATGATAAGTAAGTCACAGTTGGCTACATAACATGAGCTTCTAAAATAAAAGCTAATTTAAATTCCTAAACCAAATAGGTATGAGTTTTTTTTTCATTCTTTTCTCTGTTAAAGGGTGAGTTTACAAAAGGAGTGTGTTTTGTAATTCATTCTATTCATTCAGGTTTTACATTTGGTTTAATCGATTGATGTGTTCATCCATTACGTATATTTGTGTTCGTTCAATCACTTATGTTAAAACCTACATATAACTAAAAAACACCCCTATGTATACTACTTGGCCTTCCAAATGAACGACGTGGATAGTAAATAGTAGGAAAATGTTTTATTGGATGACAACCAGTGACTATCGTACATATTTTAATGTACGCACCTACTCCCCCAATAGGAGCGTACGATGTCGGGTAAATTCACTTGGACCCATGATTCTCCACAAATGATTGGGAACGTAATTGAACCCACGCGCTTTAGGCACATTGTGGGCTCAGGGCGTGATCGGAGGTGGGTACCTACTCAAGCTATGCTTGATCGGTAAAATGTCCCCAACAAGATAAATAGCAAATAGTACGTTATTTTAATCTCTTTTTACAAACCTTAAAAATACCGCACCTTGTGTGACACTAGATTCATATATGTAATAATGAATCGAGATATCACGTCCATATGCTCCTTTATGTGTTATATCTATTCTTCTTGAAAAGTTCAAATAAGCAACCTAATAAAACAATCGTGTTCAAATTAATGGGATCTATAAATCAATCATAATTTGATAATACTTGTGGTACTTTTTTAATATTTTTTTATAGAAAAATCGACATTATGAGATAAAATGTCGAGATCAGATGTGTCTTGATCCGATGGATCTCCATATATACATTGTTATTTGAATTAGTATGAGAGAAAAAGGTCTAACTTCCAACTCAGTTACATAAACACTTGAATAAATTAAATAAACTAGCTTGCACCCCGGGGTTGTAATAACGGGTTGTATACGAAAGTTATATTAAACTATTTTGATAAAAAAAATATGTTATCAACAACGTAGTGTTTATGATTTTAATTTCAATTTGTTTTAGCTTAAATTGATTAAATCTTGTCTTAAATTATAATAAAAAAACGCGTCTTGGCGAAGTTGGTGGAAAATATAATTCATTTAAACTTTAATGTCTTTAAGATGTTGCTCAACATTAAAAATTATAATAAGTTAAAATAAAATGATCTATAATTGGTTGACAACAAAAACCTACAAATTATATAGATATTTACTAATAGTCTAATGCATTTCTGTTGTCACGTGAAATCTCTATCGGAAAAACCACATATATTTATTCAAACGGTAAGTGAGCATTTAGGCAAAAACGTTCGTTTATGTTACTTTATTTAGTTAACAAAACGAACATGAATAAGATACTTTGTTCGATTAATTAAATGAACGGACATGAAGAAAGGTTTTGTTCGTTCATTTACATTCATGAACATTCATTTATATTTTCATACATTTTATTCTTTTATTAATACTAGTTTATTTTTGTGTAACTAGTCGATAGAGCGAACCATAATTACTATATTTTCGATTTGTGTTATAATGTTAGGGACTAGCATGATGGTTAATTTGTTATTGTTGATTTGGTAATAGTGATTAGAGATTTAATGGCAAGTCTTTTTCCACTAAATGTGGATTCTAACCCTGACTAATTATATGTATGTCCAATCAGTGCGGATTCAGGATTCTAATTTATAGGGGTCGTTTATACTTTCTTAAAAATACTAAGAGGGTGTTTGTTTCGGCTTATGTAACCGGCTTATGAGCTTATGTAATTTTTCATAAGCTCATAAGCCCATTTTTTCAGCTTATGAGCTTATCAAGTTGAGCTTATGAATTTAAATAAGCCATAAGCCCAGCTTCATAAGCTCATAAGCCGGAAAAAATGAGTTTATGAGCTTATGAAAAAGGGTTTGTCTAACATGTGCCCTAGGGGCACATGTTAACAACCATTTTTTAATATTAAAAGTACAATCAAAAGTAAAAAATGGTGTTAACATGTGCCCCTGGGGCACAAGTTAGAAAATCCCTATGAAAAATTACATAAGCTCATAAGCCCGTTTAATAAGCCGAAACAAACACCCCCTAAGTCTAGATGGAAAATATGAAACTGAAATGGGTCGGGTCTACACGTCTAGCCATAAATGCAAATGTATAAATATTAATTGGATGCTAATATTAAATAGTAAAAGTTATTACAATACAATCCGAGGAGGTTTTAAAGTGTGAAAATTCTTCATAAACTCCTCGTTACTAATAAGTAAAGAAAAAAGCATTATAGATTAGACTTACTCTAATATTAATTTAATAATCGTATATGCAAATTGTCAAGGAGGTTCCATAAAAAATTATCATAGCTTTTTAATTTATTTATTTTTCTAAGGATGGTCAAGAGACGCACTGTGACCAACGGACTTCTTATGATGAAACATAAGAGAAGTCTATATTTACTAAGATTTTACAAAATTACCCGGAAGTTGTGGGTGACGAAACACAAAATAATAAAGGTTCGATTTTCATTATGTGTTTTTCTGTTAGAGAATATTTATCGGTTCAAAATAGTTTACAATAAGTTGTTTACCAAAAGGGTAAAAAAAATTAATTTGTTTGGTTTAGAAAGTTGTCATGAATCTTGAAGGAAAAGTAGTTTAAATTTTTGTTTCTAACCGTATATTGTTATTATTTAGAGAAAATCACCAATTTAATCACTTAATATCTTAAAATTTCAAAAATAGTCATCAAATTCGCGACAATTTTCTCGCGCCAATTTTTCCTTTTTACCCCTGGCGCGAGAACGAGATTTTTTTAAATAAGTGGTCTATATTAAGCCACGTCTTCGCGCCTATTAAAACCCGTTCTCGCAACATGACAATCCCGTTCTCGCGCAATGACGTGGCTTAATATAGACCACTTATTTCAAAAAATCCCGTTCTCGCGCCCATGGGTTAAAACAAAAGTGGCGCGAGAAAATTGTCGCGAATTTGATGATTATTTTCAAAATTTTAAGATGTTAAGTGATTAGATAGGTGATTTTCTCTATTATTTAATAGGTGAAAGAAAGGTGAGACTAAAACAAAAAATGCAGATATTTTTAACATAGATATTTTGGTTGCCAGGTTAGACGTTTACTATGAGAAGACTACGAAAAAGGTTTAAGAGGCTAACTATATATCAAGTCAACTAATTTCGCCAAAACACTTATCGAAAAATAATAAAATTGTAAAGTTCTTCTATATTTAAAGGTTATGTATCACATTTGAAGTTGTTAAGTGACAAAAATTACGTTGATCCATATATATATAAAAACATCACTTTATATTAAAAATCATGTTGATCTATATATATAAAAATCTCCAAACCGTTAGTCATGACCGGTTGCTATAATTATTCGTCCTTGATCCAATTGTAACACCTAAAAACATGTAAACATGAAACATCTGGCATAAAACTTAGTAAATAACGACATATAACCTGAACTATATGTCATAGATAAGTGGACAAGTTGAACTATGATACAAGTAAAAAAGACCAATATTTTAGATAATAAGTGAGTTATCATTTATATTGTTTAATGATGGTATGTTTAGATAAAGAACATTATGAGTACAAGTACCAACTTTAGTCCCTCTTCATATATTGAATTGAAATTAAAAACAATGATATTAAATTTAGTGAATAGTGATTGAAATAGATTTTTTACTTTTTCTTTTCTTCTTATGTATAAATAAACCCTTATACATCGAATAGTGAAAAAAATGAATAACAAAATGAAACTAGATTTAATGAAAAAGTTATTGAATATTTCTACATAATTTTGAAAAATAAATTTTGTTTATAAACAAATTATATATTATCATTTAAAATATATAATAAATTTAATTTAATATTTAAGTATCTAATTATTTAAAACTCGCTTTAACGTGTGAGCTTAAAATCCTGGTTTCCTTACAATTATAATATTACTTGATAAACAAAGCAAATTATAAATTGCCACCTCATATATTCACACCTTATCATAATTGGCCATAACTTCTAAATAATATTATCAAAAAATTTTAAACATTTGATATGTAACAACAATTTGATTATTTTTTCGCTTGTCAATATACTACAATATAGTATTTATTTTTATTAAAGCATCATTGTCGATGTAACGTGACAGTGAGAAAATATAGAATATCACTAAACCACAACTATAGGCCATATCCTATAAACTGTACGTACTAATACTATTGTTTGTTTATAAACTTCAAATACTAAAATAGAAAGTAAAACATATATATATGTTTTCATCTAATAGATTCAAGATAACTCTTGATGATTCTCGTTATTTATCTAGAACTTTTGATTTTTTGATTCAACATTTTTTTAGCTTCGTTCTCGGTAATTTCCTCTTGTTCTTTTTAATCGATTTCAATTTCATAGCTTTATACACTACAAGAAAAAAGACCTTTAGTGACGACTTTTTTAGTGGCGACCCACATTTCGTCACTAAATATATGATTTAGTTACCATAAAATATGTCGTCACTAATTTTGATCAATATTCCAAAAACGGTGACTAATACCTAAAGTGGTCACTAAATGGATGGTTAGAGACCAAAATATGGTAGTCACTACATATATTCATTGAGTTAGGTAAAATACACTACTACAAAAAACACCTTTAGTGACTACTTTTTTAGTGACCACCAAAAATTTAGTTACTAATAACATCTTTTTGTCACCAAAAAAAAGTCGTAACTAAAATTTGGCCAACGATGTTTGATTAGTGACCAATATTAAATAGTCGTCAATACATAGTCACTAATGACATATTAGTGACGACAAATTTGTGGTCATTAATTTGATTAGTTAGCGACAAAAAAAAGTTGACACTAAGAAGTTTTTAACGAGTTTGTTAACTTAAAAATTTAGACACCAAATAATGGTCGTCACTATTTTAATATTAGATACCAAATAATGTTGGTAACTGTTTATAAGACCACTCCCAACCGTTGTTCCTACTGACACGGTCAGTTTTTGCCAACTCAGCGCCACGTCAGCTGACAACCAACTGACTAAATCACTGATTAATCACTGCCAACAGTTACCGGTCAGTCAGTTTCTCTGGACCCCACATATTTTATTATTTTTACATTTAAAATATAACAAAACTTATTAAAACAACTTCATTAAAATAAAAAAACATTAACACCATTACATTAAAATAAATAAAAAACAATACAATAAAAAAAATTACGAGATAAATATTACAATAGAAAATAATAAACGTCTAAATTTTGAAACATGTCGTTGCTCACCGAAGGTGTTTTTTTCGTTTTTTTTCTCGGCATTTTTTCGAGTTGTGTTTGAGTTTGAGTGTTGAATGTAGGTGTTTGAGTGATGAATGTGTGTGTTTGAATCATGAATGTGTATTGTAGATATATGTTGTGTGTTAAATTGTTAAATGTGTATGGATATATATAGAGTATTGTGAGTTGGTTTAAAAAAAAAAAAACAAAGGGGGGCCCACAAACAATCGGTTGAAGCTTCTCAAAAGGGATGGAAGCCAGCCGATGATAGCAAGGGATGATGGCGGTGCCATCGGTTGGGAACTGATGAAGCAAGGGATGGGAAAGGGATGGAACCGCTGGGAGTGGTCTAATTAGACACCAAATAATAATGGTCACTAATATATTTTTCATATTAGATAAAGAAAAAGTATTTAACCTGTTAGTGTAGTTTTATAGAAAAATATTATATAAGACTATTGTCAATGTTATAAAGTCGAAGGACTTAAATCAATAACTTAAGCTTTTTAAAAATCAACAAGGTACAGTCAATTGATACTGAAGATAAATTTTAATTTAGTCAGGGTTAAAAATCAAATAAAATAACTTTCACCAACCAGAGTTAAAAATCAAATAAAATAACCCTCTTCAATCTATAAAAGAAAGTCAGGGTTTCATTTCTTGAACTCGATCTCTCATTATTTTGTCGCATTTTCTGTTAATTTGTTGAATTTATACTATTTGATATTACTACTCTAATTAACTTAGCTTTATAACTGATATATTGTATCATTTTTTTCTTAATTTTTTCTTAATTGGTACCCCAATGATGATATGTCAATCGGCGTTAAATATTAATCACTGAAAAGGTACTATTCTGATTTGGGTAGAGTCAATTGATACTGAAGATAAATTCTAGTTTAGGTTGACAATTCTGATTTGGGTAAAGTCCATCAATTTGGGCGTTTCTTAGGTTGACTATTTTTTTGCAATAGTGGTATGAAATTGAGTTTAAATTTAGTTCCTTAATTATTGTTTTCAGATTTTTTTTCCTTTTTAGTAATTATTGTTTAAAAAGCAATTTAGCTCCTTAATTTTTAGTTAAAATTTTACAGAAAAAATGCTCTATATTTGATTACACGTTCGTCCGAGTACTAAAATAACCGCTTGTGATGTTTGTTATTACTTTTAGTGCAAAATCTCACTTTTCATAAATTTTTGCCTTTTACCGGAATAGACATGGATAAGTCGTGGATGAACATATTTCAAAGGACAAAGGATCAAAGATATGAAATAGGTGTTAATGAATTTCTTAGTTTTGCATATCGTGAGAAAGAAGACTCAATCCGTTTTGTTTCATAACTTCTCATACCAGACCAACCCCACTTCCAATTGAAAAACAAATTTTAGTCATTTATGCAGCTGTCAAGGACAAAGGACAACGTTAACAACGTAAACGAACTTCATGACAAACAATTTGCTTCATGGTTCCAACAACATGTAAGAAATAAGTGTGAGATTTATTATTTTTAAAATTTAGAAAGAAATTTAAACTTTGGTTAACCAATTTTTTTTATGTTTTTAAGGTGAGTTCTTGTCCACAATCCTTTGCATATAAATTTTGTGTATCATCACGTGGACGATTACAATCCGTGAAGCGATATAGTGGAGGCATGGTGAATGGGTATAGGTTTCACACCCAAAGTCGTGAAAAGGATAGGAAAACTCAGAATAGTGGAGTTGTAGTCCAAGGTTATCATGAAGAGAACATTGTTGATTTTTATGGGATATTGAAAGAAGTATTAGAGGTGGAATACCTAATAAAAGAGTGTTCATATTTAAGTGTGACTTGGTTTAGGATTGGTGATCGAAATGGACTACAAATTGACAAAGAATCTGGGGTCACTAGTATAAATATGTCTCGAAAATGGTACAAAGATCAACCATACATACTTGCATCTCAATCTAAACAAGTTTTCTATGTACCTGACATAAATTTGGGAAATAATTGGCATGTGGTGCAAAGTTCCCCCCTCGCGCACTCTACGATGTTCCCGGACATATGACCGAAAAAGTATATCAAGAAGAAGAGCCACATTTAGATCTAGTTGTTGATTTAAATATTGATTAACAACAACCGACCCTTACAAGAGGTGTTGTTCCATTGGAATTGGTAAAATGCCTCAACTATTAGTGGTAAATCAAGTACACGATCAAGTCAAAACATTAATGTCATTGATGAAGGATTTATAGATAACGATGACATTGATCCGGCCAATTCACAGTCTTTAGAGAAAGAAGAATCGTGGGAAGATGATGGTACTGATTCTGATTCTGAAGTATAGTTGGATTTTTAAAAGGATCATATGTATTTGCATGGTACTCACAGAGACAGCAAGAGTTCGTGACCTAGCTTTACTTTTTTGAGACCTAAATCATATTATGTTTGTCCTTTTAATTGATATATTGCAACATATTTATTATTTAGAAATTTAAGATGCGAGTATTATCAGTTATGATTTGCATGCTTTGTAAAAGTTACTTACAGTGAAGCACGTTTCATTATACTCTCGTTTCCCTATATTGGTCACATATACCATCCAATCTGCTTCTTCTTTGTTCATTTCATACCTACATATACAAACATGTGTTAATATTTGGTTGTTATTTTATTTTAAAACGCAAAAGTTTCAACATTAAACTAACCACAATTTCAACAGTAAACACAAAAGTTTCACAAAGGTTTGTCATATGTAATAATACAAAAAAAGAAAACACAAAAGTTTCAACAATAAACTAACCACAATTTTGCGAGATCTACTAAAGCATCGTCAAAATTTCCATCTCTCTTGACAAGAGTAAGAGGTCTCTTTTTTCCTTCGATATAAATCACCTCTTTTCCTTCACTTTTTTCAATCAATCCGGTTTCCCAAAATATCAGATATCCTAACTAAAGCTCCATCGCCGGAGATACTGTCAATTCGCCGACAATTCCTCTCTCAATTCGCCGACGATTCCTCCGATTCCTCTCTCAGTTCGCCGACGGTACCTCATTCCTTTATCAGGAATTCGTTAATTTCAATTCAAATTTCACATAACCTAGTTGAAGCTCCATCGCCGAAGTCACTTCATAGGAGATACTGTTAGTTACTCTCAATTCGACGACGATTCCTCGATTATATCATGTATTCCTAACTGTTAACTACTGTGATTTCTCTATTTTGAATAACGACCTATATGCAGAATTTAATCGATTTCATAGTTCTATGAAGCTACAGATTGTAATGAGTGCTAATCAGTGCTTATCATGTTGTTTGTTTCAATAGATTCTGACTTTTATTTGGATTTATTTGGTTAGATTTGTCATTTTGACGATTGATTAATTGTAATAAGTGCTTATCATGTTGTTTGTTTAAGAGACTAAATGATAATGTAGTTTAAGATTGATTAATTGACTAATGTGTTATCGAAACACTGTGCAAGACCCCTAGTTCATTTATCGGTGCCAAGTGGCACTTAGAGTTCCACTAAACACTTCAGTGGGAAAATCATATATAGAACATTCGGATGAAGTGTTCGGAGGATCTCCGAGGGACACTTCACGTTTCCTTTCATTGTATTCCTAAGTAGTCACTAAATATGTTAGATGAATGACAATATCAAAGTTACATGTGAAAGACGTTTCACCTCATGAGTTTGTTAAGGCTTACGCCGCTCATCTTAAGCGATCCAGCAAGGTATATCTCTCATTTAAATCTATACCTAATTAATCCAGACCTTATATTATCATCCATTTGTTTGATCTATATATTCCTATCAATCTTATCGCATTTAGTTTTTTATACTTGCTGATTGTTGTTAATTTTAATTTGATTAAAAAAAAACTTACATTAGTAAATATGTAAGTGTAAGGTATTCTTCTACATACATTAGTAATTTGTAAATGTAAGGTAGGCTTCTCGATGTAGGATGCACATTTTCCGTATCCGTATCGACTTAAGTTATTTGTGAATTGTGAATAATCAAGTTCCAGCAATATTACATTTCAATTTCAACTGGTACCCGTGGCCTATTTGTATGTTTTTAAGTATGTTAGTTGTTATACATTTGTATTTTTAACCCTTAGATATCATAGTTTGATGCTACTACATTATTGCTTTCTATATGTGAAAAATGATTTAGGCATGCTAATGTTGCCATTTGTTGATAGATGGAGCTTCCATAATGGACTGATTACTACATCAGAGCTGGTAAGTATGGTTTTTTTTAATCATTTATCTTGCTTTGTTATTGATGTAAAAGTAACTTTTTGATGTTAGATAGTTTTTTTTTATATATGTGTTGTAATTGTTCAGCCTCCATGGCAAGGAAGATCTACTTGAGGGGAGGACTTGGTGTTGGTGCCTTCGAGAGAATCTATGGTGGACGTAAGAGGAACGGAAGTGCTCCACCTCACTTCGCCAAGAGAAGCGGTGGTGCTACTCGTCACATTCTTCAACACTAGTTGCAGAGCATGAACATTGTTGATTTTGACTCAAAGGGGTTAGTGTTCTTAGTCTTTGCTTCATTGTTTCTTATGCTATCACTTAAGTTTGGTACCTCGAGGGTTTTATCTGTTGTTGTGATTGTAGACATGCATTTTTACAAGCCCTTTTGTTTCACTTTTTTTTTTTGTTTAAAGTTGATGAGCAAACGAAACTTGTTAAAAGTTATTAATTAATCTTATGATTCTTTTGAATCAGTGGAAGGAAGATCATATCAAATGGACAAAGAGATCTTGATCAAGTTGCAGGAAGAGCAGCCGCTGTTGTTACTCCTTGAGGAATGACAGGCAGATCAACATACAAAGTTTCAAAGCATTGCAGACAGAAGTAGAGGAAATAAAAACGAAACAAACCAAATTTCAAGAGGCCCAAGAAAAGAAAACATGATTCATGATGAAAGAGATATTACGTTTATCTAAATTGCAATCTAAATCTCAAATAAAAGTAAGTTTGCATCTTATATTAACATCAGTGAATTTTTACCAATATAACGTCTCTAAATTGATGATTATTTCTGATTTTCCAGTGATCTTTGCGTTTATGGGGGAATATGCTTTGAAACATTCATGCCTTTGGTTTGACGTACAAAATGGTATTCCGTTAGAACATGGTGAAGTTTTTCATCATCCGGATTTGTTTAGCAGTGACATTCTTGCTTTTATTTTAGTGTGTTTTTCGTTGTCTAGATAAGATCAAAGAAATAGTATGTGTGGATGAATTGAATAATTACCAGCTTTATTGCAATGACATTCTTGCATTTGCATTTCAGTTTTATTGCAATGACACTTATGATAGATAGTAGTTGATTGTAGTTGCTATTATTATTATTTTTTGATTAAATTTCAACATTTACATAGTGACCATTTTTGGACTCTAAAAGTCAATACACAGTGACAACATTTATGGTTGATAAAATCGATAAGAGTGACTACCTTTTTTGGTCTCTATCATTAGACACCAACATATTTGGTCACTGATTAGAGTTAACGGAGCCGTTAACTTCGTTAACTGAGCTATAATAGTGACGACTTTCACTTGTTTAGAGACCAAATTTAGTGGCCAAATTTGTCGTCACATATATAGTGACCACTTAATTTTGTTCACTAATTAGAGACTAACTATGCGTTTGGTCTCTAATGAAATTAGCCACGGACCTATAGTGACAAAAAGTGACGACTTTTTTTTCTGTCACTAAATCCTTTAGTGACCAAAAATTTCAATTGTTAGTGACCAAACACGTTTTGTCACTAAAAGGCATTTTTCTTATAGTGATAATAGTTGATGTTTCAGTCGAAAGCGATACCATAACCGCCAAGTCAAGTATGTTAAGTTGAGTCAAGTCATAAAAATAGACCCCATAAGTATTAGAGAAAGTTGTGCAACCAAAGTTCCCCTTAGCATTAATAAGAGAAGGGAAAGATATGATTGACCTAATGCATTTGCAAATTATAATCCTTTTATTTATTTTTCTTAACTAAAATTGAATTAATAACCTTTTCTGAAAATGTCGTTTCTTTAATTAGAAATTTCATGTATTTTTTTCTTCTTTCAAATTGGCCTATAATATAAACTTGCATTATCAACTTATAACATATAAGCATACATAAAAGCCTTAGTTAAAGTTTCGATTTTAAACAAGCTATATCTGGGTAATTTGACATGGCGAGAATAAACATGTTTTCCTACAGATAAGTTGTTTTCCCATAATTGTGTTTTGATTTAGGCAAAACGCACATAATAAGTTGTAAAAATGTTCTTACCAAGCACTATAAAATTATTTATTTTGTAAATTACCATATTTTTAAATTTATACTATGTTAGTAAGCCATGATTACTCGTTACCTCACTCTCCAAATACCTATAAATGATTAGAACACCCCCTATTTATACTACTTTACCTTCTAAATGAAAGGCGTGGATTAATGCTACAACATCATAGAGTTTACGAAACACATTCTACAAAACTAAAAAAATTCTCAGATAACTTCAAACGATATGGTAACTCCGTAATTCTCTTTGCAATGTCTTAGAAGTATACAATGCCAATCATTTGATTTTCATCTCATTTGACATTTTTTTTTTGAAATTAAAATTTCAATAATCAGAAGTTACACGACAACCAAAAGATAATATGAAAAAGAAAAATTCCTTGTTCTGTACCCATTAACTTACAACTCGCACTCCTATCGCACACAAAGCAAGGCGCAAGCAGCCACTCCTTTCCCGAGCCATTTGAAATCCCAAAATTCCCAATATACTTCTTATAAATTGTAGGCTAATTAGTTTGTTTTGAATTGTAGGAGTTTGCGAACCATATAGTGGTTCAAGTAATATTGGGAAGTAGCAACAAATAACGATTATGGGAACTGATCACATGGAGCTCTACGGAGAGAAAACTAACCGAGACCCTATCAAGCACGCCAAATCCCTTTACTAAACTTCTTCCTAAAACATTACTATCAACACACCCTCGGAACATTCGACCAAGCTTTCCTTAACTTAAACCGTACTCGGGAAAAATACAAAACGGTCATGGAAACGGTTTAACAAACATTTGTTTTTACCAACAAAATCAAAACAATTGTAATATTACTCTTCTGATTTAAATTCGTAAATGCCTAATTGGCCAACTCTCTCGATTCAGTAGTCCAACCCAACAATTGAACATTTTGGCCCATTAACCAAACCCATCAAAAGTTAGCCCGGTTCTCCTCGAATTACTAATTCCCTAGCTCATTTTCTTTAAGAAAAAATGACAAGCGACATAAGAAATGTACTTCTTATCACGTTGTTTAATCCCATTTCCGAGGAATTCCATCGTGAACAAAAACGGAGGTTCTTTTTTGTTCACGACTTAAAACTCGTGAACTATGTTTTTTCTTCCACATGGATTGAGATCATGCGTTTAGCTCAACGGTTAAATCCTCTTGAGATCCCTTACACTTGAAACTCATATACAAAAATCCGACTTAAAACGGCCCATGCAATTTATTAACTAAACATGATAAGTAAGTCACAGTTAGCTACATAACATGAGCTTCTAAAATAAAAGCTAATTAAAATTCCTAAACCAAATAGGTATGAGTTCTTTTTTTCCATTCTTTTATGTTAAAGGGTGAGTTTACAAAAGGAGTGTGTTTTGTAATTCATTCTATTCATTCAGGTTTTACATTTGGTTTAATCGATTGATGTGTTCATCCATTACGTATATTTGTGTTTGTTCAATCACTTATGTTAAAACCTACATATGACTAAAAAACACCCCTATTTATACTACTCGGGCTTCCAAATGAACAACGTTGGATAGTAAATAGTAGAAAAAAGGTTTTATTGGATGGCATCCAGTGACCACCGTATATATTTTAATGTACGCACCTACTCCCCCCACTAGGAGCGTACGATGTCCGCTAAATTCACCTGGACCCATGATTCTCCACAAATTATTGGGAACGTAATCAAACCCACGCACTTTAGACACATTCATTTGTGGGCTCAGGGCGTCATCGGAGGAGGATACCTACTCAAGCTCTGCTCGATAGGTAAAATGTACCCAGCAAGAAAAATAGTTAATAGTAAGTTATTTTAATCTCTTTTTACAAACCTTAAAAATACCGCACTTGTGTTATTGAGTTGAAAACCGCACCTTGTTTGACACTAGATTCATATATGTAATAATGAATCGGGATGTCACGTCCATATGCTCCTTTATGTGTTATATCTATTCTTCTTGAAAAGTTCAAATAAGCAACCTAATAAAACAATCGTGTTCAAATTAATGGAATGTATAAATCAATCATAATTTGATAGAGATTGTTCATACTAGTGGTACTTTTTTAATATCTTTATTGAGAAAAATCGGCATTATGAGATAAAATGTCGTGATCAGATGTGTCTTGATCCGGTGAATCTCCATATATACATTGTAGCAACATGTCTCCGGCTTGGGTTTTTTCTAATTCTTAATCGGTAGAAGTGTGAAGACGAGGGTTTCTCCAGTTCCATAACCTTATCAAAGTGTAGCATGAACCTTGAAACGTCTTGACAAACCCATTTATTATCTCTAGACGAAAACGACTATTTGAAAATAGCAACAAAGGAACGAGCATGTGGTATAGGAATTTTCCACCGACTCCATATTTTAACCATACATATTTTAGACAAAACTTTTCTTTATTTTGTTTCTATAATATGTATTTAACTTTAAATAATAAATTGTCATATAATATGTAACTAGTTTATTGACCCGTCTAATATGCGGAGAATTATATATCAAAAAATATATAATGTTAACAAAGAACATATAACTTATATAAAAAGATTAATAGAAATCTATTTGTCATGTAGACAAAATGATTATGTTAGCAAATGTGAAGTTAAATAAAACATTTACTGTGTGATTCGGAAAAAACCTTATTAAAAATGAAATATTTATAATATATAAAAAAACTAAAAATATTGCGTAAATAGAACGAAAAAAAACATAAGATTGTTTTATATAATATGTTTTCCGTTTTTATGAAAACACTCGTAAAACAATAAAATAATTTTTCTTTTCTTTTTATAATATATAGAAACGTTAAAAATATTGGATAAATAGGACAAAAAGAAAAAAAAAACAAAATATTTTTTTATATAATATATGTTTTCCGTCTATATGCAAAAAACCCGTAAAACAATATAATAATTTTAGTTTCTTTTTATACTAAAAATGTGTATGTGTTTGAAGAAAAAATATGTTTTGTATTGTTTTGGAATTAATTTAAAATACAAGTGTTAGATTATTTAAAGTAGAAAAGTTAATTAGTTTTATTTAATTAATACTATTAAAAATAAGGATTAAATTATTTAAAGTATATGGGTTAAAATAAAATTATAAATGCTGACTGATAGTGTTAGTAGGGAATGACTCATACACATAGCCCATTAACCCCCTAAACACATAACCTGACTTACAAAAGCTTGCATGCTATCTCCCAGCTCCGGCCCTTAGGCTCCGGGCGTCCGGACACTTGGCTCCGGCGTCCGGACATTTCGTCCAAGCGTCCGGACACAAGGCTCCGGCGTCCGGACACTTGGCCCTTGGCCCCGTGTCCGGGAGATTTGGCCCCGACACCGAGAATCAGGCCCCGTGTCCGGGAGATTTGTCCCCGGCGCCCGAGCTTCGGCCCCGTGTCCGGGAGATTTGGCCCCGACACCCGGGCTTCTGCCCCGTGTCCGGGAGATAGGCCCCGTGTCCGGGTAAAATGGCCCCGGCACCAGGCCTTGTGTCCAGGTAAAATGGCCCCGGCACCCGGCCCTGTGTCCGGGTAAAATGGCCCCGGCACCAGGCCCCGTGTCCGGGAAAAATGGCCCCGGCACCCAGCCCCGTGTCCGGGTAAAGTAGCCCCGGCACCCTGCCCCGTGTCCGGATAAAATGGCCCCGGAACCAGGCCCCGTGTACGGGTAAAATGGCCCCGGCACCAGGCCCCGTGTCCGGGTAAAATGGCCCCGTGTCCGGGAATCCGGCCCCGTGTCCGGGAGTTTAGCCCCGGCACCCTAGCCTTGGCCCCGTGTCCGACATTTAGGCCCCGACACCCGCCACTTAGCCCCACGTCCGGGAATCCGACTCCGTGTCCGGGAATTTGGCCCCGTGTCCGGTTGCTTGGCCCCAGCGTCCGGCGCCCGTGACCCGACGTCCGACACCCGTGGCCCGGTGTTCGACACTCGTATCCCGGCGTCCGGCACTCGTGGTCCGATGTCCGGCACCTTGGTAGCACTTACGCCTAGGCTGTCACTCATGCTTTTGGCCCGGCACTACAGAGCCAATACTTATACCTTGTATCTAATAAGTACCGTATTCCTCCAAACCAACACTAATGCCTTGGGATTCATCTCATAGTATCATACTCTTGACATCCTACCAGTCAGACACTCAAGCCTAATCCTTGAGTGTAACCGTCAAAGCATTAATAAGGTTATATAATGATATGGACGTTATCTGTATCTTTAATACCCGTTGGAATCCTATTGATGAGTCATAAATGGTCATCATGGTCATACGTTGTTGATACCTGGTAGTGTTGGGTATAAATACTCCACACTTCAGGTTTTGGAGGTCATCTTCACTACTCTCATATTTGCACACAGTATCTCTTGACCGGAATACCTATACACTTCCCGCAGTAAACATATTCCAATCATCTTTCTCCAACCAGCCACTTGACCACCTTAGGCTCGCCAAGAGCTTGATAGGTTCGCACTGCTAAGCAGGAGGTAAAGGGGTTGAATCACAAACACCCAAGTTACTGAGCCTGTCAATCCTTGCTCTAACACTGACATCATCAAAATGATCTTAATGGTTTAAATTAAAGTTGGATTTCCATCTAATGGTTAATAATTTGCCAAATGACATTTTAGGCCTCTCTTTTATTATATATTAAGATGTTATATGTTTACAAGTGTTCGTATTAATATGAATAATTTAAAAATTAGACACATATGATAAATTTATTTAAATTTAAGAAATTCTATGACTTTTAAAGTAAAATTCCATATTATTTTGAAAAATCTTTACGTTTCAATGAAAGATAAAAGATAAAATGTGGATGAATATTATAAGAAGTTGCAGTCGGACACAAACTGCAATAACACCAAAAGAGTAAAAACAAATTAGAAAGTGTCAAAACTCAATTTCCTAAGTTTAAAAGAGTACTTTTAGTATTTCCACATGGAAGGTTATATTTTATATTGAGCACATGTACAATTTTAACAACTTACGTAGTTTAAAATCAGTGTAGCCTCTTGTAATTTGTTAAGGTACTTGACATATACCTATTGTTAAAGTAAATTTTTGCATGCGTAGCCCTTCGTCCGGCTTCAGACGAAGGGATGATAGTATAGGTGAATGAGTGTTGTATTAAATGACTTCACAAGAACATTCAATGATATACAATGATTAGAAATTGAATACAAGGAATGTTTACAATTAATAGAATCTACATACAGAAATAAATGTGTTACAAAAATTAACTTAACTTATTAGTTCCTTTGTCTTGCCCTTATATAGCGGGCCTTCGGTTATTACCCTTCGGGTAATCCATAAGGACCGGTCTGTATTATCAGTCATCTCATACGTGTCAGCGACGTGGCTAACTTTCCTCCACACCAGTCAGTTGATTGTGACAGTCATTAAATGAAGAAGCGCGTGGGCGGCGTTTTGTCTCCCACGCTCCTCTTCATTAAATGCTACCATCATTCTGTCTTGTCCGCAATTAATGCTACACTCTCTTCGATGTTCCTGCTTTCAGAGACCCTTGAGTGCCCCTACGTCCGTCCCTAACTCCTGTTCCATATACATCGGCCTTATCGGTACCCTGACCGGACGAAGGGATGATCCGTCTGTGAGTAATAACTACCCTATCCCAACATCTCCCCCCCTAGCCTGGGGAAGTGAGTGAGAAAGTGGAGGCCTATTTCTGATCGAATCTTCCCTAGACTATGATTGTCTGACGTTCCCACTTACATTTAAAAGGTAATTATTGCCTGCTAGTTATTAATGCTTCTGATTTGACGGGGGGAATGACTGATTTATGTGGGGAGTCATTGACTTCCCTATAAATATTCCTTGGTAATCTCATTTTCATTACCCTTTTATTTCATTTTTTTCCCTTTCTCTCAAATCAACCGTCATTGCTCGCTGTTTTCTCTTCTCTAATTTTTCCGATATGGGAAAAGGTGATATGCTTACTTCGCGCTGTAACCTGAAACATGGTCCGTTCATCGATCTCATAAAGGATTATGGGTTGAAAGCAGAGTGGCGGGCTCGTAATCCCGCGGCGGCGGCTACGTCGCTGCCTGCCCCGAAGACTCAATAGCGATGGTATACTCGTTTCTTCGATGCGGCCAATGTTCGTGTCCCCGTTTTCTTTTTATCTGTCATCGAGTATTACCAATTGAGCCCTGTTCAATTGAATCCTTTGGGGGCTTTGAGAGTGACCAATTTTGAGTTATTATGTCATGCCCTAGGTTTTCCTGCCACTTTGAATTTGTGGAGGAGTTTTTCAAATTAATTCGCTCGGGGGATTGGTTTACTGTCGAACGTCGTCCGAAGGTGGACAATGAAGAGTGGGAGTGTTTTCGTTTTGTGCCCACCAGTCTAAAACTATGGAAGGACAGGTTCATTTGGATCGACAGATCTGTGGCCCCCATCTTCCTTCCTTGGCGGCCTGCCCTGCAAGGTGCTATACAAGATCCGGCTCCCTCTCTCACCGATGTAGAGGTAGAGCGCTGCAGATTGATCTCGTTGAATAAGATAACTGCCCGGACTCACGATGAGTCAGTGTTGGTGTTGGGTGGTCTGAGCCGAAACTGGGTTCCTCTGAACATGAATCCGTCAATCCATCGGAACGGTCGTCGTAAGTTTCCCTTTTTAAAGATTTTTTTTTCTCTCTTTTTTTTTTTTTTTTTTTTTTTTTTTTTTTTACAATTCCTCTTTTGATGTAAACAGCCATTTCCTTGCTGGATTATCTAAAGCTGGAGACTTTGGCTGGGGTATCCTTTCCTCTGGTTGCCCTAGGGGAGAATGTTAAAAGTGTTCTGGAGCAGGGGATTGGAGATTTCGTGCTCCCTTCTGTCAAGATTCAAACCTTGATTCCCGGCGTAGCTGCTTTAGTAGTTGACCTTCCGGGTACATCTGCCCCTCCATCGACGCGCAAAAGACAACGGGTTCAGAGTTCCGGCCTTCTGAAGGTCAAGCGAGGGAGGCTTATTCCTGCTGATGGTACGTATATTTTCTTTTACCACTTTCTCTTGCTTGACCTTCTGTTAGTCTTGACATCTTCTTTTTTTTTTTTTTTTTTGAATTCAGCAGAGTTCCTTCTCATAGTGCAACGCCCTCTTCTGGATGTCCCCGCCCTCTCTCCATGCTTCTGCTAACCATTTCCTCCTCTGGTGGCCCGGAGGCAAGGGAACCCACTCCTCATAGTGATCGAGGAAAAAACGTGGATGAGGGAGAGAGTGTACCGGCTGGAACTCTAGTGGCTGAAGCTGGAGGATCTTTCACCCCCCCATTCAACAGATGACAGGGAAGATCCCTTGTCAGCTCTTTATGTGGCCGGATGGAAGGCAAAATGTGGTAGCGGGATGAGTGATCCCGAAGTATGCCAAGACATGTTGAACCACTTCGCTACCCCCCGTTGAGGCCCTTCGTTGGAGAAGCCTTCCAGAAGAGACCCTGGTGAATAATTACAATGTGTTGCTTGCCCAACTGGCAGTGGCTGGTACTGAAGTTCGTGGGCGTTATATGGCTTCTAGTGGTACCGTTGCTAAGTTTGAGAAATCCCTTGCTAGGAGAGAAGGGCGCCTATCAGCCGCGAAGGCCAAGATCAAGGAGTTAGAAGAGGAGAATGTCAAACTCCGGAGGCGCACAAAAGATCAGTTCCGAAGGACCAAGCTTGAGCTAAAGAAGTCCTATAAAGCTCAGCGAAAGGTTAAAGATCTAGAGGGACTCCTTCGTGACTTGGAATATACCAATGGGAAGCTTGTGAAAGCTCAATCTCTGGCAACTGTGGACCCTGGGGTGAAGTTATTGCCCGTTGCCGATTGGGAGGGCTTAACTGAGAAAGTGAAGGATTTGGAGGTTAGCAATGAGAGACTGCTGTCTGAGAAGGCTGCAGCGGATTTAGCTGGTGAAAGGTTGGCAACCGATAGGGCTGCTTTTGAAAGTGAGAGAGCTGCGGCAGAGGCGATGGTTAAAAGCTTGGCCGCCGAAAAGGCTGCCCTTGAACATGACAACCTAAGGCTTTTGGCCGAAAATTCTGCCTTGGAGATTACGAATGGGAAACTTTCAAGTGAGAGGGATAATTTGAGTGGGAAGGTGGCCTGGTTACTTAAGGATGGGGTAAAGGCCTTCGTCGGGAAGCTTCGTCAAAGCCATGCGCCCCTTACGGAGAAATTGCCACTCTGTATACCAACACTGGGTATACCCTTGGAGTGCGTAATGGCTTTCGTCAGGCGCAAAGGAACCTACCCCTTTCGGCCACTCCCAACTTTGATCCGGAAGCTGATACTAAATTGGACGAGGCCCTTGACCGTTTGAAGCAGCTTTCCTTCCCTTACCTGGAAGCGCTTGGCCAGGATGTTGATCTTTCAGTGGAGGACTTGTTGAAGGTTGAACCAGCAGCTCCTATTGCCGAGTAGCGTTTTGTTTTAGCTTGTGTTATGCCTAAACCGCTTTGTAATGGGGATCATTTGACCCCTAAGACTTTTATCTTTGTAATTATAATTTTAATATGGTAGCGTCAATGTACGCCTTTTTCACTTTTAAGGTTCTGTTGGTTGCTTCCTTCTTCTTTCTTACTTCACTTATTTTTTTTTTTATTTATCAAATACATATATGTGGTTGTTTAAGCTGGGAAGCGTCCCTCCCAGAAGAGTACTTTGACTCTTTTTTTTTTTTTTTTGTATATCTTCACTAGGATATGCATTCAGACTAGTGGATGTGAAAATTTCCGCCTCTACTCGAGAGTCGGAATATATTTTATATAATGTGAACGACTACAATCATTTCGTCAAAATAAAGGGAATTCCCTTTTACAAGACTAGACATAGCATTTTCTCAACAGGCCTCCGTGCCACGTTCGGGGGATGGCCTTGCCTTCGGTTCCTTCTAATTCATAAGACCCATTTCCAAGGATCTTTTTGATCTTGTAGGGTCCTTCCCAAGTTGGGCCTAGCTTTCCAGTGTCTTCTTGCCTACTTGCTTCATTATTCCGGAGAACCAATTCTCCAACTCTGAAAACTTTAGGGTTTACCCGTTTGTTGTAATATCCCTCTACCTGCCTCTTGTATTTTTCTTCTCGTATCGCCACAATTTCCCTTCTCTCTTCGACCAAGTCAAGGTTGAGGCGAAGCTCTCCATCATTTTCTTCGGTAAGATCGATACCTGTGCATTCCTATCTCCGCTGGGATAATGGCTTCTGTTCCATAGGCCAGGCTGAATGGGGTCTCACCGTTGCAGGTCTTCGTCATGGTTCGGTGTGCCCACAACACATGTGACAATTGGTCTAGCCACTTGCCTCCCTCTTTGTCCAGTCTGGTTTTTATACCTTCGACCAAACTCCGATTTGCCCGCTCCACTTGACCATTTGCCTGTGGGTGAGCGACTGAAGTAAAATTCTTGTTGATTCTCATCTCTTTGCACCATTCTTTAAATGGGTTATCTGCGAATTGCTTTCCGTTATCCGAGATGATAATCCCTGGCAAGCCAAATCGGCATACAATGTTTTCCCAGACGAATTTCTTCACCTGGGATCCGGAAATGGAGGCCAACGGCTTGGCTTCCACCCACTTGGTGAAGTAATCTATGGCTACCAGTAAAAATTTAACCCCTCCAGAAGAGATTGGGAAAGGTCCTACAATGTCTATGCCCCATTGATGGAAGGGCCAAGCTGACGTGACTGAGATCATATCATTCTTCGGGTGTCTTGGTACCGAAGCGTACCTTTGGCAACTTGGCATTTTTGTATTTCTTCGGTGGCATCCCTATGCATGGAGGGCCAATAGTATCCTAAGTTGATTATCTTGGATACCACGGCTCGGGGTCCTGAGTGCATGCCGCATGCTCCTTCGTGAACTTCTCTGATCACATAGTTAGCTTCCTTCGGACCGACACATCTGAGTAAAGGCATGAGGAAAGCTTTTTTGTACAGTGTCCCCTCGACCATCACGTACATGGGGATCTTCATTCTTAGCTTTCTTGCTTCCTTCTTGTCAGTCGGCTCTTCCCCTGTTCTTAGGTAATGAATGATGGGGGTCATCCAATTTGGATCAGTGTCTTCTATTACTGCTCCCACAATCTCTATCTCCGTACTTCTGCGATCCAAAACTTCCACCAGGATCTTCTTTTGCTTCTCTGGGTGTGCTAGCGATGCTATTTTACTGGCCGCATCGGCCTTCACGTTTTCTCCCCTTGGAATTTGTCGAATGTTGAAATGTCTGAAGCTCTTTACGAGGGTAATCACTAAAGCTTTGTACTTGGCCATGTTTTCATCCTTGGGGTCAAAATTTCCTTTTACCTGATTAGCTACAAGGGTCGAGTCTACTCTTGCCTCGAGATCCGATATCTTCATCTTGATTGCTATTCGTAGACCCGCCAGCAGGGCTTCGTACTCGGCCTCGTTATTCGTGCTGTTAAAAGAAAGTTTCAGCGCATACGTGAATTCTTTTCCTGTAGGGCTAACCAGAATCATGCCCGCCCCAGATCCTGAACTACTAGATGCCCCATCGGTGTATAGGAACCATGCTCTACTTTCTGGTGCTGGGGGGGGGGGGGGTGATACTCTCATCTTCCCTTCCTGAATGTTCATAGGTGGGGGAGGAGGCATTGGTACTTCAGCGATAAAGTCCGCCAGGACCTGTCAGCCTACCGTTCGGCCGACCTTGAGAGGTACCGGCTTAATCCTACCAGCCTACCGTTGAGGCACTGAACCTCTCCCAAGTCCCTGGGGATTTCATTTCTGTGATTGCTTTTACCTTGTCGGGGCAAGCCTTGATTCCCTTTTCGGTTATCACATGTCCTAAAAACTTCCCTTCTACCACACCAAATGTGCATTTCTTCGGATTTAGTTTCATGTTGATGCTCCTCAGCTTTCGGAAGGTTTCATCAATGTCGCAAAGCATATCTTCCTCTTTATGACTCTTGATGACGAGATCATCTACGTAGGCTTCCAGGTTTCGACCAATTTGAGCCTCGAAGGTCTTGTCAATCAATCTTTGGTAGGTGGCCCCGGCATTTTTCAATCCAAAAGGCATCTTTCTATAACAGAATATGCCAAAATCCGTATAGAAAGCCGTTTTATCCTCGTCTTCCGGTGCCATTTGTATCTGATGATACCCCTTGTAGGCGTCCAAGAAGCACTTGTATTTGTATCCCATCAAAGAATCGATCTTCCAATCTATCTCCGGTAGTGGGTAGTTATCCTTTGGACAGGCTTTGTTGATATTCTAAAAGTCCACGCACATTCTCCAGGAATGGTCCCTTTTTTCGACGAGAACCGGGTTCGCCACCCAAGTCTGATATCTTGCTTCTCGTAGGATTCCTGCCTCCGTTAACTTACTCACCTCCTCTTTGATGACCTGACTACGTTCCGGAGCCATCCCCCTTTTTTTCTGCTTTATCGGTTCCACACTGGGGTAAGTTTTTAACCGGTGTTCGGCTATACTTCTTGGTACCCCCGTCATATCTGATGGTGTCCATGCAAGTACGTCCATGTTGCTACTGAGTAGTGTGAACAGTTTTTCTTTACAAGGTCTGGATAAGTGTGACCCTATGGCAATAATTTGTTCCGGGAACTCGGGATTGATGACGAGTTTTTCTTCCGGATCATGGCTTGTTGCTTGTGGGTTATCTGTCCTTTCTGCCGAAGCACACCACTTTTCCCTTCGTCTTTTGGTACGAACTGTAGCGATACCCTGGGGAGTGGGGAATTTCACCAATCCATGAAAGGGGGACGGTACCGCTCCCAACTGGCATAGGCCTGGTCTTCCTAGGATGATGTCGAATGGGGCTGGTGCTTGCACCACCGCGAAGTTCATCCATTCAGTCCTCATGCGAGGGTACTCTCCTAGTGTTAGAGGGAGGGTTATCTCTCCCAGCGGCCACGTCATTTCGCTATTGAATCCTTGGAGTGCCGATTCTGGTCTCCTTATGCGAGCTTGAACGTTCTTCCGAAGTTGTCGGAAGAAGTGCTCATAAATAACTTATGTGGAGCTCCCTGTGTCGACATATATCCGCGGGACGATGACATTGCCCATTCGTCCTTCCACTATGATGGGATCCAGAGTAGGGCAACATTCGCTTCTGGGAGGAAAAGCTATTTCTTGGTTCATCCACACTCGGTCAGGCTCTTTTCTTTTCAGGGATAGTGAGTCCTTCTTTATCATGTTAATGGCTAGGTTCCTAGTTCCCTGAGAACCGTCGTCTTTTCCCCTTCGGTTGACCTTATTACTTTGGGGTGTTCCCCTCTCTATATCCTCAATCAGATGTGTAGGTTCTCCCGATTCGACTGTCTTCGTGAGTGTTGTGAACATCTCCTTCCGTCTATGACCGGTGGACGCGTTAGGTGTGTAAGGATTAGGAAACTCCAGTGTGACTGGGCTTGCTTGCTCGTTCGCTCCTGGGGTGAATGTCGAGGGTGGCCCTGTGTCTTCAACAGATTCTCGGGCAATGGGCTGGACTAGTCTTTCCTCTTGCTGATCTAGAGGTTTTTTCTCCCTGTCTTCCCAGGATCTATCGCTGACTAACAACAGGGTCCCACGGATGGCGCCAATGTTAAAGTAAATTTTTGCATGCGTAGCCCTTCGTCCGGCTCCAGACGAAGGGATGATAGTATAGGTGAATGAGTGTTGTATTAAATGACTTCACAAGAACATTCAATGATATACAATGATTAGAAATTGAATACAAGGAATGTTTACAATTAATAGAATCTACATACAGAAATAAATGTGTTACAAGAATTAACTTAACTTATTAGTTCCTTTGTCTTGCCCTTATATAGCGGGCCTTCGGTTATTACCCTTCGGGTAATCCATAAGGACCGGTCTGTATTATCAGTCATCTCATACGTGTCAGCAACGTGGCTAACTTTCCTCCACACCAGTCAGTTGATTGTGACAGTCATTAAATGAAGAAGCGCGTGGGCGGCGTTTTGTCTCCCACGCTCCTCTTCATTAAATGCTACCATCATTCTGTCTTGTCCGCAATTAATGCTACACTTTCTTCGATGTTCCTGCTTTCAGAGACCCTTGAGTGCCCCTACGTCCGTCCCTAACTCCTGTTCCATATACATCGGCCTTATCGGTACCTGACCGGACGAAGAGATGATCCGTCTGTGAGTAATAACTACCCTATCCCAACACCTATATACCTATAGGACTAACCTTTGCTAGTTTGATATGAAGTAATGTGTCGTGGTTTTCCGGCTTTCACAATCATCGTATGCGGTTACTTATCCTTTTGATCCACTTATACTACACAAGCTCGGATGGATCTTTGATAATCAAAGAATTGTTTCAAGTTTCATGACATCAATCACCACGAATAGTATGATAGTTACACTTCGAAAATTGAAAATTCATCACTACACGTGTATGTTGGTGCTTGACACTCCTTTTAGAGCATCAACATTTACGTTTATTTATTTACAAACAAGAGTTTAATTTACAACTCAAAAATAATAAGTTTTTCTTACAAGCCTTTTGATTTTCTTCACACATGTGGATGAGAGGATTTTTAACCAAACCCGGTGAATTTGTCATTGAAATTTGATTGAAATTCAGATTCGATCCAAATTTATTTAATATTAATTTTCGAATTAGAATAAGGAAGCTATCATGGAATAGTATCAATCTTATCGGTATCTTTCACTTATTTCAAGAATAAGTAGAGAGTAAATAAGTTTAGCGGGTAACATAACGTGACTTAATATGAAAATTTTTATATACAAGTATGAAAGGATCTAAAAAGATATCCGAAACAAATATAATTTTAGTAACCGATTATATTAAGTTATTAACGCAACGAAGAAAAATCTTTAAAATTTATTATACTACAAAAACATGATTAACCATACTTTTCATATAGGGTCGTCCTTTTATATCAATAATAGATAATAGAAACATGTGAACCACTTATGATATGAAGTAATTTATGTAATTTATAAATCATATCACCATTTTTTTTTTTTTATGTGATAAAAAGTTATTTATGTAATTTATAAATCATATCACATTTTTTTTATTTCTTTTTGAAAGTTTAATTACTAATCCGTTAATGTTAGCTGATACACATACTAAGTCTAAAAAAGATGCTCAAATCCTTAGAAGCATTAAATACGGCTATGTGGTCTATATGGAAAGACAGGAATGCTAGAGTCTTCAAAAATAAATCCTTGAGAGCTATCGAAGTGACAGAAAACATTAAGCTATCGTCGTTCTTTTGGATTCATAATAGATCTAGAATAAAAGACATTGATTGAAATAGATGGTGTAATAATCCTTTAGGTTGATGTTTCTTCGTTTTTCCCGAAAGTCCTTGCTTTGAGGACCGTCCGTAGATTTTTTTGAATGAATGAAATTTATTCATCTGTTAACTCTAAATCAATAAATACGTAACATCTTTTAAAAGTAAAGTAATATCTTAAGTTTGTTAAATTTGATATGTGTGATAAAGATAACCCTAAATCCACTCACTTTTATGTAAAAATAATCAAAGATATTATATCTAAAAATAAATAAAATATTATTGGTATAAAATTTAGTTAAAAAGTTGTTACATCTAATTTGATACATGGTTGCATTATTTATATAAATAATTATATTAAATATACCTAATATAAATTAAAGTTGTTAAAAATCTCCAATCAACCAACCAAACACCTAGCCAATAGACATTTTAAAATAAACATCATTTTCATTCAAAGTTGTTTATCAATATAAGTGTTTCATGATTATTAGTAATACATAAGTTTACATTATCAAAAATGAACCATAGAGTCATAGACTATATTTAAAACCATATATTTAATATATTTAAAACCATATATTTAAATATAGAAAAATGATTAATCCGCCTGACTAATCCTCATAATTCACGTGTAATCCACTTATTCTCTTTCTTTATCTCATCCGTTGATTATTACACTACATACCATATTTTTAGGAGGATTTTTAGGTTAATAATTTAGGATGATATATCATTACTCTTAAACATAACCTATTTTAAAAGGTACTTTCTATATTATTTTTTCGAAGATTACTTTTAGACGAAAGAACATTAGATAAAATTGTATTCAATTATCTAAAACTTTAAATTAAAATGTTGAATTGTAACTTACAAATGTGGTTAACACCGTAAACCCAAACGAAATCAAATTGGATCACATAACATTATAACCATGTATGTAGTGTTTAATTCTCCATCCTAATGAGCCGGTTTAGGCCGGATCATAAACCATATTCTCTTTGATTTTAACAAATAACGTTGTTTAATTCAAGAAAACGGCTTGGATCATTATCCCAATGCTTAAATTCTATTCATACTTCAATAAGAAATTAAGACAATCCTAAGTGGGTGTTTGTGTAGTAGATTATGACTTATAAAATATAAGTTTTTAAAATTTTATGAAGTGTTTGGAATAGCTTATGAGCTTATAATAAGACAAAAATGTTTGATAAGCTTATAAGCCACACAAAAGGAGCTTATAAAAACTCGTTACATAAACTCATAAGCCTAAGCTAACAAGCTTAAACAAACACCTAAAATAGATTTATCTCTCTTAAATAAGTTAATAAGCTCATAAGCCCTCTTCTATAAGCTAAAACAAACGCCCCTAAATCGACATTCATTAAGTAAACGAAAACTTATTACTTGTTCTATAAGCATTGCCACTTGTACTCACGTGAGATAAAACAAAGGCCAAAGCCTCCTAAAAGGCTAAAAAACACTAAAACCCTTCTTTTACATTTCCTCCCTCGACTCATTCGCCCTCACGCAAACAAACATTTTCCGAAAACCCGAAAACTCCGAGAGTGCTTAACAATGGTCTCGGTAAGCAACAGCAGCGACGACGACGACAGCGATTATAACAACAACAACAACAAGCCGTGCTGTACCGCACATCCCGATATTCCCAACAGCTCGGAATTCACTCCACATGAATCATTCTGGCTATCAAAAGACTCCGAATACAACTGGTTCGACCGGTTGGACCGCAACGCTTTTTTAGAACGAAAGGAATCAACTAAAGGAAATTCAAATTCAAACACTAGCAGCTACTCCCGATCTAATTCACAGAAGTTTTCTGTGAACGTGAAATCAAAGCCTGCGATTATCGGTTTACCGAAATCGCAGAAGAATACTCATGTGGATTCCAATCGAAGAAACTGTAAACCTGCGAATGTAAGATTGTTTCCGAAACGGTCCGGTTCTACTGGACGTGCATCTTCTGGAACCGGACCGGTCGCGGAACCTTCGTCTCCGAAGGTTTCGTGTATCGGTCGAGTTAGATCGAAGCGATGCTCGACTCGCCGGAGAGTAGCTGCTCCGGCAAGTCAACAACCGGTTTGTAAAAAAACCGGTTTAATATCGCGTATCGCTTCGTTATTTGGTAACAATCGGAGAAAAAGTAAAAGTAAAAGTAAATCGTCGGTGAAAGTTAACGAGCAATTGGAGAATTCTTATTCGAGAAAAAACACGGTGAAGCCGGTTAATAGTGAGCCGGATACGCCGCCTGAACCGCCGGTTTTAGGAGGTATGAACCGGTTTGCTTCTGGCCGGAGATCGGAGAAATGGAGTGATGAGATTGATTCCACCGGTTGCCGGCGGCCTAGTTGAATGAGTCGTTGCTGACGTGGACTCGCCGTTGAGTAAAGTGGAAGTTAGTTGAGCTGACGTGGCACGTGGAAAAATGGATATTTTTTACGTTCCGGAAACGAACAGCTATTTTTACGGTTTGTTTTTTAATATTTTCTGTTAGGTTTGATTTTTGAGCTAATCCTTTTTTTCCGGAGTTGAATTTAACTAATTAAATGTAAATTACCTACAAAATAAATAATTAAAACGTCATATACGATATAACTATATCCAAATTACTATTGTATGCATGTATCATATGAATCGATCTATTACTTTTACGTATAAGACTTATTCTGAAATCAAAGACATGTCGTTGATTACGATACATGTCACGCTATAGAAAAAGAACGTGTTTTCCTGATAAAGGGTTACATGATACATACAAATGAGTAAAAGTTCGATACATATAGTATGTAGTCGTTATTATATATGAAAATGACGTTCCGATTATTTATTTTGCCTAGTATATATTTTAACATTATACTCCGGAAAATTGGCTAGTCTCGAGTCAATAAAAGTAATCTTTGATTGTGTTTTCTCCTTTTTGGTTTTGTGATTGTAAATTATAATAATTTTTGTACAAAGTTTGATAAGCAAATATATGTAGGTTTGATGAATTATGTTCATTTTTTTGGGTTTATCGGGACTTATGGTTTATAAAATGTTTAAAAACTATTTTTGAAAACTATGGGTTAGCTTGCTTTGATATTAAGATAAGGGTTAGGTTAATGCGTGTGCGTATCTTTTATTCTTCTATTAAATAAATATAACATGATTTAAAAAGAAATAGTAGAAAATGAAAACATCCAAAAAAAAATTTTGAAACTTTTTTCAGGTAATCAAAATAATGCACTTAAAATATATGGTCATGTTAATCACGTCTTCACAGCTAATTATTACAAAAAATTAAAAAAAAAAAAAATTAAAAAAAAATCATCTTATAACCTTTCCAAACAAAAACAAACGATCAAAAGGCGACGTAAACTCCGTTAATACAATAATTTGTGTTTTCTGTAAGGAATAACATTTAAAATTTAAAATGATTTTGCTAACAATAGGAATAGTCTCGAGTCGTATTGAAGTTGATATAGAAACCAACTGAAACGGAACTTTAGTTCACGTTTATGTAGGTCTAACGGAAATAAGTGTTTTATTGTTTGATCTCTCTATCTAGTTATCAATTCAAGATTTATATCTATTACTTCTTAAAATTATAGCACAAAGACAAACAACTTTAATCTTTATAGATCGGTAGTTTATAGAGGACAAATACTATATTGTATACGCTCCTCGTCTAATTTACTCATTTCTATGCTCTCACTTCAATCTTAAAAATCATTTAAAAAAATATATTGATAATATACGAAAGAATTTTGATAACAATTCTTAAAGAAAATTAGACATGCATCATTTCCTTATACCCTCTAATTGTGGATCTTATCCCCTACTTTTTCGCTTTACATGTTTTCATTGTCTTACTAATTTTGCCACATTCTTTCAAACCTATGGTTTTCGATAGTTTGTAGAAAGTAAAAAATAGTTAATTATGATGTACAACTCATCTCCCCGTCCTTGAAATTAGGGGTGTTCAAAATCGGATATCCGAAAATTCAGATAGTGATTTTCACTATCCGAAATCCGAATCCGAAATTTCGGATATCCAATATATCCGAAAATCCGAAATTTTGAAAAAATATCTTTTTGTTTTTTGTTTGTTCCAAATTTTATTATACATTTTTTTAACTACAATATTTAATATCCACATATATTTATCTAATTATGTTATTAAATCACCAAAATATTTACATTTACCTATAAAATAAGTATAAAAACTAAAAAAAAAAAAAAATATTTTCGGATTTTCGGATAATCGGATATCCGAAATATCTGAAATTTTGAAATATCAGTATCCGAATCCGAATCTGAAAAAACGGATATCCGAATTTTCGGATAATTTCGGATCGAATTTTCGGATTTTCGGATTCAGATTTTCGGATACGAATATTTTGAACACACCTACTTGAAATATACCTAATTTTGGTCAAAGGATTACATTTAATTCCACAATTTGGACTCATTAACTTAAGGAAAACATTGATGCCTCTTAACTTATGTAAAGCAAACATTCTTTTTCCTTTTTTGGGTGGGTTGGGGGGAAAGGAGTAGCTCCAATTTGACCTTGTCATTCAAAAATAAAATTCTTTTGACCTACTATTCAACTTCTTTTTTTGGATTACTTTTTTGATTGGAATTTTTGGTTTTTATCCCAACTATATTAAATATATACATTCTTTTTGAATTTGAAATGAATAAAAATAAGGTGAATAGTAATGTGAGTGGAATTTTAAATAAAACCCACACTGAATCTTTTGTAACTTTAAAAATCCCTTATCTTAAAATAAAAGAAAAGAAACAACCAAGCTCGCGAAAATTCCTTGAGCATGCATTATGATGGTTTGAGGAAGTAACATATCATTATCATGTTCGAGATTAGCATTGCAAGGAGCTAGTCTCATATTGTTTTGAAAGTCGTGCTAATAAACCATGAATGAAGAATTTAAATGAGAAGTAAAAAAAGGCCGTGCATTAGAACCAATTTTGCCCGAAAGGTACCTTCTCCAAAGAATTCCAGTATGCAAGTATCTTAAAATACCTTACAAAAATCAGCTCACACGTATGAAAACAAAAACAACAAATTTTGCAACTCAAAGATAGACATACGAGCACATACATACATATAACTTGCATCATACGATAACCTTTTTCAATTATAATATGTATGCATCGTATTTGTGAGAAATGTGGACAACTACCTCTAATAGTTCCCATGGAAGTATATATATCTATAGCCATATATTTTTACAAGAAAATGTAGGTAAATATACATAAAAAGGGATCATGAAGAGCCATAAATCATTCAGATCACCTTTCTTGTCAAAGAGCATAAGTAGCTCTTAAATAATCAATAATTTCAGCACTCTCAAACATGTTCACCCCCGTGTTTGGATCTTCTAGATAAGGCGCCTGTCAATGAAAGTGAATCAATTCAGAACTTTTTTACGTATATCATTTACATTGGAAGTGAATCGATTCAGAATATTTAAGTGTTACTTGGGGTGTATTTGTCATTCCTGTTAGCTAAAACTTGATATGTATATCAAGATACAAAGGTGACAATTTCAGCCAGTTTATATGGAAACGGGTCAATTTGGGTTGTAGTTGACTGATAGCAGGTTAGATAAATAATTAATTAGTTAAAAACGAATGGCTCAAAATTTGCTAATAATGTATCAAAATATTTACTTCATCCTAAATCGTTTTATTTTTAAAAGATTATATAATTATATTAAATTATAGCTTCGTAATCATATTCAATACAATCATATTTACATATATAGAACAAAAAGTGGACAGGTTAGCTGACCCGACAAGTTATTACCCCCCATATAAAAGTTTCCTGACATGATTTTTGTCAACTCTACTTAATGATATAAAAAGATCTTGAAGAACTGAAAGAAAGTGTACCTGAAAGTGGCCAATCCTCTCATATAATTCCTGTCGTTTTGGGCTGCCCCGAGCACAACTGAAAGAAAGAAAAGTTTTATGCAGTTTTTATGCACATTACCATTGGAATTCAAAATCCTATACCCCATGAAGACAAGATTATGCCCTATATTAAGTTTCGATCAGCTCTTTCTACTATATTAGCCTTTTATCTCAACATAGTTGGGGTAGGCTAAACATGAATCCAAAGCAAATTAGAATTCTCTTAAACCCAGTATAACAAGTCAATGCAGGTTGAATTTTATTTATAACGAAAAAAAAAATGTATAAAATTAGCTAAAAATGAAATTGTTCAAAATGAGGAAAACGGGGTCAAAAGTCGTGTAATGTGTATTCAAATACTTATAATGTCCCAAATGGTTATAAGTAAACTTTTTTTATCTATAAATCAAATAGTATAATTTTAGTTATCATGTTCAATACATTAATTATTTTCAAAAAACAAAAAAAATGGATAAAAACTAAAAAGCGGATTATAGAATATCAATTAAGCTATATACAACTCAAGTATAAGATTTTACCTGTGAAGAATATGTGGTAGCTCCAACTCCACAAGTACTTCTCGCACAAGTTTGCTAAACGGAGATGCCTAAAATGGGTATGTGGTATCAAGTTAAGGAAATATTCAGTGCTAATTTAGCAAGTTAAGTATGGGATCTTACCTCATACGCCCATACTTCAAGAGGTTGAGATGGCATCTTTGCCTTGGTATAGATGCTCCCCTGAAGTTGTAGATGTATCAGCTTGTCGATTAGATTTGGCATTTTTGACCAATTTACTAATGAGCGTTCCGATTCAGGTCATGTTTTATCTCAAACCGAAAAATATAAAAATAGCTCAAAAGAAGACGTGCCAAATGGTCAAATGGATTTAAGATAATCCAAATATATTTTATTAAAATAAAATTTATTAAAACTAATATTTTTTGTTTTATAATCATATTTGACACATTAAATATCAATTATTAATACGATTATTTAAATTTATGAACAAAAGTGTGTCGGGTCAACCAACTCTGGCCAATTTGCTAAGCACAAATGATTTACCCAATTTGTCCCCTAATCTAACCCACCCATTTTGCCAGCATATTTGCTGACTTCATTATCTCTGAATTGGTGGACACTGATGTGGCATCATATTAAAAGTTATGGCTAATTGGGTTTCCCGGGTTTCCCGTCTAGAGGGGCCTCCACGAAAACTTAAAACTCGCTTGTAAATTACAATGTAATGATTACTAAGAAGTTTGAAAACTGTACCTTCCCCATACGACCGATCATGGCAAAACCTGCGGTCAAAGTCTATAAAAGAGTTGGTCAGCAAGAATGAACTGAAAAAATATATGATGTATATTCTGTTCCTGCGTTATATGAAAGATTCAATATCGGGTAGTATATAACTTACTGTCAGCAGACCAAGTCGCAAAGCTAACGGCACAGTTCCATCACCTGGGGAATGGAATTGTCAAAATTTTAATTTAGTGGCGAAATATCCGAGAAAAAGAGAACGATATGAAGAAAGGGTGCTAACCGTATTTTTGACATAGATAGTTTATAATGTCATCGGATTCATACATCGAAACTCCTGTATTGGGATCTACCTGAAACGAAAGATATATGAAGATAACGATTTTCAATTTTTATATTTCATACTTATAAGTGAAGTTATTATATGTTAATGATAGGGAAAGAGTATTAGCATATACCATATAAGGAAACATCTTCTTCCCACCCAGTTGGTTAGCCTTGGGACGGAAATTTGGACCATTTCTTGGGCAAGGATAATATAATACATCAAGATCTAACACTGCAACAATTTCTCGAACCTATAATTCCACACAGACAAAAAATCAATGATCTGTTCATTTCAGTTACATCCTCAGTATTTTGGTACTATTCGTTTCAAACAAGTCCACTATTTATTATATCTTAACAGGATAATATTGAACAAGTAAAAACTTATAATCCATAAATGTGGATCTTACCTTCCGACAGAAAGGGCAGCTGAAGTTTCCACGAAAATTCCGAATAACGAGAAGGTAATACACGGAGTTAGTCACAATGTGCAAACATCAAATCTTCAAAAATGAACAACATATTAAAATAAAATAAAAAAAGAATTTGTCTTTGTAAGTACCCTTCAAACTCGTATAACTCAATAGGCTTTTCCGGTCTGGGTCCTAACTTGGAGGTCTCTTTTGCTACATAACCTGCAAGCATAACATATATGATATGTCGTATTTACGTAATTAACAACATTTAAAACCGGAAAAAATCATTATTCTGAAAGAATATTTGTAGCACCATATATGATGATTACCTCCAACTTCGATACCATACTGGCCAGATGGATACTCATTCTTAGGAACAAAAGAAACCGAATACCTGATAGATCAAATACAAAATTAGAAAACAAAACAAAAAATAATACAATTTATGTTTATTTAATCTATTTCCTAGAATAACAACATACTACTTATTTCCTAGTACCTATTTAATTCACTAATTCAATCACTAATGTCTACACGTGATAAAAATAGTCCCGGCCAAGGCTATGTTTAAAAAGTGCAGACATGCATAAAAGAGTTTTACATTGATAATAACCGTCCCTACAATTTAAATAACTATCTCTTTTATGCACGTCTGAACTTCTTAAACATAGTCTGGGGCTATATTTAACAAAACTTAAAGAAATACAATCATTTTATGCGTGTCTGAACATATTAAACATATCAGTATAACCTACCCAGAAACAAAAACACCCGTCCCAAGGCGAAACAACAAATTCAAACTAGCAGTAATTAAGTCAACAGTTTTCTCCGGTTTAACAGCAAAAGGCTTAGGCTCCGGAGCTTTAAAATTAGCCGGAGGAGTGATTACATCTTTAACCGAAGATGTAGCTGTATCAGAAACTTCTGCTGATGATCTAATAACAAAAACCCTGTTGGGATTTGATGGAATTGGTTTGAAATGACGTCGTATGGGTTTGGAGATTCGTGGTAATGAGGTGAAGTTGAGAACGCCGGCCATAATCGCTGGCGAGTTGTTGGGTTTTGTGTTTGGAAAGTGTTCGACGTAAAGCCGCTGAGAAAATCAGTTGGGAATTTGGAGGGGAATGAATGAATGATTAGAAGTTGATTTGGTGTGTAGCTTGTTCTTCTTTCTACACCACATAAAAAGTGTAATCCGAAAATAAAGTGAAAGTCATTTTTATTTTTGTCTTATTTGAGAGAGCTTACTATTTTCGATTTAAGTATATGTTTGATTTAAGGGTTTGAGAATGAGAAAAGAACGAGAAATTTTTTTTGCGTGTTGTGACGGGCTTTTAAAATGTATATATCTTATTTTATTTTTAGTTAAAAGTTTATATATAAATATGAACCACGTCTTGCTTGTATCACTATATATATATATATGTTTTATGTAAAACAACAAAAAAGTGAAATTTATGAGCTAGGCTTATTTTATTTTGATAACGTGACTCGAAAAAGAAAGATAAAATATTAATATGAAAAAAAAAATAATACTCCAAAATAAAAACTAAACGAATCTATAATCTAAAAATAACATACGTAGCTATCTAATTTAATATCGTAAAGGAAAAAAACCCATAAAATCTAAGATATGAAAGAGTAAAATGTAACCGAAACAAAACGTAAAAAAAAAAAAAGAAAAAAAAAATTAAACAAAGAAAGGATTTTTACTTTTTTAATAACTAGCTTATTGGCCCACGTAATACGTTAATAATTATATCGAAAAAATATAATGTTAATAAATAACATAAAACCTATATAAAAAGATTAATAGAAAGCTATTAGTCATGTAAAAAATGATTAGATTAACAAATGTTGAGTTAAAGAAAACATTTACGGCGTAATTCGCGAAAAACCTTAAATATAAAATAATTATAATATGTAAAAAACTAAAAAACATGAGTAAATAGAAAGAAAAAAAAGAACATAAGATTTTTTTTATATGATATGTTTTCTTTTTATACACAAAACACTCGTAAAATAATAAAATAATTTAATTTTCTTTCTATACCAATAATTTGTATTTGTATGAAAAGAATTATTGAAATTGTTAAAATTAAAAGGGTTAATATGAAATTATTAACGATGACATCATCAAAATGATCTAATGGTCAATGGTTACCATTTTGCCAAGTGGTATTTTAGGTCTTTCTTTTATTATATAATAATAATAATAATAATAATGATAATAATAATAATAATAATAATACCAATAAAAAAAAATACAAAAATTGATGGTAAAGTGGTTTTACAAAACGATTAATTGTATATTATATTATTTATTTAATAAAAGTGGTATACAATAATAATAAAATAATATGCAATCTTATTTAATATCATAAAGAAGAAAAAAAAACATAAAATTTAAGATATGATCAAAGAGTAAAATGTAACCAAAACAAGATTTTAATCTTTTTTATTAATAATTATAATAATATTAATAATAATATTTAGTAATAATTATAATAATAATAATATTAATAATAATATTTAGTAATAATTATAATAATAATAATATTAATAATACAAATAAAAATAAAAATAAAAAATTAATGGTAAAGGTGTTTTACAAAACCATTAGTTGTATATTATATTATTTATTTAAACAAAAGTGGTATAAAATAATAATAAAGTATTTTGCAAATTGTAAAATATGAGTGAGTTTGTCCCGCGAGTTGCGGCGGATGTAGTCTTCTTAAAACTAAGAAGAAAAAAAACTAAACCAAAATCTTATAAAAATAAAAGGTTATTTTTTAACCGAACCGATCCAAGCTGATACAAACCAAAACGTGAGTGATTTAATATCTGTTATTGAAAATAAAAAGTCAATGTGTAGAGCATCAAAGGTTAGCCAAGAAAAGTAAATAATTACCTTGTATATTCAGTTTTTGTTAAAGAAAATAAGGGCGTAGCAGGGAGTCGAACCCGCATTTCCGTTGAGGTAGAAAGCTGATTATACTATTAAATAATTTCTTATCAGCTGTGTTTAATACTTTTTTATTAAAATTCCAAAAGTATTATAAAATAATTTTTAAATTGTTAGATAGTTAATATATAAATATGACAATTGATTTGAGTATATATATTATATCTATATGTATTTTTCAAACCCATCCAATTTGACGGATATGAGAAGATACAAATAGAAAAGCGTACAATTAAATTGTGACCGAAGGACTAAGTTTTAGATATATGTCATATGATGTTCCCAAACCTTATTCGGAACCTTAGCTTCCGAAGTACTATAGCCTTTTTATATTTTAATAAGTCATTAATGGAAGATCTGGACATATGCGATATGAGCGATCGCATAGGGTCACTATATTTTTAAGTCCTAATTTTTAGTGGACAATCATTTAGGAATGAAATATGTAATTACTTGATGATGATTTTTAATGTAAAAAATTTAACGAACATTCATTTTAGGAACGAAAAGGTTAATTTTCGTAAGTAGACGATTTATACAATTTTTGAAACTTAGAGATGACGATGATTTTAACGGTCATCCATTTTAGAAACAGAAAAGATAATTAGTTTCCGTAAATAGATGATTTACACAATTTTTAAAACTTAAAATGAAAACAATGATTATGGTTAAACTTTATAAATGATTTATGTAATTAACACAAATTTTAAATGTTAATAAGACGACATACCCAGAAACAAAACCACCGGTCCCAAACCGAAAGAAGAAATCCAGACTAGCAGTAATAAGATCAGTAGTCTTATCCGGCCTAACAACAAACGGCTTCGGCTCAGGAGGCTTTAAGCTCGTCGAAGGAGCAAGTGCAGAAGCTTCGGTTGATGATCTTTTTACATTAACCTTACTACTTGAATGTTTTTGCTTTGTCGTGATACCAAATGGTTTGGAGATTGGTGGTAGTGATGACGTACCATCGGTAGCCGATAGACATCTATCGGCCAAACCGATGGTACGCCGAAAGATCTTTTAACTGGGCACAATCTCTAAGAAAAGGAATCTAAACAACATCTATTATCCGAAGAGCATCCTAAGGACCATAAGGCCGAAGGATGACTTCTCGACAGAAAGTACAATACTTCGCAATATCTCCAGGATAAACAAGGTATTATACTTAGAGCATGTTATTATCCGAAACTCAAGATCTATAAATACCAAGCTCACTCTTCACTTCAAGGGTAACGTTCATAAACACTATACACTCTTACTTTACTTATTTACTCTTACTCTTCGTAATCTTACTCTTACGCCCGAGGTAAACCAGGGGATCATCCCCGCTCCGTTTACTCGTGTGTTTGCCTGCTTGTGCAGATAGTTCAGGATCGGAGATAAGAACTAGGCTGAAGGTCTTCTTCGGATCAGCTCTATCGGATCCGAACCTTCTACCCGATTGTACTTGTGACATTCCGGTGTCGCAACATTTGGCGCCATCCGTGGGACCTTTATGGCTTCTACAGGACCATACACGCCTTTTATCGGTAGTACCTCAGGAAATAATATGGAACCAATAATTGAAGACGAAACTCCGGGTAATGATCAGACTAACGTAGAGAAAAGTATGGGGATCTCTGAGAAGTTCCTTGAACAGAACTATGACGCGCTTAAGGCCATGCTGGAAGAACATGAGCGAAAGAAGAAGAAAGATCATTCCCGAAAGACTCCTCCGGTTGCCCGAAAGATTCGCTACATGAGTGAATCGGAGCGAGAAGATAGTGACGACGAGGAGGATCTAAGCCTCCCTTATCAGTCAGACTTCGCTTCTAAGTTCACTCGGAGGATCTCCACATTCAAGATGCCTCGAAAAGTGAAGATGCCTAGCATCGTACGCACCTACGACGGAAGTGGTGACCCTGATGATCATTTGGTCATTTTCTCCGGGGCAGCTGATACTGAAGGCTGGCCTATGCCGATTTGGTGCCGGATGTTTGCCCAAACTTTTGTTGGGCCGGCGAGAATATGGTTCGGTGAGTTGCCGGAAGAAGGCATCGATAGTTTCAAAGATCTGAAGAAGAAGTTTGAACTCTATTTCATGCAGCAACGCAGGTACACTCGAGGCCCTACTGATATTGCTAAAATCAAGCAAAGGGGAAACGAAAGTCTCCAAGATTTTGTAGAGAGATGGAAGCGGGAGCTCCTCCAGATTAAAGGAGGAGATAATATGTTGAAAGTTTAGGGGTTCATGGAAGGGATCCGGATACCGGCCCTCATCGCGAAACTCAACGCCAGGGTACCCGAGACGGTGGACGAAATGATGGAACGTGTGAAGAGGTTCCTCAATGGTAAGGAAGCCTCGAGACAATATTTGGAAGCTAATACAGCTGCATCCCGAAAGGGATCGAAAACGGTCTTTCCACCAGCGAGTCCTCCATGGAGGCCTTCTCCAAACCGGAAAAGTTTTTCTCCCGGCAGTCACGAAAGAAGGTTCGGACGAGGATCTGTCCGAACATCCCCTTTCGTTTCTTCCGGAGAATCTCGGAGACAAGTCAGCTTCACCGAACTAAGCAAGACTCCTAGCGAAGTTTTGGCCACCGAAAAAGGAAAAGTACACTTCACTGCTCCAGCTCCTTTGGTAGGAACTCCAGACAAGAGATTCCTCGACCGATGGTGTGAATTCCATCAAGACAAAGGACACTATACGAACGATTGCTTTCAGTTAAAGAAGCAGATTGAGGAAGCCGTAAGAACTGGTCAGCTGAATCATTTAATGGAAGGGATCAAGCTAGGAGGCCAGAAGAAGCAAGGACCGCAGTACTCCGGAAAAGGAAAAGGAAAGGAGATACAAATGGTTTTTTGTGAAGGAGAAAGTAGTGGACGCCGGGAGGAAAGAATGGAACCCTGGATGATACAGGAGATGTCTTTTCCTCCGGTAGGCACTGCTGAAAGAACCACCGACCCAATGGTCGTGGTGGGGGACGTTGGAAACCAGACAGTACACAGGATCTATATCGACAATGGAAGTGCTTCAGAAATACTTTTTGAACAATGCTTTTTGAAGCTAGATCCTGAAGTACAAAAAAGAATGGAGAGATGCTCTCAGTACTTGATTGGTTTTTCCGGAGAAGCAGTGAAACCAATAGGACAAATCCGGTTACCCCTCACCATTGGAACTGATGAAAAGTTTCGGACAATTGAAATTGATTTCCTGGTAGTTCGGGCCAGCTCTCCATACAATATCATTATTGGAAGGCCCGGGATAGCAAAGCTCGGAGCTATTGTGTCGACAGCACACTCCCTCATGAAATTCCCTACTCCCGAAGGAATTGTGGAAATCCGTCCGGAGGCGCATAAAGTATTGGAATGCCAAAAGATTGAGAGGATACTACGGAAGGAAGAAGAAGAAGTCAAGATGGGAAAGGTTATTATTCATCCGGATCATCCGGACCAAACCGTTACCATCGGAGATACATTCACTCAGGAGGGTAAGGAAAAACTTATTACGCTCCTTCGACAGAGCAGAGATGTCTTTGCTTGGAAACCCTCAGATATGACGGGGGTACCAAGAGGGTTAGCCGAACATAAGTTAACCATCCAGAAAGGGAAAAGCCCGATAGTACAGAAGAAGCGGGGTCTAGCACCCGACCGAAGTAGGGCTGCGTGTGAAGAAGTTAAACAATTAACCGAGGCTGGGATTCTCCGCGAAGTCCGGTACCGGACCTGGGTAGCTAATCCAGTTATGATCCGAAAGAGTGACAATACATGGAGGATGTGTGTCGATTTCAAGGATCTCAACGACGCTTGTCCGAAGGATGCCTATCCACTGCCGGAAGTGGACTTAAAAGTGGAAGCTCTGGTTGGCTTCAGATACAAGTGTTTTCTGGATGCATACAAGGGCTACCATCAAATACAAATGGCCAAAGAAGACGAGGACAAGACGGCTTTTCACACCGATATGGGGATCTTCTGTTACCGAAAAATGCCTTTTGGATTGAAAAACGCAGGAGCAACTTATCAAAGATTGATAGATAAGGCTTTCTCGGAACAGATTGGAAGAAACCTAGAAGCGTACGTGGATGATCTAGTTATAAAATCCACATCGGAAGAAATCATGATTCAAGACATTCGGGAGACGTTTGCCAATCTCCGAAGAATCAACATGAAGCTCAATCCCAAGAAATGCTCTTTTGGGATGGAAGAAGGGAAGTTCTTGGGTCATATCGTCACCCCAAACGGCATTAAAGCAAACCCGGAGAAGGTTCGGGATTTAGAAGGTATACCGTCTCCCAAGACGATGAAAGAAGTCCAAAGTCTAAATGGCAAAGTTATAGCCTTGGGGCGATATCTCTCAAAATCTGCCGAAAAATCATTACCAATCTTTCGGACTTTAAAGAATTGTGTAAAAAAGGGAGACTTCCGGTGGACATCAGAAGCTGAAGAAGCTTTACAGGAAATGAAAAGGTTTATCATGGCACTTCCAACTCTTACGGCACCCAAAGAAGGGGAAACCTTGATCCTATATCTATCAGCAACAACGGAGGTTATTAGTTCAGCCCTTTTAGCTGAAAGAAAGGGAGAACAAATGCCCATCTACTTCGTTAGCAAGGTGTTACAAGGTCCCGAAAACAACTACACCCAAATAGAGAAAATAGCGCTGGCCTTGGTTTATACATCCCGATGGTTGAAAAGATATTTTCAGGCACATAGCATCCGAGTAATCACTGACCAACCTTTGAAACAAATCCTAAGGAACGTAGAAACGGCTGGAAGACTTACAAAGTGGGCCATCGAGTTAGGAAGCTATGATATAGAGTATGTCCCTCGGACATCTATCAAAGGGCAAGTGCTAGCAGATTTCCTAGCTGAAGTTCCTGATCAGATTGTACATCAAGACACTGCCCCGAAAGACATCGCTCCGGAAGAAATAAATGACGAACAATTTACAAAGAACAGAAAGAGGAAAAGGCCGGTAGAACCTAATGCCGAAGGAAAAAGCAAGAAGAAAGACCAGGTTTGGTGTTTGTTCACTGATGGATCCTCAAGTTCGGAGGGATCAGGAGCTGGAATTTTACTTGTTAGTCCTGAAGGAAAAGAGTTCTCATTCTCTATTCGTTTTGATTTTGATAACACGAATAATGAATCTGAGTATGAAGCTCTGTTGGCCGGACTACAAAAAGCAAAAGAGAAAGGAGTGGAACATTTGAAAGTCAAGGTAGACTCGAAGCTGGTGGCTAACCAAATCAACGAAACTTATGAAGCAAAAGAAGACCGAATGAATAAGTATAAGGAGAAGGCGAAGAATTTAATGGCAACTTTCCGGTCATGCACAATTGAACAAATTCCTAGGACGAAGAACAAGGTTGCTGACACCTTGAGTAAATTAGCATCCATAGCATTCGGACATACCACGATGGAGGTAATGGTGGAAAAACAAGACCTACGGGCCATAGCCAATCCAAACGAAACCCTAATGATCGTGGAAGATGAAGGAGTTACCTGGATGACACCAATAAAGAAGTTCTTACAAGAGGGAATCTTGCCACAAGACCCAAAGGAAGGCCGAAAAATCCGAATGAAGGCACCGAATTACATAATGAAAGGTACCACCCTTTACCGCAAGAATCCACTCTCACCCTTGCTTCGTTGTTTAGGACCATTGCAGGCGAATTATGTAATTCGGGAAATGCATGAGGGAGCGTGTGGCATGCATGCCGGACCACGAAGCATGGTCTCCAAGATCACTGGGTTGGGATACTTTTGGCCCACTATGCACTTTGATGCCATTGAACTGATCCGAAGGTGCGATGCTTGTCAAATCCATGCACCCATTCCAAGACTGCCCAAACACAATTTAGTGCCCATACTATCGGCATGGCCGTTCCAAAAGTGGGGCATATATATTGTGGGAAAATTTCCAACTGGAACCGGAGGAATGAAATTTTTGATAGTGGCAGTAGACTACTTCACAAAGTGGGTCGAAGCTAAACCCGTCGTCCGAATCACAGGAAAACAAGTTCAGAAGTTTGTGTGGGAGAGCATCGTATGCAGGTTCGGTCTGCCGAGTGAACTAATATCAGATAACGGTAAGCAATTCTCGGACAATCCACTGCGACGATGTTCTCCCACACAAACTTCTACTTCGGTAGCGCACCCGCAAAGCAACGGCCAAGTTGAAAGGATTAACAGAAGCATTGGGGATGGGATAAAGGCAAGATTAGGCAGGGAAGGAACGGACTGGGTGGACCAAATACCCCATGTACTATGGGCACATCGAACCACCCAGAAAACGAGCACCGGTGAAACCCCTTTCAGCCTAACGTATGGATCCGAAGCTGTTATCCCAGCCGAAATAGGGATGCCGAGTCACCGAGTAACGTCCGGAAGTGATCAGACCAACCAAGAAGAAATCCGGCTTAATCTGGTGTTACTGGAAGAGCGAAGAAATGCAGCGGCAGTTAGAGAGGCCGAATACAAGGAAAAACTCGAAGAAACCTACAACAAGAAAGTGAGAAAGTTGGTGCTGAAAGAAGGAGACTTGGTTCTCCGAAAGAACGAAGCGAGTCGGCAGGAAAACGAAGGTAAACTGGGGCCAAAATGGGAAGGTCCGTACAAGGTGGTCAAAGATATGGGCAATGGCGCCTACAAGCTGGAAGATATGACCGGCACACCCATACCCAGAACATGGAATGCCATGAACCTTCGAAAGTATTATAGTTAGCCAACTATGAGTAATGTAATCTTTTTTCATTTTTTATATGAATGAAAGGCCCTCGTAGCCAATTTTTCCTTCATTTTACTATTAGCACTATTCGAATGAATGTTCGTAACGCTTGACGAAGTGTTTGAACATACAATTAATTCAGATAGTCTAAGAAAAAATAAGGATGAGACTTCACAATTATTGAGCCTAACCTCAATAAGTATCGGACCTAACTCCGAATAAAAATTGAGCCTAACCTCAATAAGCATCGGACCTAACTCCGAAGGAAAATTGAGCCTAACCTCAATAAGTATCGGACCTAACTCCGAATAAAAATTGAGCCTAACCTCAATAAGCATCGGACCTAACCCCGAAGGAAAATTGAGCCTAACCTCAATAAGTATCGGACCTAACTCCGAATAAAAATTGAGCCTAACCTCAATAAGCATCGGACCTAACTCCGAAGGAAAATTGAGCCTAACCTCAATAAGTATCGGACTCAATTCCGAATAAAACACATAAATTACAACAAGTAAAAGATGCAAATGAATCTGGAAATAAAGCAAATAAAGGAAAAATGTATTAATGATAACTTGTCTGTGGCAATATATCTTCACAGATCGAAGATACATTTCATTACTACATAACAAAAGAAAGATGGATCATAGAAGCTTCACTCCTCATCTGAAGGAGGACCTACAGCTGGCTCAACAGCTTGAAAGTCTTCTATCGGAGAACCATCAGTGGCTGACAAAGCTTCAAGGTAAGGATAATTGATATCTGAAGCATCAGCCATGGCTCTCTCAAGCTCCGAAGCAACATTGGCGTTAAAGAACGGAGATGTTTCTTTTCTTTGCTTCAGGCGCCCAAGACTTATACCAGCAACCAAGCCATCGTGACACCCAAGTCTGTAGTTAAGTGCTCGAAGGTTCTCTTGAGGACGGGAGTACTCATGGCTTGAGTGTAGTTTCTGAACAACATGTTTCGGACCCGTTGTTACCAACCAACTTCTGTCCGAACGAAGTACAGCTAACTCAGAAGCTTGTTTCCTCAACCGTTCTTCCAAAGACCGGAGCACATCACCATTCATATCGCATTTGGCCTGAGCCTCGGCCAAGGCTCTTTCGTGCTCCGCCTTCAAGCTGGCTATGTCAGTCTGTCTTTGGGCATCCATGAAGCTTTTCAGTTTGTCCAAAGCCATTTGATGCTCTACCTCCCACCTCTCCCGAAGCTCTCGGGTAGCAACCTCAGTAAGACCGGAGGAAGCAGCTTTCAACCTAGTCACCTCCTTTGACAAACGGTGACTTCTGTCCCGGTACTGCTTTTTTCGCTCAAGGGCTTCGGCCAGCTCTTTCTTGGCCGAAGTAAGTTGACCATCAAGTTCCAGGGCCCGGAATCTATGCTCTGCCGTTTCCCGAGCCGATGATTCCATTCGGCGTCGGAGGTTAGGACCTACTATGTTTAAAGAGGCCAGAGCAAAGTCAAACTCATGTCCTGCTTGGACGTTCCCAAGGTTTCCCAAACGAAGAGTTTCGGCAGGGGTAGCGAGATTATCAACCAGATCCCGATTGATTCCATAAGAGTCCGGTCGAAAGAGGTCCCCACACTTGATCTTACTAATCGCCGGAACAAAGGATGTTCCGGCCAAAGCAGTGTCCAAACCTTCAGACTCTGTCTCTGAATTTTCCTCTTCCGAAGGCACATGGACGTCCTCCATACGTTCGTCCGCCACTCGATTACCTGAAAGACAATAACTGAGGATCAATAAGCCATTGAAAAGGAGTTCATAAAAGAAACACATGCAAGAATCAAGTTCATACCTTCCGGCTGATCCGCCAAAACTTGTGAAGTTTCAATCTCCAAATCCTGATCATCCTCCGGTTGAGACATAGCGGGGGATATTGGCCGATAGGTCACCTTCTCCGGCGACAAACGCCGATATCCTAGATCATCCTGCGCCTGCTCTAGCATAACCCCGACATAAGGCTCCTGTAGAGGTTCTTCAATCAACTTAGGAGCCACAAACTCCTCATCCATTGGAATAGCCGAAGAAGATTTCTCTAAAGACTTCACACCCGTACCTCCAGCACCCACACTTGCTTCCTCCACAATCGGTTCCGGGTTAGAGGGAACCACTTCAGAATCAGTGTGAGGACCTGTCGAGAGATCATCAAAAACTATCAGTTCAAGAATTCTCCTCGTTTCGGAAGAAGTCTCATAAGGGGGGGAATCCGGATAGCCTTTCGTACCATCTAAGGAGACACCTCCTTCCTCGGAACTTTCAAGAACCACAAACTTACCCCGGAAGACAGAAGTAGCAACTCCCTTATCTTTCTCCCCAGCCTTTGAAGTATCGGTCTCTTCAGCCGATGGAACCTCAGATTGTTGGCTTTTTCCTTTCTCCTTGATAGTCAAGCCAGTAACTTTCTTCTTTTTGCTTGGCACCTCAACTGTTGGTGCAGTCTCTTCCTCCGATTCCCCACCCTCAACATCATCAACTTTTTGACCCTCGGATGATTCCGGAGGAGCAAACCAGTCCGTAGCTTTTCTTATCCTAGCAGCTGCATTTCCCACAGAAGATGACGCTTTTGCAAACAAAGCACGGAAAAGCAAAGGGATAGTATTATTACCACTCTTGGCCGGATGACTTCCACTACCCATAATAGTCCCTGAGGCTGGCTGAATAAAATCTTCGTCAGAAGGATCTCTTATCTTGTAGCCCGCTGGAAAGACGGCATCGGCATTAGTATACGGAGCAGGAAGTGCATCGGTGGACATATGTATCACCCGTGGGTTCATCCGAACCAACCAGGTCTCCTCTCCTTCGGCATTATTGCGAGCGACATACTTAACCGAAGCCCAATCAGCCATTTGTAAAAAGTCTATCAGAGGCAAATCTACAAAAAAGATAAAACAAATTAGTTACCAACATAGAACCATCAGCAACACGAACATAACTACTTGACATACCTTGGCCACCTAGCTGCAAACAGGGTCTGGAAATGTTAGAAGTCCAAAACCGACTTATTCCGGCCATCACCAACACATGTTCCGGTAGTGTCCGGCACTCAACCTGGTGAGTCATAAATTCGGCGATAACTTCAGCCGAAACTTCCCCCTCCTTTACTTGTTCATCAGCTACGGACTCGTCCTTGTGCTTCCATCTGATCCGGATAGGAGCCACGCCAGCATTCACAAAAAAGAATTTGGTCTTCCAGTTCTTTCGACCTGAAGGAGCTCCGGAAGAACAAACTGGGCTAGGTTTCCTCCTCTTATCAAAAGTAAACCAATCACCGGCTTTCCCAAGTTTGTAAAACGTCCGAAAGAGGGTTACCGTAGGAGTATACCCCAGAGCCCAACTCTGAACCTCAAAACACGTCAGTCGTAATGCCCCAAGAGGATTCATCTGCGACGGATGAAACTTGAAATACTCACAGACCTCCAAGAAAAGTCTGGAAAACGGCAGACGAAGGTTCGAAAATTCGAACCACTCGGCGTAAACACCTATTTTACCGGGAGGAGCATCCAGTATCGTGTCGTCCGGACCAGGAAGAGTGACGCCATAGCCAGCACCGATAGCATACTTTTCGCAAAGGACGTCGAGATCCCTCTGGGTTAAACTATTGAAGGACCTACGGATGTTCTCTTTATTCTGTTTCGACATGGCGAAAATCAGAGAGAAAAATAAAAAACACGAAAGAAGTTGGGAGGAAGAAAAACACACAAAGTTGAAAGTGTAATTGAGAAAACGGTAAGAAAAAAAAGTTACAAAAGGGGTAAAATAAGCTATTTATAGGCAAGTGTGTGTCAGACGATGGGACGCGCGTCTAATCCCACCATCTCTCTCGGCCAATGGAATAACGACACGGGGCATAAGCATTAAATGCAGCGGTTTGAAAAACTTCCCGCCGAAGGTGAAACGCAATTATCCCGCCCAAATGGTCAGACGGTTACAAATTTCCGACGAAACTCAAGGGACACACCCCAGTCAACCGAAAGAACAAGTTGAAAGAATCGAAACACTTTATTTTTTCTTCTAGTCAAGCATTACATAGTCTTAACTACGTAATACTGGACTAGGGGGGCTGATGACGTACCATCGGTAGCCGATAGACATCTATCGGCCAAACCGATGGTACGCCGAAAGATCTTTTAACTGGGCACAATCTCTAAGAAAAGGAATCTAAACAACATCTATTATCCGAAGAGCATCCTAAGGACCATAAGGCCGAAGGATGACTTCTCGACAGAAAGTACAATACTTCGCAATATCTCCAGGATAAACAAGGTATTATACTTAGAGCATGTTATTATCCGAAACTCAAGATCTATAAATACCAAGCTCACTCTTCACTTCAAGGGTAACGTTCATAAACACTATACACTCTTACTTTACTTATTTACTCTTACTCTTCGTAATCTTACTCCGAGGTAAACCAGGGGATCATCCCCGCTCCGTTTACTCGTGTGTTTGCCTGCTTGTGCAGATAGTTCAGGATCGGAGATAAGAACTAGGCTGAAGGTCTTCTTCGGATCAGCTCTATCGGATCCGAACCTTCTACCCGATTGTACTTGTGACATTCCGGTGTCGCAACAGGTAGTAACCGAATGTTCATAACGACAGCCATGATCCAAGTAACTGCGGTTTCGTGTTTAGGAATTGTTTGAAGTAATGCTGCTAAGAAAACAGTAAGGATTTTATAGCATTTTGGATTTATTGGCCGAAAGTTTGAGACCGATAATATAGTTAACAAAATTAATTTTTAGAAACCTCAGTTGGCCAAAAATTAGGGGATCATCATTTTCCACCTCTTTTTATTGAAACATGCAACTTCAGTCGGGCAAAAGAAGATAAACGAGACCCTTCTATCGATTTGGTAAGTACTTTTATCGACTTCTCTTTATAAAAATAAAACTTGATAAAAATAAATAGATTTGTGCACTAAGCGAAAGAGGAAGGTCATACTCTTATCCTAGCATAGTAGCTACGGCCGCTTATCCGCCTTCTGCTCTGGATAGAAGCCGAGCCTCTCCAAAATGTGACTTTTACGAAGGTAATAAGGCTATGGTATATTTATTTGTAGATTGGCAGGCCAAAAATATTAGCGTAATAGACTAATAGTATATCTAATTTATTCAGACTTTAAAAGTTGTATAATGTATGATCTCTTGTCATTTATAAATCAATTTGTCTATTATTATGTTTTCATGATCAATAGTTTTGCTTATAAAACGGGTTTGAATATGGTTATAATTTAGAGAAAATTATGAAATTACTCTTCGGACACAAACATATTCCAAAATTAATAAGTAAATTCGTGAAAAGTTTATGCGCCAAATTTTTCGTCGTGAGAATTAAATGAATGGTAAAATGGCGCGATAATGTAGCTCGAAAACATGGCGCGAGAAGTGGCTCAATATGAACCACTCATTTTCGGCGCGAGAATGTGGTGCGAGGATTTTTCGCGAGAATGTGGAGTTTGAATTAAATGGACAGAGAAACATTTAATTCCACTACAAGATAAGTGACATTTTCTGACTGAAAAAAAGTGTCAAGAAATGTTCAAAATCAGTCATCAAAGGCAATTTGGGCTACTCCTTCTGATAATAAAAGAGTCACTGATGGAACCATCGCTAAAAGTCTATTAGGACTTAAATTTCAGTTACAAAAGGCTCGGCAGATTTAATTACTAAATGGCTTCAGTCATTATAGGGTGTTCGTACAACTTTGGACAAAGACTTTTACTAACAGAATTATCAGTCAGCAAAAATCTTGATAATCTTGATACATTTTGGAATTTTTATTATATTTTAATTAAAATAATAATTAAAACCATAGAAATCACAAAATATAAACAAAAGATTTATTTCTAATTAATTCCAAAAATACAATATCACAAAATTAATTACAATATTATTTCTTCTGGAAAATTCATTCAATCTTAAACCAACTAAAAACAAAACAACAACAAAAAAATTGCTTCATTAATACGGGCCAAATAGGTCGGAAGTCCACCATATTGTATATAAATGTAGGCTCCATTTTCGCAAGTAATCCACAATATAGATCCAGGTTCTTTTCTTCCAAAAATAACCTACACATAAAAATATAAAACCAAAAAAATAAAACTATACTTAAGGATGGTATGGGTTCAGGTTATTTCTTTTCGAGCTCTAGATCATTAATGGTGAAAGCAGGAAACTGATATTCAAAAAAAGGACAAAGCTACCTCTTTAACGAGCTTTTCTACACCTCATAGCTACTACTGGCATACGCATCATGAACGTGCTGCATACGAACAGAAAACCCCTGAAAGAGCCAATTTAGAAAAAGAAGATAATAAAGATCACGAACAGAAAACAAGCCATGAAAAAGCCGATTTAGGAAAAGAAGGAATAAAAAAACAGGGGAGAATGTAAGTCAATTTCTAGTAATCCGTTTTTTCACAAGGTTAAAACCTTGATCAAGGTTAAAAACAGGGGAGAATGTATGTCAGTAAGAATGAGGAGCAGAAAATAATCAGGACATACCAGGAGATGGACAAAAGTTAACTAAGTTGAAGCGAAGCTAAGTCAAGCTAAACTCTTTTAACTTATGCATGGGCAGCGAAAAGACACATTTTGTGATAATCTGCAATGAACACACCAATGATTAATGAACTAACAAAAGTTTTTCAGGGTATATTTTATTGTATATTGAAAAAAGATAGAATTTGTAAACATATTATCACCTTTTAGGAAACCATAAAAGAAAAACAGTCATCAAATAGATTTCCGGTACCTCAATTTGTTTATTGTCAAGTGTAAAGACAACACCAAATTACTTGGATTTCACTGGACTTGGGCACTATAAGATATAAATAAACAATGAGTTATAAAAAACAGGGGATGTAAAAAATAATCAGAATACGGAAAACATGGGAGGTTCACGTCACCTTGTTTCATCTAGTACGACATCGAGATGGGGATGTAAATTAGCAGACTTACTTCAATTACGAAATAATTAACATCCAACAATAGTGTTCTGGAAGTGGGTACTTACTAAAGAAGGCTCTGTAAGATAGAAACATGCCAACTGTGAACAAAACAACAAGACTTTGTAAGCTAGAAATATGCCATCTGTTTTGACTCTACTGAAATATGAACCGCTTTGACTTGTTATGGAACTTGTTTAGATGTGCTGGAGAACAAAGGATAGAAGATAGCATAATATAAGATTACAGATCACAATATTCATTGTGATGCTCAAAGACAAAACAGAAATAGTGGCCATGATAAGGATATAAAAGTCACATAAACAGGTCACAACTTTTGCTAACTACCTTTAAAGTATAACCTTGTTTTATTCACGATATGACACTCATAGTATGATGATACTTCTCAGCATCTGAAAAGTAAATTAACAGATTAATTAAGGATAACAAACTCACATTAAAAGCTTACAACATACTCAATGTCATGATATTATTCACACTTTATGTTGTCTTAGAAATTACCTGGGTTGATCCGTTCAAAAGATGCAACTAGCACAGTGAACGGAAAGCACTAGACATGCATATCAAGCAAATACTTGTCAAAGAAGGTACAACTACTGCATAATCAAGATGTCATTAACCTGTGTAAGAATCATGAAACATTTATTCTAGGCGCAAATTTAAGAGAAACTGAAACATACTATTAACGAAAATAGTATTAAACGAGGTGGATAGAATCATAGAACCTTAATTGTCTTAAGATAAGTCCTTTCCAAATTTAAGTGACCTTTCTTAGATTCTAAGAAAGAGGAAACTTCTTAGCATGCCATGCTCACAACATCCAGTGTATCCTCAATGAGTTAATGTCGCATCCTTCATCTTGCTTTTTCCAAATCTAAATAAACAGACATCACTGTCAAATATGAAAATACAATGTCTACATGCTATTGATACTAGCAGAGTAATAGAGTTTGAGGTACCGTATTTACAAGCCCAGTTGCAGGGACGTTACATAATATCACTTCCACACAAATTGTATCTTTAGGAATAGAACATAACAATCCTCAAATACAAATCAAATGTAAGTAAGCAATCCAAATTGATTGCATTGTTAATAACCAAATTTAGCATAAAATGAGAATCATTTTTGGTAATCTATGAACCTTATGACTCAAGTACACAAAAGCTAGATTGGTTATAAATAAATAAGTAAGTTATGTTGCAGAACGATACATGTAACCCCATATATATTGTAATACATCAGATGTAAGTCTTAGTGAAACTTAATCCAATAAACATTTGTACGCAACTCTCAATCGTCATCATTACTTGGAATATACCTACGTAAGAAATGTAAGGAATTTGTCATCTTTTGTGTTGTTAATGACAAACGAGGCTAGTTTGAACACTATAACAAATTCTAGCATTCGATTTCTTTGATACTATTTCTCGAACACCTGGCGGGTGTTTATTGTCTCTAACTAAAGATAAACTTAAACTCTTGTCATTTAAAATATTCAAAACAAATTAAGCCTAATAGAAATTTGAAAACCGAATCGAAGTAAAATTCTAGATATCTGTTACTATTTGTTAAAACTGATTATGAAAAAAATGATAAAAGCAAACCGAGATTTGTGATATCACTCCAATTTGAACAACAAATCATATCCTGTCCAAAGGACTCCACGCAATTCTCATCCTAAAACTAGTTACCTAATTAACAATTTACCATCACTACTGAAAAATCTCATTGATAAACATTACTAACAAATTAACCTAAAGTAAATTGAGATGCTTAAACAGCAGAATTAACCTTGCTAGATCAGTGGAGTAGGATAAGATGTTGTTTGAAGAAGATACGACGCATGTACGGTTTCCAATGACGGTGCAGATACCGGAGACGACGGCTTATCTGCCGGAGACGACGGTCTATCTGCCGGATACGACGGTTCATCTGCCGGAGACGACGGTGCGGCTGGACGGAGACGACGTTCTATCTGTCGGATACGACGGTTCATCTGCCGGAGACGACGGTGCAGCTGGACTGAGACGACGGTGCATCTGCCCGGAGACGACGGTTCAGATGGCCGGAGATGAGCAGCGGGTGGGAGGAATCGCCCAGCGGAGAGTGAAGACATACTTTAGGGTTTCAATTTTAGAAATTGGGGAAAATAAGTGGCGCGTACTTTTTCTATTTGTATATTTATCTATTTATTATATTTATATTTACCTACTCAATTTTCAGTCAAGAAAGGTTAAAAAAGTGGATTTAAGGACCGCATATTCTTTAGTCTCCAAAGGTCTTAGTCACTAAATGGCATTTATGTTGTAGTGTTCTCACGTCAAAAAAGGTGGCGCGAGAATATTTTGCGAATTTAGTGATTATTTTCGAAATATGTTTGTGTCAAATAAGTAATTTCGTGATTTTCTCCCTAATTTAGCATATTATAAGCCACGCTAGCTTCCAAGTGATATGCATGCTTACCTGTGGAGGTAGAAGAATGGGATTGTTTAAGCGAGTGTTTAATATGTGATGCAATATAATCACAATCGGTAAATTAGTTTTAATATAAAGTCCCTTTTGAATCTTATTTATCGTTTTTACTTTGTGATTCCATCAAATGGGTTTAGAAATCGTTGGTGATGACGTGAAATTCAAATGGGGGTTCGATTCTTATAGCATTTTGAAGGGGAACGATGAGAGGTTAATTTGAAACGTATTAGTTCTGTCTATACAAAAAGAGAAAAAGAAGTACTACTATTGTCAAAAATGGATTACCGGCGTAACAAAATTACAAATTGGGGACGTTTGATGTAATTATTTCAAAGAAAACCTTAAACTAGTGATTTGGATATAAATATAGGGACTAACGGTGTAATTTACTCTTATATTTATATGGATAGTCAAATTCAAATTACATAAGACATGTAGTTGTCACTGTCTAAAAAACCCACACGGAAAAACTTAATTTCAAATTGTTCATGATTAATTAAACTTCAAATCATAGAATTAGGATATAAAGTTCTAAGATATAAAGATCGAAAAGATAATTTTCCACGAGCTAAAATACAAAGCACGGAAAATATATAATAATAATAATTTCAAATCGCACATGATTAATTAAAGAAGTTTGCTAATCATAGTCTTCGGGACTATAAAATAAGTGTATAAATAACTTGTATCATAACCGTTAAAAATAAACCGGCAAAAACCATTAACCAAATACATAGGACTTGTGCTTTATTCATTGTACATTAACCCTTTAATCTCCTTTACAGATAATCTCGGACTATATTTAGCATTTTTCTTAATTAAATTCCTACTTTTGTCATAAAGTTGAAGAATAACTTGTTACAAATGATATAAATAACTAGGTCAATCACCAGAGGCGAGTTCAGGTATAGCCTAGGCAGGTCCTCGGACCTACCTTAATTTTCGAATCGTTTAGAAACGATATAGACTTTTTTCGTAGGACATACCTAAAACAATTAGAAGGACCTGGGTAAGATAATTGTTTTACAAAATTATAACAAAAGATGGTGCCAGTGCAATGGTTACTCTCTTCTGTGATGTTGAATCTTAACCAAAAAAGGTTAAGGGTTCAAATCTCACCCAACACATTTTTTTTATCTTCTTTTTTCGCAACACATTTTTTTTATATTTTCTTTTACAAACAATCATTTATGTTTTCTAAAATTATCTTTTAATATTCTTTAATCATAACAATTATTCTTGTTGAGTAACATTATACATATTTCATTTTACCACAAATATGTGACTAAAACTCATAAATAAACAATAAAATTATAAACTTAAAAATTTATCAAGTTTATTAATTATGTTATAGGAACCATAGATTTTATTTTAAAGTTAGCAAACAACATTGACAATATCATGTTAAGTAAACACGATTTTACTTATTTTCATATTTATTGTTAAAATTCGTGGAACGTATACGCCTTACATAAACTTATATTAAATATTGTGACTTTACTATTAAGCATTGTATTGTTTGTTAATCGATACTACTTTTATTTTATGTATAGCAGTAGTAATCTTCGACCCGAACCGTTTAACATTTGCGAACCGCTCGATCAATTACTTTTTGTCGTCTAAATTATTTTAGGACCTACCTTTATTATCATCCTAGACTCGCCACTGTCAATCACGCAACAAAATAACAATCAATGGATATAAGATAAGATTTGAACATTTACATTCCTCTTATGTTACATGTATTCGACCACTACCATTACCAGAGACATATTCTAAAAGAATAACAACATTCACTAATGCAACTATCATACATGCAGTTTAGGATAAATTAAGCAAGATATTTACATTTTCTATCCTCAAACATTTACATTTGTTACAAAAATCTTTTTTGTTTACTCCTTGCAACATCTAAACATATTTTAGGACACTTAAACAACTTGAGTAATAAACTATTAGGACCGGCACAAAATATGTACGAGGTGTGTGACAAAATATGACTCACTTTTGTAGGTTGTTACATATGTATATAGTAAACTCATATAAAAGAAACCCGAATAAAAGTAAGAGATCATGTCCAATAACTTAACAAATTTGTTCATGTTATTAAATAAAATGTTATATAATAGGAAATATGCATTCCGGTACCCATTTTTCCTTTGCGTATCTGGCCCTCTACATCTCGGGACCGCTGAAACTATTTACCGAAAATCAAACTCACGTTGCTTATATCATGCATATGTGAAGATAGTATCACTTAGCACAAAGACCATCCATAGGATCAATTGGCCAAAGTCATACTCACCCTCTAACGATATTGGTTTAATTCCGCAATATATATATATATATATTTAGTGAATGGTTAATGCGAGAATTCTTATTTTTGTGAGAACTGCGAAAACTCTCGAAAAAAGTGTTAAACCACGTTTTATTTTGTTCATTCACATGTTAACTCTTTTGGAGATGAATAATCTAGTAAAAATATAAACGTAAAAAACTAAAAAGTTCATGTAAAATATCATAAAAAATTCTCATTTTTTGAAAAAAATCGTTTACATGTGAACAATTCTAAATACGCGTGAATTAAGACAATTTTTTTAATTTTCCAGTTATATTTTTACTAGATTTTTAACATTTATAAGTTTTTACATGTAAATGGACATAATTGCATGTTTATTGACATTTCTTTTAATAGTTCTCGCAGAAAAAAAAGTTCTCGTATTAATCAGTATATATATATATATATATATATATATATATATATATATATATATATATATATATATATATATATATATATATATATATATATAGTAATTGGATCGGGTAAGAACGGCCCAAAGTATAGGAACGCTAAGAACCAATGCTGGTCGTCCGATTAAGGTGATGATCAGTAGTAACCACTTACTACTGATCAGCATTGCGAGTTTTGATATAAAATTCTTAATCGGACGGCCGGAATTTGTTGTTGATCAGTAGTAAGTGGTTTCTGCTGATCAGTAGTAAGTGGTTACTACTGATCATCACCTTAATCGGACGGCCAACATTGGTTCTTAGCGTTCCTATACTTTGGACCGTTCTTACCCGAACCTCACCCTATATATATATATATATATATATATATATATATATATATATATATATATATATATATATATATATATATATATATATATATATATATATATATATATATATAAAAGAGGTTTATTGGAATGTGCTTCTTAGTCCTTAGTATACATTTGTATATACCCACCAATCTCATCATGCAATGGACTTGTGCCTATAAATTACCCACCATAGTTAGGCAGCATGCTATAACCACTTGGGCAATATATATATATATATATATATATATATATATATATATATATATATATATATATATATATATATATATATATATATATATATATATATATATATATATATATATATATATATAGGTGGGTTCATTTAGGAACCATTTAATCACCATTAGATCATTTAGATCAAAAATTAAGCTCAAGGTGGCAATTTTGTAATTAAGTCAAAATTGAGGGCTAATTTGTTATACTGTTAACTGTCCCTCCAAAAATCAAAATACACACGATCAAAACAAACACACACTCTCTGCGCCAAAACAAACACACTCCGCCAAAACAAACACACACCTCTGCTCAACACACACACAAAATCTCGATCAAAAATCTTACACAAAAATTCAACAATCATGACAAAAAACGATAAACAAACGAAAGAAATGCTCGAATCGAGCTCATGTAAGTATCCTGATTTCAATTTTTTCTCTTTTTTTTTTTTAGGGTTTTGATTTATATAAAAATGTTTGAATCGATTATAATCACTACTATATTCAGTAGTCAATAACATCGATTTCAATTGTTTAAATAACAAAATGATTTTTGGATTTTTTTTTAGGGTTTTGATTTTTTGTAGTTATATATATTGGTGAATATTATATATATTGGTGTATATACTACAGATAAACATATACACTAGTGTATAAACTTGTTGTGTATATTATGTATATAACAGTGAAAATAGTATAATGTAATGTATATTTTAATGTATACACAATATATACACTAGTGTATATGATGCATACATTACATTATTCACAATGTTCACTAATAAATACCCAATATACACCAGTGTATATGATGCATACATTACATTATACACCACTATATACACAATATTCACTAGTAAATACACAATATACACCAGTGTATATGATGCATACATTACATTATACACAATATTCACTAATAAATACACAATATACACCAGTGTATACACAATATTCACTAGTAAATACACAATATACACCAGTGTATATGATGCATACATTACATTATACACAATATTCACTAATAAATACACAATATACACTAGTGTATATGATGCATACATTACATTATACACAATATTCACTAATAAATACACAATATACACCAGTGTATATGATGCATACATTACATTATACACCACTATATACACAATAATTTTAATATTTTTTCAATTTCTATTTCATTTTGTTTAGCGAAAAGGCGAAGTAGTAGATTGAACAGACTATCATCAAAATTCACAAATACAGAAGACACACCGATTGAATTATCACTATCAGATGAAATATCAAATGAAGGTGTATATTTTGCATATGACAGTGAATAATTATAATGTGTTGTTTAATATTTTTCACTTTTACAGCGAAGAAGAAATCACCAACGACAAAAGATATGGTGCTATACTCCGAAGAAACTTCAAGTGGATCAGAAAATCAAGAACCTAAAAAGCTTTCAAAACAGAAGAAAATAGACGATACCGCAAATAAAAAGAAAAGTAAGTTTCTTATTGTATAATTTCAATTTGTATTAATACATGTATAATATATAGTTGTGAATACACTGTATACACTAGTGTATATAGTGCATTCACTTGTCAAAATAAGTAAATTAATACCCTATATACACAAGTGTATACAGTGTATTCACTTGTATATATTATTGACTAATACACTAATATTTCAATTATTGAACAGGGGATTTGAAAAGAAAAGGGAAACAAATAGCGGCTGATATTCCAAAGAAGAAAACAAATAAGAGTCCAACAACAGAAGAGAAGGAAAACGTTGCAGAAGTGGTGAAACAGGTGCTGATGGTAATGGATAAACAGAAAAAAGGAAAAGGAAAGTTGAAAGAAAAAGAAATAGAAGCTGCTGAAGAAGAAGGTTTTCGAAAACTTAGAATTAAGAACACTCCAAAACCATTACACGACGCAACAACCACACTCACTGAAAGCCAGAAGGAGTGTTTGACAGATATTGGTTTTGGGAAAGTCTTGAACAACAAACTGGACACAATTCCAGGAAGACTCCCATATTTTGTTTTAAAGAATTTTGACGAGAAGCATATGAGAATAAATCTAAACAACGGTGAGTTCATCCCCATTACAGCTGATCAAATCCATGATATGCTGGGAATTCCAAACAAAGGGGTCAAGATCACATCAATGGAATACCACGACGATGTGCGAGAAAATTGGAAATTAAATTATGAGAACGAGAAGAAAAAAATTGTAATAACTGCAACGGCTGTGAAAGACAGAATCATTCAAGACAAATTGCCCAGCTGGGATTTTGTAATAAATTTTTTGGTGCTGTTTGTAAACACAATGGGCCTGACCGACAAAATGGAAAATCTAGATACAAATGTTGTCGGCTATCTGAAGCAAGGAGTCGACATCAAGAACATAAACTGGTGTGACTACATCCTTGAGCTCGTGAAAAGAGGAAAGTCCAAGTGGAATCAAAAAGAAGAAGAATTCTACTCAGGACCAATAACCCTTTTGATGGTACGATTCCTTAAACTTGTCTATATATTTTTAATTACTAGAAATAAAGTGTATTCACTGGTGTATACACATTGTATACACCAGTGAATAAACTGTGTATACACTGTGTATTCACTAATAAATATACTCACCAATGTATACAATATACACTGGTGTATATTATGTATACACCAATGTATATTCATTAGTGAATACACAGTGTATACACAATATACAAAATATTCACCAGTGTATACATAATATACACTTGTGTATATTATGTATGCACTAGTGAATTCAGTAATGTACTCAACAATGTATACATAATATTCACTAGTGTATACACAATATACACAGGTGTATACACAATATACACAGGTGTATAGTGTATATTGTGTATACACCAATGTATATTAATTAGTGAATACACAGTGTATACACTAGTGTATACAAAGTTTATTCACTAATGAATATACAGACTATAGACTAGTCAATACAATATATGCCAACTAATGTATATTCTAAATATTAATTGTAGCTTCTGTATTTGGATAATACCATTGTTCGAGGTATGGATGTTCCTCGAAGAAGACCCGCATTGGGAGTCTGGAATTTCAGTCTAATTAAGAAGAGACAGGAACTGGAAATGAAAAATGGAGTTTTTGGGAAGGTATCAAAGAACAAATATGTACGTGAAGAGGACATGGAAAGTGGAAGTGAAAGTGAAAGTGAAAATGACGAGGCAAGAAAAGAGGCAAGAAAAAAGGACCAAAGAGATCGAAAAATCTACAAGGAAAGACTCGAGATGTATCTTAAAGAACCGACAAACGAAAATGTAATTTCAATACATATTAGTGAATAGGAATACAAGTTTATTATTTTTTTTCTTTTTCTTTTTCATTGAAATGATGTGAATTACTATGTTATTGTAGGATTGTATTCTATATCTAGAAGAAATGCACGAAACAATCAATGATCAAAAGAGAATTGTCACGTTTATGTTGGGGAACTATTTGAAGACTTTCCCGAAAAGTGAATCTCTGAATAAGTGGAAAGAAACTTTTATAAAATTCTTCGGAGAAGATTTTCAAATCCCAGAAGCAAGCGGTGAAAAATCAAAACCGGCTGAAGAGGGAAATGATGAGGCTGAAGAGGGAAATGAAGATGAAAATGTTGAAGATGAAAATGTTGAAGATGAAAATGTTGAAGATGATAATGTTGAAAATGAAAATGTTGAAGATGAACAAACTGGAAATGTTCAAGATGAAGATGACGTTGATAAAGACGATGGGAATGATGAGAAGGATGACGTTGGGAATGATGGGAATGATGGGAATGATGACGGTGGGAATGATGGGAATGATGGGAAGGATGACGGTGGGAATGATGGGAAGGATGACGGTGGGAATGATGGGAAGGATGGCAAAAATACAGGGGAGAAGAAAGCGACTACTTCAGCAGATCATGACGGTGAAGGAAAGGGAAATGACAGTGAAGATGGGAGAGATAAAGAAGATGGGAAGGATGGCAAAAATACAGGGGAGAAGGAAGGGACTACTTCAGCAGAACATGATGTACCCGATCAAGATCAACAAGTGAAGAATAAGGAAGATGAGGTTGTGAAGGAAGTGCTTGCTGACATCGAAAACAAATTCCAGTCTGAAACCAACTCGGATATTCAAACTGAGAATGATCCGCAAAACCTTTCCCCGGTAACTGTAGATGATGATTTCCTTTTAATAGTTGATAATATTATAGAAAGTTATATAGAAAGCAAAGAATACGCTGAAAAATATATTCCTACTTTTAGTCTTGGCCTGACACAAGAAATTGGTAACAAACAAATGCAACAAAAATTAAATGATTCAAGAGAGGTGTCAAGTGCTAAGAAAGACACGGCGGGCGATCAAATTCAGGTAATAATTTTTTTTCTTATAATTGATTATGTTTACACAATTGTAAAAAGAATAATATTCATCACTCTATACATAATATACACTGGTGTATACACAATATACACTAGTGTATATTATGTATACACCAATGTATACACAATATACACTGGTGTATATTCACCAGTGTATACACAATATACACTAGTGTATACATCATATTCACCAGTGTATACACAATATACACTGGTGTATATTATGTATACACCAATGTATACACAATATACACTGGTGTATATTCACCAGTGTATACACAATATACACTGTGTATACACAATATACACTGTGTATACATCATATTCACCAGTGTATACACAATATACACTGGTGTATATTATGTATACACCAATGTATACACAATATACACTGGTGTATATTCACCAGTGTATACACAATATACACTGGTGTATACATCATATTCACCAGTGTATATTGTGTATACTAGTGTATTTAGTGAATAAAATGTTTTAATTTGACATCGATTCATCTCAGGGGACAAATGATGATCAGATGGCCACATATGATACATTGATTACTGATATCGTTCCGACTGAAAATCAAGAAGAAATGACTGCTGACGTCAAATTAAATCCAAATTCGGAGATGATTGCCTCTACATCTGCTCCAAGGAAAAAACGATTGGTAATCGCAAATCCGTACACATCTCCTTATGAGAACAGAATTGTTGATCCATGGGAAGATTACACAAATGAAGAAATAAGTGTAGCTGAAGAGGTATACTCATTGAGACATGGTGTTAAGTAAGCATATCTATTCATTAGTGCTAAGTTTTTATGTAGCTTATATATACACTGGTGTATATGATATATATATATATATACACTGGTGTATATGATATATATATATACAATGGTGTATATGATATATATATATACACTGGTGTATATGATATATATATATATATATACACAGGTGTATATGATATATATGTATATACACTGGTGTATATGATATATATATATACAATGGTGTATATGATATATATACACTGGTGCATTATAATAAACAAATATATATTCACAAAACGAATATTTTTTATTGTGACAGTGATATAATATTTGAACCACCAATGGGAGCTGAGCATGTACGTGGTACGTTTGAAAGCATGAGCCCAAAAACATGCATCTTAAATGGAGCAATTGATTGTATGTCAGCTGTGTTGAATTATGAAAACGGACAACAAGACGAAAACGCAGTTCGACGATTCTTTTTTCCCACTATTATTTGGGTAAAAATTTGATTATTAAAGATTAATTTCATTTAGATTACTTATTTTGAAACTTTAATTAAATTTCTTTTCAATACAAATAGATGGATGATTTAATGGATGACGAATTCAATGCGAAAGAAGATACTTTTGAAAAATTTCAGCAAAGGATGGCTGAATATATGCAAAACGACAAACAACTACTGTCAATGAAAGACATGGATCTGGTATGTTATCGTAAATAAATAGTATTAATTAATAACGAATGATTTGCTATAAAAAGGTTTATGTGAATACTAAACAAAAATTACATGTAACCAGGTTTTCTTTCCGATTATTCACTGGGCACATTTCTATCTGGTTGTATTCAACCTCAAAAATGTATCGGTCAACATAATCGGTAACAGTGCAGTAGATGTTCCTATTGAGGTTAAGTATGGGAACAAAGTGAAAACCTTGGTAAGTCGATCAACATACTTTAGGTTTTTATAAATATATATATATATATATATATATATATATATATATATATATATATATATATATATATATATATATATATATATATATATATATATACACTGGTGGATACACAGTATATTCACTAATGTATATATTGTGTATTCTGCAGCACTCAATGTTTGTAAGACATCTGGAAGATGTTAATCACAAAAAGCTGCATTTTTGAAACGACAAAAGCTCAAAAGACCAAACATGATTTGGAGGACATTAGATAACCATATAGATTGTGCGGTTTTCGTGATGAGACACATGGAGACGTATTTTGGGGGCCCTTTGAAGAATTGGGAGTCTGGGTTGGATATTGGAGGAAGTGAGAAACATAAACAAGCAATGGTGGTGATGTATATATAATTACTGATGCATTTCAATGTATGTTAAAAGTCTTTTTGGTTTATAATTACTAATGTATTTTCATGAATGTTATAATATTTTGGTTTTATATACAGTGTATACATAATATACACTAGTGTATATGATGTATACACCAATGTATTCAGTAATGTACTCACCAATGTATACATAATATTCATTGTGTATACACAGTGTATTCACTAATGAATATACACACTTTAGACTAGTGAATACAGTATATACTATTGTAAAAAGAATAATATACACTGGTGTATACATAATATACACTGGTGTATACATAATATACACTGGTGTATACATAATATACACTGGTGTATATTATGTATACACCAATGTATATGATGAGGTTAGTAAGTATTACATCGCCTGTCAAGATTGTACCGCCTGTATGTCATCGCCTGACAGGCTGTCATCACCTGTCAATCGCGTGACAGGCTGTCATCACCTGTCAGTCGCATGTCAAGCTGTCATCGCCTGTCAGGTGGTCGACATATGTCATCACTTGCCAAGTACCGCCTGTCAGGTTGTCTTAGGTTGTCAACGCTTGTCGTACCATATTTGAAGGTGCTTGCCCTTGTCTTGGACCACAGTCATAATGACGCTTGACAACCACTTTACTATTGTCGTAATGGTGAGACGTCGCATCTTAACAATAATAAAGATAAAAGACGATTCATATACCACTGATTGATTATTAAGGCAGTTTAAGTATTCATGATCGTCATTAATTAATGGACGTTCCCTATACTTAAACTGGTCGTATAAATACATAGTCCAAACCATTGTCGAGAGAATCTTATCTCACTTCAACACACACACAAAAGCTTAAACAGAGTTCATATACTCTTGCTTCCACCCTCAACCTTGATCACCCTAGGTTCGTCAAGAACTTGTTGGGTTTGCACTGTGATCATCACAGGAGATCTAAGGTTGACATCACCTAAACCCTAATCCTTGTGTTTGAAAATCTCTGCTCGAACATTGGCACCATCCGTGGGACCCGTTTTTTAAACGGCGTTTCATTTTTCCAAATTTTTTTTTTTTCTCAGTAATCAACCGTTTTCATGGAGGCAACAAATTCATCGCAGGTCATTTCTTCAGCGCCAGAAATAACCACTACCATGACTACCACTCCACAAGAAACAGTGATGACTTAACCCCCTGTTGTTCCTCCATCACCTCTTTTGTCCCACGGGACAAGCTCTCAGGAGGATGGCACGGATCTTGTAAGACAACCGGTTTCGATGGCTTCCCAGCCTGCTACTCAAGGGGTTCAGGAGGATCCCATTGTGGAACTGCTTAGAAGGTTGGCTCAGAGCACTCAGCCACCACCACCCCCACCACCACATGCTTCGTCAGATCTGTTGTCACAGTTAGTAGAGGCATTGCGCCCAACGCCTCAGCCGAGGGAGCTAATATGAACTGACCTATCAAGGTGCGATAGTCTTACTTGTCATTTTTCCCTTTATGTTTTTAATAAATGTTTCCAAGCACATGAAATGTCATAGTCATGTATGAAACTGGCAATAATAGCATTTGGTCTGATCTTGTATCCCAATATTATCGCCCAATATCATTTTTCTATGGTATTTGCATAAACAAATAAATATTGAAGTAAGGATTCAAAACAAAAAGCATAAGGCCACAATAGACATCTCAGTCTAAAGCCAACCATGCAATTCCATTACGTACAATGTTACAACTTGAACACACATGCGCACGTACGCAACTAAGAACATAGTTCAATACAACATGTATGAAGCCAAGAAAGACAACCTTGTCTGGCCAAATAACATACAATCATATTCGTCTTTTAATCTACTTGATAAAAGATAAGCACTTCTCACTAGGAAGCGACAATCCTCGCGAGTAAACAAAGTAAAGGTTAACCAACAAAAGTGCCATTGGCACAGTGTCACAGGCACAATGTAAAGCATACTCAAATCTACCTATGTCATTGACATACAAAGGAACCATGGGCCCTCAAGAAAGTGTCATACGCACAACCAAATATACACACTGTCATTCACACCCAAGGATGTCATGGACACAACATCCATAATAAAAAGATAAAAAACAAAAATGTGTTATTGGCTTGATCATCCAATAAAACATTATTTTTCAAAGCTAGACAATGTCACAAAGCAAGGCTAAGCCTAGACAATGCCATGTCAAATCACAACAATGACAACTACAATATAAATAACAAGGTATACAAGCTATTACTACCTACCGGTGTAAACAAAACATACAATGGAGTTAATTACTTAAAGCGTACAAAATAGTTTGATATCGCCCGTCCACGCGCCGCAGGTCACCGCCGCGTTTAAGGGCTTACAACCGGTTAAGGGCTGACAGCCTGCTAAAGGTATTTTTTATATGCATTCACACTTCGCTAAACTAGTGACCAGAATATATATTATATATATATTTGAAAGGTATTTTGCTTTTGACCAAAAAAGTCATATTTTCAATCTCAATATTCAAAATATATATATAGTTTATAGATATAGGCATTATGTCTGCATCACATTCAAGTCACGTGATCCTACATATTCCATTTAATATTCCAAGGTTGGAAGAAGAAAAGAAGAAAACAAAAAAAAAAAAAACAAAAAAAAAAAAAAAAAAAAAAAAAAAAAAAATTTCATATTATGGACATTAATGGCAGCATAGTCATCCACTTTATTTTGTGGTACACGCTCCTCAACTTTTTTTTTTACTTCTACGTTTCTTATCTTTACCCACTGTCACCATATTATCAATATTCCAATCACCGCCGGTATTATATGAGAAAATGGAACTACAGAAGCTTTAACAAAGTTATGCATGGACTACATACAGCCGGTCACCCACTTATGCGTGGCTACCGCCGGTCTTGTATGGTCGGTACATGGTGGTCACCGCTGCCTAACTACCGGTGAGATGGAGCCTAGCCTACCGCCGGTTCAGAACAAACACCGGCTAACCGCCGGTCATATGGATATCGGCTAGATATACCGGCTAAACCGCCGGTCATGTGGATACCGGCGGTACCAAACTTCGGGCTAGGACCACTATGAAACAGATTTAATACCAAGAATGTGATCATACACATATACATAATTGCACCTAACGCATTGATACATAAATGCTATGGGGTCTTTTTGGTGATAATGTCTTCAATAAGGGTTAACCGAAAGGGTTATGAACCCATGATTATACAAATACATCTTCTCAAAATATTACCTGCCTGTATTTCCACATGTATTTGCCTCTCATTCTCCCCTATAAATACCTTTTCATGTAGTCATCACCACACCATCTCTAGCTCCTACTTAACCCTTCACCACCAACGTCAAGAATCCATAATGGGTCTTAGAAGATCACACAACAGACAAACACAAGCAAAAAATGTACCCAAAGGACACTTTGTAGTATACATCGGAGAAACAAGAAATAGATATGTTGTTCCCATATCATGGCTACAAAACACAAAATGGTACCGCCGGTCAACAATAATCACGCCGGTCATATCAATAATCACGTTTGCTCTCTAAACTATGCGTAATTGAAACCGGTGACCGCCGGTATGGTAGCCGGTATGGGTGGCAGCACCGCCGGTCAGGTAGCCCGCCGGTATGGGACCGCCGGTGGGGTGGACCGCCTGTAGGTTTGACAGCCGGTACATGGCTGCTGCTTTAAGGCTTGCATATACTGCTGGTTTATCAAGAATTCACGTGAGTATGTGATTAAATATTCAGAAAGAATTAAAAGAAACTTGTCTGCTAAGAAATGAAACGAAGTAACGAGTGATGATAGTTAAGACTCGCAAACCGTTGTTTTGGCAAATCCTAACTCGGGGGCATGATGAGGTTAGTAAGGATTAGATCGCCTGTCAAGATTGTACCGCCTGTATGTCATCGCCTGACAGGTTGTCATCACCTGTCAATCGCCTGACAGGCTGTCATCACCTGACAGGCTGTCATCACCTGTCAGTCGCATGTCAAGCTGTCATCGCCTGTCAGGTGGTCGACATATGTGACGTCCCGTCTATTTGAGGTACTCGAGTTACCGTCATTATTTATATTTTATTCGCAATTGATTTCGACCCTTGTGTTACGCTTTGTTTTGCTCGCGATTTACTGTTATTGATTATCGGGTTCTCGTATTTACTAATTTGTCCCTCGGGACGTGATAATATTATTTTATCTAAGTGCCAATTAGTTAGTATCCTCATAAATATAAGTTAGAAGGTTTATGCCAAATTTGTCGGTTATCGGATCCTTTATCCGCGAGTTATCGCACTTTACTCTTGCGTGCCCTTTTACCGAAATCGTGCGAATCTCGAAAACAAAAGTGAAATTTTAATATTAAATGAACCTAATATAAAGTAAATCAAAGCGTGAACTTCCCTAAGTTCAACGCAAAAAGAATCGGGAACTTTCGACGAACGAAACTCCTTAACGATCGCGAAAACGAAAATCAGAAAGTGCTGGAAATCACCCGGTGCGCAGCACCAGGGCATAGGTGCGCAGCACCTCTTTGCCAGAATTCAAAATTTTACACTTTTGGTCCTTGCCTCGTTTTTGTAATAAGCCAACCAATCAACAAACGAGCATGTGCTCTGATTTCTGTCATTTTAGCAGTCCCAAAGGGTATCATTACCCTTCCCTTTCATTTCTTTTCTTTTTCATTTTTGTAATTCAAGAAACACACACACACACTAACCTTCCCCATTTCTCTCCACTTTCTCTCTACAAACCTTCATCTAAACCAGAGATTCCAGTCACTAAAAACACATAAATCATCCATCAAAATCGTTTGATTATCAAAGCAAACAAGGAGGAGCAAAGCATTTTCGGTTTCAAGCATATTTCTTCACTTTCGGAGCTCTAAATTCGTCCAAAACACCATCCATTCATTTACATCCGGTAGAAATCACCTTCTTATCATTATTTACTGTTTTTATTAATTGCATGTAAGATCTAAGCCATAAAAATGAGTTTTTGTAAGGATTTATACCACTTTGTTTACAAAAACGATTTTTATATAAACACTACTTAGATCTATGTTTTTGTGGGTAAAAGTTATTTAGAAACTATAAAAATGATGTTTTATAAGTTATCTACTGGTTGCATGTCGAAATCTTTTAGTTACAAAACGATTTTAGCAAGAAAAACACAAATCGGGAAGAAGGCAGCAGCTAGGTGCGCCGCACCTGTGCCCAGGTGCGCAGCACCGGGCTGCTGACCTCCCGAAAATGTGTCGTTTTACTCGTTTAAAACTTGGATTCACGTTCTGGACTTTTGTCAATAATATTATGGGGGCTGAGATGAGTAAAAACAGTAATAATGGTGACATTTTGTGCATTCAAATCCTTCGTTTTGCTAATTGCTGGCGTTTGTTTTGTGTTTCGGAGGCGGATATTCTCATCGTTGTACCACCGAAGTTGTCATTCCAAATTCTGGTCAAATCAAGCGGAGTTAGTGGTATAACTTGTTACTCTTGTGAATCTTGTGATTTCATTATATGTGTATTATTCGGTTTTAGCCTTGAAATCGGTTAGGATAAATTATTAGACCAACACTCGTGCCGTTTGATCGATTTGGACTAAAGTTGGACAAATGTTAAAATATAAGTAACCAAAGTATTATGTAAAGCTAAATATGGTATTATGTATTATGGTTTAAAATGCATTGTTGATAAGCGGGAAAGTGATTGAATAAATGGACTAATATTTTATGGCGCGGAAGCGCTGCCGAAATTTCATCTCACAACTTTTTACGACTTTAAAACACTTATGTAAAATAAATTGTATACCAAAGTAACATATTCTACAAAAACATTGTCTTTGGACTCAAAGACACCAACGCAATCTCGAATGTCATAATATTACTTAAATGGACATTTTAAACCTTTGCGATACTTTAAACTTCGTCTCATTTAATCATTGTTTTAAGTCATCAAATTATGTTTTGCGGCCAATTTTATAAAATGGTTTTGAAAGGCTTTTGCTTTAAAACATTTGGTAAGAAAACACTCCAACTTATTCTAAGTGTCAAATTGGACTTTTAAATTGATTTTGACTTTAATAAGTCAACAAAAATTGACATTTGACTTCATAAGTCAACATAATTGACCCTTGACTTTCATAAGTCAACATCTTAATTTTTGGTCGACTTAATGAACATTTATATTAATAATCCTTTCGACTCGGAGTATCATTTGCTTCAAACGGTCGCTGTTGACGTGAAAGATCGATATCTTACCGATCGGCCCTTTTCTGGCGCGGAAACATCGTCTTCTTAATCCGTCATCCTTATTCGACTATTTTAAACGTTGGAATATTATATTAAACCCAATCTTAACCGACAAGGCTAAACCGGACCTAGACTTATATGGATACTGAGACTATGTTGTTTATTGTTTAAGGCACTTAGGCGGTGGAGTGGTAGCTCTGTGTTTGGTGTACCCGATTTTTGTTTGCTGAAGCTTATCAGTGAGTTATTCGTAGCCTTGTCTTAAATATTTTTGGGCTGGAAGCGTATTTTATAAAATTGTCTGCTTGTATGCTGGACTTTGTTGATTATCTTGTTTACCTAGTTGAATAGGTCTGCTTTAGATTAGGAGTCTTTATTGCCTTGGTGGCACCCCTAATACACTCGTTAAGCTTTATGCCCAACGGTTTCATATTTATAGCTATATGGGTTATTATACCTAACCCTCATCGCTCGGTAGGATGCTCCTATGGGTAGATGTTATGACCGGTATATTACTCGATTACCTTTGGATTGACTCACCTTAGAAGAGGGGACTTTATTGTGTGGTAAGGATCGAGGTGTATGACTAATCTAAGCATGGTATCCTCACTAGGGTTGAAAACAAGTTACAATACGATGATTATGTTATGATTTGAAATGTGATTTTGGAATTTACCGAAACTTGTCGATGGGTCAACTTTTACTTATAAATTGCGAATAATTCACCAACATGTTGTTGATGTCGTTTTAACGCTTTGCAGGAAATTGAGGATTTCCGTGATCATGCATAGTTTATTTTTGGATCGCTTGCTTTGGGGAAATTTGAATTTGAATTGTTTATTGTAATTTCCATGACGGTCCTTTTGTTGATTTCTTTTGGAATTGTATTCGTACTTGGCGTCTCATCGTCTTGACTTATTGATGTATTTTGTAACATTTGGCATGATCAATTTAATTTGATGTTTTGTTTATCGGATTCTATTGTTGAATCTTGACTTTGATATTATAACTGGAACATCTCGCGTTTCCTGTTCCAAGCGGGGTGTGACAGAAGTTGGTATCAGAGCCAAAGGTTATAGCGAACCGAGTGATTTTAACTGAGTAAATCACTTGGACTATGACCATAGGCTTTTTGAATCGATTTTCTCTGATTGCAATGTGTGCACTATTTTCATACGTGTTTATTTCGCGTGGATTTTGTGGCGTTTGGCCTTGTTTTTGCACACATTTGCTGATCGAATTTCTTTCCTTTTATTTTAGGACGATGGCGCCTAAGAGGAGAGTTGCGACACGAAGTTCGGCCTTAGACGTGCTACTGCGAACGCGAGGGCTATACGAGTCAGAACTGCGAGAGCGAATACGTCGAATGCGAGAAGGAACAACGGAAAATGAATCGAATCCTGACATGGCTCAGATGATTGCTCACAGTTAACGGCAATGATGCCCGAGCTTTAGCTCAACTGAGGAGGGCACAGCCCAAGGAACTGGTGGTGGTTCGGGTTCTGGAAATCCGAGCCGGTGGTTAAAATGAGGGCCCTGAGCCGGTGTTGAGGGTGATGACGTTGTTGTAACTGGGTCTGGTGGACCCAGACAGTTTCTGGTGGAGCCGAGGGCTCAGCTCGACGTGTTGAATGCACGATGAAGACCTTTATGAGCTGCAAGGCCCCGAAGTACCGCGGCAATGAGGGAGCGACTGAACGCTTCAGTGGATGGAGAAGCTAGAATCTATTTTCGATGCTATCGATTGTGCGGACAAAGATAGAGTCCGATTTGCTACGTTGTTTTCCAAGGAACGGCTCTGACTGGTGGAACTCG
>CAJVGC010000508.1:8739223-8804063 GCA_910822075.1 Senecio squalidus | reverse complement strand
GTAATCTTTTTAATAATTTATACTTGTGTCTTAAACTTGTTTATTCACCAATACTTTTGTATTGACGTTTACTTTTTACATGATACAGGAAATGGATAGGTTTGCTTGAAGAAAACATAAGAGCTTGGACCTAGTTTAATGTCATTAATGAATAATTTAAGTCTTTTGTCATTTTTCGGTTACTTTTCTGTAAAACATTTATTCATCTTTAATGCATTCATTTAAACCATTAAATGTGTCTATTATAACCTAATAGAGGAACACGAGTTAAGAACAATTGTAATGCCTCTGGTGTATTCCGCTTTAGCCGGGGTGTTACAGTTGGTATCAGAGCTCGTGTTTATAGGGAATTAGGTGGTTAGAAAACGACCTAGTCTATAAGCTACCCCACACACGTCCTCGTGTGTTCATGCATCATAATTTTAACTAATTTTTGTGTTCCTCTTACTGAATTCTTTTGAGAGATTCTTCATTCGTCGTTTTCGAAAAATTATAAATACTATATATATATATTTCTAAACCTTATTGAAGATTTAGTACTTGTTTGCGTAGTAACTGTAAGGTTTGGATGCGACTAATCGAGAGAGCGTTAACGATACTGGTTCGTAAACTCTCGACGAACACTCCTCTCCTAGGCCAAAGCGCGACACTTAAACCAAATCTTTAATAATGAAATGTTTTACCCTTCTCGTCTTGAATTAAAATTCTAAAAGTTCATGTTATAAGGCTGTAAGGTTTGGAAGATCGGTAGTTCCATTTCTGTCTAGAGCGGTATCTCGTTACAATTACGTATACCAAACTGGGAAATTTGAACGAGAGTCATCCTCTCCTAGGTCACGATATGATTCTTTGGAGTTGGTATTCTTGATATGTCGAGAATTTCTACGGATTTAACCGTAACCCTAAAAAAAAAAATCAATTTTATTGGTATTTATACGTATTTATATATTCATTATTTTATGATTTCTTTAAACATTATACGTGAGTGATACGGATACGTTAATCATACGTGAATCAATAATCATTCGTTAATCATTCGTTAACCATTCGTTAATCATTCGTTAATCATCCGTTAATTATTCATTTCTCATTCGTTAATTACCTGTTAATCATTCGTTAAATCATTCGTTGGTCATTGTTAATGGTACGTTTCTCATCAATGGTATTTATGCTTCCATTTTATTTGATTCGGGTGACGATCGTAGCTTTATCTCTACCCAATTTGAACCTTTGCTTGCTTTGAAAAGAAATAAGTTGCATGATCCCCTTAGTGTCGAAGTAGCCAATGGCAAGGTTCTTAAACTAAGTTCTATTTTGAATGATTGTACCTTAAGTCTAGGGAATCGTGATTTCGCTATAGATTTAGTGCCTATGAATTTGGGTAGTTTCGACGTTATCGTAGGGATGGATTGGTTATCCCGACATATTTGCTTTGATAAATCTATTCGTATTCCGTGTGCTGATGGTAGTATTCTTAAGGTTTGTGGTGAAACAAAATCAAAGGGACGTAAACTCATGTCCTGTACGCAAGCTTATAGCTACTTGCGTAAGCATAAGAAGGATCTTCCATGTTATCCTGCGTTTCTAGCTCACATCATTGATACAAGGTCAAACTTGAAGATATTCCCATCATTCGGGATTTCCCCGAAGTATTTCCCGAAGACGTATCTGGATTACCTCCTGTACGACAAGTGGAATTCCGTATTGATCTCATTCCTAATGCAACTCCTATTGCTAAAGCTCCTTATCGTCTCACTCCTTCGGAAATGCAAGAGCTTTCAAGCCAATTGCAAGAACTAACCGACAAGGGTTTTATTCGCCCTAGTTCTTCTCCTTGGGGTGCTCCTATTTTATTTGTAAAGAAGAAAGATGGTTCGTTTCGGATGTGCATCGATTACCGTGAACTTAACAAACTTACCATCAAGTATCCTTTACCTCGAATCGACGACTTGTTTGATCAATTGCAAGGTGCTACTTGTTTCTCTAAGATAGACCTTCGTTCGGGCTATCATCAACTTAGAGTAGCCGAAGAAGACATTCCTAAAACTGCCTTCCGAACTCGCTATGGTCATTTCGAGTTTATGGTTATGCCATTTGGACTCACAAACGCACCTGCTGTTTTCATGGATCTAATGAATCGCGTTTGTAAACCATACCTCGACAAATTCGTCATAGTCTTTATCGATGATATTCTCATTTATTCAAAATCCAAAGCCGAGCATGAAACTCATTTGCGACTTGCTCTAGAACTCCTCAAGAAAGAAAAGCTTTATGCTAAATTCTCGAAGTGCGAATTTTGGCTCAAGGAAGTTAAATTTTTGGGTCATGTAGTTGATGCGAAGGGAATACACGTTGATCCCACTAAGATCGAGGCCGTTCGTAACTGGCCTATTCCAACTAATCCTTCTGAGATTCGATCTTTTCTTCGTCGTTTCATCGAAAACTTCTCAAAGATCGCTATTCCTTTGACGAAGCTTACTCATAAAACTGAGAAGTTTGTTTGGGGAGATGATCAAGAATCAGCATTTCACATTCTTAAAGACAAACTTTGTAAAGCTCCTGTTCTTAGTCTTCTTGATGGAACCGAAGATTTCGTGGTATATTGTGATGCATCGGGAAATGGTCTTGGTTGTGTGTTAATGAAACGAGGAAAAGTTATAGCTTATGCATCGAGACAATTGAAGAAGCACGAAGTCAATTATACCGTTCATGATCTCGAACTTGGAGCGGTTATCTTCGCTCTAAAGTTGTGGAGACATTATCTCTTTGGTACGAAGTGTATTGTTTACACGGATCACCATAGTCTTCAGCATCTATTCAATCAAAAAGATCTAAACATGAGGCAACGTAGATGGATTGAATTGCTTAATGATTACGACTGTGAGATTAAATATCATCCTGGCAAGGCTAACGTTGTTGCCGACGTCGTAAACCTTATTCAAAAGTCTACAGTATTCGTGTTCTTTCGGATCTTCATTCGTTAATCGGTATTGCGCAACAGAAGATAATCAATGGTGGAAACTTGGCTAGTGAATTGGGTTGTGGCATTGAAAAGCGATTAATCATCAAACCAAACGGTCTTCATTATTTCAACGATCGTCTTTGGATACCTTCAATCGATGATCTTCGTAATCTTGTGATGAAAGAAGCTCATAATACTCGATACTCGATTCATCCTGGTGCCGATAAAATGTATCATAATTTGAAGCATTCCTATTGGTGGTCAGGCATGAAAAAGGATATATTCTTATTCGTTCAAAAATGTCTAACTTGTTTGAAGGTTAAAGCCGAACATCAAAAGCCCTCAGGTTTGTTAACTCAACCCGAAATCCCGTTGTGGAAATGGGAAGGCATTGCGATAGACTTTATAACCAAACTTCCACGTTCATCAAAAGGTTACGACAGTATTTGGGTAATCATTGATCGTCGCTCACTTCATTCCTATTTGTGAAACTTATCGTGTCGAACGCTTAGCTCAAATCTACATTCAAGAAATCGTAAGACTTCATGGCATACCTCTTGACATCATTTCTGACCGTGATGGTCGATTCATATCTCGATTTTGGAGATCTCTTCAATCCGCGCTTGGAACTCGCTTGAATCTCAGCACCGCTTACCATCCTCAAACTGATGGTCAATCGGAGCGTACTATTCAAACACTAGAGGATTTGTTGAGAACCTGTGTCATCGATTTCGGTGGTAGTTGGGACTCACACCTCGGACTTATCGAATTCTCCTACAACAACAGTCATCATACGAGTGCAAACATGGCCCCTTATGAAGCTTTATATGGTCGTAAATGTAGATCGCCGGTATGTTGGCAAGACATTGGGGAAACGCAAATAACTGGACCCGAATTGATACAAGAGACAACGGATAAAATCGTAAAAATACGCGAAAACCTCACCATCGCTCGTAGTCGCCAGAAAAGTTACGCCGATAAGCGTAGAAAGCCTCTTGAATTTTTCGTTGATGATCGCCTCTTGAATTTTTCGTTGATGATCGCCAGAAAAGTTACGCCGAGATACGTTGGACCCTTCAGAATTATCGAGCGTGTGGGTAAGGTTGCGTATAGACTTGAGTTACCGACCGAACTAGAGAATGTTCATCCAGTCTTTCATGTATCTAATTTGCGAAAATGTCTAGCTGATGAAAATCTACATGTACCATTGGATGAAATCCAAATCGATTCGACTATGCACTTCGTAGAGCGACCTGTTGAAATCTTAGACCGTGAAATCAAGAAACTAAGGAGAAGTTCAATTCCAATAGTGAAAGTACGTTGGGAATCTAAACGTGGACCAGAGTTTACATGGGAACAAGAAGATCACATGAAATCCAAATATCCGCACTTATTCATAAATCAACCGGGTACTAGTCAACCATAATTTTCGAGGACGAAAATCTTTAAAGTTGTGGAGACTGTAACACCGTGCCCGAATCCGGCCCGATATTTGACTTGTAACTTTAATTCGGACTTTGTAATTGTATACATTTGACGATTTATAAAAGTTCGATTTGAGTTATGTATATTTGGGTTATCTTAATTCTATTTAAACCTTGTTTATTATATCATGTAACATTATTAATGTGTTATCTTGCATGTGTACATTAATGTACACTAAAATGTGTTTAATACACATGGACTTATATAAATGCAAGTAATTCTAGTAATGTGTTAAGACAAGTAGTTTAATTAATACATGCATTCAAGGAACTATGTATGTATGTATGTATGTTTGCATTCATGGCAAATACTTTAAAACTTCCAAACATTTTCCTTGTTCTTAGCCTTCAAGTTTGGTGGTAGACTAATAGTTACACATTTCTTATTTATGGCTTTAAACACCTCTTTAACCAATTCTTTTTGTAACCTACAATAATTAATTTGGAGTTGATTATTAGGGGAGTTACATTTTGACCTTTCTTTATCACATTTCAAACTCTATAAATTGGTGTCTTCTTGTCAAAAATCGAACCAACACAAAGCTCCATAATCGAAACTTCAAGCCTCCCATAATCGATTGTAAAGGTTCCCAATTCTATTGTTTTTCATCATAATAATCCATAATCATGTTTATCTTTTATGTTACTCAAGCTTACCATCATCATCTTATTAATCTTGTCTATTCAAACTCTAATCTAGAAAACTCTAATTTCATGATATATTCTTATTCATATTTATTCTTATTTCTAGATTTGTAAAGGCAAGTTTGGTGTTCCTTTCAACGTATTCCGTATTCATAATCTAGTATCCGTATCTACCTCCGTATTTAATCATGTGAGTAAACTCGATGCCCTTTTTATTATATAAATCTTTGGGTTGTATCATGACATTAATATTCATACTTATATTCATACTTTTATGTTTAATTCATACTTATGTTCACATTTATATTTTATGTCTATATTCATACTTATAGTAATATGGTGATTCATATTCATATTTACGTTTATATTCATACTTATATTTATGTGTATATTCAGACTTATATTCATATTGAGATTCATACTTATATTCATATTTAAACTTATATTCATGTTTATATACTCACTTATAATCATGTTTATATGTATACTTTTTGTATTATATTCATCGTAATTCATTCATATTGGTATTCATTCATAAAAGTCATTCTTATTATATTAATTCGTAAAGTCATTTATGTTTATATGTACTTATATTCATATTTGATACTATATTTCCGTATTATGGCAAACATTGGAATGAATCAAGTGACACAATCATTATGGGATGCACACACGATAAATCAAACATTCAAACAATCAATCATTCATTATATGTATATACTAAACGGGAAACGTGATAGATCTATTGGTCGTTATTAGACATTCCGACGTGTTACTGTGAATGTCGAGGCCCTCGACCGGACCCTATGTGACTTTGATCACATATGATATACATCAGACTTGATACAAACGCGTGTTATGCCATTATACACATATTATACTTTCTTACAATATACAATCTTTATACATTCTTTTAGTATACATTCTTTTATACTACATTTTACATATTCATTTATATTACTTTTATACTCTTTATTACGTAATCTTTTTAATAATTTATACTTGTGTCTTAAACTTGTTTATTCACCAATACTTTTGTATTGACGTTTACTTTTTACATGATACAGGAAATGGATAGGTTTGCTTGAAGAAAATATAAGAGCTTGGACCTAGTTAATGACATTAATGAATAATTTAAGTCTTTTGTCATTTTTCGGTTACTTTTCTGTAAAACATTTATTCATCTTTAATGCATTCATTTAAACCATTAAATGTGTCTATTATAACCTAATAGAGGAACACGAGTTAAGAACAATTGTAATGCCTCTGGTGTATTCCGCTTTAGCCGGGGTGTTACTATTGTTTCATAATATCTTAATAGATTTATTGAGTTTATCTTAGACTAGGATCTAACAATCTATATGTTGAGATTAAAAATGAGATGACATTGAAATTAAACATATTTCAAAGTTATGGGAACCACATAGATAATACTATTTTTTAGGGCTAATGGCTTGTGTATACTTCCAACTTGACACCGAATTCTATTATGTACACCCGATTCAGAGATGTTCTATTGAGTACCACCACGTGACTTTTTTATTCTTTTGAAGACACAAATAACCTTTGATACCGGTTGCCCGTCATTTTTGCCACGTAGGATGACAGATATTTTTTTCTTTTACTTAAAATTATTAAAATATTCCTTTTTATAATTTATGTGTGTGTGTGTGGCAGCCTTCTTCAAACATTTCAAGAAAACCAGCAACCAATGTGGACCAACATCATTTTTATCTATATTTTCAAAAGATTAATCTTTTTCACAAGGTAATCCGACATGAAAAATCAATACAAATTTGCAAGCTAACACTAATCACATCAACAATATATTAGTTCATCACCATCGACCAGTCAGTTCTTCACTCCATCAGAAGCGGGTCAAACACCTTCATCTTCTTCATCCTGCTGTTCGTCGTCATCATCATCATCAAGCCTTCGTCTTCTTCATCGTCGTTGTCATCAGTTCATCATCATCCATCCTCATCATCATCGTCATCGGTTCATCACCATCGTTGTCATCATCACACTCAAATTAAACCTAAAATTGAATTGGGGATTTAGGGTTTGTGTAAAAATTCATATCAAATTAAACATCAAATTAAAATTGAATTGAATTTGGGATTTTAGGGTTTGTGTAGGAATTTATATCTTGAATTTGGGATTTATTGAATTGGGGATTTATTGAACAGGGGTAAACTTCTACAAATGAAGCGAAAATTTGATTTGGTGAATTGTTGGAGAAACATGAAAAATATAATAAAAGCTTCTTTTTGTTTGGAAAAAACGGGTATTTTATGGGAAAAAACGGGTAGGGTTTGTAACAATTAGGGAAAATTAGGGTTTATAACAATGGGTAGTTAAAACGGGTTGAAAAAATGGGTTAAAATCCGGGTTTTATTGGGTAGGTGGAAGCTTAGGTGGACAAAATTACCTACGTGGAATCTGAGGTGGATGGTAACTTGTTACACATAGATTTTTGTAGGTAAACGGTTACCTTGTGTCTTCAAAAGAATAAAAAAGTCACGTGGTGGTACTCAATAGAACATCTCTGAATCGGGTGTACACAATAGAATTCGGTGTCAAGTTGGAAGCATACACAAGTCATTAGCCCTATTTTTTATAGCTTTTACCCTTCCATAAATCCCAAATTATATGAATCTCTCCTTCAATAACAATAACACCCATGAGTTCCTGGCATATCCAATATTCTTGTAACGTTTGCGACCAACCTCATACAAGGTATACCAATCTAAAGTTACCGTAGCGTTGATTTGACCATGAGTTCGGTTATCTACATCAAACAGTTGAGCTACACCCTCATGACATACTAACTTAAGAGTTTTTATACATAGCCATAAAACCTATACTAGAATCAATGGATGGATGTCGAGCGACTTTAGATGTATCTTTAGGTCTATATCTACGTCTCATAGTCAGTTTCTCTTTTGCAACATCTCAAAATAAATAATAAAAAAGATGTTATTGTTAAAAGTTGAACCAAAAATTTGTATTTTGAAAACCTCAAATAGAAATAAATATTGGGCCATAAGTAGCTTTGGTATTTGGGCTTATTTACCCTTACAGGATAATCTCCAAGGCCCAGTTATTAACAGCACAAGTATTTATCACTCCTTTTCAACTGATTTTTTAATCACAAAAATGTTTTTGCTAAATTTGACTCTAAACATAGTGATGACTTTACTCTATACACAATGATAGTATTTGAAAATAATTAGGAATTACGTTTTTTTACGGTTTAATACCTAGATTGTCAATTTATTTTCTATTCGCTTTGATTTTAATTTCTCATATTCCTCAACAAAGTACTTGTCGTGTCTGTAAAATATCAATATATCCTGAAACGGTAAGTATCATATTACGATATTAGCGTCTAAATACAGGTTTTTAAAGAAAAAAGAACATTGTTCAAAGATGAAACAGAGCTAACCTGTAAATGCTAAACAAATCAAATGAATATACTCGGTCTAAACTGAGTCAAATGAAAAAATAGATTATTAATCTAAATAATTAACCATTTTTTTTTATATAGTTATGCTATAACACTTATGTTTATTGGCATTTCATAAGTTATGCTTATTAAAATTCTATCCGATAAAGCAAGTCAACATAAAATCAACTATAAGAGAAAATTTGTACATGAGATGACTTGATTGTGAACTGTTCTTATTAAGCATATTGCATAGTTACCAAAGTTACAGATAACGTAAGACGTGATGTGACGACACGAGTAAGCCTCAAGCTTTGCAAGAAATGACGAGACATACGTTTTTAAAAACATGACAAGGCGACAAATTTTTTTAATATATATATTTTTACTATCATTAAGTTATATAAATTATCAATAAATTATCTATAAATTATCAAAAAGTCTGTTTTAACATTTAGGTATATATATATTGACAAATTTACAATCAAATGATTTTTATAGCCATTTTTAACTATATATATATATATATATATATATATATATATATATATATATTTTAAATTTTCATAACGCATTACAAAAAACTCGAGTTAAGACGCGTGGCCACGTTTTTTTGCCGCCACGCCTTGCATGTTTTCGTAATTTCTCGCCGCGTCTCGGCGCCATGGCACATTATTTAGAACCTTGATAGTTACACAAAATCGAAAACTATCTTCTTAGTTCTTGAAACAACTTCACAAAACAGTAATTCCATCCTTAAAACTTCCCCAAAAAAACTACATACTACTACTACAAAACAGAAAACCCATCCGAAGATGAAGTATAGAATTGTCAGACTCAAACCCTAGTGATTCAACTGTAATTTACAGAGATCTTCATCATGTACATACCACATCACAAACACGACAACAATTCACCATCGGTACACTACTAAATCTTATTAACTCGTCCTTCTACTTATCTTTCTAATAACAAGAAAACGTGAGCTGACAAAATAGTATTTGAAGAAATGAAGAGTTAGAAAGAGCAATGCTTAGATTCTCTCGCCAAAATGTCAATTATCTTGTTATTAGAGTCTAAATAGGACGATGAGTTAAAAGAGGATTTAGCAAATTTGTTCTGAAACCCTGAGGTATATATGATGCTCTCAGAAGCTTATCGTTTCAGTCATGGGATCATAATCATAAGCATCACCCGCCTTGATGAACCTTCCTTTCACACGTTTTCTCACATCCGCTCTCGCCTTTCGTGTTGCATATCTTACTCTCTTATCAAATCTGCAAAAAAAAAAAAAAATGAGATCAAAAGGGTGACAGGGATATAAAAGACAATATTTAAATGAGATTATGTTCAAAGACTCACTTGCGCATCTTCTTTTTTTCCTTGTAGCGAAGAACAGCATCACTTCTGACAGTGGTGCTTCCATGACTAGGGGACGACCAGGGTGGCTCACCCATTGGAACCATAGAAGAAGCTCCACAGTCTTGATATTCACCTCCACTGCTCTCACCGGTGAGACTTGAAAATGAAACATTGGAGGGTTGCTTTGCATAACAATGGTTTGGTTCGGTTTTGCAGCTTACCAATGAATCCATAGAGGCTGCGTTACTGCATTCTGGTTGTACCATATTTGCTGACTCCTAAATTAATCGAATATTAGCAAAAATGTAAATGGTTTGAACAAAAAATATGAAAAGTAATATACGAATTAAAACAATACCTTTGTTGCGCCTTTCCTACCAAACAAGCTATCGATACCATCTTTTGCAAAAAGATGTTTTGGGTCGTTATGGCCTACACCAAACATTTCTTCATAATTTTCGATGTTCATGTCAACTTCATCCATGGTGAAGTCATCATAGAGCCCATCATCAACGACTAGTTCAGGATCTTTTGTCTCTGAATATGAAATCTGCAAATAAATGATGCGAAATATATTCATAAAATGGAAACCTTAATCGTTCTGTGAAATTTTACTCAAAAGAAAACTTACATCAACGTTCACTGATGAATCTTGATCTTTGTTGTTTTCAGAATGTTCTTGGGTGTTATCAGCAATGCTCATCGAACCCATTTCTTGTTCGCAAGATTCAGACATAAAGGACCAAATAGAAGAAAGTTCAACGGCCGAAGGACATCCTGAATAACAATTTAATGTTTGTCGACTATGAGTACTCGCACCCATATTATCTCCATTGTGGCTTACCCAATCACAATTCTGACACAGAGACTGTTTCTCATCCACACATCTAACGACCGCGGGCTGTGAATTACAGTTATCACACACAAGTGTTCTCATGTGACGCTTTGATAGCGGATTTGCCGAATGAACATTCCGATCACACGATAAACACAAGTAAGCTGCATCAGATCGGCAATACACCATGGATCTCGCCTCACCACAATAATCACAATTGTAACCCATTTTTTCAAGAAAAAAGGATTACCTAGATCAATATCGGATAGACGTTGATTCTCTACTACCGTAGTACCTTCAATACTTCTGCATTAAACAGGATAAATGAGAATTTTAATCAGAAAGATGGAACTTTTTTTCTTCCAATTGATCAAATGCGCAAACTTAAATGCTTTCGAATATGTTCGACATGATAAAAATTCAATAAGGGTCAATTTAAGAACAATTTAACAAAACAAGTTGATTGGATCTTATTAATAAAAATCAAAGAATCAATCAATATTTTCTAAATAAAATGGTAAATGAAACATTCTAGCACAAAATTTACATAAATATGCTAAAAAAAAACAAAGCTTAAACTGAAAAAAAGTTTTCAGCATCTTAAATCCTAACAAAAAGTGAACAAGAATCTTGAAAACTATAGCTAATTACATAAAGATTTCAACTTTATTAGTGGGTTACAAATATTAAGTATCAATAACAATAAAAACCTTAATAAACAATTAAAATCAAAGAAAAATTCAATTATTGAACTAATTATAACTTACAAATTATGAAGAAATTAAACAAATGAATAAAAACCCATTTGCATAAAGCTAAAAGAAACAAAACCCAGAAAGCATACCAAATTTGGATATTTAAAGCTGAGATCTTAATGAGTTTTGCAGAGTTTGAAAACCCTAAAAAAGATGAGAGCTTTTCAGATTTCTCTGTTGTGTTTTTTTTTTCCTAATCTGTTTTGATGTGTGTTGTGAGGTAGGTGTTGATTTTGGAGGTGTCTAGTATATCTGGCAACTCACCAAAAAATATCTAGAAAAAAAAGGTTAAAAGTGCAAAAGAGCACAAGGGTGGGTTTAAAAAGGTGGGACACCTTGTCACTTTCTTTACACTTGAAGCCCTCGCATTTATAAAAATAATTCTTTACACTTGAAGCCCTCGCATTTATAAAAATAAAATGTTCAATGTTATGATCACGTCAGCGTAACTCGTCCTATATCATAACAATAAAAATATTTTCAATCATAACTTAATATTTTGGGATTCATCAACTTTTTTATTTTCATTTTCTTTAATATAAAAATAATGTATTTACAAAATAAATATTACATTAGTATAAATAAGAAATACATTAAATAGAAAAATGACTTAATTTTTTTTATAAAATTCAAGAATTAAACCTAATGTAACTACTTTTTATATGAAATATTTAAATAAAATTCAAAATATATTTTACATAAAATATAAATAACATTTAATACCTACTCACTTAAAAAAAAATATTAAAACAAATTAATTGTTTTTTTTTTCTCATCCTTTTTCCTCTTTCTGTTTCCTCGACTAAAACCTGAAAGTCTTTCATTTTTTTATCCCTCTTTTTTAATCAAATCAATGATATATATATATATATATATATATATATATATATATATATATATATATATATATATATATATATATATATATATATATATATATATATATATATATATAAACAGATTAGGAATAAAGAAAAAAAAAACAAAAAACAAAATTGCGCTTAACGCTTGTTACACACACAACGCGGACGCCATGGCGTGGTCGGCCAGCCATGACGCCGTCATAGATCACCATAACGCGATGGTTTAACGCCCCGCTGCATAGCCTCTTACTTGTGTTTTTTTATAAATTCATCCTCGTAGATATGTTTTTTTAGATCTTGATCCCTTTTCTATGAAATTGTTTTTTCCACATATGGAAAGATTTTGTTGCATATGAGGAGATTTAGTTGTTTGAGTTGATCTTTGTTAGTCTGTTTAACGACTAGACTAAACCGATAGAGAATAATAAGGTATAACTTTTTTTTATCAATAAAAGAATTGAAGAAGCTGAATAGTTGCATGTCATATAAATAACTTTGATTTAACAAAAAAGAAAGAAAGAAAGAAAATCACCGGCTGATAAAATTGTTATATGATTTTGTTGTATATGTATTTTTTTTTAAAATAATGAAACATTACTTAAAATGTTATTGTTAATGATTTTATCTACAATTCACTCTATTAGCTATTGAATAGTTATATAATTAAAGAACAAAAACATATTACTTGGGGTGTGATTGATATGGGGCTTCTAAAAGCTTTTAGGTTACAAACTTTTATTTTCGAAATTATAAACTTTATTTAAATATAATCTTTTCAGGCTTTAATTTTAAAAGTCTTAAATTAAAATCTATTTCAAAGTCTCGATATAAAGTTTATATCTTTCATCCTTCAGTCATAACCTTTAGTTATAATTTCTAACCTCGTTTATACCAAACACATCCTAGTAAAAAGATTTAGTGTTTTGTTTATTTTCCTAGATAAATAGACACCTAAGACAATTTATAGCTTTATTGACAACTAGGAAGCCTAAATTGCGTATTGGCGTATGTGTGAGGATGAAAATGCAATTAAACATCTCTTATGAGTGCTTGACTGACTCCTTCCAATCTAAAAATATCTTATCTATCGATATATCTATTCTATTTAATTAATATTATTAGTTAATAATAAAAAACATAATATAACATATATAAATATCAACAAAAAAGATCTTGAAAGAAAATATCACCATTTACTAATTGTGATTGGCGGTACTTATTAGGTCATATTATATTAAATAACAGTTATTTAATCTTATAACCTAATAAGCTTTCTCTATCAACATATGTATTTTTTAACAATTGATAATCGAAGTGTATGTCTATAAAAAGGGCTAAAGTTAGAAACTAGTTTGACATTTGCGATACAATAAAACTTTATTTATATATAACTTTTTCTTTTAACAGATAAAGTTTAACTCTGTAAATTTTTAATAGACTCATACCAGATATATCCAAATATCAATTATAGTCTCGAATATAATGTAAACTCGATCAGACTCGAACTCTTGACTCGTTTAAGTTTGATAGTGTTCGGCTCGTTTCAAGCATTAAATAAAAAAAAAAAACTCGAACTTGGCTTGTAAGACATTTCTTAGTCTTAAGCTCTGGTCAAACTCGACTTGTTTAAATAAAACATACATGATTTCATTATTTTATATGTATATAATTGGCTTCGTTCATTTACACCGTTCATTTACACCGCTACAATACACCATTATAATATTTTACTTGAAAAAATAAACAAAGTGGTCTCGTCGACAGGAAGGAGGATGAAATGTGGGGAACCCCTTTTAAGAAGGTTAAAAGATAGTTTCATAATGAAAATATAAGTTATTTTTCATAAGTAGTGAGTCAAGTTGCTATTTTCATACAAATTTATTAATTGACCAAGACAAACTACATATTATAAAGCATTATTTATACAATCAATTTATCAAATACGGACACTTTTATTTTATAAAACAATATTTTTGTGTGCTTTTGGGACCTACTATTTTGATAAAAGTAGTTACAGGTGTATTTCAATAATAAGAAGAAAAAAAGATAAATGAATGTGATTCATATTATCATAATTAAATTTATTAATTATGGTACTATGTTTTCCTACACGTCACTAACTTGTATTTTTAAATGTTTCCAAACGTTAACCATTACTTTCATCTAAACCAAATTTTTATTATTAAATGTGTTTAATCTACAGGTCGGTATTTAAATATTCAATCATTACATCAATTTCTATCCAAAGTTTTTATACTATTAACTACACTACTAATCTTTATATAAGTGCACTAACAACTCCATATTTATCTTGAACTTTCACTTAATTCCTCTAATAATAGTTTAAGAGTGAGAAACATACTCTATTAAACAACTCATGTTTTTTAACGACTTATAAGAAATGTTGTACAAGCTTACAATTTAGTCTCAGTAACAAATAACGAACTAAAGAATACATAAATCATTAACTTCGTAGTCCAGACATGGATTTGGAGTTAGTGTCGACTGTCGAGATAGATCAAATTGAAGATGATAAATACAAAGTCTTCTATCATTACCATATCATGACAATAGTGTTAAAAAGAAAAGAAAAATGATAATAAATCTATAAGGTTGTTAGTAAAATTTGGTACGTGTTTATATTTGTAAATTAATAAATTTATTCATGTATTTTTGTATCACATTTTATATTAATCAAAAATACAATCAAATTATACATTTAAAACACAAAATATTGAAGTTAATTATGAACATGAAATCCACCTTATATTAATTCGTTTGATTATGATCATATAAGTTCAATTTGATTAAAATGATTGCTTATTTGCATGTAATATAATAAAATTTTCTCAATCAATTTTATCATATAAATTCGTTAAAAGTGTACTTTTAGTGAATTGTTGTTATGTTTGATTAGAAAGATTTCGTATTCGCACGTAATATAACATATGATCTAAAGTGTACTTCTAATGAATTGTTGTTATGGTTGATGATCCAGGAAGCTTTAGATTAAATATATCTCGTGTGTGATTTATTTGAGCTTTATAAGTATATTTAACAATCCATCAATGAATCCATTATTGTTAAACTTCATGACATAATGTACATTTTTCGACGAGATTCCAATCGTCTTCTCTGTAAGTTTCAATAACTTTGGTAGGTATTCAAAGGAAAAAAAAAGTTTATTGCATAAATAAACATTTTGGTAAAGTAGGTTATTGTCTAACGACTCTAACCCAAAAAGTGAATAGGTGTTAAAATAAGTAAACAGGTAGGGTATAATGAGTTTATTTGAATAACCGGTTACAAACAGATAACCGATAAAACTTAAGCCAAAAATTAACGTTTCAATAAGTACGTTGAACATTTTCAAAGTTTTAAAAAGTTTAGATATCAAAATAAACAAATAAAAATTCATAAATAAAATAAATACTTTAAAAAAAGAAGAAGTTATACTCTAACTATTTTAACCGACAAATTTAATTAACAATAAAGTGAACAAACTGAAATAGTATCACATAAATTGAAGACCTCTTTTTTCTTACATTATAGTTTTGTGCCTACTTAACACGTTTACAAATCTTTTCATATATTTTAGCCCTATCTCATGTGTGCCTACTTTTAGCACTTCTTTAAAACTTGACTGGTCAATATTGCAGATTTCAAATATTTAATAAAAGTTTTGTGTGACAAATAAATAAAAACACAATCATAGTAAATAAAAGTAACTTTTTGGAACAAACTTTATAAGATGTATATATCAAAATTATTGTCTAAGAGCATACGCGGTCATAAAACTAAAATATCTGATGTTATGGTTATGTCAACATAACTCAATTTATAACATAATATCAAAATAACATTTATAATTATAACTTAGCATTCTAGGACCCACCAACTTTTTTATTTTTTATTTTTAACTTTTTACTCATATTATTATTTTAATATATTAAATAATAAAAAGAATTTATATTTAAAAACAAAATACATTAATAAAATTAAAAAGGTTATGATAGTGTTACTAGGGAATGACTCACATATGTAGCCTATCAACCACCTAAACACATAACCCGACTCACACGAAACCTTTTCCTTGTGCCAACTTCCGACTCCCGACTGTCCCAGCGCCCGACACCTGTGTCCCCGCGCCCGACACCTGACGCCTATGCCCCGTGTCCCGACACTCAGGCCCCGATGTCCGACACCCGTGCCCCGTTTCCGACACTTGTGCCTCGGTGCCTGACACTTGTGCCCTGGCAACCGACACATCTGCCCCGTGTCCGACACTTGTGCCCCATCGCCCGACACTTGTGCCCCATCGCCCGACACTTGTGGCCCGGCCCGACACTTGTGCCTCGGTGCCCGACACTTGTGCCCCGACATCCGAAACTTGTGCCCCGTGTTCGAAACTTATGCTTCGGGACCCGGCACTCAGGCGCCGCATTCCGGCACTCATGCCCCGACATCCGGCAATCTGACACTCTCCCAGCACTCGTATCCGCCACTTTGGATTCCAACTGCCAAGACTTTAATGCAATCATTCAAACGAGGTCCTAATGACTGAAGAGGAGCGTTACTCTTGTCATAAACTCTCGAACGCTGGAATACCATGAATGCCATTTATGGAACATTATTGGCCTTTATTACTAGACGTTCCTCATCTAGGAATGTTGGGTACAAATACTACAGTCCTTGGGTATTTCTCCATATAACCAATACTCAGCTCTAACACGCAGTTATCATCATCTTCTCCACACATATACTCACCAGAATACTTGCTCACATCGTAATCACGTTTCGATCATTTTTCCCGATCAATCTCTTGACCACCTTAGACTCATTAGGATTCTGGTAGGTTTGCACTGCTTGAGTAGGAGGCCAAGAGAGCGATCATCCCAAACCAAGTTACTGAGCCCGTCGATCTTTGCTCAAACATTGGCGCCATCTATGGGACACATTTTAGCAACGGTGTCTCATCTCATTTTCATCCTTTCATCTCATTTCTTAATTTTACCACCTGGTTGTCTTCTCCATGGAAGGCAATTCCCCATCTCAAATAGGTTCACATAAACTAAAAACAACCACCAACATCCCATCCACCACCCCAGTTAATTACATATACATGGTGCAGGAAGAAGGTACATCTCGCAAAAGGAAATCATTAGTCCTACATGATTGGGCGATGGAGCCAATTTGCTTCCCACCAATTGAGACTCCTTCCATCAACCCGATAGTAATACAGATCCGACTGGACAACTATGAAGTCGACAAGGCATATGTTGATACAAGGAGCTCAATGGACATTATTTATGCACATTGTTTTAGGAAGCTCCCTCAAGAAGTACAACATTCAAAGTGTCCAACACAATTCCCTCTGGTAGGATTTTCAAGCTAGACGCATTGGCCAATTGGAGAGGTAGCAATGAACATGATGTTAGGAGAATATCCACCCTACAAGTTAGAAATGATTAATTTTGCAATAATTGATGCACCATCGGCCTACAATGTCCTACTGGGCAGGCCTGCATTACAAAAGTTTGGAACAATTCCATCAACCATTCATGGCATGATAAAGTTCCCTACCCTAGCTGGCATAGCCACAGTCAGGGCTAGAACAACACGACCTAAAGAGTGCAAACAAGTGGAAAAACCAAAACTGGTAGAGGGTCCCAAAAGTGATCCGGCAGTGGAACTCATTGATGGTCCGAAACAAAAACTTATTATTACAACTCCCAGCACGGACAAAAAGTAAACTCATTACTTTACTTGAATCAAACCTAGATGTCTTTGCATGGCAGACATCAGACACGACTAGTGTCCCAAGGGAGCTAGCTGAACATTCCCTAAACGTGAATCCCAATATTGTACCAATCCAACAGAAACAATGGGGTATGGCCCCAGATCGTAGTAAATCTGCATGTGACCAAGTAAACAAAATGCTCGAAGCATGGATTGTCAGAGAGGTAAAATACGAAATCTGGATCGCTAATCCAGTCATGGTAAAGAAAGAAGATGGATTGTGGATATTATGTGTTGATTTCCAAGACATCAACAAAGCTTGTCCAAAAGACAACTATCCTTTACCAGAAATCGATTGGAAAGTGGAATCCTTAGATGGATTTAGGCTGAAATGCTTTATGGACGCATACAAAGGCTATCACCAAATTTCTATGAAAAAAGGTGATGAAGACAAAACAACTTTTCATACTGACCAAGGTATATTTTGTTTTCAAAAAATGTCTTTTGGATTGAAAAAAGCTGGGGCAACCTATCTACGTCTAATTGATGAAGCTTTCAAAAATCAAGTGGGAAGGAACATAGAAGCATATGTAAATGACATAGTCATCAAAAGTAATTCCGAAGACATCATGTTGGCTGACATCATGGAAACTTTCCAAACATTACGTAGCATTAACATGAAGCTTAATCCATCTAAATGTAGTTTTGGTATGGAGGAAAGAAAGTTCTTGGGACATGTTGTTACACCTAGTGGGATCAAAGTTAATCCAAAGAAGGTTTAGGCGGTCATTGACATGCCATCTCCTACCACCAAAAAGCAAGTCCAAAGCCTAAACGACAAACTAGCAACGCTTAGCCATTTCTTTTCCAAGGCTGCAGATCGATCCATTCCGTGCTTCAACACCTAAAGGGATGCATTCGGAAAAAGGACTTCTCATGGTCTGAGGAAGCAGAAGTGGAATTTCAGGAAATGAAGAAATTTATGGCCAATCTCCCACCACTCACGACTCCAATAGCTGGGGAGACACTAACTATATACTTGTTGTTAGTTTCTTATGGACAATCCACCTTTTTTGCTATAGTTGTTAGTTTCTTTTAGTTATAAATAAAGGCAAAGATCGATATAGAAAACACACACATTCTCACCGGAAACCACACTCAAACACTTAGCATCGATCATTTGTGCTCATACTTTGTACTTTTTACCGTTTTATCAATAATATAAGCAAAGACAAGTGATTATTATCCCTTCCCGAGGTTTTATGCTGGCAATCCAAAAGGATTAAGGACTTTCCTCGTAAACCACTGTGTTCATTTACTATTTACGAATATTTTTGTTAAGTTTATTCAAAATATCTTGTGATCACTACTGAGATCATTACAACACCTTAACTCACTTAACTAATTTGATCACGGGATTATTCTAAGTAATTTTTGGTCAAAACAATATCTACGTGCACTTATACTACCCGTAATTAATCAAAGGTCTCTTATGTAAAGATAAGACATATTACTTATAATGCATAAAACAAATAACAACAATAACAATTATATAACACATATAATTTAACGAAAGTGTACCTCATGCAATGTACACTAAACCGAACACGAGTAGTCTCAACAACTCATTTTCATAAAACAAGCTATCTTGTATTGGGTTTATCAATATTTGATCTAGAAACCACTTATAAATATTCTTTTACTGTTTCAAGGTCATATTGTCATAATGCTCGGTTTTACAAAACCATATTTTACTCACCTCCAAGTCTTTGGTAAACAGTACACAAAAAAGCAAACAAAACTACGAACAACCTGATTAAAAACTAACCGTTAAGTCTATACTATCAACTTCCAATCACAAATGAATAACGAGAAAATAAATACTATCAGAGAACTCAACCGCCGGCTGAGCAACTCCAGCCGCCGGTTGGCCAAATCCAACCGCCGGTTGGAATCCCCCCAACCACCGGTTGGGAGTTGTTCACAACTGCGCATCACTTAACACATTAACGTAACAACTGTTGCGTAACACCCTTAACGTAACACCGATATCTACGTAACAACTTGGCGTAACAGGTTAATGAAACAAAATGTTACGCAAGACACCTCCAACCGCCGGTTGCACCAACTGGTTCATCTTCTTCCTTGAGCTTAAAACCCCCATACTTGCAGGTTTATGCAACTTACCTAACCTCAATCCAAACACTTTTAAACAATAGCAAACGACATAAACATAACATATTGACGAAAGAAACACGTTATACCTCTCGTTTTAATCCGGTTTTCGCTACGCTCCGAAACCGACCTTCACGAAATCAACTTTCGGTTACACCAAAATGATCGTTACGATCTCAAGAGTCCAACGGTATGCTTCGCTTGATTATTCGGTGTTCTAACGCTTAACGAATCGATCGAATACGATTTACGGTTTTCGTTTTCCTTTTTCTTTCGTTTCACACTTACACACACACACAAATCGAATTCTTCTACTTCTCAATTCTTCTACTGCCTTCTATACAAGGTTCTAAATAACGTGCCATGGCGTGAGGCGTGGCCTCGACGTTACAAAAACATGCAAGGCGTCGTTGTTAGGCGTGGCGTCCAAAAAACGTGAAAAGGCGTACCATGGCGAGCTTTAACGCGTTATTTTCTAAGTTTTATGTAACGCGTTATGAAAAAAAACTTTAAAAAAAAAAAAAAAAAAAAAAAACTGTTAAAATAATTTAAAAGGGCTAAAAAAATATATTCTTTGATTATAAATTGGTGACTATATCTTAGATTAGATGTATATTAAAATTTGAAAACATTGATTTTTGTTTAATTGGTTACTATATTTAGATTAGATGTATATTGAAATGTAAAAACATCGACTTTTTGTTAATTTATTGCTTATTGATACAACTTAATAAGAGTAAATATATACACAAGTATATATAAAAATTCTAAAATTTATTAAAATTTTGCCGCCCGTGTCACGCCTTGAAAAACGTCATGTCTCGCCATGTAATATAAAGCTTGAGGCTTGGTCTCGCCGCCACGCCACGCCTTACGTTATTTACAACCTTGCTTCTATATATAAACAATATATAATTTTATTTAACTTTTACAATTTGAACCCTGAACTTTGCCATAACGACACCAATGTTCTGAAAGGCTCAAGGCGCACTAAGGCGCAAAGGAGGTCAATAAGCCTTGAGGCGAGGCGCATACCAAATCGTGGGATTCATAAACACGAGGCGCACTATATATATTATGTTTTTCTATAACATATGTGACAAAATTATGCAATTTAAATAGCACATAATAATATTGAGATACTGAATAACTAATACATATGTAATAAAGCTTGAATTATACCCAAAATATAAAGCAAGCATGTCAATATACAAGGCATAATGCCACATTTTTATGATAATATTTCATAAAGAAACTTAATGAAACTAATGCAAGAGATTTCAGTCGAATTCTCCAAATTCCCCATCGTTTTGCGATTTTTTGCGACTTTTTTGCGATTTTTTTGCGCAAAAGCCCGAATCGCTGCGCTTTTTTTGCGATTCATGCATGTCATGCGACTCGACCTAAAAAAATCCCTAGCCTTGGCGCCTCATGCGATTTAGCGCCTAGGCGCGCCTCAGGCATGATTTTCACAACATTGAACGACACTATAAACCCAAAATATTTATTTCATTACAAAAGTGGTCCTAATCCAAAACTTATTACATCTTTAGTCCCCTTTTTTACAATATTGGGTCGTTACATGGAGCGTTGTCGTGGAGGAGTTCCCTGAATGGAGGCGATGCATTCAAAACATTGATATCGTTGTTAGAGCCCGCAACACCAAAATAAGCATGCCAAATCCACAAATCATACGAGGCAACCGCTTCAAGCATGACAGTTGGGTATCCATGATCACCTCGTGTTTATTGACCCTTCCATGCGTTTGGACATTTGTCCCATGCCAAATGCATACAATCAATAATTCCAAGCATCCCTCAGAACCCATGTCTTTCTTCATGTTTCACATAAATAAGTTGAATATCGTCTTATGTTGGCTTTTTTAAGTAAACGTGTTTATATAAATAAATTACACATTTACAAAAGATATAACTTTATATTTATTCACGTGTTTAAATATTTTGAATTGGAAGATTTTAGAATAACTATAAGATAAATTATATTCGAAATTAAGCGATTATATAAGCAAATAGGATTAACAAAATGGGAGAAGAAACGTTTGTTTTTTTATTTATTTAAGTGAAGATGAAATGAAATAGAGAATGCAATTATATATTTTAAGAGGGTGTAAAATGAAAATTATATCGGCTGACATTATCAATATTACCTCACGGATGAAATGAAAGAAGCTAACCAATTTAAGGGGCCTTATTTTGCCATTTGACATTTAAGATCCTTATTTTATTATATATTAAAAACTAGCTTATTGACCCGCCTAATACGCGGAGAATTATATCAAAAAATATATAATGTTATATAAAAATATTAATAGAAAACTATTAGTCATGTAGTCAAAATGATTATGTTAGAAATTGAGAAGTTAAATAAAACATTTACTATGTAATTCGGAAAAAACCTTATTGAAAATAAAATAATTATAATATTGGGTAAATAGGACGGAAAAAAAAACAGAAGATTTTTTCATATGATATGTTTTCCGTTTATATGCAAAACACTCGTAAAACAATAAAATAATTTTAGTTTCTTTTTATACTAAAAATGTGTATGTGTTTGAAGAAAAGATATGTTTTGTATTTTTCTATAATTAATTTAAAATAGAAGTGTTAGATTATTTAAAGTAGAAAGGTTAATTAGTTTTATTTAATTATTACTAATTAAAATAAATGTTAAATTATTTAAAGTAAAGAGGTTAAAATGAAATTATTAGTGATGACATTGCATTTTCATCTTATGGTTACTACGTTGCTAAGTTGTATTTTAGGTCTCTTTTTTATTATATATTAAGATTAAGATAGGGAGTTTAGATAATAATTAAAAAGTGACAAGAGAATATAGGAAACATTAAAGATATTATCAAACCAATATCTGAAAAGCAAAAAAGAAATAAAAATGACAAAATGAAAAGAAAAGCACGGTATAACCCAATAGGCCCAATCCAAGAATTTGAAGCAGTCTTTAAAACAAATATGACCCATTAAACATTATAATGTTGTAGTTTTATAAGTTATACATGGCATTTTCTCTCATAAATGTCGAAATTGGTAAAAGTGTATCAACAAGTTTGGTTTATATTAACAGAAAATGCGAAAGCACTGAATATTTAAGACCAATGCATGTATTGAAGTGAACCCTTTTTCTTTTGGTGTAAAAGAGACCAATTGTTTTTTAAAAATGCATATAGCAAGACATGAACAAACAAATACGTACACAAAAAGGCTATGTTACCTGTATTGTAGTATAGGAGTGAAAGAAATAAGAAACCGACTTGTTTGCCTGACTCCTCAGGTGCCATATAAGAAGAGGGATCAAAACTTTGACGTTCTTTTCTTAGATGGCATCCAGGGAGCCAGGCAAATCATACAAGTTTTTCAGTTTTGTTGCACTCGTTAGGTTTCGTGATGCAAAACCGTTGGTAGTAAGCCATATACCTGCAAACAACGAACATAACATTTCCAAACACATAAGCAATCCTATAAAAAAGATCTCAAAATACACCTCTAATACATTACATGTTTTAGCGATTAGAATGAACTCTAGGCCAAACCCGATTTAGTTATGGTTGTTTAACAAAGAGTAGGTTTTACGCTAAATTTGTGTGGACATATATAACCAACAAATCAGTGAAGTGTATTTATGGAAAATGATGTTTTGTGAGTTAAGAGAGAGATCATTTTATGATGTGCATTTAAGGATGGGTTGAACATAAAGACAAACAATTGTCCAATAACAAGTGTCAAAAGAGGTGGTCTTAGGCGGCAAAAAAGGCTTCATTGGGCAAATTTATGGGATCAAATACAAAATTCTCATTTGTAGGGTTACTAATATTTGAGTTTATATATTTTTATTTGTTTTTTTGTTGAGATTTATGCAATATGATACGATGAAAACCTAAATTATGTCGAAAGAAAATCTGGTTTATCTTTTAACTATTCACAACTCCATAGTATGATTTTATATTTGTCGCATAGAAATTTGGCTTACATTTGAGATGATTGGACATGTAACTCTGTATTTATAGAACTTTTAACTCCATCAATTAATTTAAAGTTATTTATTATGTGCAATATTAACACACCAAAAAGTTTTTAAAGTAATGACAATTTGTGTAAATTTCGTTATATATTTGTGCAATGTGCAATGCCTACAAATTTTGACAAAGCTTATACAAAATTTTTGAATTAACTTATAACTCAATTAACAAACAAAAGTCGTAGTGAATAATATTTTAAAAGAATATTATAGTCTTTTTTAGATTAATGCTATGTGTCAGCATTTAGTTTTATTATTATTATTATTATTATTATTATTATTATTATTATTATTATTATTATTATTATTATTATTATTCAAGTATAATGATTTATGATTTTTGTTAAAACTTTTATAATAATTTCTATTATTATTATTATTATTATTATTATTATTATTATTATTATTATTATTATTATTATTATTATTATTATTATTATTATTACTACTATTGTGAAAACTAACAAATATATGTCAAATATAATTATTTTTAGAAGAGAAGGATCGAGATTTAGAAAAGAAAAATAAAAAATATGATATTAAACTTAATAACTTAATTAACAAACAAAAGTTGTATCGACTAGTAACATCAGGGGTATAATAGTCTTTTCAAGATTAATACTAAGGCCTCTTTGTTTTTCAAATAAGCTCTTAATAAGAGTAATTTCTCTTATTCGATCAGATATAAGGAAATTAATACTGTTTGAATTTATTTTCTATTAAGCTCTTATAATATCTTGATTTCCTCTTGTTCGATAAGTGAAAATAAATGTCTGAACATCCTTTTATTAAATAACCCATACCAATATCATGTACTCAAACTCAACACACAAGTCTTTACATATTTTAAAATTTATTTGTCATAATTTACTTCTTACACATGAATAAAATAAAAGAGGTAAATAATACTTTTTGAAAAAATGAAATCTCCTTGTTATTTAGATCGTTTAAAAAAATTTGAGTCCGTTAATATTATATATAAATTTTAACTTAAAATCTCGTTATTTTAAGCTTAAACTAACTTATGATTTTCTTAATAAGTGTTACATACGTTTATATATAATTATTTACATTGATTTAAAAAGGTAAAAAAAAATTCAATGGTTTGAATAGTTATAATTAATTTACTTGAAAAATAACTGGATAAGTTATGAAAATGAAAAATAACTGATAGAAAAGTTTTTATCATGTTAGTTTACGAAGAAAAAAGTACTACATTTCCCCCTTTTATCGTACTTTGCTTGTTATAATATTTTCACTAACATTTTATTAATATTCGGTATTATTGTTGAAAACACTTGTTTTCTAATATAGAGATATTTTTTTTGTTAAATTTTACATTCAATTATTTGTTATTGTTTTTATGCAATTTAGCTACTTTAATATCATTAAAAATGATAAGAGGAACCAAAAGAGGGAAGAAAAAAAAATAAAAAATAAAATGTTCAGACTATTTTTCAAACAGTATTACTGATTATGATTTCAGGTTTCAGACACTGCCTCTTATTATTCAGAACTGGCTTTCAGATTTAAGACTTAAGTATTCAGAAAAAACAAAAGACCCCTAAGTATCATCATTTAGGTTTATTATTATTATTATTATTATTATTATTATTATTATTATTATTATTATTATTCAAAGTATCATGATTTATGATTTTTGCTAAAAGTTTTTATAATAATTTCTATTATTATTATTATTATTATTATCTAGAAAACCCCTTATAACCGTCAATGCATATAAATATAATAAAATCAATTTCGCATTGTAACGTAGGGGTTAAAATTCCTCGTTATAGCAAAGTTGAAAGATGGACATAAAAAGGGTGAAATATAGGTAATGATGGTATTCGTTTTTTTCTTTTCTAAAACATTTAACAAACAATCAGATTATATGGTCATGTATTGCACTAAGAGGTTCAAATCTAGTAATGTAGATATTAAGTTATTAACTAACAAATATCGTGTTAGTATTCTCAAAAACTTTGGTTAACATATTGAAATAGTACATTCAATTCCTCAATGGAATTCGTATAACTCCCAAAAACTATTAATACATGTGTGTCCATAACTCCATATGTTTATTGTATGTGAGATAGAATTTTAATTTAAAACAAATCTAAAATCCAAACACATCTTAAAAGAAAGTAAGTCAAACAATCTGAAAACTCAAGTGAAACAAGTGAAACTAGCAACAGTTGACCTTTTGAATATGTTGCTCAAGCCTTATTTTACATTCATTATGTCGAAAGTTTATTTTTCTTTCCCCAAGGTTTTCTAAGCCTCAACTTTCTTTCCGAATTATAAGTAAGAATATTTAATTAATGTAATATATTAATAAGGTTAAAATCTTTTTCCTTTTAATATTTAATATTTTTATTCTTATTAGTTTGACTTATTCTATACTTGGGATAAAAATCAAAAACCACATTTTGCATGTGTTATAGATGTTTAATAGCAAAGTCAACATTAGTGTGTGTAAAAAGACATATTTTTAATGGTCATGATTGATTGTTTGTTTAATCTAGTAGATCTAAATAAACAAAACTTTTTTTTAGACACACTCATCTAGCTCAATAAATATATATATATATATATATATATATATATATATATATATATATATATATATATATATATATATATATATATATATATATATATATATATATATATATATATATATATATATATATATATATATATATATATATATATATATATATATATAGATGTTGGTTCTTGTAAAACAAACTTTAAGGTAAAATAAGTAAAAAAAAATTAAAAAATAATTTATAACGTTAGATATTTTGGATTATCGTTAATTTTAACCATATCTCAAACTTTAAAAAACGAAGTTTTGTTGTACATCATAAAATGGGTAGTTTTACCGTTGTGCATCAAATCTGAATATTTACTACACAAAAACAAAAAATTTGATGCACAGTCCATAAACGACATATTTTTGATACATATCAAAACTTGCTTTTTTAAAGTTTGTTATAATTGAATAAATAAACATAATACAAAATTACGAATATAATAATTATTTTTTCATATTTTTTTACTTATTTTACTTTAAGTTTAAGTTTGTTATAATTGAATAAATAAACATATTTTTTTACTTATTTTTTCATATATATATATATAATTTTGTGGCCGTTAAAATGTGTAATTCCATTGGAACTGAAAAATTTCCTTCACAAAATGGAAAGAATTTAAATATTAAGAAAGAAATTTATGGAATCTTTGAATTCCAATTTCTTCGGTTGTTAATCCAAACATGATTTGAAATGAAACTTAAATTTCAATTCTATTAGGTTTCTTCAAAATCTGCAAACCAAATAGCTTAAAAATTTGTTAACAAACTTTCATACACTTTCTATCAAGAGCTTACACCCATTTTGACCAGTGATATTTGGGACGTGACCCTCGCACAACCACAAGGGTAAATAGTCCCCTCAAGGAGTGTTCTTTTTCTTTATCTCATGCTATAGTGTTTATAAAAGCACATGGTATGATAATTGTGATTTTGGGTGATTCTGAGAATTTTTTGCTGACGTGGCATTGAGAATCATGTTTGTGAGTTTTTTTGTGGTGTGATAATGATGATTGTTGGTGATTGTGGAAGATGTGGGACTCCCAATTTTTTATTTTATTTTATTAAACATTTAAATAAGATGAATATAAGATTTTATTAAAATAAAAACAATACAAATTATTAAAACTAAAAAAATACTAAAAACAATACAAATTAATAAAAAAACTAAAAAGTAAACAGTCGTCTAATAGTAATTGTCAAAGCAAGCAAACACTAGCTGGAAGAACAAGTTCAACCTAATATAGATAAAGACCCTGATCCGATGATGGTAGAAAAAAGTCAACTTGTCTTACGTTTAGTTTCTGACGGTTCAATTGAAACAACTGCTTTTAACTGAATCCCAAGCTGATTCAAAGTGATTTTCGCCCCTCCAACTGTCGGAATTTTCAGAAATATGACACCACATATTCGCCAAAAGTACCTCCTCGGACGTGGACCATGCCACCTTTTTGCACACCTCCTCGGACGTCGAAGACATTTTTACGATTGAAAAATGTATGAGATTGAGATTATAGATAAAAAGATAGAATGGGATTGAGAAATGGTGTGATTTTTTGGTTAAAATGAGGATGTATTTATAGGTGAAATTGCGGGTAAATAAAAAAAAAAAATTAAAAATTAAAAATTTCTAACGGCATTTTTTTAGCCCTTGGGGTTTTAAATTTTTTATTATTTGACCGTTAGAATAGAAAAAAAAAATACCAAACGAACTGTTGTCGAGGCAACGATCCACCACAACGAAACCCACAACGAGCCACCTCCGTGTGGTAATGAGGGAGGCGCTCGTTGTGGGTGTGACAACGAGCCCACAACGAGCGGATAACAATGCCATACCCCGTGCTTAAGGACTTGTACTTCATCATACACTGTTTCTTGGTGTTATTATGGTCTATGCCAACATGGCCGATAAATAAATTTTGATGACTCTATACTATAATCAAATAAGATGTCATTAAAAACAAAATAAAATAAAATTTATTTGTCGGACATGTGTATTAGGAAAACCCGTGTCTCTAAACTCTTCAAAGAAAGAAATTAATGCTCTCATTTCTAAAAAAGAACCATAAATAAACATATCTTTAGATTGTAGTATGTTAAAGTAAATTTTTGTATGTTTGACCCTTCGTCCGGCTCCAGACGAAGGGATGATAATGTAAGAGGACTCGTGTGGTATTAAATGGATTCACAAAGCATTCAATGACATAAATGATTGAGTATTGAATACAAAGAATGTTCTAACTGAGTGATTCTATATCCAGAAATAAATGTGTTACAAGGATTCACTTGGCGCATTAATTTTCTTTGTATTGCCTTTATAACGCAGGCCTTCGGTTATTACCCGGAGGGTAACCCCTAAGGACCGGTCCGTCTCATCAGTCTTTTCATACGTGTCAGTGACGTGGCCGCCTTTCCTCCACACCATCCTGTTGACTGTGACCGTTATTTAATGAAGAAGCGCGTGGGCGGCGCTTTGTCTCCCACGCTCCTTTTCATTAAATGCTACCATCATTCTGTCTTGTCCGCAATTAATGTTGCACTCTCTTCGATGTTCCTGCTTCCGAGACCTTTCCCGTACGCCTTCGTCCATCCGTTCCTTCTGTTCCGATGCCTTCAACATCATCGGTTTATAGCCAGACGAAGGTACAGGAAGTGAGTGGTACCCTATCCCAACATCTCCCCCCCTAGCCTAGTGAAGTGAGTACGAGAGTGGGGGCCTACTTCTGATTGAATCTTCCCTAGACTATGATTGTCTGACGTTGCTACTCGCATTTAAGGGGTCATTATTACCTGTTAGTCATTAATGCCTCTGATTTGACGGGAGGGAATGATTGATTGATTTGAGGAGGTATTAATTTCCCTATAAATACTCCTTAATCACCTTATTTTCATTGCCCCTTTATTTCCCTTTTCTTCCTCCCTTGTATAATTCATATCCACTGTTTTTCTTGTTTTTGATTTCGCCGATTATGGGTGTTAAAGTAAATTTTCGTATGCTGGACCCTTCGTCCGGCTTCAGACGAAGGGGTGACAGTGTGAGAGAACTTGTGTGATATTAAATAGATTTACAAAGCATTCAATGATACAAATGATTGAATATTGAATACAAAGAATGTTCTAATTGATAGATTCTATGACTAGAAATAAATATGTTACAAGAGTTAGTTCTGCCTATCAACTCCTTTGGCTTGCCCTTATATAGTAAGCCTTCGGTTATTACCCTTCGGGTAATCCCTACGGACCGGTCTGTCTCATCCATCATTTCATACGTGTCAGCGACGTGGCCGTCTTTCCTCCACACCGGTCAACTGACTGTGACAGTCATTAAATGAAGAAGCGCGTGGGCGGCGTCTTGTCTCCCACGCTCCTCTTCATTAAATGCTGTCATCACTCTGTCTTGTCTATAATTAATGTTGCACTTTCTTCGACGTTCCTGCTTCCAGAGGCTGTCAGTTAACCCTTCGTCCGTCCGTGACTCCTGTTTCCTATGCTTCAGCCCCCTTGGTACTTAATCCGGACGAAGGCATGGTCCGTCTGAGAGTGATAACTACCCTATCCCAACATCTCCCCCCCCTAGCCTAGGGAAGTGAGTGAGAAAGTGGAGGCCTATTTCTGATCGAATCTTCCTTAGACTATGATTGTCTGACGCTCCACTTGCATTTAAAAGGTAATTATTGCCTGCTAGTATTAATGCTTCTGATTTGACGGGGGAGAATGACTGATTATTGACTTTCCTATAAATATTCCTTGATAATCCCATTTTCATTTCCCCCTTTTATTTCCTTCCTCTTGAAATCAACCGCCATTTCCCCTTTTTCTTTCTTCTTGAAATCAACCGTCATTTCCCCTTTTTTCTTTCTTCTTGAAATCAACCGTCATTGCTCGCTGTTTTCCTTTTCCTAATTTTTCCGATATGGGAAAGGCTGATATGCTTACTTCGCGATGTAACCTGAAACACGGTCCGTTCATCGACCTCATAAAGGATTATGGGTTAAAAGCAGAGTGGCGGGCTCGTAATCCTGCTGCGGCCGCTAACGTTGCTGACTGTCCCGAAGACGCGATAGCGATGTATACTCGTTATTTTGATGCGGCCATTGTTCGTATCCCATTTACCCGTTTCTTCTTGTCTGTCATCGAGTATTACCAGTTGAGCCCTGCTCAGTTTAATCCTTTGGGGGCTTTGCGAGTGACCAACTTTGAGCTTTTGTGTCATGCCCTAGGCTTTCCTGCCACTTTAAACTTGTGGAGGAGTTTTTTCAAATTAATTCGATCAGGGGATTGGTTTACTGTCGAACGTCGTCCACCGGTGGATGATGAAGAGTGGGAGTGTTTTCGCTTTGTGCCCACCAGTCTGAAGTTGTGGAAGGACAGATTTATCTGGATTGACAGATCTGTGGCCCCCATATTCCTTCCCTGGCGGCCTGCTCTGCAAGGCGCTATTCCTGATCCGGCTCCTCCTCTTACTGATGTAGAGGTAGAGCGTTGCAGATTGATCTCTTTGAACAGAATACATGCCCGGACTCACGATGAGTCAGTGCTGGTGTTGGGTGGTCTGAGCCGAAACTGGGCTCCTGTGAACATGGATCCCTCCATCCACCTGAACGGTCGCCGTAAGTTTCCTTTTTGAAGGCCTTGTCTCTTTTTTTTTTTTTTTTTTTTTTTTTTTTTTTTTTTTTTTTTTTTTAAGAGAACTTCTTTCGATGTAAACTGCTATTTCTTTGCTGGAATATTTAAAGTTGGAGACTTTGGCTGGAGTATCTTTTCCTCTGGTTGCCCTGGGGGAAAATGTCAAAAGTGTTCTGGAGCGGGGAATTGGAGATTTCGTGCTCCCTTCTGTTAAGATTCAAACCTTGATTCCTGGTGTACCCGCTTTAGTAGTTGACCCTCCGGGCACGTCTGCTCCCCCATCGACACGCAAAAGACAGCGGGGTAAGAGCTCCGGTCATCTGAAGGTCAAGCGAGGGAGACTTGTTCCTGCTGATGGTATGCTTATTACTTTATATATTTTTTCTTCTCTTTTTTTTTTTTTTTTTTTTTTTTTTTTTTTTTTTTTTGAAAAAGATTGCTTTTCTTTTAATCTTAACGTCTCTCTTTTTTGCAACAGAGGCTCCGTCTCCCACCCTCTCTCCGTGCTACCGGTTCCCATCCTCTTACCGTTTCTTCTTCCGATGGTCCTGTGGTAAGGGAACCCACTCCTCGTCGTGATCGCGGAAAAAACATAGACGAGGGAGAGAGTGCACCAGCGGAAACTCCATTGGTCGAGGCGGGAGGTTCTGTTACCCCTCATTCGACAAATGACAGGGAAGATCCTTTGTCAGCTCTTTATATGGCCGGATGGAAGGCAAAGTGTGGTAGTGGGATGAGTGATCCCGAAGTATGTCAAGACATGCTGAACCACTTTGCTACCCCAGTTGAGGCCCTTCGTTGGAGGAGTCTTCCGGAGGAGACTTTGATCAATAATTACAATGTGTTGCTTGCCCAGTTGGCGGTGGCCGGTACTGAAGTCCGTGGACGTTACATGGCTTCCAGTGGTACCGCTGCTAAGTTTGAGAGGTCCCTTGTTAAGAAAGATGGACGCCTGTCAGCCGCGAAGGCTAAGATTAAAGAGCTGGAGGAGGAGAATGTCAAACTCCAGAGACGTGCGAAAGCTCAGTTCCGGAGGACCAGGCTCGAGCTAAAGAAGTCTTGCAAAGCTCAGAGGAAAATTAAAGATCTGGAGAAGCTCCTTCGTGACTTGGAGCATACCAACAGCGAACTTGTGAAGGTTCAGTCTTTGACACCTGTGGATCCTGGGATGAAGTCGTTGCCCCTTGTTGATTGGGAGGAGCTAACTGAAAAAGTGAAAAGTTTGGAAACCCGGAATGAGGAGTTGTTGTCTGAGAAAGCTGCGGTAAGTTTAGCTGGTGAAAGGTTGGCAGCCGATAGGGCTGCTTTTGATGGTGAGAGGGCTGTGGCAGAGGCAATGGTTGAAAGCTTGGCTGCTGAAAAGGCTGCCCTTGAGCGTGAAAATCTAAGGCTTGTGGCCGAGAACTCTGCCCTGGAGGTTACGAATGGAAAACTTTCAATTGAGAGGGACGAGCTGGGTGGGAAGGTGGCCTGATTACTTAGGGATGGAGTAAAAGCCTTTGTCGGGAAGCTCCATCAAAGCCACGAATTCAACGCCCCGTACGGAGAAATTGCCACTCTGTATACCAATGTTGGGTATGCTCTTGGAGTGCGCAATGGCTTTCGCCAGGCGCAAAGGAGTCTGCCCCTTTCAGGTACTCCCAACTTTGATCCGGCGGCCGATGCCAAATTAGATGAGGCCCTTGACCGCTTGAAGCAGCTTCCCTTTCCTTACCTGGAGGCCCTTGGTCAGGATGTCAATCTTTCGGTGGAAGACCTGTTGAAGATTGAACCAGCGGCTCCTATTGCCGAGTAGTATTTGTTAGTTGGTGTTATGTTTAAACTGTTTTTGTTATGGGAGTCATTTGATCCCTTAGACCTTTGTTTGTGTAATTATAACTTTTAACGTGGTAGCGTCAATGTTCGCATTTTCCTTTTAGATTTCTGTTGGTTACTTCCCTCTTCCTTTACTTTTTATATATGTATGTGTCTATTAAGCTGGGAAGCGTCCCTCCCAGAAGAGTACTTGGACTCTTTATTTTATTTTTTTTATATCTTCACTAGGATATGCGTTCAGACTAGTGGATGTGAAAATTTCCGTCCCTTCTTGAGGGTCGGTATGCATTTTATATAATGTCAAGGGTTACCATCATTACATCATAATATAGGGAATTTCCTTTTACAATACTAGACGTAACACTTTCTCAACAGACCTCCATGCCATGTTCGTGGGATGGCCTTGCCTTCTGTTCCTTCCAATTCATAGGACCCATTTCCAAGGATCTTTTTGATCTTGTAAGGTCCTTCCCAAGTTGGGCCTAGCTTACCAGTGTCTTCCTGCCTGCTGGCTTCATTATTTCGAAGAACCAACTCTCCCATTCTGAAGGCTTTGGGGTTTACCCGTTTGTTGTAATATCCCTCTACCTGTCTCTTATATTTTTCCTCACGTATTGCCGCGATTTCCCTTCTCTCTTCGACTAAGTCAAGATTGAGACGAAGCTCCCTATCATTTTCTTCGGCAAGATGGGTACCTGTTCTGGCCGTTGGCATTCCAATTTCCGCTGGGATAATGGCTTCCGTTCCGTAGGCAAGGCTAAAGGGGGTCTCACCGTTACAAGTTTTCGTCATGGTCCGGTGTGCCCATAACACATGTGACAACTGATCTAGCCATTTGCCCCCCTCTTTATCCAGCCTGGTTTTTATCCCTTCGACCAGACTTCGATTTGCCCGCTCCACTTGACCATTGGCCTGTGGGTGAGCGACTGAAGTGAAGTTTTGTTGGATTCTCATCTCTTTGCACCATTCTTTGAATGGGTTATCCGCAAATTGCTTTCCGTTATCCGAGATAATAATCCCTGGCAAGCCAAATCGGCATACAATGTTTTCCCAGACAAACTTCTTCACCTGGGCTCCGGAAATAGTGGCTAACGGCTTAGCTTCCACCCACTTGGTGAAGTAATCTATGGCTACCAGTAGGAATTTAACCCCTCCGGGGGAGATTGGGAAAGGTCCCACAATGTCTATGCCCCATTGGTGGAAGGGCCAAGCTGACGTGACTGAGATCATGTCATTCTTTGGGTGTCTTGGTACCGAAGCATATTTTTGACAACTTTGGCATTTCTGTATCTCTTCGGTGGCATCCTTATGCATGGAAGGCCAATAGTATCCTAGGTTGATTATCTTGGACACTACGGCTCGGGGTCCCGAATGCATACCGCAGGCACCCTCGTGAACTTCTCTGATCACATAGTTGGCTTCCTTCGGACCCACACATCTAAGCAAAGGCATGAGGAAGGCCTTTTTGTATAGTGTCCCCTCGACGAACACGTACATGGGGAGCTTCATTCTTAGCTTTCTCGCCTCTTTCTTGTCAGTGGGCTCCTCTCCTGTCCTTAGGCAATGGATAATGGGGGTCATCCAATTTGGATCAGTGTCTTCTACTATCGCCCCTACTACCTCTACTTCCGTGCTTCTGCGATTCAAAACCTCTACCAAAATCTTCTTTTGTTTCTCCGTGTGAGCTACCGATGCTACTTTACTGGCTGCATCAGCCTTTGCGTTTTCCTCCCTTGGAATTTGTCGAATGTTAAAATACCTGAAGTTCTGTACGAGGGTAACCACTAAAGCTTTGTACTTGGCCATGTTTTCGTCCTTGGCCTCAAAATTTCCCTTCACTTGATTAGCCACGAGTGCTGAGTCTACTCTTGCTTCGAGATCCAATATCTTCATTTTGATCGCTATTCGTAGGCCTGCCAACAAAGCCTCATACTCGGCCTCATTGTTAGTGCTGTCGAAAGAGAGCTTCAGCGCGTATGTGAATTCTTCTCCTGTAGGGCTAACCAGGATCATACCTGCCCCTGATCCGGAACTACTAGATGCTCCATCGGTGTATAGGAACCATACCTCACCCTTTGGTGCTGGGGAGGGTGGTATTGTCATCTTTCCATCCTTAACGTTCATAGGTGGGGGAGGTGGCATCGGTACTTCAGCGATAAAGTCCGCTAGGACCTGTCCTTTCATGGCCTGCCTTGGTCTATATTCAATCGCGTAGGCCCCCAACTCTATAGCCCATTTTGCCAACCTTCCCGACCTTTCTGGTGTCGCCAGTATATTCTTAATAGGTAATTCGGTCATTACTACTATTGGGTATGCCTGGAAGTATCGAGGTAAGCGTCGAGCCGTGTATATTAGAGCTAATGCCAGTTTTTCCATGGGTGGGTAATTTAACTCGGCAGCTCTTAGAGCTTTGCTCACAAAATAGACGGGAGTCTGCTTTCCCTTCTCCTCCGTGATCAGGACTGCACTTACAGTGTTATCGGAGGCTGCCAGGTACACGAATAGTTCCCTTCCTTCCGTTGGGGCTACCAGGGCCGGTAGCCGAGTCAAATATCTTTTTAGCTCTTGAAAAGCATCTTCAGCCTCAGCTGTCCAAACAAAATCAGTCACATTGATGCTTTTCTTTAGCGCCTTAAAAAATGGGAGTGACCGCTCGGCCGATTTTGAGAGATATCGGCTCAAACCTACCAGCCTGCCATTGAGGCATTGAACCTCTCCCAACGTCCTAGGAGATTTCATTTCTGTGATTGCTTTTACCTTGTCGGGGCAAGCCTTGATACCCCTTTCGGTTATCACGTGTCCTAAAAATTTCCCTTCTACCACACCGAACGTACATTTCTTCGGGTTTAATTTCATGTTGATGCTCCTCAGCTTTTGAAAGGTTTCATCAATGTCGCTGATCATATCTTCCTCCCTATGACTCTTGATGACGAGGTCATCAACGTACGCCTCCAAATTTCGACCAATTTGGGCTTCGAAGGTTTTGTCGATCAATCTTTGATAGGTGGCTCCGGCATTTTCAACCCAAAAGGCATCTTTCTGTAACAGAATATGCCAAAATCTGTATAAAAGGCCGTTTTATCTTCATCTTCTGGTGCCATTTGTATCTGATGATAGCCCTTGTAGGCGTCCAGGAAGCATTTGTATTTGTATCCCATTAAAGAATCAATCTTCCAATCTATCTCCGGCAGTGGGTAGTTGTCTTTTGGGCAAGCTTTGTTGATATTTTTGAAGTCCACACACATTCTCCAGGAATGGTCGCTTTTTTCTACGAGAACTGGGTTTGCCACCCAAGTCTGATATCTCGCTTCTCGTAGGATTCCCGCCTCCATTAATTTATTCACTTCCTCTTTTATGACCTGACTGCGTTCCGGAGCCATCCCCCTCTTTTTCTGTTTTACTGGCTCCACGCTGGGATAAGTTTTTAACCGGTGTTCGGCTATACTCCTCGGTACTCCCGTCATGTCGGACGATGTCCACGCAAATACATCCATGTTGTTGCAGAGCAGTGTGAATAACTTTTCTTTACAAGGCCTGGATAAGTGTGACCCTATGGCGACGGTTTGTTCCGGGTGTTTGGGGTTGATAACGAGTTGTTCCTCCGGATCACGGTTTATTGCTTGTGATTTATCTATCCTTTCAGCCGAGGCGCACCACTTTTTCCCCTTTCTTTTGGTGCGAACTGTCGCGACACCATGGGGAGTGGGGAACTTTACCAACCCATGGAATGGGGACGGAACGGCTCCTAACTGGTATAGTCCTGGTCTTCCAAGGATGATATCGAAGGGAGCTGGTGCCTGAACCACTGCGAAGTTCATCCGTTCGGTCCTCACGCATGGATACTTTCCCAATGTCAGAGGGAGGGTTATCTCTCCCAGCGGCCACATCATTTCATTACTGAATCCTTGGAGTGCCGATTCAGATCTCCTTATGCGCGTTTGAACAGACTTCCCAAGTTGTCGAAAGAAGTGCTCGTAAATAACTTCTGTGGAGCTCCCTGTGTCTACGTATACTCTTGGGACGGCGATGTTACCTATTTGTCCTTCCACTATGATGGGATCCAAAGTAGGGCAACATTCGCTCTTGGGAGGAAAGGCTATTTCTTGGTTCATCCATATGGGATCGGGCTCTTTTCTTTTTAGGGACAACAAGTCCTTCTTTATCATGTTGACATTTCGGTTCCCAATCCCCTGAGAACCGTTGTCTTTCTCCCTCCGGTTGATCCTGTTACCTTGTGGCATTCCCTTCTCTATGTTCTTAATCAGGCGTGTACATTTTCTCGGTTCGACTCCTTTCGTGGGTGTTGTGAACACCTCCTTCCCTCTATGATTGGCGTTTGCATCGGGTACGTAAGGATTAGGAGGCTCCAATGTGCCTGGGCTCGTTAGCTCGTTCGCTTCTGAGGTGAATGTCGGGGGTGGCCCTGTGTCTCCAACAGACTCTTGGATAACCAACTGGGCTGGGTTTTCCTTTTGCCGATCTAAAGGCATTTTCCCCATGTTCTCCCAGAATCTATCGTTGATTAACGACAGGGTCCCACGGATGCCGCCAATGTTAAAGTAAATTTTTGTATGCTTGACCCTTCGTCCGGCTTCAGACGAAGGGGGGGAACAGTGTGAGAGAACTCGTGTAATATTAAATAGATTTATGAAGCATTCAATGATACAAATGATTGAATATTGAATACAACGAATGTTCTAATTGACAGATTCTATGACTAGAAATAAATATGTTACAAGAGTTAGTTCTGGCTATCAACTCCTTTTGCTTGCCTTTATATAGAAAGCCTTCGGTTATTACCCTTCGGGTAATCCCTACGGACCGGTCTGTCTCATCCATCATTTCATACGTGTCAGCGACGTGGCCGTCTTTCCTCCACACCGGTCAACTGACTGTGACAGTCATTAAATGAAGAAGCGCGTGGGCGGCGTCTTGTCTCCCACGCTCCTCTTCATTAAATGTTGTCATCACTCTGTCTTGTCCACCATTAATGTTGCACTTTCTTCGACGTTCCTGCTTCCAGAGGCCGTCAGTTAACCCTTCGTCCGTCCGTGACTCCTGTTTCCCATGCTTCAGCCCCCTTGGTACTTAATCCGGACGAAGGCATGGTCCGTCTGTGAGTAGTAACCACCCTATCCCAACAATTAGTAAAACAAATTTGTTTTTTGTGAAAGTAGGATAACAAGAACATCGTAAAAATAAATTTATATAAGAAACACATATATTGCAAAGAAAGGTAAATAAGTCATTTAGTATATGTGTTTATATTTCATTCTCATTATAATAAAAAAGTAAACAAACATGATTATGTAATGTAATAAGTAATTTAATTACTATATTTATTGCATTATTTTATTCATTCCATTCATTTTACATTTTATTCATTTCAACCAAACATATTCAAAAAAGTCGGCCATAGTCTTGTGTATCAGAAATAAAGAAATGCAAACTATTAAATTAAGAAAAAAAAGGTAGTTAGCAGTTAATTAGAAAATGACATTTTTGCCGGCTTAAAGGCGGTTAATGAAAAGTTTACATTTTTAACGATGTCGAAGCTTGTCAAATTATTATGGCTTTCTACTTTTTGTAGAATAAGTTTTTTCTTTTTATAACCCTTAAATGTGCAGTGTTTTGACGCCTAGATGTCTTTTAGTCAAGGTTTTTTGGCCTAACGATTTAATTTAATTTATGTAAGATGCTAAATTTATACATATATTATAAAATACTTCTACTAATGTAAGTGGCAGAATATAAAGAAGAAAGAAAGATTAAAATAGAAAATAATACATATAAGTGGTGTAATTCATGCGCGATACGTTTGTATACTTTTTTGAAGAATTATTATTTGTTAATGAATCGTTTGAACATCGCAAAATATCATAATGTTTTATGATCTTCGTTTATTATTTAAACTGAAATTAGATAAGACTTTTATTGTCGACGAGAGGTATCTAAGTTTGATTTCAATTGAAAACATTCTACCGATTCAATTATTCAAAGATTTATTACAAAAGAAGAAGAAACAAAAATGGACAATAAGTTTTTTAAATGGACAATAACTTTTTTAAAGCCCTTTGCAACAGATTAACAGCCCAGTTTTAAAGTTGTTGGGCTACAAGCCTATTTTGTAAGTTTAGAAAATCAAAATTTAAGTAGTAGACGGTTAAAAAGATAAAATTTGATCGTCATAGGCTCCTAGCTATACAAATAAAAGAACAACTTTTTATTTAAAAAATCGCATTCATAGACAAACTAATAACATGTACATTTTTAAATATACTTATTAATATTTTTTTAATTTTTAACTCAAACACCATATCTATCAAAATATTTAAACTTTTGAACAAAATAACAAAATTTAAACTCAAACACTAGATTTATCAAAATATAAAGATGAATCACTATGGATTTCAAAAAATAGATACCATAATTTACTATTCTCCTCTTTTACCTATAATTATTATCATCATTACTAGAATTAACTTAATTTTCAGATAATTATATTCTAAACGAAATGATAAAAATGTCATTTCATTTACCTAATATTCTATTAATTAAATATGTTTTAGTTTGTGGACAACCAAGGGGGTACTACGTTTTTTTTAATATCGAGATTGATTCTTAATGTGACACTAAACATAAGATTCGAGCCCACATTAAATTTATAGTTAAAAGGAGAATTGATCAAACGATTAAAGTCTATACCAAATTATTTTTTTCTCTCATTCAAAGAAAAACTTCGAAAATTAACAGAAGTCAACTTGTTAGGTAAACGGGTTCCAACTCGTAGATACGAGTTAATATATCCCAAGTTATAGTTGACTTTCTTGACACAATTAGATTAGTTGTTTGAATTCAGGTTTAGTAATTTAAACTCATATGCTGACTCTCTAATCTTAAACTCGACTTAAACCGTCACGAGTACTTTACAATAAAAATACAAAGAAAAAGACTAATTATTTAAAAGAATATGTTAATTATAGCCTCCGGGCTATAATTAAAAAACAAATTTTATGCTTGAAAAGTAGCTGCTCAAAAACCGTAAAAAAGAAAAGACTACCAACAACTACTAGAAAGTGTTTACTAACTTATATATTATCTGTAAGATCACCTTTAACCATGACATAAGGATCTACATACGGTATAATATGGTTCTCGCCTCGTTATAGGCTCGTTGTCAGCTCGACAACGAGCGAGCCGTCGTTATCATACCGCCTAGGGTCGTTCTGGGACTCGTTCTCGCTCACCGTTCTCACTACAACAGTCGTTTTGTTATTTTATTTTATTTTATTTTATTTATTTTGTTTTAAACGGTTACTAAATGTTTTTTAAACCTAACTGCTATATATATAACCGTTAATATTTTTAATTTTTTTTTTTTTTTTAATACCATTTCACCTATAAATACATCCTCAATTTAACCCAAAAATTACACAATTTCTCAATCTCATTCTATCTAAATCTTTTTCTAAAGAATATATACAACAAAAAATGAATTCACGTTCTTCAACCGATCTCGATGTTACGGATTCGTCATCGTCTGACTCCGAATTGATCGAAATACTAGTTAAGGCGGTAGAAGCTATTGAACAAATGGAGAAGGAAGAAAATGACGCAGAAAGTTCACGTCGGACTGAGAAAAAGAAAATGCGCTATATCAACCGCAATCGAACTGCAACAAACGAAAACGTGTTACGACATTACTTATCTGGCCAAAGCACATACCCGGATGAATATTTTTCCGTAGACGATTTCGTATGAGGAGACCTCTTTTCCTTAGAATAGTCGAAGGTATATATAATTACTCCGTAGAACCTTTTCCCGACTATTTTAAATTTTTCAAACAACGACCCGATTGTACGGGTAAAATGGGTTTTAGTTGTTCACATAAATGCACGTCCGCTATGCGTATGATGGCGTATGGGATTACTCCGGGCGCTTTTGACGAATATTTACAAATGTCAGAAAGAACATCAACTGAATCCCTAGATAATTTTTTAAAATGTGTAATCCATCTTTATACAAACGTTTATCTAAGAACCCCAACACAAGATGATGTTAATTGTTTATATCAAAAACACGATGAGGTTCACGGATTTAAGGGTATTCTTGGTAGCATCGACTGTATGCATTGGAAATGGGATCAATGTCCAAATGCATACAAAAGGCAATACACAAACAGTTATGATGGAAGTTGTTGCATCGTACGATCTTTGCATATGGCTTGCTTACTTCAGTGTCGCGGGGTCGAACAACGACATCAACATGCTTAAACAATTGTCGTTGTTTCATGATATGCTCAGCGACTCATCCCCGGATTACAGATTCACCGTCAACGGCCACGAGTACAATAAAGGATATTACCTTGCAGACGGTATATATCCGGAGTGGTCTACATTTGTTGAAGCTTTTTCGTACCCATTTGACGAACCGCGTCAAAAATTTAAATGTTTTCAAGAGAGTGCGAAAAAGGATATCGAACGAGAATTCGGTGTTCTTCAAGGTCGTTGGGGGATTATAAAACATGCAGCGAGATTTTACAAGATGAAAAAGTTAAGAAAAGTTATGTATAGGGGTATCATATTACACAACATGATTGTTGAAGAGAACGGACCGTCGATTTATGATGCCCAAGAATTACAGGTGTTCCGAGAACTTATAACGAGAGTGTGCATGAACGTATCCGGATTAATAGAGAGATTAGAGATAAGAGCACACACAACACACTCCGCGAGGATCTCGTGGCCTACATTTCGACACTTTCGGATGACTATCGACAACGTTAGCTATTTTTATTTTATGTATTTGTATTTTTTTAATTATTGTATTGTAATTTTATTTTTATTGTATATGTTTGTATTTTATTTTAATTAGTGTATTGTAGTTTTATTTTTATTTTAATAAAATATTTAAATAAAAAGTTAAATAAACTGAAAATCCCACATATTTAGTTTCATTTTTCTAAAAGGTCATTACATTATTAATTTTGTTTTAAAATTTACAAATTGCATAAACTACTCATTAACAAAAAAAAATTATCTTTTTCGTCGTACATCAATTTTAAAGCCGGAACATGTAATTATGATTTTTTTGGTTCGTCATGTTGAATAAAGTTTAAGTTATTTTATAAAATTAATACTGCGGCTGTTATTCCTCCTATCACGGCGTTCCCCCAAAATTTTCCGATCCCCGGTAATTCGATTCATCCTGTGTATGTAGCTTACAGAATGTTAAATTGTAATCACATTTCTTATGTATCATATTAGCACATATATTGCATTTCTGGATTTTGTTTCAATTTAAATTTGTATTCTTTATTTATTTTAGGGTTTATGAATTTGATTATATATGAATATTATAATTTATCTATTTTATTAATGTTGTAGAGGTGTTAGTTTAACGAGAGAATGTTAGTTAAGAGCCTTGCTACTAATTCGACATGCTTGGGTCTGAAAGACTCTTCTGTTTTCGGTTCAATCGGAAAGCACAAGTTTGTAACACCATCTTCATGGAATTCAAGTATGCGTGTTTTTGCATTTATCTAGAATATTTACATTGTACTAATAAGCGAAAGAAACTGAAAATTTGTTCCTATGACAGGATCTCGATGTGAATCTATTAGGTGTGGAGTAAAGTTTCGTCCTTGCATTGATATACATAAGGTTTGTGTTTCAATGCATAAAACGTCATTATATCGTTTTGTGCAAAGAAGTTGATTATTATCGTAATCTGTAATGTTATTTTTCTCATATATACACTGTAGTTATGTATCGGAGAAATTGGACCAAAAAGTGTTTTGGGTCAACCTAGATACTAGTTTTGACCCGTTATCTGACCCGCTTGACCTGTCCATGTTCTACTGGTAGTGTGTTTATATCTTCTCGTCAAAATCCAACTTTTTAAGTGTGGCTTTAATACAAAAGAAGAAAAAAAAAGGTATTACGGAAATCAAGAATGTATACAACTTGAAAGAAAGACCCATTGAAAATTATAACTTAATTTGTACATAATCTTTTCATTATCCTTTCGTTACATTCAACAGTCGGATAGTTTAGTGGATAAGGATGGTATTTTGAGATATTTTTTACTTACGAATTGGTTTATGTGTTTTCAGGGAAAAGTAAAACAGATTGTTGGGTCTACCCTTTCAGATACAAAGGGAAGCGGGTCAACACTCGTTACAAACTTCGAGTCTGATAAATCAGCTGCAGAGTTTGCAACTCTTTACAAAGAGGATGGTCTTAAAGGTGGTCATGTCATCATGCTTGGAGCAGATCCCTTAAGTAATGAAGCAGCCATCGGGGCATTACATGCTTATCCAGGTAGAAAAGTTTCCCTTCATTTCAACAAAAAAATATCTTCTTAAATATATATAATTATCTACGTAATAATAATTTTCAATGGATATGTTACTTTTCTCCAAACTTAAACTATGTATTTCGATAAATAAAACTCGAATATTTTATTAAAGTAGATTCTTGATGGTTGATAGTATGAACTTACAGATTTTTCCTTTGCTGAAATTACTGCGAGGACCGTGTATACCATCTAGGTGGTCTGCAAGTTGGAGGTGGTATTAATTCAGACAATGCTTTAAGTTACATACAAGAAGGAGCTAGCCATGTCATCGTCACATCTGTATGTTTTTCATTCCTGTTTTATCGTTGTTACTTCAGACGTACGAATTATATTTACCGGCTCAAAATTAGTCATTACCCATAAAAATGTCGACCTTACATCGACCACTGATATGATCTGCCTTTTCACTTCACGATTACATCTTATAATACTAAAATTCATGTTATTCAATAATCAGTAATCAAGTTTCAATAGTATTGCTGGCGATAGTTTTAAATTTTTATTAAGAAACAGAAATGGCCATCTTAGGGGGAGCGACTTATCCCTCAAATGTGGGTAGACACATCGATAGAATTTAGAAGTCTGCGTCATTGACAATGAGAGGATCAGTAACATATGTGCTTTTAAGTTACTTCAATTAAAAAATGATGGATTATGTAAGCATCAAATCGAGAGCTTTCTTAAAAAGAAGTTTTAGCAGGTGTATGTATATACTATTTACTATTATACCCTCTTGTATAATTGCAGTATGTTTTCAACAATGGACAAATGGACCATGAGAGGCTTAAAGAACTTGTTCGAGTCGTTGGAAAAGAGAGGGTTATCTTGGATCTTAGTTGCAGGAAGAAGGTACACGTCTTGTAGTTTTGATAGAAAGATCAGTTTACGGATGACAATGATATTATTTTGTTCGTTTTAGTGAAATGCCATTTCGGTTCCTGGACATAAACCTGCATTTTGGTCCTTCAAGCAAAACTAAAATACAGATAAATCTGTTTCACATAACATTGCAGTTGAGGTGGCAACTTCCACTCTTTTTGTTAAACCCGAGTCTCAAAGTTATTAAAAGCACGCTTTAAGTGATCCCAGGTGCTAAAGCCCATCAAGCCCAGCTCTTGGGGCTTTTCTAAGGTCCAGGCGAAGCCCATCAATTAAGCCCACTAAGGCGCTGCGCTTTGGGCCCATTACCGAAGCCCATTAAGGCGCGCCTGTATGAAATTTTAACTTTTTTAATCTACACCGTGAATACAAAGAGATTCACTAATCCCAACCTAAAGAAAACAGGTAGACATTCAATTCCATCTTTATAAAAGCCGATCAAACATTGAAGGAAACACAATAGCTCCTCCTCTCTTCTTCTGGATTTCACAAGCAAATTCACAAGGTGTCTAATTGCTAGACTGATTTGCCTAGGTCTTTTGTTTCGTTTCTATCCTTTTGAATTATTTAGCTTTTGCATGACTAGGAGTCTAAATGCTAGACTAACTGCCTAGTTGCTAGATTTAAGCATCGTTAACATTACTTGATGATGTTTAAACTGAGAATTTCGATTAATATTAGTATGCTAGTTGTTGGGTACGTCTCAATTTACATTATTACCTATATTCTTAGTGTTTTTATTAGAATGCGCCTTATGTATGTCAAGCCCGCGATTGAACTTGCGCTTCGCGCTTCAAGCCCCAAGGCACATATGCGCTTTTGTGCGCTTTGAGCTTTTAATAACTTTGCCGAGTCTATCTACTTTATGTTTTAACCCCGTTAAATCAAATAGGCCAAATTATCATAATTTGCTAATGCCGGAACGGGTCGATTAAAACAAGCGGGTTAAAAGCTTTTGTAGTCTAACTCAACCCGACCCGTCCTGTTTTAAATTATGTTCAAAAGTTACCCATTTTGACCCCTTACCCAACCCGCCCATACTTCCATCTCAAGTAAATCTGTTTCACATGAAATTGCAGTTAAGGTGGTCATGAATTTGATTTTCAGGATGGTAAGTATGCCATTGTTACAGATAGATGGCAGAAGTTTAGTGATGTATTTCTTGATGAAGAAGTTCTAACTTTTCTTTCGAAGTATGCTGATGAGTTTTTGGTCCATGGTGTTGACGTTGAAGGAAAAAAGTAAGTACTCGGCCCCTTCTTCTGAAGAGTTTTGGGTCTATGCCACCATTTTCTTGGAACATAATTCACTGAATAATGACGCATAGGCCTGAAAATCAACGTAAAGATGGGTTTTGCTTGGAAATGCTCATTTTTCACTTTCTTATTTGTTGCAGATTGGGCATTGATGAGGAACTTGTCTCACTGCTCGGTAGATACTCTCCGGTATGTATTAAGCAATTCCTCATCTTTTTAAACTTTTATTTTTATAACATTTTCAGTTCATCGAAAAGAGATACCTTGATTGTTTGGGTCCACTTTAGAATGCAAGCAACTTCTATATTATTTCTTTTGGAGAAATTAACACTCATATCAAATTTTAACCAGAAAAGTGACACTCATTAGACTACAAATTCAATTTTTCTTTGTGCAAGGAAACTAGTGCCGTATAAGCTATCATTATCTCTTACAATATAGTATGTGTTATTATATTGAGAAATGATAATAGTTTGAAGATTTCGTTGCTGTCAATTTGATGTATTTTTTTGGATTATTCAAGTAATAATATTTTTTTGTGAATAGAATGACGTTAATGGTTTCATATATTAGGATTTAAGATACACTTTGGGTGATTTTCGACCCGTCACACCATTTGACATCCTGTTAGAAATAAAGCATAACTCAAACTATAACCCATTTATTCAAACCCGCCACAGGACACTGCAAGCAGTTTTATATTTTTTGCTTCATAACAGACTATTAAACTGCGATCTAACGTATTGCTTATGGTGGATTGATTGATTCAGATTCCGGTGACATATGCTGGTGGTGTAACCGTAATGGATGACATGGAGAGGATTAAAGTTGCAGGAATGGGTCGTGTGGATGTGACCGTCGGCAGTGCTCTGGACATTTTTGGAGGCAAAATGGCTTACAAAGATGTCGTAGCTTGGCATTGCCAGCAAGAGGCTCTACCAGTTTAATCTTCTTTGGTTTAGCTACATTACTTAATGAATAAACTTTATCGACATTGTAGATCTTGAATTATATTTGAAGTTATGTTCATCTTTGATGTAACATTCCATTTCTTACACAGTATCCTTGGATGTGGTGGAACCCAATGTTTTATGGTGCAATACAATCATGTGTTTACTTTACAGTCGTACTAAACTTTATACAAAAGAGTTTTTTTCTGATTTTAGTTTTTTATGGCATATGACGCTCGAATTAGACTCCAAAGGGGTGGTGTTGACGTTTAAAAAACTCTTCCAGCTTTATCAGATTCTAGATTGGTTGATTTTCATGGGTTAGGCCAGAAATGTAACGAGAAACAATTTTGATCAGACAATCAAAAGATTACAAACAAGTTGCGCAAATAAAATGATTAGATAACACTCAGAAAGTCGTGGAGATGCATCTTGCAGACTAAGCAGAAATGCGCTGGGTTTACTTCTAAGATATTAGCATAATGACTATAAAAGACGCAGATAGTTACTAATCAATCCTAGAAACTGCTCAGTTTACTTCTAAGATATTAACAAAATGACTACAAAAGACGCAGATAGTTCCTAACCCATCCCTGAAACCGCTCGGTAAACATTCACTTGATCATCTTCTTAGGAAACACCTGCAACCCACACAAAAAAAGTCCGCACAATCAACTTACGAAAATACAGAAGACAAAATACTTTTAAAGCTGAACAAAACAGAACAGGTGAACTTTATGCATGCCAAAATGGGTCGGGTCGGGTTTAGCTCAGCCAAAAAAGGTGACTTAAATGTTAGTTTTTCGTAAGGTGTTAAAAAGAACTAGTGTCAACTATGACAAAATAGGTAATATTGTTTTAATAGAAGTAATCCATATTTTAAATAAAAATGATATTACAGATAATTTTATGTATTTAGATACACCTTTGTCCTTTGGTAATCGATCGACCTATTTTGACATGTTAACTCAAATCTACAACCTCTAAAACCTAAATTCTAAAATATGTAGGATTTGCAGCCAAAAAAGAAATTATTAAGGTGATAATTGGTAACCTGGTTACGTTGGCCACACTTCTTCTTTCTGCAGTTTACGGAGCGTGGGGTAAGACGAGCATAGCACCTGATTGAGTAAATTTAAGCGTACATGTTAGGTACACACATATGCAAAACAAGTTCAAAAGAGGACTAATGTGTTTACGGTGACCAAATACAAAAAGTACAATAACCAGCAAAATTATCATGTTTGTTTTAAAACAAAATTCGCTACGCTTACAGTAACAAACAACATCAGAGAGTTACAAAAATGGCGATTTCTTAAAGAAACTTAAGCTTTACATAGGAATCAACATTTTATAAACGATATATATACATTCTTGTGACATTCAAATAAACATAAAACATCGATGGAACGAATTAAGATCAAAATGATTAACCAACCTGCGACAAACGGTGTTGTATTGAGTGCATTTCCTAGGCAATGCCACCATAGCCGGCTCGACTTGGATTTCTTTTCCTCCTCTTAGACGCAACACCAAATGAAGAGTCGATTCTGAACCAAAAACAAATATTAATTAAACAACAACTAATCATTTTTTATCCAAACAAAGTAAACCGTTTCTCAGTTCATATTTCGGATAAACGCATAAATATTCGCAATACAAATAACGAGCAAAACTAACTCCAACAATGTCAGATAATATCAGTTCTAAACTTTAATAAATTTTATAACAAAAAAATCAACCTTTTTGAATGTTATAATCAGCGAGAGTTCGTCCATCTTCAAGTTGCTTTCCAGCAAAGATCAATCGTTGCTGATCTTGTGGAACACCTAAAATTTTAAAAAAAAAAAAAAAATGATAAAAAATCAGTTAAAATAAAAAGTAAGTTTCAAATTACAGAAAGTAGAAGTAAGTTACCTTCTTTGTCTTGAATCTTAGCTTTGACATTGTCAATAGTGTTGCTGCTTTCGACGTCGAGTGTTATCGTCTTTCCGGTTAGAGTTTTCACAAAGATCTGCATTTTTTTGTTTCGCGGAATCGATTTCTCAGTTACGTATAGTGAAGAGGACAACCCACCTTTTTATACTGTTGTTTGTAGAACGTGGGGAGCAAGGAATGGATTTTTACTGATTTATTTTCCTATTTTATTGCTATTTTATATGCATTTTTTTTTTTTAATTTTATAATTCTTTTTGCTATTTTATGCATTTTTAATCTCCCATTTTCATATTTTTCGATTCATATCTTATGTTTAATATATAATAAAAGAGGGGTCTTAAATATTCTCTTTTTTTTTCTATCTTTATTAAAATAAAATATAACTATAACTTACTTATAGAATCGTTCAATTTTGACTATGATTTAACTTATTATTAACCTAAAATCTCCTAATACAAAATATCAAAACATGTGTATAAATATAAAAGTGTATATGTTATTATAACTATAAAAAATATGGGTATAAATGTAAAATTATATATGTTATACATATAACATTATTTTTTATAATAAATTAAAATCGACATAAACCTAAAATTTACGATTCAATTTTTATTTTTTTCCGCATTAGTTATATTATATACTAAATATTTTAACTTTTTATTTTATATATTTTGTAAAATGGACTTTCTTACTATATTAGGTGGTATCAGAGCACGATTTTGTAGCATTTGTCTGTCACGATAACGATGGAGATAGAATTCTCGCTAATAAAAAATTGGTCTGATGACAACTTAAAATTGGATTAAACTCTTACCGAAGATAAAAGGTATCAACTTCACCTACTCCATTCATGTTGAAACTAATCGTATTGACAAGATTATCACTAAAAAAATAATAATAATACGATTATGGTATTAAAACTATCGTATATTTATCTTAATTCTAATTAAAACAAATAATAAAATAAGCTTAAAAAAGGTAATCACTCGTAATAACTACGCCGCCAAATTGTCATCATTCTCTCTCTTGAAAAAGATTTTACCACAAGTTCGCAATGATGTCAAATGTCATTACTAGAACGTCCTTTTTAAAATAAAATATGTTTCTTCAACTCACTCGACCTATGTCACTACTCACTAATTAACCAACATAACTCACTGAGACCTTTTATCTCAAGCATTTAGCCATGATAGATAAAACACTCTTGCGGAATATCACTGAAAGGAAGGAGGCCGGAGGTCGTTTTGTACTTCCTTTTCGGATTCAATGTTCTTATATTCCGATAGAAAGCAAGTCTAGTTTAATTTTGTGGGTCTTCAACTAGTGGTTTTTCATCCTCGTCTATATATTACTTTCGCGGATACAATTGATAATCTTATCGGAACTTTTCAATGGGCAATTAGTTAGATTTAGATATACACGAGAAACTAGTTCAATATGTTACCATTTTTATTATAGTCACAACATATACTTTTCACAATCTATCACAACTTCTCAACAATAGCCGCCCGATCCTACATAAACCAACGTTTTGCAACATCAGATGCTTCCTGTTGAAAAGTTATATCAGATATATGAGATGATTTGTACACGACAAAAATTACTTCTGGACACCATGAATTTGTTGTAACTTTTTGGGTGCAAAAATCAATTTCATATATATAAACTAAGTAGATTCAAATATGCTTTCTAAACTAGGTTTCCATCTCCCATAATCTTCACCAATAACGCTATCATCACTCTTGATCAAACTTCCATCTTTATCGATTCGACCAACCAAATCACTAACAGAAACACCCCCATTTTTTAACATCACTTCATACTCCTGCTTAGTTACCACTAGCTTAATTCTCACACTAGTTCCATGGTTGTTTACGGATTCCAGACAATCCACCGGAAGTAGAAACAAATAGTATATATGACCGACAATCATATTATCTTGATGCCCTAGATATCTTACCATAGGAAGTACGTCGGATATTTCATGGTTTGCATTTTGTGACAACACTTGATGGACTTTGATGGGTGATTTGTATTCAAGAACTTCACCATTTGTTTTGATTACTTTGATTATCATCTTTTGTTGTATAATAAAACAGTTTCCCATTTTCGAAATATTGTTAAAATTATATCTAGCCTTTTATGTTGTATTTATAACGAAAAAACTAGCTAAAAGAATGTCCTTGTGGTTTCGGTTTATTACATAAAAACCTATATTTCACTTTCGAACCAACTTGTTGGGTGCTAATGAGAGGAATGATTACTATTGTTAAAAGTTAATCTATCGACATAGTATGTAATATTATCTTCAATATATGTGGGGAAAAATTGTTTCATTGGTTATTAATAAAGCTAAAGAGTGATGAACTAGTAAGTATTGTACGTGAGTCGACTTTTTACCTGATCGGATTTAACCCGATATAACTTTTCAATAAGCTTTCTGTCTTTCAAGTGGGGTTTGAGCGTTTTGGTTTGGAAAAAGTCGATCTAAAGAGATATAATCTTATCAATTGTCAACTAACATGTTTGTTTAATGACTTTAACAAGTGTTAGGCATAGAGTAAGCATAAAGAAAAACAATATTGTCGTTAAAAAAACTAGTCTTCTTGTTTGCAAACTGAAATATAGTTATTTTCCGAAAACAAAACATTGTATATTACATCAGATAACCAAATGATATTTTAGAACAAGAACAAGTGGGGTGTGAAATATAATTACCCAACACCATGTCATATAAAGACAAAAGTTTGTGGTAGCGAACGGCTATGATTGCAAAATATATATATATATATATCTATATATATATATATATATATAGGGAGAGGTTCTTATAAACCAAAATTTAAAGTAAAATAAGTAAAAAAAAATGAAAAAATAATTTATTATATGTGTAATTTTGTATTATGTTTATTTATTCAATTATAACAAACTTTAAAAAACCAAGTTTTGATATGCATCAAAATATATGTCGGTTAGAGACTGTGCATCAAATTCTTTGTTTTTATGCAGTAAATATTCAAATTTGATGCACAACGATAAAACTACACATTTTATGATGTACAACAAAACTTCGTTTTTTAAAGTTTGAGATATGGTTAAAATGAACGATAATCCAAAATATCTAACGTTATAAATTATTTTTTTATTTTTTTTTACTTATTTTACTTTAAGGTTTGTTTTACAAGAACCAACCCCTATATATATATATATATATATATATATATATATATATATATATATATATATATATATATATATATATATATATATATATATATATAGGTTGGTTCTTGTAAAACAAACCTTAAGGTAAAATAAGTAAAAAAAAATTAAAAAATAATTTATAACGTTAGATATTTTGGATTATCGTTCATTTTAACCATATCTCAAACTTTAAAAAACGAAGTTTTGTTGTACATCATAAAATAGGAAGTTTACCGTTGTGCATCAAATTTGAACATTTACTGCACAAAAACAAAGAATTTGATGCACAGTCCCTAAACGACATATATTTTGATGCATATCAAAACTTGCTTTTTTAAAGTTTGTTATAATTGAATAAATAAACATAATACAAAATTACACATATAATAAATTATTTTTTCATATTTTTTTACTTATTTTACTTTAAGTTTTGGTTTATAAGAACCTCTCCCTATATATATATATATATATATATATATATATATATATATATATATATATATATATATATATATATATATATATATATATATATATATATATATATATATAGAGAGAGAGAGAGAGAGAGAGAGAGAGAGAGAGTTGGTTTCATTTAAAAACCATGTAATTATTTAGGAACCATTAGGAACCATTTAATCACTCTTAGATCAAAATTTTAATCCATCATCAACATTAACACTGTCAGGGGTATTTTGGTCATTTTACCGTTATGTTTAAAAATTTCCTTATCAAACACCTACCTTCTCTCTCGGTCTCTCTCTCTCTCTAAAAAATCGCCATTTTGATTCCTTCAAATTCGGATTTTGATAATGATCACCGAATCTTCATCAGATATAGATTTCTACAGCTTATATAATTTCCTATTTGATATCATTTTTTTCGGTCCGGTTGATTTGCTGTTCATATTGACCTAGTATTTTTTTTCTCGAATTGCTTAGAATTTTAGGTTTAATTCTTCAATTTTGTGATGGAATCTACTGTTGTAAGTGATATCCGTCCTCAATCAGAAGTTAATTCTTCTAATTCTTCTAATTCGTCAACCGAAGGAGTGATTGAAGCTAATTCTGTTTCTGAATTGTCATCTATCAGTCAAATTACTATCGGTAAGATTCATTTTCAATTTGTGTAATTTGATATCGTTTAATTTATATTGTATTTACTTTGTCAATTTTGAATAATATGTAGTTTTACATTCATCAGTGTATATTTACATTTGTATACCTAAAACAACATAATATACATTATTCTCTTCATAATATTCACCAGTGTATATACATCTGTGTTTATGTATGAAGAGACTAATGTATTAGTTATGTGTATATACACCAGTGTATATTATACACCAATGTATATACACCAGTGTATATACATTAATAAATGGATTCAATATATATACCCCTGTTTATATACACCTGTGTATATTTATGAAATACTAATGTATACACCAGTGTATATTGTGTATACACCAGTGTATATTATGTATACACCAGTGTATATTGTGTATACACTGGTGAATATACACCAGTGTATATTGTGTATACATTGGTGTATACATAATATACACCAGTGTATATTATGTATACACCAGTGTATATTGTGTATACACCAGTGTATATTATGTATACACGAGTGGATATTATTCTGTTTATATACACCTGTGTATATTTATGAAATACTAATGTATACTTTTTGTTCTTTTTTCATATTCAGGTGTGGATCATGTCAATGAATCTGAAAGTGGGGAAGTTATTTCGGTTGACGGTCGATCTATCGTTTGTACTCCGAAAGTAGCTGATGATGTTAAGCCTGTTCTTTTTAGAGAATACGAGTCTTTAGGTGCCTGCATTGATATGTATAGGAAGTATGCATATCTTGCTGGTTTTAATGTTCGTTTGTCTACTCAAAGGAAGAAACAGAATGGTGCAGTTTACTTGCGGGTTTTAGTTTGTAGTAGAGAAGGCAAGCCACGCAGCCTTTCTTTTGATTCTTTGGAGGACAGTGGTGCGGAAAAGCGACGTTCTAATGTGAAGGTTACTGGATGTAAAGCCTGCGTTCGATTCATGAAAAACCCTAAGACCTCGAAATTCATATTATATCTTTTTAGAGAAACACATAACCACAGTATGGTCCCCCTTGAATTGAGGCATTTGCTTCGGAGTGAAAGGCAGCTGAGCTTTTCAGACCAGGCTTTGGTTCATACATCTTCCGGAGCAGGTGTTGGTGCTTCTCGCCTTCATAAGCTGTTGAATGTTGTTAGAGGTGGTTACAATCATGTTGGTGGTACTAGGATTGACTTCAAGAATTGCAGGAGGGATTTGAATGCCTATATTGGGGACTATGACGCTCAGATGTTGGTGAATAAGATGGAAAATCGTAGAGTTTGTGTTCCAAACTTTTCGTTTGAGTACAAGTGTGATAAAAGGGAATTGACTTCCTTATTTTGGGCTGATGAAACTTCAAAAGTCAACTACGAGGTTTTTGGTGATGTGATATCTTTTGATGCGACATTCAAGACTAACAAGTAAGTACATTTTATTCTTTTAATAGTTAATTGAACAAATAATAGTATATATAATGTATACAGTTGTGTATATTGTATAGTATTCACTGGTGTATGTAGTGTATACATTGGTGTATAATGTAATGTATACTTCAATGTATGCATCATATACACTGGTGTATATTGTGTATTTACTAGTGAATATTTGTATATACAGTGGTGTATAATGTAATGTATGCATCATATACACTTGTGTATATTATGTATACATTACATTATACACCACTGTATACTCAGTAATTATTTTTGGATATTGTCTTATATACTATACTTTTTCCAGGTACAAGATGGTGTTTGTACCATTTACTGGTGTCGATAACCATTATAAGAGTGTTAACTTTGGCGGTGCATTGCTTAGTAGTGAAAGCATCGAGTCTTACACGTGGCTTCTTAAGGCGTTTCTTTCTGCTCATTCTAAGAAACAGCCGGTGATGGTTTTAACTGATCAAGACCCTGCTCTGATTCAAGCTATTCCTCTTGTTTTTAATGAGTCCAAGCATCGTTTATGCATGTGGCATATAATGAACAAGTTACCCGTCAAGGTTTATTTTTTATACATTAGTGAATATATTACAATATGATGTCATTAATTATTTCTATATTGGTATTTAATGTATAGGTCTGCAAGGAGTTACTGCAAAACACGGATTTTAGGAAACGTCTCCACAAATTAGTATGGAATGTTTATCTAGAGCCTGAAGAATTTGAGGAGGGGTGGATACTTTTGATTAAAGAGTTCGTTCTAAATGCAAACAGATGGTTGACTGACATGTTTGACCTCAGGACCAAATGGATTCCTGCATACTTCAAACATCTTTCTATGTGTGGTTTGATGAAGACTACATCTAGGTCGGAAAGTTCCAATTCATTCTTTGGTAACTTTTCGCATGAAGGCAACACCCTCGTCAGTTTTATGATGTGTTTTGAGGCAGCCATGGAGTCACAACGGCATAATCAAGATCTCCTTGACCACGCTACAGACACAACTTCACCTAAAATCAAAACTCCTTTAAAGGTTGAAGTTCATGCATCGATGGTATACACAAGAGAAATTTTTAATGAGGTTCAGAAGGAGATAGTGAAAGGTATATTTAGATGCGCACACAACGGTGTTACTGAAAGTAATGGTGTTCAGGTTTATCAGATTATACATAAAGACAAACGATGCAAGCCAATAGCTGAATTGAAGGTATTTTCAAACAATCCATCTTTTAAATTCATTGTTGTATAAACAATATACACTGGTGTATATTATGTATACACCAATGAATATACATTGGTGTATACATAATATACCCCAGTGTATATTGTTTATACACTGGTGAATATTATGTATTCATTTTAAATTGTTTTATTTTACTGGTCTATACATTAGTGAATATCTGTCTATATTCACTAGTGTATATGTCTATAATTCACTAGTGTATACAGTTTTGTTTTAATCTATATATAAATCGTTAATAACTTATATATTTTCTTTTTTAATTGAGGTTGAGCATAATCCAACGGATGGGACTTATGAATGTAACTGTATGCATTTTTCTCGTCATGGTTATCTCTGTCGCCATATATTTGCTGTGTTTCATCGTAATGACATTCCTGAGATTCCGAGTCAGTATGTGCTTAGGCGTTGGAGGAGGGATGCATTGCCAGCTGATATGATCAAACTCCGAAACAAGTATCGTGACAACAACCATGTTGATAAGTTGGCGTATGCAATATATACAGATGTGAATTATTGTATTCGACTTTTAAGCAATAACGTGGAGAAGTGTACTGTTTACCATGAAAAGATCGCTCAACTGAGAACTGAAATTGAAGCTGATCTTACGGACCAACTGGTGCTTTCAAAGAAAGATATTATGAAGTCTGTAATTGGTGTATCGAGACCTGATAATATTGATGTTGAAGTTCCTAGTGGTATAAACAACAAAGGCTGTCGTAAGAGAAAAAGGAAAGTTGGTGCTCGTGAAGTAGCTGCTGCGAAGAGCAAAAAGAAAAAGAGGTTGTGCAAAAAGTGTAACAAATATGTGCGACACGACTCTAGGAACCATGACCGTGAAATGGCAAAGAATTTGGCCAGAAAAGCAGAGAAGGCGGCCAAAAAGGCGGCAGCTGAGGCTGTAGAAGAAGAAACAGAAGAAGAGTACTCCGGTGATGAAGATTTCACTACGGATTATGAAAGTACTGAAGAAGAGGACCTTTGATTTTGTTTACGCTTTATGTGTTTTTTAAATAATTGAATTTTATGCTTTATCATGTTTGATTACTTTTTTTTAATAATTTGAATTGCATTTGAGTTCATTTTTGTGTTACGTGTTCATTTGAGGAGTTTACTTTTTACTTAATGTATTTACCAGTTTATAAATATGATATTCACTGGTGAATATCATATGTATACACTGGTATATACATATGATATTCACCAGTGTATATTGACCCAAATGAGTTACATTTTTCGTATATAAATTATTTTCTAGTGTATACATACTATATTCACCAGTGAATATAAAACCAAAAGAGTAATATTTCTTAGTGTATACATATGATATTCACTAGTGTGTATATCTATATATTATGTAATATTCACCAGTGTATATTTAATACACTGGTGAATACATAATATACACCAGTGTATATTGTGTATACACTGGTGAATATGATGTATACACAGTGTATATTGTGTATACACTGGTGAATATGATGTATACACAGTGTATATTGTGTATACACTGGTGAATATACACCAGTGTATATTGTGTATACACTGGTGAATATACACCAGTGTATATTGTGTATACATTGGTGTATACATAATATACACCAGTATATATTGTGTATACACCAGTGTATATTATGTATACACCAGTGTATATTGTGTATACATTGGTGTATACATAATATACACCAGTGTATATTATGTATACACCAGTGTATATTATTCTTTTTACAATAGTATATATTGTATTCACTAGTCTAAAGTGTGTATATTCATTAGTGAATACACTGTGTATACACTAGTGTATACACTGTGTATTCACTAATGAATATTATGTATACATTGATGAGTACATTACTGAATACACTGGTGTATACATCATATACACCAGTGTATATTATGTATACACTGTATATAAAACCAAAATATTGTAACATTCATGAAAATACATTAGTAATTATAAACCAAAAAGACTTTTAACATACATTGAAATGCATCAGTAATTATATATACATCACCACCATTGTATTTTTGCCATTCATTAAAAACATTCAAAAGTAATCGATAACAAACATTCTGTATAACTAATTTGACATCAAGTCTGCAGTTTTTCCTTCATACTTTTCACAACATTTCCCGCTTCACTATGTAAGCGACTCTATACGAGCCTGCAGCAACTCCTTTTGTGCATCAGCGACTATCTTCTTTCTTTCATTGAATTCCAGAGTTGCAAATCTTCGTGCTTCTTTTGTTACAAGTAACCTCTTTTTATTCACTGGCGATAACAAGATTTTGGATATATACTTAAACCGCAGCTTTTTCAATGCTTGTTTCTGTTTCTCACTTCCTCCAATATCCAACCCAGACTCCCAATTCTTCAAAGGGCCCCCAAAATACGTCTCCATGTGTCTCATCACGAAAACCGCACAATCTATATGGTATCTACATGGTCCTCCAAATCATGTTTGGGTCTTTTGAGCTTTGTCGTTTCAAAAATGCAGCTTTTTTGTTGATTAACATCTTCAGATGTCTTACAAACATTGAGTGTTATGCAGACTACACAATATATCATTAGTGAATATATTGTGTATCCACAGTGCATATAGATATATATATATAGAATATCTATTAGAATATATATAGTATAGTATATATATATATATATATATTGTGAATGGTTCATGCGAGAACTCTTTTTTTGCGAGAACTGCGAGAACTCTTACAAAAAGTGTTAAATCTCGTTTTACTTTGTTCATTCACATGCAAACTCTTTTGGAGATTAATAATCAAGTAAATATAAACGTAAAAAAATAAAAAAAATCATATAAAATGACGTAAAAATGTAATTTTTGTTTAGTATTCACATAAACCTTTTTATAGCAAATCATTCGTTATTAATTAATACTATTTATTTACGATAACATACCAGATCCATGTCTTTCATTGACAGTAGTTGTTTGTCGTTTTGCATATATTCAACCATCCTTTGCTGAAATTTTTCAAAAGTATCTTCCTTCGCATTGAATTCGTCATCCATTAAATCATCCATCTATTTGTATTGTAAAGAAATTTAATTAAAGTTTCAAAATAAGTAATCTAAATGAAATTAATCTTTAATAATCAAATTTTTACCCAAATAATAGTGGGAAAAAAGAATCGTCGAACTGCGTTTTCGTCTTGTTGTCCGTTTTCATAAAAAACAGCTGACATACAATCAATTGCTCCATTTAAGATGCATGTTTTTGGGCTCATGCTTTCAAACGTACCACGTACATGCTCAGCTCCCATTGGTGGTTCAAATATTATATCACTGTCACAATAAAAAATATTCGTTTTGTGAATATATATTTGTTTATTATAATGCACCAGTGTATATATATCATATACACCATTGTATATATATATCATATACACCAGTGTATATACATATATATCATATACACCTGTGTGTATATATATATATATCATATACACCAGTGTATATATATATATATCATATACACCATTGTATATATATATATATATATCATATACACCAGTGTATATATATATATATATATATATATATATATATATATATATATATATATATATATATATATATATATATATATATATATATATATATCATATACACCAGTGTATATATAAGCTACATTAAAAACTTAGCATTAATGAATAGATATGCTTACTTAACACCATGTCTCAATGAGTAGACCTCTTCAGCTACACTTATTTCTTCATTTGTGTAATCTTCCCATGGATCAACAATTCTGTTCTCATAAGGAGATGCGTACGGATTTGCGATTACCAATCATTTTTTCCTTGGAGCAGATGTAGAGGCAATCATCTCCGAATTTGGATTTAATTTGACGTCAGCAGTCATTTCTTCTTGATTTTCAGTCGGAACGATATCAGTAATCAATGTATCATCTGTGGCCATCTGATCATCATTTGTCCCCTGAGATGAATCGATGTCAAATTAAAACATTTTATTCACTAAATACACTAGTATACACAATATACACTGGTGAATATGATGTATACACCAGTGTATATTGTGTATACACTGGTGAATATACACCAGTGTATATTGTGTATACATTGGTGTATACATAATATACACCAGTGTATATTGTGTATACACTGGTGAATATGATGTATACACAGTGTATATTGTGTATACACTGGTGAATATACACCAGTGTATATTGTGTATACATTGGTGTATACATAATATACACCAGTGTATATTGTGTATACACCGGTGAATATGATGTATACACCAGTGTATATTGTGTATACACTGGTGAATATACACCAGTGTATATTGTGTATACACCAGTGTATATTATGTATACACTGATGAATATTATTCTTTTTACAATTGTGTAAACATAATCAATTTATAAGAAAAAAAATTATTATCTGAATTTGATCGCCCGCCGTGTCTTTCTTAGCACTTGACACCTCTCTTGAATCATTCAATTTTTGCTGCATTTGTTTGTTACCAATTTCTTGTGTCAGGCCAAGACTAAAAGTAGGAATATATTTTTCAGCGTATTCTTTGCTTTCTATATAACTTTCTATAATATTATCAACTATTAAAAGGAAATCATCATCTACAGTTACCGGGGAAAGGTTTTGCGGATCATTCTCAGTTTGAATATCCGAGTTGGTTTCAAACTGGAATTTGTTTTCGATGTCAGCAAGCACTTCCTTCACAACCTCATCTTCCTTATTCTTCACTTGTTGATCTTGATCGGGTACATCATGTTCTGCTGAAGTAGTCCCTTCCTTCTCCCCTGTATTTTTGCCATCCTTCCCATCTTCTTTATCTTTCCCATCTTCACTGTCATTTCCCTTTCCTTCACCGTCATGATCTGCTGAAGTAGTCGCTTTCTTCTCCCCTGTATTTTTGCCATCCTTCCCATCATTCCCACCGTCATCCTTCCCATCATTCCCACCGTCATCCTTCTCATCATTCCCATCGTCTTTATCAACGTCATCTTCATCTTGAACATTTCCAGTTTGTTCATCTTCAACATTTTCATCTTCAACATTTTCATCTTCATTTCCCTCTTCAGCCTCATCATTTCCCTCTTCAGCCGGTTTTGATTTTTCACCGCTGCTTGCTTCTGGGATTTGAAAATCTTCTCCGAAGAATTTTATAAAAGTTTCTTTCCACTTATTCAGAGATTCACTTTTCGGGAAAGTCTTCAAATAGTTCCCCAGCATAAACGTGACAATTCTCTTTTGATCATTGATTGTTTCGTGCATTTCTTCTAGATATAGAATACAATCCTACAAGAACATAGTAATTCACATCATTTCAATGAAAAAGAAAAAGAAAAAAAATAATAAACTTGTATTCCTATTCACTGATATGTATTGAAATTACCTTTTCGTTTGTCGGTTCTTTAAGATACATCTCGAGTCTTTCCTTGTAGATTTTTCGATCTCTTTGGTCCTTTTTTCTTGCCTCTTTTCTTGCCTCGTCATTTTCACTTTCACTTTCACTTGCACTTTCCATGTCCTCTTCACGTACATATTTGTTCTTTGATACCTTCCCAAAAACTCCATTTTTCATCTCCAGTTCCTGTCTCTTCTTAATTAGACTGAAATTCCAGACTCCCAATGCGGGTCTTCTTCGAGGAACATCCATTCCTCGAACAATGGTATTATCCAAATACAGAAGCTACAATTAATATTTAGAATATACTTTAGTTGGCATATATTGTATTGACTAGTCTATAGTCTGTATATTCATTAGTGAATAAACTTTGTATACACTAGTGTATACACTGTGTATTCACTAATTAATATACATTGGTGTATACACAATATACACTATACACCTGTGTATATTGTGTATACACCTGTGTATATTATGTATACACTAGTGAATATTATGTATACATTGTTGAGTACATTACTGAATTCACTAGTGCATACATAATATACACAAGTGTATATTATGTATACACTGGTGAATATTTTGTATATTGTGTATACATTGTGTATTCACTAATGAATATACATTGGTGTATACATAATATACACCAGTGTATATTTGTATACATTGGTGAGTATATTTATTAGTGAATACACAGTGTATACACAGTTTATTCACTGGTGTATACACTGTGTATACACCAGTGAATACACTTTATTTCTAGTAATTAAAAATATATAGACAAGTTTAAGGAATCGTACCATCAAAAGGGTTATTGGTCCTGAGTAGAATTCTTCTTCTTTTTGATTCCACTTGGACTTTCCTCATTTCACGAGCTCAAGGATGTAGTCACACCAGTTTTTGTTCTTGATGTCGACTCCTTGCTTCAGATAGCCGACAACATTTGTATCTAGATTTCCCATTTTGTCGGTCAGGCCCATTGTGTTTACAAACAGCACCAAAAAATTTATTACAAAATCCCAGCTGGGCAATTTGTCTTGAATGATTCTGTCTTCCACAGCCGTTGCAGTTATTACAATTTTTTTCTTCTCGTTCTCATAATTTAATTTCCAATTTTCTCGCACATCGTCGTGGTATTCCATTGATGTGATCTTGACCCCTTTGTTTGGAATTCCCAGCATATCATGGATTTGATCAGTTGTAATGGGGATGAACTCACCGTTGTTTAGATTTATTCTCATATGCTTCTCGTAAAAATGCTTTAAAACAAAATATGGGAGTCTTCCTGGAATTGTGTCCAGTTTGTTGTTCAAGACTTTCCCAAAACCAATATCTGTCAAACACTCCTTCTGGCTTTCAGTGAGTGTGGTTGTTGCGTCGTGTAATGGTTTTGGAGTGTTCTTAATTCTAAGTTTTCGAAAACCTTCTTCTTCAGCAGCTTCTATTTCTTTTTCTTTTCCTTTTTTCTGTTTATCCATTACCATCAGCACCTGTTTCACCACTTCTGCAACGTTTTCCTTCTCTTCTGTTGTTGGACTCTTCTTTGTTTTCTTCTTTGGAATATCAGCCGCTATTTGTTTCCCTTTTCTTTTCAAATCCCCTGTTCAATAATTGAAATATTAGTGTATTAGTCAATAATATATACAAGTGAATACACTGTATACACTTGTGTATATAGGGTATTAATTTACTTATTTTGACAAGTGAATGCACTATATACACTAGTGTATACAGTGTATTCACAACTATATATTATACATGTATTAATACAAATTGAAATTATACAATAAGAAACTTACTTTTCTTTTTTTGCGGTATCGTCTATTTTCTTCTGTTTTGAAAGCTTTTTAGGTTCTTGATTTTCTGATCCACTTGAAGTTTCTTCGGAGTATAGCACCATATCTTTTGTCGTTGGTGATTTCTTCTTCGCTGTAAAAGTGAAAAATATTAAACAACACATTATAATTATTCACTGTCATATGCAAAATATACACCTTCATTTGATATTTTATCTGATAGTGATAATTCAATCGGTGTGTCTTCTGTATTTGTGAATTTTGATGATAGTCTGTTCAATCTACTACTTCGCCTTTTTGCTAAACAAAATGAAATAGAAATAGAAAAAATATTAAAATTATTGTGTATATAGTGGTGTATAATGTAATGTATGCATCATATACACTGGTGTATATTGTGTATTTATTAGTGAATATTGTGTATAATGTAATGTATGCATCATATACACTGGTGTATATTGTGTATTTATTAGTGAATATTGTGTATAATGTAATGTATGCATCATATACACTGGTGTATATTGTGTATTTACTAGTGAATATTGTGTATACACTGGTGTATATTGTGTATTTATTAGTGAATATTGTGTATAATGTAATGTATGCATCATATACACTGGTGTATATTGTGTATTTACTAGTGAATATTGTGTATATAGTGGTGTATAATGTAATGTATGCATCATATACACTGGTGTATATTGAGTATTTATTAGTGAATATTGTGTATAATGTAATGTATGCATCATATACACTAGTGTATATATTATGTATACATTAAAATATACATTACATTATACTATTTTCACTGTTATATACATAATATACACAACAAGTTTATACACTAGTGTATATGTTTATCTGTAGTATATACACCAATATATATAATATTCACCAATATATATAACTACAAAAAATCAAAACCCTAAAAAAAACCCAAAAATCATTTTGTTATTTAAACAATTGAAATCGATGTTATTGACTACTGAATATAGTAGTGATTATAATCGATTCAAACATTTTTATATAAATCAAAATACTAAAAAAAAAACGAGAAAAAAATTGAAATCAGGATACTTACATGAGCTCGATTCGAGCATTTCGTTCGTTTGTTTATCGTTTTTTGTCATGATTGTTGAATTTTTGTGTAAGATTTTGTTGATTTTTGATCGAGATTTTGCGTGTGTGTTGAGCAGAGGTGTGTGTTTCTTTTGGCGGAGTGTGTTTGTTTTGGCGCAGAGAGTGTGAGTTTGTTTTGATCGTGTGTATTTTGATTTTTGGAGGGACAGTTAACAGTATAACAAATTAGCCCTCAATTTTGACTTAATTACAAAATTGTCACCTTGAGCTTAATTTTTTATCTAAATGATCTAATGGTGATTAAATGGTTCCTAATGGTTCCTAAATAATTGATGGTTCCTAAATGAACCCACCTCTATATATATATATATATATATATATATATTAATGGTTAGTGAATAGATTAATTGTGTTTGGGATCAGCTGACTCTAACCCGAAACAAACTAAAGAAGTTAATAAAAAAAATAGAAAGATAAAACTTGCATTGAAAAAGTTTTGGAATCAAGTAACTTTAAAAATATAAAGTGAGAATTATGAAGAATTAGGAAACAAACTAAAGAAGTTTATATTATGCAAATCATATTAGAGAAAGGAAAATAACCAAAAGTTTGAATAATGTAAAAAAGAATATAAACTTATGTAATTATATATACATTTAAGAAATATTACGTAACATCTTTAATATATGATAAAAGATGGACCTTAAATGCCACATGGCGAAGTAAGATCCGTTAGATGGGTTAACTTCTTTTATGTCAGCTGTTAGATCCGTTAGATGGCCTTAAATGTCACATGGCAAAGTAAGGCCCGTTGGATGA
>CAJVGC010000508.1:8466310-8739123 GCA_910822075.1 Senecio squalidus | reverse complement strand
AGCAGATCCAAGTTAATCCCAATTTTCCGGATCAGATGATCACTACCGGAAAAGCCCTAACGGAAGAAACCAAGAGAAAGTTGGTAGTAATGTTAAAGCAAAATCAAGGGGTATTTGCGTGGAAACCGGAGGATATGACAGGAGTGCCAAGGGAGATAGCAGAACATCGCTTGAGCGTCTATAAGACCTCCGAACCTGTGGTACAGAAAAGAGGGTCTTAGCACCGGAGCGAAGTAAAGCAGCATGTGAAGAAGTCGACCAACTGGTTAAAGCGGGGATACTTCGGGAGGTTAGGTACCGAACGTGGGTGGCAAACCCAGTCATGGTTCCCAAAGGAGACAAGACATGGAGGATGTGTGTAGATTTTAAAGACCCGAATAGTGCATGTCCTAAAGATGCATACCCGTTACCGGAGATAGATCTAAAGGTCGATTCATTGGTAGGGTTTCGGTTTAAGTGTTTTTTAGATGCATACAAGGGCTATCATCAGATACAGATGGCTCGGGAGGATGAAGATAAGACCGCTTTCCACACCGATCAAGGGGTATTCTGTTACAAAAAGATGCCATTTGGGCTTAAGAATGCTGGAGCTACGTATCAGAGACTCATAGACAAGGTGTTCAAGGCTCACATAGGTCGAAATATGGAGGCGTATGTGGATGACCTAGTAATTAAGAGTGAAACCGAAGAAGTAATGTTGAGGGATATCCAAGAGATATTCGGGGTGCTACGGAAAGTAAATATGAAGTTAAATCCCAAGAAGTGTTCATTTGGGATGGAAGAGGGTAAGTTTTTAGGTCATATTATCATGCCACAAAGCACCAGGATCCATCCGGATAAAGTACGGGCGATTACTAATATGGCGGCACCAAAGACACTGCAGGAGGTACAAAGTTTGAACGGGAAGATAGTAGCACTAGGAAGATACCTTTCAAAATCAGCCGAAAGAGCGCTACCCTTCTTCAAAACGTTAAAGCAGTGTATGAATAATAAGGAATTTCAAATGGATGGAGGAGGCAGACAAGGCCTTCCAAGACATGAAAAAGTACATAGTAGACCTTCCATACTTAACAGCACCCCGAAAGGGAGAAACTTTGTTAGTCTACTTAGCAACAAACGGGGAGGTGGTGAGTGCCGTGTTATTGGTCGAAAGGGAGAAGAACCAGTTGCCCATTTATTTCATCAGTAAGGTGTTACAAGGAGCTGAAATCAACTATAACTCGTTGGAAAAACTCTCCTTAGCACTCTTGTTTACATCAAGGTGCTAGGGAGATATTTCCAAGCGCATAAGATACAGGTGATCACGGACCAGCCACTGAAGCAAATACTCACTCGTCCGGAGATGGCGGGAAGAATAGCAAAATGGGCGATTGAGTTGGGAGGCCATGACATAGAGTATGCCCCGAAAACGGCGGCAAAAGGACAAGTGTTGGCAGATTTCGTGAATGAAATCCCGGATCAAGGAGTAGCATTGGCTGAACCTGCAACGGTGCTGGGAAAAAGAAAGAGAATCAAAGGAACCACCTGGAAATTATACACAGACGGAGCAGCTAGCAAGGAGGGTGCCAGAGCATGTATCATCTTAATTAGTCCGGAGAAGGAGGAGTTTGCCTATGCTATCCGTTTGAAATTTCAAAGTTCTAATAACGAAGCAGAGTACGAAGGAGTTTTAGCGGGGCTAAGATTAGCTAAAGACATGAAGGTAGGAAGACTACGAATCTATGTAGATTCAAAGCTTGTGGCAAGTCAAGTGAATGAGGAGTATGGGGCAAAGGATGATCAAATGAGAAGGTACAGGGACAAGGTGACCATTCTCATGAAGGAATCCGACTCTTGTAAAATTAAACAAATACCAAGAAGCAAGAACAAGAGAGCAGATGTGTTCAGTAAAGTGGCGTCTATAGCTGGGTCGACCTTGGAAACCTTGGCCAGCAACATCTTTCTGGAGGCGATTGAAAAAGGGTCCATCGATGAAGGGGTAGAAGTAAATGTTATCGTTGAAGAAGAAGGAACTACATGGATGACACCCCTAATGGAGTATCTTGCTAGAGACACATTGCCCGAAGATGTAGCAGAAGCGAGGAAGATCCGAATGAAGGCCACTCAATACACCATAGTGGAGGGGGTGTTATTCCGAAGGAATTACTTAGCACCATTACTTCGGTGCGTGGGGCCTTTGCAAGCTAATTATGTGATAAGAGAGGTGCACGAAGGATCTTGTGGAATGCATGCGGGACCAAGGGCGGTAGTAGCAAAGATAATGAACCTAGGATATTACTGGCCCACGATGCATCAAGATGCATACCACGAAATAAGAAAGTGTGACTCATGCCAGATACATGCACCGATCCCCAAATTACCGAAAAGTGACATGATATCGGTAACCGCGGCATGGCCCTTCTTTAAATGGTGAATGGACATAGTCGGACCATTTCCAGAAGGACCAGGGAAGGTTAAGTTTTTGCTGGTAGCGGTGGATTATTTCACAAAGTGGGTCGAAGCAAAGCCTCTGGCATGAATCACAGGAGCTCAAGTGTTAAAGTTTTTCTGGGAAAACGTAGTGTGCAGATTCGGGTTACCAGGGGAAGTGGTAACGGACAATGGTAAGCAGTTTGTGGACGAGCCTTTCAAAGGATGGTGCGAGCAAATGCAGATCAAGCAAGTCAAAACATCTGTGGCACATCCTCAAGCCAACGGGCAGGTAGAACGGATCAACCGAAGCTTGGTGGAAGGAATCAAAACACGTTTGGGAAGATATGAGCATAACTGGGTGGATCAAGTGCCAAACGTACTTTGGGCACACCGAACAACAAAAAAGACAAGCACACAGGAGACACCATTCAGTTTGACTTATGGTTCGGAAGCTGTCATACCACCGGAAATAGGGATGCCCACCTACATGAACATGCAGCGGAGGGATGAAGACAATGAAACGGAGCTGAGAATTAATCTGATGTTGGCAGAAGAAAGAAGGGAAGCAGCTTATGTTAGAGAAGCCCGGTACAAGAGAAAAATAGAACAGTACTACAACAAGAGAGTACGAAAGATCAGCTTCAAAGAGGGGGAGTTTGTATTCCGGAAAAACGAAGCAAGCAGACAGGAAGACGAAGGCAAACTGGGTCCAAAGTGGGAAGGACCATATCAAGTGGTGCAGAATAATGGCAATGGTTCTTACAAGTTGAAGCATATGGATGGAACCACAATTCCACGAACCTGGAACGAGATGAATCTGCGGAAGTGCTACATGTAACGCCGGGGTTTTCCCCGAAGAAAAAGGAACACTTTATTCTTCTTTATGTCAAGTAAAGTCTTGATCAGCCAAAGATGTGTGTTCTTTGTTTATTTTGGAAACAACAAATGATGTAACTCGTAATACCGGGGCTTTTCCCCGACGTAATTGGCACCATGGAAAGGAATGCAATACGTTTGATTTATTAATTTTGTTTACAAATCTTATACCGGATCAAACTCCGAGGAAAATAACACGGCTTGACTTAGCAGCCAAGTACACCAAAAAAGTGTAATTCCGAATGACGATTCGAGGAAGTACCAAACCACTTAGTTCGAAGATAATACGCAATTCAAAATAAAAATTAATAAGATAACACAATACACGAAAATAAAGTGGCACTATCATTAAGAAAGGGAGTCGAACTCCAATACAATCATACAAAATTCAAGAAAATTGTGCCTATCGTTTGAACATAAACATTACATTGACAATTTCATCTAAAGGTTTTCTGCTCCAGGTGACTCAGGATCAGGCAAGGTAGGCTTCACGGACTGAAAGGCATCAAGTAGTTGGGTATCGGTAGCAGCTAATGCGTCCAAGTAAGAATAGTGAGCTTGCTCAAAGGCTTCCTTTGCTGCGGTAAGACCAGCTTCGGTAGAGGGATCATAAAGGGGAGACTGTGTGATCCGTTGCCCCAACCGATGCCCCTTGTATCCAGCAACTATACCATCATGACATCCGGAGCGATAATGGGCAACATTAACACTCGAACTGGCTTCAACAAAGTCCTTGCTTTTCAGTAAACCTTCTGCCACGTGCTTCGGACCGTGAACAATCAACCAACTCCGATCTTCCTGAAGAGTAATGTTGGTTGCTTCCAACTCTGAAACACGAGATTCAAGCTCTTTGACACGTTCCCTTTCCCGGACTATATCATCTGTTTCTTGGGAACTCCGGGCTTCGGCAACAGAGAGATCGGAAGATAAGGAATTAATCTGTTCCTTCAGTTCCTTCACCGTCCGGCTGTGAGTGATGTTTAATTCGCCCAAAGCTCGAACTGCATCGTCGTTTAGGGACGAAGACTCAACGCTGGAGGTCCGAGCTTTCTTCAGCTCCTCTACCTCTTGGCGGAGTTGAGACACTTGGTCTTCCAGCCCCTTTTTCTCTTCATCAAGTCGAACCTGCAACGCATCGACCCTCTGGTTGCTCAAGGAGGCATTCCTTTCAAGACTTTTGATTAAACGTGTCTGATTCAAGGCCTCGTCTTCAGATAAGAGCCACCTGGATCGAACCTCGGGGGCAATGATTAGTAGTTGAGATACCAATCGATCAAGTTGCTCCGCTAGGGCAAAGTTGTTGGTGCTATCAAGACGAATGACTTCAGCGGGAGTGGCCAAAGTATCCAAAAGGTCCCGACAGACATCAGCATCGGCATATAAAGAGCGGTTGTAGACTTGCTTGAAGCGGGGTTGAAATTTCTTGGCAGCAATGGAAGGTTCAACACCGTTAAGATCCGAAACATCAAGAATTGGTTCTTTTTCCTTAGGAGCAATAACCTTGCTCAAAGCACCCTTGACCGGATCAGTTCTTTGAGGATCTGTCACTTTGATACAAAGAGATTCACTATGGGAGCTGGGGGTCTCTCGGATTTTGGCAAGATGAGATTTTCCTTTACTAGACTTGAGGGGACTATCTGTCTTTTCGGAGGAAGCATTAGGTTTCTTGGATGCAACTATCTTTTGTGCCTCGGAAGAGGACTTGCTGGAGATGATCACGGGGGAGGCCTTAGAACCTTCAGCCTTTTTCTTCGATGGGGACGGACCTGGATTTTTGGAAGATCCTCCGCCCTTTGGGTCAATGGCGAAGGAACTGGCACCTAGTCCCTCTGGAGGGGGCTCTGAAGACAGTGGCTCTTGTTCGGAAAGTTTGGGAGGTTGGTCGACCTCGCCCTCATGAGAATATCCTTCAGCTTCCATAATTTTTTCAACCTCCGAATTAGTAGCGCCCCTAGGAGTTGCAGGGCACGACCGGTCGGAGTAGGAAGGGTGATATTCATGTACACTGGGATCTTCGGATTCAGCAGAATCGGAAGAAGAAGAGGATTCGTCAGATTCAGTTACCAAACCATATTCCTCCGAGTCACCTTCCTCAGAGGCAGCAAAGAGCTCTTCAGTATCGGGACTGGACTCTTTAGTAGGTGGAGCTGAGGTCGAAGCAGTCTGACTTTTGGTTTTCGAAGCTTGAGAAGTAGGAGGTACCTTAACAGCAGTCTTGGGTTTCTTGGTAAGGGGACCCTTCACAACCTTCTTTGATTTCTTGGTCTTCCTCTTTCTTTTGACGACCACATTTACTTCGGCGTCAGTATAAGGTGCTGGGATGTTCTCGTCAGGAAGTGTAACACGATCCAGAGTCGTGGTCAAAAACCCAGGGGCACCTTCGGCAAGAGGAGCCGTACTAAACACCACTTCGTCCCAATGCCTCATTTCCAAAAAGGTGAGGAGGGACAATTCTACAATGTCAAACAAAAGGAGTTAGTTCGTCATGAAGAGGGAATACACATACATAAATAAAGAAAGAAAGCAAGAAATAACCTTCATCGGCGAGTCTCAAGCAGGGGCGAGCCAAAGGACGCTTCCAATTCTGGCTTAGTCTGGTCAACACTAGCACCCTCTCCGAGTAAGAACGAGCCCTAATAGGATGAGCATGCAGGTCCATAACGAGATCGGGATCCAGATCGTCAACATTTGGCTCCGGATCAGTAAGTGTATCGCCTCGGACACACCACCTCATCCGAATTGGGGCAACAGAAGCATTTACAAAGAAGAAACGATTCTTCCAATTCTTCAAGGACGAAAGATACCAATTAATACAGACAGGGGCACCCTTCTCTTGTCAACCGTAAGCCAATCCCCGTTCAAACCCACTTTATAAAAGTGACGAAAGGTCAAGAGATCGGGAGCTTTGCCGAAAGCACGACAGTGGATCTCAAAATTAGTAATCTTATTCGCTCCCAAGGGATTCATCTGGGAGATATGGCCTTTGAAATACTGAATAACATCAAGAAAGAAACGGGAGAAGGGTAACCTCAAGTTCGAGTATTCGAACCAAGCACAGTACATACCGATTTTACCCGGAGGGGCATCTCTGATAGTGTCGTTAGGTCCGGGAACAGTGACGCCATAGGTGGCATCAATATGGTACGTCTTACAAAACGTACGGAGATCAGCGGCAGACATTGTGTTGTACATCTCTTTGAGATTTTCTTTCGATTCTTTTGCCATAGTATCGAAGTAAGAGAAGAATATCGAAGTAGAGGAGATTCTGGAGGAAAAAGGACAGAGGTTCGGAGAGTACGTGAGAAATAAATGAAAGAGGAACGCTCCTATTTATAGGCGGGTGGCAGGCACCTCAAGGGGCGCGCGTAACTTTGGAAACTGTGTGACGTGTGTGTGACGTGGGGATGACGCGTGGATAGATGGAATACAGCTGGCGTCGTTAGAACCACCAGGATCGGCCACGTGTAATGGGGCAATGACACCTGGAAACGTTCAAGCCATCTGAGATGGACACGTGGAATCGAAGGAAGTAACAAGTCGAAGGACGATGTATGAAGTTGCCGAAACAACAGCAAGGGTAAATCGTAATCAACAAAACTTTTAAAGTCCAGCATTATATAGACTTCTTCGAATATAATGCTAGACTTGGGGGAGTTGTCGACGTAGGGTCCGATCACCTGGTTCGGGTCTGAAACCGAATCAAGTGATCGGAGTCTCCTGGTTCGGACATAAACGACAAAATGAGGTAAAGACAAAAGAGATACGACAAAGATGTTGGGAAAGGTAGTTCTGACGAAGGAACTCTCTTTTAACCGATGCGTAAAGAGAGTAAGGGTCATGAAGTCCTCTATTACCCGAAATATCTCCTATATATACCAAGGTAAACAATGAAGGTAAAGGACTTTTTCATTCTATCTGTACATCTTATACGTTTTAGTCCGAATCAAGTTACTTATTCTCACGCCCGAGTTGAATCAGGGGTCCAACCCCGCTCAACCAGGTGTTTTCTCTTAGTGCAGGAGATTCGGATTCAAGAACATTGAGTGTTATTCAAAGGAAACGGACTTCAAGTCAGACTAAGCATTATTCGGGTCGGACTAGGTAGTTCGTGGATCTTTTGTATTAACAGCTTGAATTCTAAAGTGGAAAAACTGTTCAAATGGTTTAAAAAATCACGGAATCTCTTCTCGATGACCAAAAATGTTACAGGAATAAAAGTTGAAAAAGATGGCGAGTTGCTTAGTACACTCCGGGGATTGTCCACCGAGCAGTAAGACAAGTTCATCATGAATGCCCAGTCCGCAATAAATAAGAAACTGAAAATTGATCATTCCCTAGCAAAACCTTATTTATAGAGTTATATAATTATGGAAAGTATATAATTGCCATATATCTAATTAACCATATTGATGCACCTAGAATAATCACACATGACACTATTTTTATTTTCGGTTGATCCAAAAACTAGTGGCACATATTTGCCCGTCAACAAATATATTGGTGAGATCGATAGAGGTTTACATATTTTTTCTACTTTGTCTAATTAACTAACGTATAAATCAAATATCTGATTTTGCTAAGTGCATTCGTTGTATAATTTTTTTTAAATTTATTGATGAAATCCGGGGACTTATAATTAGTGTATGATACAACTTTTCTTGTAAATTATGGATCCATAGAAAATTCATAGGTGTTTAGGTTGAGTTTTACTTGTATATATCATTGCTCATTCAACTAATTTCCCTTAATTCAACGTCAGAACATGGACCCAAAATTCATTAGCACACTTTGAAAGAAAAGTTGGTATCTTATTATACAATATACAATAATATAATATAATCAACCAATTAGTTTTCATATACTTTAATATCTATAAATGTTTATTTATTATAGTTTCTAGTTATTTTCACATAAACATTTAATTCAGATGAAAAGGTTGTTAGTCCAAATTTGACATCTAGATCTGTTAGGATTAGAATTTTATATACTATATACATATTGATGACTGATATATCATAATCTAATCTAAGGGGTTCTATTATATTTTATGGTATCAGAGCGGGTTAACTCCATCTCGATTATTTTTTAAACCCTAATCAATGTGGAAATGAGCCGTCTAGTTTGACTAGATTTCAAAACCTAAATAAAAGAAGAAGAAAAAAACCCCTCTTTTTATTTCTTTTCTACATCCATCTAAACCGGCTAAATTCACTTTTTCTTTTCTTCTACAACCACATAAAGCTGGCTAAATAAACCATCAGGTCAAAGATGAAGTTCAAAAGTAGTGAAGAATCAAGATCAAAAGAAATCTAGCTCCTTTGCTCTAATGAAGACTTTATTGTGACAAATCTATCAAAGTCGGATCTAAAATGTGTGGCAGATCTGCCAAAGCCGAATCTCAAACTCAAATTCTATCTTTTAATTTTATGTTTAGTTTTCATAATTATGTTTTTCCCCAGTTCGAGCTTTAGCGATTTCGTCCCTCGAACTGTCGGAGAGTATTAGATGACAAAATTGTTAGCCCAAATTTTCGATATATAAGCTTAGGGTATGCAAGGTTTGAGATTTTGTATACTCTATAAATATTGATAAATAATATATTATAACATAAGAAATTTCTATTATATTTCAAATTCTTTCTTACTAATTATTCACCTATAATGTACATGTTAGGTTCTATTTTGGAGTTGTAAGTCTTTCTTGAGTTCCACCTACAACCATATTGATTGCCTTATTACGTCTCTTCTCAATCACATCACATACCTGTAACCAAAATGAACTATTTATCCTTAACTTTCTGTCAGGATCAAATAAGCTAATATAACTTATAGTTTGCCTTCGTTAAGATCTTGATCTATTGAATAAGTTCAGCAGCGGATGAACACTTCAATATTACGAGTTATCGAACAATAGAATATGAATAAGAATGAACAAATAGTATTGTCGAATTATAAGCCTCAATTGTATTAATGAAGATATCAATACAACGTGTTTTCTATCATACAAGGATCTATCTTTATATAGACCTTGAGGCCGACCTAGATAAACTAGGAAACATCATCTATCCTTATCTAAATATATCGTTATCTAGAATAAGGAAACTATATCTAATAACAAAAGGAAACATAATCTAATTATAATTCTATAACTTAGATTATACTTGCACGGCAAGTTGGTCTTCCGTATCAATTTGACTTCTTCCGTAGCATCTTGATTACTTCCGTAGCAACTTGATTACTTCCGTAGCAACTTGATCAGCCGTAGTAACTTTGTTGGACAACCGCACTAATTTGTTCTTCCGTAGTAACTCTTAATGTCTTCCGCATTAATAGTTTAAGTTACTATTCTTGTTTGTTAAGCGTATTGTTTATGGTTAAACTATTTTAACTAAGTTATAACCCAACAATCTCCCCCTAACCTTGAACTTTCATGACACATCAAAAGTACAAGTTTTTATGCTCCAACCGTACTAACTATTTAACAAAAGATGTTTTAACTATTACAAACTTTCATTCATCTTTGTTTAGGCCAATCACCTTCTTTGCCTTTATTCTTTTCATCTATTATTTGCACTAATATCCTCATAACTAATTCATGTGCAAGAGGTGAATCATGAAGTCCATTGAGCTTGACTTCGATCATCTCTTCTAATGTCTTCAAACCATGAGGATACTGTACATCAACCAAATAAAATTCCATGGCTCCCTCCTTTCTTCTGATGGAGTAGACACCACTTCGATCATAGATAAACCACTTGAGCACTGGATTACTTGGACTTCCTTTCTTGAACACTGAGCTTTTCTTTATGTAACCTGGTTCAAATAGTCCGCATAAAACATCCATAGCAAGATCAGGTCCTGAACATACTCCTCTTTGATGAGAGTACTTCGTCTTGCCTATGTGATACATTCTTTCCAAGTCATCCCTGTCAAAATCTCTTATGGCTTGATGGAAGGCATGAAGTATCTTCTTTGACTTGTCGTGTCTGATCACTTCATATTCAGTCTTCATTTGCCCACCAATATACTTCCAGTCAATAATGATTGGAGGTTTTACAGCCAAAGGAGTAAACCTAAGTCCTTCTGCATGATTTATATATGCAGAATAATCTCCCCCTTGAGTAGTCACAGGAGGATCTTGTTCAATACTTTCAAGTTCTTGCTTCACATCCATAAATGGAATGTTAGGACTTTCTTGTTGAGAAGCAGCATCATCATTCATCTTTCTTCTTTTAGCTAGAGGCCTTGGAATCCTCTTTGATAATGACTTTTGTCTTTTGGGCTTCTCTTTTGGTTTAACAGGAACAGTATCAACAGGTTCTTGCTCAAGGAACACTTTTCTTCCAGTCTTCAGAGCAGCTTCTAATGCCTTTTCAGCATCTTGCTTCTTCTTCTCTTGGATTTTGGCAAGAGCAGCTTCTCTTTTGGCTTCCTTCTGTTTTTCTTCCTTCACAAAATCAAACATGTTAGTTAACTTTATAGGACCTAGTGACCTACCACTGTAACCTTTGCTCTTGAGGTATGTGGTGTATTTTTCCCTATCTTCAGCTAAATTGACTTTTGTGGATTTGGATACTTTCTTCTTCTCAGGCTTAGCTTTGGCTTTAGCTTGCTGCTGAAGAGCAATTTTATCCTCTTCAACTGTCTTCATAGCATATATCTCATCTGCTTTTACCAAGCCTTGATAAGCCAGATCTATTAAAATCTCCTCATTCTCCATTTCCTTAGCATGAATTGCATCCTCCTCACCAATTCTGTTCAACTTTTCTCTTTCAGCTGGAGTTGGAGACTTGTTCAGCCTAGCATGAAGCTCATCTTCTTCAGCTATTTTTCTTTTTCTTGCCCTTTCTTCTTCTTCATGCTCAGCAACTATTCTGAGTATCAATTCAGCTTCAATTTGCTCTTGTCTAAGCTCTTCCTTTTCTTCAGCTGTAAGACCTTGAAAGTTCATGTCTTCTACAGCTTTCTCCTGAGCAATCCTTTCTTCTTCCTTCTTTTCTTCCTTTGATTTCTCCACAACTATATTTTTGCCTTTGTCTTTATGTTCTGGAGCATCAAGGTCAACCCTCTGAATCTTCTTCTTCTTATTATCCACAGTGACATATCCATATCTACCTGTAGAAACAAAGACACTAGCAGGTTGTTCAGGTAAGGTTAGAGAAGTTGCTGATGGTTTAGCAACCAATGCAGCTGCTGCTCTTTGTCTTGCAACTAGCTCAGCTATCATCTTCTTCCTTTCCTCTTCTGCTTTCTCCTTGTCTTGTTTCTGCTTCTCTTCTTTGATCTTAAGTAGCTGTGATGCTATAGTGTCTTCATCAGCCATGACACTTGTTCTTGTCATCTCTTGTTGAATTAAGACATTTGCAGCTTCTTGTTGATCAGCAGTAGGAACATAAGCTTCAGTTGTTGTGGTTGAAAGTGTTGTAGCTTCAGAATGTATTGCTTGTAAAGGATTTGAAGCTTGATAAAATGTGGGAGGAGTGGTTGTGAACATGTATGATTGATCCGCATCATCTGCCATTGGACTGGTAACCATGGGGTCAGTAGTAACTGTGTCCGCAGCAATGGAGTCCGCAGCAACTGGACTAGTAACCATAGGATCAGCAGGAACTGTGTCCGCAGCAATTAGTCCGCAACAACCATCTCATCATCCGCATTAACTTGGTCAGCAGCAAGTGTGTCAGTAGCAACTTCAGAATGGATTTCAGTTTCAACTTCCATCTCGTCTACTGTTTCTTCAACCATTTGCTTCACTTCTTTCTGCTACTCCTCACCCAATGGCTCAGCTATTGCCATCTTCTCCCCTTCTTCATCTACCACCATATCTTGTGTTTCTAACTCTTTCTCCCCCTCAAATGCACTGCCTTCAATATCTTCATCATGTTGTGATGTGGCAGTGATCACCGTATCTGTACTTCCCTTATCTTCACCCTTGCTCTCTTCAGATGAGAACAAAACAATTGGTTCTTTCTCCCCCTTGTTATCATCTGTAGGAGATTCATCTGAAGATGAAGAGCTGGAAGGTCTTGGTGAGTTCCCAGCACTTTGTATGGTGATTCTTTTGGGCAGTAACTGGATTGATAAAAGAGCTTGTTGTGTTAGTACCTGTTGCACCAAAGATGTAAGAGTAGAAAGCATCTCACCCTGTTTGTCAACCTTCACCATTAGAGCTTGGTACAAAGCCATCAATTCATTAAACTGACCACCACTACTCTCACCCCTTTCCTGTTGGGTACCAACAGGCGGTTGATCATATGGAATAGAGAAACTCTCCTGCCTAGCAGAAGCATGTAACTCTCCCATGGTCTCTTGGCGCCAGGGACCACCTTCCAAAGTTGAGAACAAGTTCTCAGCTGTGGATGGTGTTGCCGTAGTTTGGGTCTTAGTGATGTTGATACTGTCCTGAGCTTCACTGTGAGAAGTGAAAGTTGTAGTAGTATCAGCCCTCCCTACATGGTCTCCCCCCTCCTTATGGACCAACTCAGTGAACAAGGGGGTGTGTTCAATGTTTTCCCCTAAATTTGAGTCAATCCTGAAGATGTTTCAGGTAATGATTTTGAAGTGTGAGAGTGGGGGATGGTTTTAGACACAAGAGGCTGAGTAACCCTCTTTAGTCTTTTCAAAGCAGCCTTTGGTGGTTTGTGAGGTGATGAAACAGTGGGTTTAGTTACTATAGAAGTAGTAACTGGTGCAGTAGTAACTGGAGTAGAACTCACAGTAGCAACTGGAGGCACATTGACAGTATCAACTGCCGTAGTAACCTCTGGGTTAACACCCTCGAAATACCTGCTACAGATATGGCACTAGTGCCCACAGATATTGCAGTAGTACTGATGGTGGCAGCTGGGGGTTGGGACAGAGGTGAAGTCACTTGTCCTTCAGCTGGAGGAATGGTGATCACCAACATTGTAGAGAACAATGGTGTCACATTAGCTGAAAATCCGTTATTAACTTGCCTCATGTTTGTAAAAACTTTCTTTGAATGAGCATGTGAGTAAAAACGTTTTTCTGATCTAGTAAGATCTTTATGCTCACAGTTAATAAAATGTTGAAGGAAGCGAGGATACATCAAAAATTTATGTTTTGGGTTCAAAATATTCCATCGCATTCCTTCAAAGATCATGTAAGAAAAGTTGTAAGTTCTGTTTGTAGCCAAACACACCATAGCATTAGCTAGAGCAGAACTGCCTTCATGCCATCCCGTTCGTTTTTGGGACATACATTGTTGCAAAGTATGCAACATAAATTTCCATTGAGGGGAGAGTTTTGCCTTGAGAAAGGTCGAAAGATTTAAGTCCCCCTCATATCCCATGTTTGTAAAATTTTCAATCAGGATGTCATAAGGAACTTTTACTATACCTCTTGAGTCTTGTAAGTGTAGATGTTTGCGTAAAGAAGACTCTGTAACTTTGATCGCTTTGCCATCCACCACCGCATTGATGGCCGCCTATGTATCATCCAGTTCAGCAGATGTCCAGAAATCCCTAATGTGGGATTCATCAATTTCTGGATCGATAGTTAACGCCGTTTTAATTTTTGATTGATTAAAGAAATCAATGATTTGGTGGAAATCAGCGTTTTCATCATTCTTCGCCAAGAAAGCTACCATGTTGTGAGTTTTGAAAATCTGTAGTTCTGCCATTGTTGTATTCTGATGATCGATTATGAGAGTAATAAACAAGAAGGCAAACAATTAGTCACAAAGATAAAGAAAATTGGGAAATTTGAGTCTAACGGTAACTTTTTAGGAAGATTTAGGGTTGTTTAGAAAGGTAATTCTAAAACGGTTAAAAGGAATCCCTATTTATACTGAAATTTTGTAACAACTTGATGAGTCCGATTAGACGCGGGTAATGATTTAAAAGTAACGGTCCAATTAAAAATTGCCACGTGTCAGTAGTAGCTGTGCCTCGCGCCTGAATTTTAAAAATTAGGTCCAATCGGAACTTGCCACGTGTAAAAGTGGGTTACAAGTTGTATTTTGACTTGTCAAATCACCATTAATTAGGGTATTCTTATGTCTTAAGAAACCTTTTAATATGGTAATTAGCAGTATTAAAAAATAAGTCCGCAGTAAGTTGGTTAAGGGTCCGTAGTAATGGTTCATAGGCCGTATTAACTGGACTGTCCGTAGTAACTTGAGTTACTGGCAGTATTAAACCAGAGGACCGTAGTAACACATTACTCGTCCGTATTAACCATTCCGTCCAATTACATAGATCTAGGGCAGTAGTAGTTAAACCTTACCTTAGTTCTAATAGTTTGGTCGTACTAATCATACTTTGGTCACGATTTGTTTTTACTATTAATGTTGCAGTAGTAACATAGTACAATACTAGAGAGTAAGGTACTTGATTTTCATCATAAGGTTACTACTGCTTCTCGAAGGGACTTGTTTTACACAATAGAAATACTTAAGAGAAAAAGGATATAAGTTATTCATCCATATTGGTCATTCCAATACTTGTAATCAAGAATGTGAATCTTCCCACATCAAATGCTTTTGTGAGAAGGTCAGCAAGCTGATTGTCAGTGTGGATTTTCTCAACATGAATCAATTTCTTCTCGTTGCAATCTCTTATGAAGTGGTAGCGTATCTCTATATGCTTTGTTTTGGAGTGTTTGACTGGATTGTTGATGATGCTTATTGTGCTTTGATTGTCAATATAGATTGGCGTGTTCATGAAAGAATAGCCATAGTCCATCATTTGATTTTGTATCCAAAGTACTTGAGCACAACAACTAGCAGCGGCAATATACTCAGCTTCTGTGGAAGAGGTTGACACCGTTGTTTGCTTTTTGCATTGCCATGACACTAGTCTTGAACCAATAAATTGGCATCCTCCAGTCGTTGATTTCCTGTCTAGGTTTTCACCACCATAGTCACTGTCAGTATAAGCAATTAAATCAAAAGGAGAGTCTTTAGGATACCATAAGCCTAAGTTAGGCTTTCCCTTTAGGTAACGAAAGATTCTCTTGACTGCAATAAGGTGTGACATCTTGGGCCTTGTTTGATATCTTGCACATACACAAACTCCAAACATGATGTCTGATCTTGAAGCTGTGAGATACATGAGAGATCCAATCATTGATCGATAGTTATGTATATCCACATCCTCCCCCTCAAGATCAGCCGTCAATTGTTTGTGAGTTTCAACTGGAGTGCTTGCAACTTTGGCATCCATGAGTCCAAACTTGGTTAGGATGTCCTTGACATACTTGGATTGGCTTATGAATAGGCCATCCGTCTTTTGCTTAACTTGTAGACCCAAGAAAAAGGTAAGTTCTCCCATGGAACTCATTTGAAACTTAGTGTGCATGAGGTCTTCAAATTCTTTGCATAATGAATCTTTGGTAGATCCAAAGATGATGTCATCAACTTAGATTTGAACAAGAAGAATGTCTGAGTGAGACTTCTTGAAAAATAGTATCTTGTTAGTCGTTCCTCTTTGAAAGTTGTCATACCAAGCTCGTGGTGCTTGATGAAGCCCATAAAGGGCTTTGATCAATTTGTAGACTTTGTGAGGATGTTGAGGGTCCTCAAAACCAGGAGGTTGTTTGACATAGACCTCCTCTTCAATGACACCATACAGAAAAGCACTCTTGACGTCCATTTGATAAACTTTGAAACCCATGAATGAAGCAAAGGCTAGAAATAGACGAATTGCTTCAATCCTAGCCACTGGAGCAAAGACTTCTTCATAGTCGATTCCCTCTTCCTGTGTGTAGCCTTGTGCAACCAGTCTTGCTTTATTCTTAACCACAATACCACGTTCATCCTTCTTGTTTCTGAAGATCCATCGTGTACCTATTACCTTCTTGCCATATGGGACGTCCTCTAGTTTCCATACCCCTTGAATCTTGAATTGCAGTAGCTCAGCTTGACATGCCTCGATCCAATGGGGATCAAGCAATGCTTCTTGAATTTTCTTAGGTTCCATTTGGGATAGGAAGCATGCAAAGAGACATGTGTTGATAAGAGCAGTCGCTGGATCCTTCTTGGACTTGGTTTGACTTCTAGTCTCCATTGAGAGGTCCAAATTTCCAATGATTTGAGTAGGAGGGTGGTTCTTTGCAATACGAGAGGATGGAATCTTCTCAATCCTTAATTCAGAGCCTAAGTTTGTGTCATTCAAATCAGGCTCATCATTTGTTGGATAATAGGTAGTGTTTGGAGGAGTAGTAACTGAAGCAGGTATATCGGTAGTATATGGCTCAAAGTCCTCAGTGACTATTTGTTCAACTCCGTGTTCATCCTCTTGAACTAAATGTGGAACGCCATCGGGGCGTGTTGTACTATCCGTAGTAGTTGGAGAGGGTGGTGGTACTGCTTCATCCTCTTTGGTAGAGTCTGCCTCTTGATGGGAAGAATCTGGTTCTTCTGGTGACTGAATAGGACCTTCCATAGAGACAGGAAGATTGATGTATTCCATCACATCCAATCGAGCAGTACCTGTAATGGGAGCCGTAGCAACTGGCTCCGTTGTAAGTGAATCCGTAGGAATAGATCTATCCGTAGTAACAGGATCCGTATTAACTGAATTAGATTTAAACTCAAAGTTAGAGTTTAATGATTTGGTCAAGGCATCCAAATCAAAAACCCAGTCTGGTCCATGGCCCTTCTTGGTGTAAGTATGTTCATTGAAGGTCACATTGGAGCTTTCCTCTAAAATCTTTGATTTGTGGTTGTAGACTCGATATGCCTTGCTTTGGGATGAGTAACCAACGAATGTGCCTTCATCAGCTTTGCTGTCAAACTTACCAAGGTAGTCTTTAGAGTTTAGAACTGTGCAAGGACATCCAAATGCACGTAGGAAACTTATCATAGGTTGTCTCTTGTGGATAAGCTCATATGGAGTTTTGTTGTGTGTCTTGACTAGAAGAACCCTATTCTTAACATAGCAGGCAGTGTTAACTGCTTCTGCCTAGAAAAAGATGGGAAGATTGGAATCAGCCAACATGCTTCGGGCTGCTTCAATCAATGTCCTATTTCGTCTTTCAGCAACTCCATTTTGTTGAGGAGTCCTAGCAACACTGAATTGTCTCTCTATTCCTTTCTTGTCACAGAAGTCATTCATCACTTGATTCTTGAATTTTGTGCCATTGTCACATCGAATTTTCTTGATCTTCAGGTTGAGTTGATGTTCAATCTTGGTGACAAAAGAGATGAGAAGCTGACTTGTTTCATCCTTTGTACCAAGAAAGTATACCCATGTATATCGTGAGAAGTCATCAGTGATGACAAGGCAGTATGACTTCTTTGCAATACTTTTTACATTAGTTGGACCAAAGAGATCCATGTGGAGTAAATGTAAAGGTTTGGTGTTGGTGTTGATTTCCTTTGTCTTGTGAGAGGACTTGTGTTGCTTGCCTTTCAAGCATGCTAAGCAGTTGTCTTCAAGGTTGAACTGCTTGTTTGGGAGTCCTCTAACCAAACTAGATTTAACTAGTTTGTTGATGTTCTTCAGGTTCATGTGGCACATCCTCCTATGCCATAAAGTGGATTCATCTAAAGTAGCTTTTGAGAGAAAGCATGCTTCAGGTGAATTGAGTTGAACCTTTGACATGTCAAGACAATAGACATTGTCTCTCCTTGGTGTTCTGAGTAGTATCATGCTTTCATCTATGACATACCCAGGCTTCATTATAATGCATTCAGTAGCAGTGAAGATTGGTGTGTGTTTCTCATCACAGACTTGAGAGACACTCAACAAATTATATTGAAGCTGTTGCACATAGTACACGTCTTTGAAGTGTAGTGTACCATTGCTTATTGTTCCTTTTCCAGTAATCCTTCCTCCTTTTGGATTGCCTCCAAACGCAACATATCCTCCGTTGAACTTTTCAAAGTCCTGAAGGCATGACATGTTGCCCGTCATGTGCCTGGAACAGCCACTATCTACATGCCAACTGTTCTCACTTTCTTTTGTTGGCTGAACCTGCACATAAACGATAGAGATTAGTTTCTGGTGGGAACCCAAGCCAAAGTTGACTTGGGTTTGCCCATTTCATCAAAGTAACTCACCTTCCTTTGTACTAGTTTTGAAAAATCAATGGGGATAGGTGGTTGAGTTACTTGGATCTTTGGTTGCCACACTTGTTTGAAAGATTTAGCTTTTGAAACAGTTTTAGTGTTAACAACTTTTGATTTAACAATAGGAATAGTTATTGGTGGGACATGCCTTTGTTTCTTAGTGTTAATAGTTGTCTTAGTACCGAAGGTACGTTTGGCAGTATTAACACGAGCAGTATTAACACGGTTATTTTTCACAGTATTAATACGGGCAGTATTAACACCATTATGTTTGGCCGTATTAACCTTTGCAGTAGAAACAAATTGTTGTCTGGAAGTAGGAACTCTATTCCTCTTGTTAGAAAATATATTTCTTTTGTTAACACTTTGATTCCCTGTAGGCATGTTACTCTGAATCATTAAATTATTTTTATGGGAAACCCTTCCATTGTATCCCACCCCATGATGTGGTTTTTGAATCACTTGCACTTGATTTTGAGGATTATGATAACAGATTTTGGCATAGTGATTTGATTTACCACAAATAAAACATCCCTTCCCTGAGCTTTTAACAATTTGTCCCTTTTGAGTTTTGACTTGATTCATGTTTCGTTGGTTTCCTCTTTTACCTATGTGTTTCCAAGTCTTTTCGTTTTCCTTAGGGACTGTTTTGTGCTTTCTTTCAGTTGGTGTTTTAATCTTGTTAATGGGGTCAGGACGTGGCATAGACACTAAACTTTGTGAAGATTGTTGAGTGCAACCTTCTATTGTGATAAGGTGATTTTCTAGAGGAATGTCCTTGTTTTTCACAATTTTAAGTTGACTCTCTTCAACTAAGTCCTCAATTAGAACTTCATCAAGGTTGATTGGATCAACATTGAATGATTCCTTTGGAGGTGTCTGTGAGATAGGAAATCTAGTTTCATCTAAAGATGGTGGGATGTAGTTTTGGTTAAATGGAGGGACAACTTCTTTGTAACCTAAACCAGCTTTTACCTTACCATGTATTTGTTGTTGGCATAGGTCATTTACTGATTTTGATGCAAATTCTAATTTCCCTACATCTAATTCTACTTTTTCATGTTCTTTTTCTAATCTTTTGATTTCCTCCCTAGCCATCTTAAGCTTAAGTAGTAAGTCCTCTTTTTGCCATTCAACTAGACTAAGTTTCTCTTGATAACTTTGTTCATTGATTTTGTGTGACTTGATCTGATTTTCTAAGCTATCAATTACCCTAGCTGCTGATCGTCTTTGTTCTTCTAAGATTTTGATGGAATCACTCATCAACTGGTTATGATTTTTGTATTTATCAATTATAGATTTACACTCAGAAGTACACAGTTTGTAATTTACCTCGCATAAGAGATGGAGTTGGTGAGTCAATAGCCATTAGAGCATCCTCTTGTGTTGCTCCTTGATCATCGTCATTCCAGTCATATCCAAGTACGTTGTTGCCAATTTCGGTAATTCCAACATCAGTGTAAACTAGCTCCGTAGTAACTAATTCCTCCATAATGTCCGTATCATCCATTACTACGGCTATGCATGCATGGTGAACAGTAGTACTATTTTCTACGTGAACAGAATTTTGTTCTTCAGAAATTAGTGCCCTGTTTTGACTTGTTTCTTCAGCTAAGTCACTTCAATCATATCCAAAGATGTCTTGTGACATAAGTGCACTCTGATTTGTGTCTTGAGTGGATCGTGAATTGTTGGTTCTAGACTTGTTTGGACATTCTCTAGCAAAGTGACCTAATTCGTTGCATTCGTAGCACTTCACCTTGCTTTTGTCGAAAGTGATTCGTTCGTTGTTTCGTGGATTGAATCTTCGTCCTGTTCTATTTATAAATTTTCGTGCTCGTAGTGCCAACATAGCAGATTGCCACTTTAGGTCAATTTCATCACAGTCATCGTGATGCATCTGTTTTACATCTTCACCTGTGAGACTTGAACACTTACATATAAAGGCTTTGAATGAAATATCTTCATTGATTTCATGTTTTGGTCCTCCAGATGTTGTGGCAAGTGCAGTATTTACATTAGTAATACTGGGGCTGCTATTTCCAACTTTTTCTGCTTCTACTTCTGCTTCAAAGACTCTTAAGTCGTTGTAAAGATCATCCAACTCCAGTTCTTCTAAGGTGTCCCCTTGTCTGTAGGAAACTGTGTATACTTTCCATTCCTTGCCTAGAGCTCTTATGAACTTTCTGTTGAGATCATCTTTATCATACTTAATTCCTGCGCTGATCATCTCTCCGGTGAGCTTTTTGTATCGATCAAACGTCTGTGTCATTCGTTCGCCATTCAGGGAGTTGAAGTTTTCATACTCTTGTTTAAGAAGCGCTTTCTTGTTCTTCTTTGTATTCTTTGTCCCGCTGAATCTTTTCTCCAAAGCTTCCCATAGCGATTTTGCATCTTGATATTCTTCAAATTGCAATTGATTTCGTTGGGAATAGCAATTAAGAGAATAATCAAATAAGCTAATATAACTTATAGTTTGCCTTCGTTAAGATCTTGATCTATTGAAGAAGTTCAGCAGCGGATGAACACTTCAATATTACGAGTTATCGAACAATAGAATATGAATAAGAATGAACAAATAGTATTGTCGAATTATAAGCCTCAATTGTATTAATGAAGATATCAATACAACGTGTTTTCTATCATACAATGATCTATCTTTATATAGACCTTGAGGCCGACCTAGATAAACTAGGAAACATCATCTATCCTTATCTAAATATATCGTTATCTAGAATAAGGAAACTATATCTAATAACAAAAGGAAACATAATCTAATTATAATTCTATAACTTAGATTATACTTGCACGGCAAGTTGGTCTTCCGTATCAATTTGACTTCTTCCGTAGCATCTTGATTACTTCCGTAGCAACTTGATTACTTTCGTAGCAACTTGATCAGCCGTAGTAACTTTGTTGGACAGCCGCACTAACTTGTTCTTCCGTAGTAACTCTTAATGTCTTCCGCATTAATAGTTTAAGTTACTATTCTTGTTTGTTAAGCGTATTGTTTATGGTTAAACTATTTTAACTAAGTTATAACCCAACACTTTCATACTTTGAGTTCATTAACATTGAGAACCGGAACCCTATATGAATGAACTCCTTCATTGATGTTAGAAATGATTAACAATTCATCTCTTTGTGAGGCTTCAACAAAACTTTTAGGTCTTAGATCTAAGAGAAATCAGTGCTTTAATACCATTTGTCAAGATCTATTATGCTTTGTAATGCACGAAATATGATCTATATCTATCAAATAAGTTATAGCGGATTAAGACTTTGATATTAGAAGAATATTATAAACAATTTATGTATATATGAATAACACATTAAGAATACAAGAACGGTCTATCAACAAACCTCAATCTATTAATGAATGAATAATAGACGTATTTTTTATCTTTTACAAGGTTTATTTATAAAATCTTAAGGCTTACAAACTCTAGCTTTTCTAGAAACTACATATATAAACAATATATACATATTAAAGACAATGTCTACAAATATAAAAAAATATAATTATCAATTTATTTTATAATTATCTTATTTACAATAAAAAATAATTTGCAACATTAATCTTGACGGACGATATTAACTGTTGTTGGAATATTAACCAAATAGTAGTCTTATAGTATCAACCTTCATTTCTATTATTAAATTTGACGTGCAATACTAATTCTTCTTGAAAGTAGTACTAATTTATAATTAGTCAATTTCAACAATATTTTGCAACACATATAGCCCAACACTACACTTAATAATTTTAACTTTTATTTCATTTACTCTATATCTCCATCCATTTAAGCTTCAAAACTACAAACATTTCTTGTAAGGGCTAGTTCCCACCTTATGATTTAGTGGTAAGGAGTTAGGAATATAGGTTTAGACTTGGACACTATCCATATGTCTGGGATATGTGATTTACCTTCTTAATAGTGGCGTATACTATTATTTTTTCACATAAGGGCTAAATGAAACTCAATATCAGTACCAAACCTTTTATAATTCGATTGTTTAAATTGCACATACCTTTTCTATCATTATTGACATATATATTTAGGTAATAATGAAAAATCGAAATATGAAACCGATCCGACTGAATAATAATTTGGTTCGGATCGGCTTGGATCTTATGATAATTTGGATGGTTCGGAACTATATACTAAAAAAAACCGAAATCCAATTCGATTCACTTAATTGAATCGGATTAAACCGATCCATCCAAATGAACACCCCTAACTATAATTATATAGAAAATAGACTTCTTTATGTAAAGAGTTAATAACATAAATCGTTCCTATTATTTATCTTAAATTACGAATTTCGTCCCTAAGTTTAAAACGTTTCAGAAATCGTCAACTTTTAGAAACTAATTACCATTTCGTCCCTAAAATGGATGTCCGTTAAAAATTTCCGTTAAAATCATCGTTAACTAATTAGACATTTTGTCCCTAAAATGGATGTATGTTAGAAATTAGGGATGGAAAGCGTAATTAATTTCTAAAAGTGGATAATTTACGCAACTTTTTAAATTTAGGTACAAAAATCATAATTTAAAATAAAATGTAGGGATGATTTATGTAATTAACTCTTATGTAAATAAATATGAAGTTTAAATGTTTATAGCTCATGTAGTGGTATCCAACATAAATGATATTCATATTTTCACTTTCTTGCAAAGTTTGTCGGTCGTTACCCGAGAAGTGAAGACCGGCTTAATTAGGATTAATCGGATTGAATTTTTCGTAAGTAAAATTTCAAATACTTAAAAAAAAAGAGTTCAAATTTCGTAAGTGATAACTACAAGTTGCCATATTGTCTCATTTTTCTTTTTAGAGTAATTACAGATGCTTTTAGTGTTAAGGGATCGTTTGATCACCATTTTTCTATAAACGAATCAAACTACGTATTACGTCGCAACTCGTGTTTTCCGTTTTGGTTATTGATAATGATTATGTTTTAATTTTGGTCTTTACATTACATATTATGGTAGCAAAAAAAAAAAACTGAATGAGAACTTATTAAAATAACTTAAATAAGATAATTACATTGTTTTTATTTTATTCATTGCATTCAAAAAGTTGTTTTGTATAACACAAACGTTTTTTGGGTGTGATATACCTTATCTAACCCTTTACATATTGCTACTGCAAACTACGCATTAGTATGTTTCAGGGTCACTATCTGTTTGATAAAATCCCTAAATCAAAACCCTCTGCTCTACTTTGCATGCTTTTTTGTTTCTACTTTAGTAAGGAAGATGTGATTGTGTGTTTAGTTTAGTTAATAAATTTAAAGATTGGGGAGATTAGATTGTGCGACGTTAACGAACAGATATCAATAAAGTTTTAAAGTAACTAAATCGTTTTATTATATGTATCATATGTATAACTAGAAGTTTGTACTTAATTTGTTCGTTTATTATGTAGGCCGGTAAGAAAAGAAAACCTTATAGAGGCTTAGTAGTAGATTCAGATTGTGGCTGAACGGTAATTTTCCTCGGTTCAACAACAATGTTTCTTTCACTACTTGCTTCACTCAACCCTTCACTATGCAGAGATCCCTTCATATCTATGTAAACACTTAACCGAAAAACAACAACAGACAATAATTCAAAGGTCCCAATAGTAAAACACACATCCACGTACACCTTTTCTCCAAACCTTTGTGAACGTTTTAATCAATTTTACTTTAGAAAGAAATGACCTCTAAGAAACTTCCAAGACCACCTTTACTACTCCACCACCATCCAAACTTCGCTAACCTTGATCTCCATGTCTTCCGCCTCGCTGACACACTTGACTCCTTCCGTCACGAACACTCTACTTATGAATGGATGGTTTGTATTCTCGCCATCACACACCGACTTGACTCATTATTATCTGTCATTGATTTCATCGTCTCCTATCCGTGTCTTTGTTGGGACGATATGCTCGCGTACATAACCCATCTTTCGGTTTGCTCTAAACTAGTTTTGTAATGTTGTGTTCCGAATGTGGTTACTTTTAGTACATTAATCAAAGGATTCTTTAGGGAAAGGAAGTTCAAAGAAGGAATAGGAATGGCATATGAGAGTATTATATTTTCATATTTTGTGGGTTTTGTATATATACATCATCTGTGCATTCTGTATTTTTCAAATTCAACAAAGTAATATTTATCAGTCAGTAGTATATAACATTATGGTTATAGCTGTTTCCAATTTGTGTTTGTAATAACATATTTTAGCCACATTGGGGAAGATAGCAACATGATCTTACAAGTTACAACTATCGAAGTAGATGAGGATGAATTTGAAGAATTCGACGGAGAATCCGAGGAAGAAGAAGATGAAGAAGAAGAAGAAGACTAGTTAAGTGTATTCGGGTGATGACAATGCCGAAGCTCGATATACTTTATTACACGATTGTATTAAATTGTAATAAAATTTATGTTTGTGTTTTATATTTTTAGTTGTAATTGTATTATTTAAAACTGAAATAAAAGTTATGTTTATATTTTATATTTTTTTCAATTTAGAATTTGAAAAAACCAAAAAAAAAAAATAACCGATTAAATAACCGGTTCAAAACCGAAAAAACCGATTCCAAACATTTTAAACCGAAAAAAATCGAATGCAAAAAAACTCGTTTAACCAAAACCGGTTTTTTTAACCGGTTTTTAAAAAGCCAAAAACCGATTAAAACCGATTTCTTTCAATTGTAGCCCAACAACTTTAAAATTGGGCTGTTAATCTGTTGCAAACGGCTTTAAAAAAGTTATTGTCCATTTAATGAATTGATACAACACTATAAGTTGACGCTTGTAGTCTCTTTATTGCTCATGATCATGAAATTACATGCATTTCATTTTTCTTTTCTTTTTTATACTTCTTTTGTAATGAATCTTTGAATTTTCTTTTTTTTTTTTTTGAAACGGCAATTCTCCTACGGGCCAGTAATGGAGTATCATCGTGCCACCATTACCGGCCACCCCCATGCTCGCCTAAGCCTAAGAGGAAACCCTCTGGAGAGGCTCGAACTCGAGACCTCTCCTTCACCAGGAAAACCCCTTACCAACCAGGCAGAACCTGATTGGCTGAATCTTTGAATTGGTAGAATGTTTTCAATTGAAATTAAACTTAATTCCTCTCATCAATAATAAAAGTTTTATTTAATTTTAATTTAAATAATAAACCAAGATCATATAACATTATATATTTTGCAATTTACAAACGATACATTAACAAATAATAATTCTGCCACTTACATTAGTAGAAGTATTTTATAATATATGTATGAATTTAGCATCTTACTTAAATTAAATTAAATCGTTAGGTAAAAAAAACTTGACTAAAAGACATCTAGGCGTCAAAACACTGCACATTTATTTATAAGGGTTATAAAAAGAAAAAAACTTATTTTAAAGAAAGCAGAAAGCCATAATAATTTGACAAGTGTCAACATCGTTAAAAACGTAAACTTTTCATTAACCGCCTTAAAGGAGCAAAAATGTCATTTTCTAATTAACTGCTAACTACCTTTTTTCTTTAATTTAATACTACGTATAATAGTTTGCATTTCTTTATTTTTGATACAAAGACTATTGCCGACTTTTTATACTAATTCCGTGTAACATTTTAGTGGAAACCATAATATATAAGAAAATATACCAATATACAAAGTAAGAAACAAAAATCATGCAACTTGTATATCTATACTAGTAAGAAATCCGCGTAATGTATCGGTAAAAAGAAAAATTATATTTGATAAAATTATGGTAACAATTTATGGTAGGATCTCATTCGTTCCAAGATAAGTAATAGTTATGGTTCGTGTCGTTCGAACACTCGGAGCATAAAAATAATTAGATTATAAAAGTTACTTATTCGTTTTTTTGAGGGTTAATGCACCCCAGGGTCACTCTACTATTCGAGATAATCCAATTGGGTGATTGAACAAAAAAAAGTTGTAACGTTTTCATTCTACTTTCAAAAAACTTTAAAACCATCACTTTCTATTTACAAACGAATTAAGTTCATCACGTGGGTCCAAGATGACCGGCTAAGAGCAGGTCACCTTCACACAAACACCAATTACATCCAGTTTGTTAGTCCACATCATATCCATGTCATTTCCTTTTTTTTTGGTTAAATCCACATAGACAAACCCACCATCTTTATCCCCTTTCATAAACATTTTATCCCCTTTCATAAACAAACACAAATCAAAATCACGTTATCAGTCTGACAAAATCCACCAAGATCAAAATCACCCAACAAATCGGTCAAATTAAAATCAGCTCCCAAACAGTCAAAATTAGACAAGTCAAAGGCATCATCTTGGGAAGGAGATCCTGTATTCTCATCAGAAGTCAACGTCTCTGAATTAACAACCTTGGTTGTTTCGGAACCATCAAAGTCAAGCCTTCCTTTAACACTTAGCAACAGTCGAGGCTTGAAGTGGTGTTGGTTTAGTAGATGGAGACGGCCGGCTTGTTTGGGGTGGAGAACGCCGCCGCCGGAGGAGGCGATTAGGTGGTCGGCGAGGGTGGTTTTGCCGTGGTCCACGTGTGCGAGAATGCATATGTTTCGAATATTCCGGCAATCGTAAGAATCTTCCATTGATGAACAAAATAGATTTTAATTTGGGGGTGTGATTAGGGTTTTATGTTTGTTTTTCAGAGGGGTGTGTGTGATATGTAACCTGCTGGTGGTGTGTTGAGTAATTGAGTTAGGTAAAACAGTTTTAGTCGCTTTTAACGATGGTTGAGCACGAGTTTTCATTGGGTTTCATTCAAAAACCCTCAATAATCACAAATAATTCAATCTTTTTCATTAATTAAAAACCCCACCATGAAATTCTTGATTATTTTATTAGTGGTAGCTGTGGCGGTGGTGAACGGCGCCGCCGATGGGTTTCCGGCGAGTGTTTTGACTTTGGGTTTTACGGTTTGAATTTGATGGAAATTTATGGAATTTGTGATGAGTGATTGTGGGTTTTAATTTATGGAATCTGTGATGAGTGATTGTGGGTTTTAATTTGGGATTCTGGGTTTTAATTTTAGGAATTGAAGCTGGAAGTGTGGGTGGAGAAGAAGTAAAGATTTTTATTTATTTTTTTAATAATTTTGATATTAAATCAAAAGATGAGTCATTGCCACATAGTTATTGCCACGTAGATTATTCAGCCATGTCATTCGGTAAAACTGACTGATAACTTGCTATACCCCATAAAGTGATGCTTTTAAATTTTATTTGAAAGTAGAATGAAAACTTTACAACTTTTTTTTGTTCAATCACCCAATTGGATTATCTCGAATAGTACAGTGACCCTCGGGTGCATTAACCCTTTTTTTGAACCAGAAAATGAATTATGTGGTAACCGTTTATGGTGGTGCGCCTCTTCGGGCCATCGTTTTATTTATTTATATGCGGTAACGATTTTTGTTAGAGTGTCATTTCACGATTAATATTTTGAGTGTAATAGTTTATGATCTGGTACATCGAGCATCAACATTCTCTCCATATATTTTCACATACATCTGGCGATGTAGTAAGCTCATTTGATTTTTTTAGAAAATTGTTCTTGTTCGATCGTTCGAACTATAAAATACTATTTATATGATGTTTCTAATAGTTTTTGTTCTATTAAAGAAAACATTTATTCGATCCAAACTCGAACTTTTCGTGAAAAATTAGTGCTAATATGTAGCTGATGACCATAATCATATTGTATTTAATAGTTTCTGATTCTAGTGTTACGACTATATTTTATGTGTTATATTTTTTGGTGGCCTTTTAACTCATATATATTTTTACAGTAAAAACTTTAGGTCATTCATACCCTTCAGGCTATAAACACAATTACTCGGTAACAGTTTCAAATCCAGATCTTTGGACATAACAAATAATTTTATGCGCCGCTTAATAAAAAAAACTGTAATTCACATTTTACATATTGAAATTTGTGACATTCCGTCCAATGTCACCTCATCTCTAATCCATTGTCATTCAAGTTCAAGAAGTGTGTTACTTGGATCAAACCACTTTACGCGACTAGAACTGGTACAAAGAAAACGAAAACAAAAATCTTTATCTGCCCTAACCCGGGTTGGTCATCGACAGGAGAAACAACAACTACTGTTGTTGTTGCATACTCATTGGTCACCATGGGTGGTGGATTCCTTAAAGGGATTTCACATGTTTTCCTTCATATTTGCATGCCCCAAGTCATTGTCATTCAAACACACCTCACACCACACTCACACATCTCTCCATACACTCCCTCCCTCCTCTCTCATTCTCTCATTTGGAAAACACACACATACACATTTGTTCCCATTCTCTCTCAACTCTCCCCTCAAGAACACCTTCATTTCCAGTGATTTCCCAAGCCAAAACATCAAGAACTTCATCATCAATCATCCCATCCATCAAGAAATCCACCATAGTTCATCATTGCCATCACCTCCACCACCCTGTCTACCGAAAACACCATCATCTTCATCTTCAAGGTCTTCAAATCACCATCTCAGCGGGTAAGTGTTGTTATAAACCTCTTATAATCTTATTTCCACCGTTGCATGTTGAATCTAAGCACTTATAAACGAGAATCCAAAAGATTCGTCTTCAAAATCCAACCCAGCAGGAGACCCGGACGGGTCCATTTTCAATGGGAACCTAGCCCGGGCGGGTCATGGTCTAGAGGTGGTTTTTGCCACCTTTTGTTTTGTTTGTTTTTGTTACCAAGCTAGAATCTCACGTATTTTCTTGTTGCATGTATATTCCAGTAACTTGAAGTCTCTGGATCCGTCATCCGATCATCTCCATTTCTTACTCGGTTGAAGAACCCTAGTGTAACTTACTCGAAAACCCTCGAATCATTATGATCTTTCCATGCATGTGTCGGTTCCGGCATGAAACTGAGAATTTGAATACTTGTTTTATTTTAGTAAGTCGAACTTCGCTCGGTTTAGAATCGTCACACAAGTAAAGGTATATTTTCTTATCTTTCTGTTTAACCCGGTCGGGCCTAGGTTCCATGCAATTCGAACCCGAGCGGGTCCTTCGGTAGATTGCCACATTTATTGTTTTTCATTTCGCTTTTAACCTGATCGAATCGTGACACTTAAATTTGAAATTTTGAAATTTTAGGGAAAGAAAATTAAAAATTATTATTTGAACCATGTCACAAATTACCTTTTTGTCCTCAATCGCGATTATTGGATTTTTTAATTCCTAAAAAGCTCGATTTATTTATTTCAAAAATTAGTGGCTAAAAATGCTTTTTACATTTTTTATTATAAAATATTTTTACATTAACCATCCTCTATATATAATCCAGTTCATATATATATATATATATATATATATATATATATATATATATATATATATATATATATATATATATATATATATATATATATATATATATAAAGGATTAAATAAGAATTTTAAATATTGTGAGAAGGTGAGAACACATCTAAAATTTTTAAAAATTTTTGAGTGTTCAAAACATGTTTTTTTGAAAATGTTTTTTGAAGCTTCTTGTTTTATCAAAAGAAAAAAAAAATTTACTATGGGGAAGATAGTCACATTTTTTAAGTACATAATCACATTTTTTTTTTTTTGTGATTATGACACTGTATTTTTTTTAATAAAAATGCTAAATGTTGTAAGAACATTCTCACGACACTAAAATCACTTTTTAAAACATCCAAACATGTTTTTTTTTAAATCTTTTTCGGAGAAATTTATTTAAGTAACTTTTGTAACCTTCTCGATTTTTTTTTCTATTTTTTTCTACTTTTTTTGTTTTCAGTGGCGAAGATAATAAGAGAATATAAATCGATAATCAAATAATTTTTTCTTTGATTATTTTGTGATTATCATTTTCGACAAAAAATGTTTTTTTGATAATCACAAAATATAGTGTCGTAGTCACAAAAAAATATGTGATTATGCACTTAAAAAATGTTGATAATCTTCATCACTAAAAATTAAAAAAAAACAATTTGATAGAAATGTTCGAAAAGTTATTTAAAAAAGATTTTCCAAAAAACATTTAAAAAAAAATACATATTTGGATGCTTTAAAAATTGATTTTAAAACGTGTTCTCACGTTCTCACAATAGTTAGCGTTGTTAGTTTAACCTTTCACTATATTTATATATACAACTATTTTTCTTTTTTTGAACGCCACTATGATAAAAGCCACTATGACAAAAGATAATAATTAAAAATTTTAAAATATACTTATGTTTACGTTTTACTTATTTATATAAAGTAAACAAGTTTTATTAAATAATACTTTCATGAAAATATGTAATTGATTAATATCCAAATTCAAAAATATTTTCAAAGTTAAGAGTTTATTTTTATCTTAAAGAATCGTCGATTACTAAATGTTGTATTTTTATAACACAAACTTTTCTTTGTTCATACAAATTAATGAACAAGCTCTCTTTGTATATTTTTATACATAAATGCTATGTGTATTTATTTCAAGTTAAGAGTTTACTTTTATTTTAAAGACTGATTAATTACCAAAAATTGTGTTTTAATAGAATAAGTTTTTCTTTTCTCATAACATATTAGACAACCCCCAGCCGTCACGTTTTCCGGCGTGAACGGCTGGGTGGACGGCGTTCTTTCGGCATTCTCGCCGTCGTGTTGCTCGAGCGACGCGGCGTGTTTGTGTTTTTTTTTTTTTCTTCCTTTTCCTACCGTTAATAAAAAAAAAATTGTTTTTTTCCTTTTCCTACCGTTGGCCAACGGTTGTAAGGTTTTTTTTTAAAAAAATTAATTTTTTTTTTCCTATAAATACCTAATTCCAAACCCAAAAATATTACACCAGACCATTTCTTTCTCTCTACAATATTCATTATATCCACAAAACCCCCAAAGAAAAATGTCTCAATACAACGAGTTTCCGTCATCCGATCCCAATTCGCCTAACTCATCGGGCTTCGCAAATTTCCAAACCCAACCCGGTGGTTTTACTTCACTACTCGCCGGAAACACCAACACACCACCTCAACCCCATCAACAAGCAATGAACGAGTGGCAACAATTCCAACAATTCCAACAATTCCAACAACGACAACAACACCAATCGTTCTCTCAACCCCAACAACAATCATACCATCAACCCCAACCTCAATCATACCATCAACCCCAATCATTTCATCAACCCCAACCCCAATCATTCCATCAACCCCAACCCCAATCATTCCATCAACCCCAACCACAACCATTCGCACCGTCTGAAGCGTTTCAACCACAAGTAGCTGAACCTAGTGGTTCTCGTAAGAAAAAAGACAAGGGTAAGAAAAAAGCTACGGATGAACCTGAAGCCACCCCATCGTCTAAGGTTCACTAGTCACAAGCCCAAGAGCGGCGCTTGGCGGAGAATTGGATTCATGTTTCGGAGGATCGGAAAACCGGAACCGACCAAGATGGTCTAACTTTTTGGTTTCGTGTTATGGGTATTTTCAACAAAGGTTTGGCGGAACCTTTCACAAAAAATGCGCTAAGTTCAAAATGGAGGGCTGTGAGCAAAACTTTGAAATTGTTCATAGCATGTCATGATCGTGCCGAACGAGATCGATCGAGCGGCGAGGATGACAAAGCCGTCTACACAACGACGTTAGGCATGTTCGAAGCCGAAAATCTACGCCCATTTTGTCATCACGCTGCATGGGAAGTTTTGCATCTTTCGCCAAGGTTTGCTAATCCTAAACCCATTGACTCGATCAACCTCGACGACGATGCAGAACCGGACTTCTTTGGCCATGATCAACTTCCACGACCTTTAGGAAGGCCACGACTATCTAAGAGCGCACGTTCCTCCTCCTCCTCCGATGTTACTTCAAAACGGGACGAGTTTAACGAAGACCTTGTCACCGAAATTCCCGAGCTTAGGCTCGCAAAAACAGAGGAGATCAAACTCAGGATCCGTCTTCGGAAAATGGATTTTCTTCGTATGCCAACCGATGATTTGGCGCCACAAGATCGGGTTCGTATCGAAAAGCAAAAGGACAAAATACGCGCCGAATTGGAAGCCGAAGAGGAGGATTAGTTTTTTATGTATTGTTTTTTTTATTTACTTTTATGTTTTTTTTTTTTTTTTTTTTTTTATGTAATATTTTTTTTTATTTTTTTTTATGTATTTTTTTTTTAATATTAATCTAAGTTTATTTTTATTAATAATGTTTTAAAAATAATATGAGAAAAAGAAAGAAAATGAAAAATAAAAAAAGTGGTGGGTCCCAGTTTTTGGTGTTATGAATGGGGGGTTATGTTATGTTATGTTATGTTGGTGTTATGGTGACGTGACAACGAAAAATGGTGTTATGGGTGTTATGAATGAGAGTGGTCTTAATGAAGAAGTTATGTTTGTATTATTTTTTACCTATTAGAAATTTTGAGATATCGTGGTGACAGTATATGTTAATACGAAATAGGTTAATATTATTATTTAATAATTCTTAATCTTTTGTTAATACTATCCGCGTATAACGCGGGTATATACGTTAGTAATTGTATATATATAGTACAAATCCAGGAAATGGGAAAACACTGTTCATAGTGTGTGTACTACACGCGCGGACATCGCTGCGAGAGTGGTTAGTATATGTGGCTTTTAACGACATGGCAGGGGTTTGATTCCTGCTATATGCAATTTTTTTCTCCTTTTCTGTATTTTTGTAATAACTACAATACTTATCTAAATTTGTAACAAACATGCTTCTGTCGGAGTGGTTAGTTGGTTGTTTATATACGCAGGGTGTCAGGGGTCGACTCCTACCTCCATTGTTTCTTTTTCTTTATGCCAAAAATAATTCTCTTTGATAAACTTTGTATTTTTTTTTTTTCATGTATTAGCTATTATTTTTCAAAATAATTACTATAATTTGTATTAGTCAATATTTATGGATGATGTTCGGTATGCAGAAAATATGATTTCATATATTCTACTAAATGTTTCAAAATAAATAACTTCGTTCGTCAAAATTTATGGATGATGTGGGTATACGCAAAATATAATGTAATACATTCTATCAAAATTTAAATAAAATATCTAGATATTAAGACACGCGGCAACGCGCGGGCACTCCCACTCGTTATGTACAACTAAAAGAAAATTTAGGAATTAACCTATCAAATTTGGTCGTTAGACTTTAAAGGATAACTTTTTTATTTTATTTTTTGGTTTCTTTTAAACATTTTAAATATAATGTTATTTAAACTATTTATAAAAGAAAAAAAAATGGAGAAAAATATATTTCTTGAAAAATAACAATCTTAATATATAATAAAAAAGAGGCCTAAAATGCCACTTGACAAAATAACAACCATTAGATGGAAATCCAACTTTAATTTGAACTATTAGATTGTGACATTCGCGAATTTCTAAGTATATTTCTATCGTCGCGTATTCGTTTTATTTATTTATGTTCGTGTTTTGACCCTATTGTATTTCTTTTATGTTTTATCGTATTCGTATTTTATGAGTATCGTATTCGTATTTCTCGTATTTTATTGGGTATCGTTTTGTATTTTATGCGTATTTATGTTTATCGGGTATATATTATGTGATTCGAATCTTTATGTCAGGAACGTATAGTCTAAAGTGCCTTTAGTATAAGTCTAGTATGCTCTTATGATAAGTTTAGGGGAATTATGCCTTAATTATATGATTAAGATTAACGTTTAAAAAGTATTTCATTTCTAGTCCTTTCAGAAATTCCATTACAAAACTGGTCCTATGGGAATGTCCATTACAATTTTAGTCCTAAAAGTATCTCACCAACCCATTTGTCTTATTAGATATCTGATTCTTTTGTCTTTATCTTCATTTTTCACCTACTCACTCTCTCTATAAAAACACACACAACACACACACATAAACCCTCCTCCTTCTCTCTACATTTTCCGGCGATCCGACCGTTGAAATCCAAATCCGAGAGTAGATTATTGTTCACCATTATCATCTCTATCTATCCTCCGAATTTCGTTACGATCGGGTAAGTATTTCTCGGTTTTAGTTTTAAACTTTGTTATTTTGATTCAATACCGAAAATACCACTTTTCACCGTCAAAACTTGGATTTTATTTAAGATTATTGTTCCTAATCGTATTCTGGACATAGGGTTCCAATATGGGATCATTTAGATGCCTAAAACACTCAGAAATCGAATCCCGAATGCTATTTTTCGTAAAAACCCAGTTACATGCACGTAACTGAGTTACATGCACGTAACTGAGTTACATGCACGTAACTGAGTTACATGCACGTAACTGAGTTACATGCACGTAACTGAGTTACATGCACGTAACTGAGTTACATGCACGTAACTGATCTATTTTGCACGTAACAAACACCTATGGTCACGAAATTGCTTGTTACGCACGTAATTGTGCATCTCCCTCACGTAATTATGAATTACGTGACTTATAAGTCACGTAATTATGAATTACGTGACTTATAAGTCACGTAATAGTCCCCTTATGCACGTAATAAGCCTCTTGCACGTAATTCTTCTTGTTTATCACGTAATTATGGTCCTTTGTCACGTAATTGGTTTGTGGTTCACGTATTTAACTCTTGTTTGTCACGTATTACTTCCATGTCACGTAATACTTCCTTGTATAACACGTAACTTGATACTTACGTGACTTGTAGTGCACGTAAGTATGAGGATCACGTATCTAGTCTGCTGACTTTCCGAAACGTTTGTATTCCGTTATATCGATATTCCTTTGGTTATTTTAAAACCCGTATAAAACGTTAATCATTAAGGCATATCCCACTAGACTTAGAGATACTTAGACATGTTTATTTACGTGATGTTTAGGGCACTTAGACGTGGAAGCTTGATGGTATTATAGTATTTCCCGACATATCGTGATTTGGATTGCTTTGCTATCTGTGAGTTATTTCGCTGCCCTTTTTACCACTTTTACATTTTGGGCATGATTAGCGTTAACAAATGTATTTTATGGTATATTATTATGTATTATGGTATGTATTTTGGATATGGATGCCTTTAGGTTAGCATTACCCAACTTGTTCCGCCTTTGTGGCAGAACGAGGCCCCGTATACACACCTGTTAGCTTTTGGCCGTCGGTTGTATATATAGCGCTATATGGGTCTAACAAGCCCTCATTGTTAACACTATTGGATGATGGATGCGCCCTGTCCGTGTTAGCAATGTTATGACCGTATTATTGATTATCGAGGACAACCTAGCGTAATGCACTAGGTGGGGTTAGTTGCCAGTATTGTTGAGGTTCAGGTGTATCGTATTTACCGAAGGCTATGTTATTCTATCCAGTATGGTATTTATTTTATGGTATGATTATGGTATTTTATGAAATGAGTATGGTATTTTTATGAAATTATTATGGTATTTTTATGGTATATGTATGAGTATTTTATCAAAAGGTTTTGTATACTTCACGTATATTTTGAAACATCATTTTCAAATGACTTATCTTCAAATCAAAACACTTTTGGGTCAAAACGTATTTAAACTTTTCTACTATTATGTTTTTATTAACTATTGCGAATAATTCACCAACTTTATGTTGACGTCGTATTTTAACGCTTTTCAGGGATTTGAGGTTACTTTATGATGATATGCTTTGACTGGCTACGTGGATCTTTTGCTTGGAATTATTTTGCTTTGTATTAATTCCTTAGTATCCCAAACTCTGTAGCCGTATTTTGATATTATTCGGATGACTGTAATAAGTACTCTATCTCAAACTCTTTAATCTATGTTGATTATGTATTGCTTACTTATGTTAATGTAACCTTTGAATCTCTGATACCGTATACACTGCACACCTCGGTTCCGCCATTTATGCGGGGTGTGACAGAAGTTGGTATCAGAGCCAATGGTTATAGCGAACTAAGTGACTTTACGGAATCAATTAGACTATGACCTAGGCTTTTGGACCTATCTGATTTACTCTATGTGCGCATTTTCTTTCTTTTGTGGGCCTATATGTGATTTGCATGTTTTATGTGCTTTTGTTTTGCTTTTTATGCTTTGAGGCCTGCTCGTTTTAGTCGCACATACAGTTTATCGTTCTGATTTATTCCGCTTGATATTCGTAGAAGATGCCGCCTAAGAGAACTTCTACTAGGGCTACTCCTGCCGTCACTGCTACGAGAAAGTCGGCAAGGCGAGGTCGCGCCAGTGTGAGAGCGGGTGCTACGCCACAGAATACCACTGCTGCCCCCAATGCTACTTCTGCTACTCCGAACATCAGTCAGATGATTGCGGAGCAGATAGCAGCGGCGATACCAGTGATTGTGGCACAACTCAAGGAGACACCGGTGCAGGATGCCGATTTAGGGTTTGAAGAACCTGTGATGCCGAGTGTTGGATCAGAAGGTACGGCGTCTGGGCGCGATGGTTCCGATGTGGGTAGAGCAGTGCATGTGGGAGCTGGAGGACCGAATATTGTTATTGAAGATCCACCCAGAGGCTGTTCGGATAAGGCTTTTCTGGATTGCAGACCTACTAAATTTAAGGGTACTGAAGATGCGGTTGCTACCCTGCAGTGGTTTGAAAGGATCGAGTCGGTTTTTGATGTCTCGGGATGTGCTGAGGAGTGTAAGGTTAAGTATGCTACATTTTTATTCCAAGGTAAAGCCCTCACTTGGTGGAACTCGGTGAAACGGGTTCGGAGTCGAGCTATTGTTGCCTTGATGACTTGGGAGAATTTGAAGGTTATTATGAGGAAAGAGTATGTGCCGTCGTCTGAGACGCAGAGGTTGGAGAACGAGTTGTGGAACTTAACTATGCAAGGTGCTGATTTCCGCGGGTATGTGAACAGATTCTATGACTTGTGTGTTTTGGCTCCTCGGTTGGTCCGCACGGAGACTGAAAGAATCGAACGTTTCACTCATGGGTTGCCCCAGACTATGAGAGACCACGTTATTTCTCACCTTCCGAGTACTCTTCAGAGTGCGGTTGATATTGCTGGTCGGTTGACCGCAAGTGCGATTCGTGGTGGTACTCTCCAGCCAGTTCTGAGCCGAAGAGATTTTGGAAGATCTGAAAGAAGAGCTGTGGGCATTTTGAGGAAGAGAAGCCGTAGTCGTGATCAGAGACCTAAATTTCCTCAAGTATATGCTTTGACTGGTTCTGGAGCGGGTTATCAGGGCGTGCGCCCTAAGTGTGGTACATGCGGCAGTGCGCATGCAGCTAATGTGACGTGTTGGGTTTGTAAACGCTGCAAGAAGTTAGGCCACACTGAGCAGTTTTGTGAAAAAGTTACTGGAGCATGTTTTGAGTGTGGAGAAGTAGGTCACCGTCGTCATCAGTGTCCCAAACTTAAAGCACCTACTCCCCTTCCTACTCATGGTGCTGGTACTAGTGCAAGAGGAAATCCTGCTAAGAGCCGAGCTTTCGCCATGGAATCTTCTGAAGCTCATCAGGATCCCACTGTTGTCACTGGTACATTTCTTGTCGATGATTATCTTGCTTTTATTTTGTATGATTCGGGTGCCGATAGAAGCTTTATATCTAGTGACTTCCGTCCCTTAGTAAACCGTGCTTCTAGTCCTTTAGAGCCTGCTTATGAGGTAGAAATAGCCGATGGTAGATGTGCTTGTGTTAGAGAAGTTATTCGTGATATTCCCCTCGTATTAGCCGATATTCCTTTCTCCATTGACCTTATTCCTATGAAACTCGGTAGTTTCGATGTCGTAGTCGGTATGGATTGGTTAGCTAAGCATAAAGGCGAGATAGTCTGTTATGAGAAACTTATTCGTATTCAGAAGCAGGATGGAGATCAGTTGATTGTACACGGAGACAAGGCTGGGAAACGTCTTAAAGTCATCTCAAGTTTGAAAGTTCGCGAGTATGTCCGTCAAGGTTGTACCTTATATCTCGCTCACTTGGTGAAGAAAGATTCTGCGATGAAGATTGATGGTGTACCGATCGTTCGCGAGTATTCTGACGTTTTTCCCGACGATTTACCTGGAGTCCCTCCCCAGAAACAAACCGACTTTCGTATTGATCTTGTTCCTGGAGCAGCACCTGTTGCAAAAGCTCCGTATCGTTTGGCTCCTTCCGAGATGCTCGAGTTGTCGAAACAAATTCAGGAACTGGTCGATAAGGGTTTTATCCGTCCTAGTTTCTCCCCGTGGGGTGCTCCTGTTCTCTTTGTTAAAAAGAAGGATGGCTCCATGCGTTTATGTATTGATTATCGGGAGTTAAACAAGCTGACTGTGAAGAACCGTTATCCCCTTCCTCGTATTGATGACTTATTCGATCAACTTCAGGATTCTTGTTATTTCTCTAAGATCGATTTTCGCTCTGGTTATCATCAGTTGAGAGTTCAGGAAGATGATATACCTAAGACTGCTTTTCGTACTCGGTATGGTCATTATGAGTTCATGGTGATGCCGTTTGGTTTGACAAACGCCCCTGCAGCATTCATGGATCTAATGAACCGTATTTGTCGTCCGTATCTTGACAAATTCGTTATCGTATTCATCGACGACATTCTTATCTATTCCCGAAGTCGCAAGGAACATGAAGAGCATTTGCGTCTTGTTCTAGAAGTGCTTCGAAGAGAAAAGTTGTATGCGAAATTCTCTAAGTGCGAGTTCTGGTTATCCGAAGTTCAATTTCTTGGCCACGTGGTTAGCGCAAAGGGTATTCACGTTGATCATGCTAAGATTGAAGCTGTTAAGAGTTGGGTTGCACCAAAGTCACCGACCGAAATCCGTTCATTTTTGGGTCTTGCTGGGTATTATCGCCGATTCATCGAGAACTTCTCCAAGATCGCTTCGCCTATGACAAAGTTGACACAGAAGAGTGAACCATTCGTTTGGGGTTCCGATCAAGAGAAAGCATTTCAGATATTGAAGCAGCGGTTGTGTAACGCGCCTATTCTCAGTCTACCAGTTGGTTCCGAGAATTTTGTTGTTTATTGCGACGCTTCGCACAAGGGTCTGGGTTGTGTGCTTATGCAGAATGGTAAAGTTATAGCTTACGCTTCGCGTCAGTTGAAAGTCCATGAACAGAATCACACGACACATGATCTGGAGTTGGGAGCCGTCGTATTCGCATTGAAGATTTGGAGGCATTATCTGTATGGGACCAAGTGTACTGTATTTACCGACCACAAGAGTCTTCAGCACATATTCGATCAGAAGATGCTAAACATGAGACAACGACGCTGGGTTGAGTTATTGAACGACTATGATTGCGACATTCGCTACCACCCTGGTAAGGCGAACGTTGCTGCTGATGCACTAAGTCGTAAGGAAACAGTCAAACCAGTCCGTATTCGTTCTATTGTGATATCTACTCAGACGAGCTTGAAGGCTCAGATTATTCACGCACAGGAAAGTATTATGACAGAGGACCGTGCTAAAGAGGAAAGATTGTATAAGTTGGCGTTGGAACTAGAACCGAAGGAGGATGGAGTTCTGTATTTCCTCGAGCGTATTTGGGTTCCGATTAGTATCCGTCAGTTGATTCTGGACGAAGCCCATAAGTCTAACTATTCCATTCATCCGGGTTCCGACAAAATGTATCATGACTTGAAGGATTTCTATTGGTGGCCGGGTATGAAGCGTGAGATCGCCGAGTATGTTAGCCGATGTTTGACTTGTTCCAAAGTGAAGATTGAGTATCAGAAACCGTCTGGGCTACTCCAACAACCGAAGATTCCCGAGTGGAAATGGGAGCGTATTACTATGGATTTCGTTACGAAGCTTCCGAGATCTTCGAGTGGCTATGACAGTATCTGGGTTATTGTTGATCGTTTGACGAAGTCTGCTCACTTCCTACCGATTCGTGAGAATTATCCGATGGAGAGATTCGTGCGTTTATATATTGCCGAGATTGTATCGAAACACGGAGTTCCTGTATCGATTATTTCCGATCGTGATGTTAAGCGTCTGCGACGAAGTAAGATTCCGATTGTCAAGGTTCGTTGGAATTCCCTTTTTTGAGCTGAGTTCACATGGGAACGCGAAGATGAAATTCTGCGGAAGTATCCTCACCTTTCCCCCGGAAGTAGTACCAAGTGATAATTTCGAGGACGAAATTTCTTTTTACTTGGGGAGACTGTGACATTCGCGAATTTCTAAGTATATTTCTATCGTCGCGTATTCGTTTTATTTATTTATGTTCGTGTTTTGACCCTATTGTATTTCTTTTATGTTTTATCGTATTCGTATTTTATGAGTATCGTATTCGTATTTCTCGTATTTTATTGGGTATCGTATTTGTATTTTATGCGTATTTATGTTTATCGGGTATATATTATGTGATTCGAATCTTTATGTCGGGAACGTATAGTCTAAAGTGCCTTTAGTATAAGTCTAGTATGCTCTTATGATAAGTTTAGGGGAATTATGCCTTAATTATATGATTAAGATTAACGTTTAAAAAGTATTTCATTTCTAGTCCTTTCAGAAATTCCATTACAAAACTGGTCCTATGGGAATGTCCATTACAATTTTAGTCCTAAAAGTATCTCACCAACCCATTTGTCTTATTAGATATCTGATTCTTTTGTCTTTATCTTCATTTTTCACCTACTCACTCTCTCTATAAAAACACACACAACACACACACATAAACCCTCCTCCTTCTCTCTACATTTTCCGGCGATCCGACCGTTGAAATTCAAATCCGAGAGTAGATTATTGTTCACCATTATCATCTCTATCTATCCTCCGAATTTCGTTACGATCGGGTAAGTATTTCTCGGTTTTAGTTTTAAACTTTGTTATTTTGATTCAATACCGAAAATACCACTTTTCACCGTCAAAACTTGGATTTTATTTAAGATTATTGTTCCTAATCGTATTCTGGACATAGGGTTCCAATATGGGATCATTTAGATGCCTAAAACACTCAGAAATCGAATCCCGAATGCTATTTTTCGTAAAAACCCAGTTACATGCACGTAACTGAGTTACATGCACGTAACTGAGTTACATGCACGTAACTGAGTTACATGCACGTAACTGAGTTACATGCACGTAACTGATCTATTTCGCACGTAACAAACACCTATGGTCACAAAATTGCTTGTTACGCAAGTAATTGTGCATCTCCCTCACGTAATTATGAATTACGTGACTTATAAGTCACGTAATAGTCCCCTTATGCACGTAATAAGCCTCTTGCACGTAATTCTTCTTGTTTATCACGTAATTATGGTCCTTTGTCACGTAATTGGTTTGTGGTTCACGTATTTAACTCTTGTTTGTCACGTATTACTTCCATGTCACGTAATACTTCCTTGTATAACACGTAACTTGATACTTACGTGACTTGTAGTGCACGTAAGTATGAGGATCACGTATCTAGTCTGCTGACTTTACGAAACGTTTGTATTCCGTTATATCGATATTCCTTTGGTTATTTTAAAACCCGTATAAAACGTTAATCATTAAGGCATATCCCACTAGACTTAGAGATACTTAGACATGTTTATTTACGTGATGTTTAGGGCACTTAGACGTGGAAGCTTGACGGTATTATAGTATTTCCCGACATATCGTGATTTGGATTGCTTTGCTATCTGTGAGTTATTTCGCTGCCCTTTTTACCACTTTTACATTTTGGGCATGATTAGCGTTAACAAATGTATTTTATGGTATATTATTATGTATTATGGTATGTATTATGGTATGTATTTTGGATATGGATGCCTTTAGGTTAGCATTACCCAACTTGTTCCGCCTTTGTGGCAGAACGAGGCCCCGTATACACACCTGTTAGCTTTTGGCCGTCGGTTGTATATATAGCGCTATATGGGTCTAGCAAGCCCTCATTGTTAACACTATTGGATGATGGATGCGCCCTGTCCGTGTTAGCAATGTTATGACCGTATTATTGATTATCGAGGACAACCTAGCGTAATGCACTAGGTGGGGTTAGTTGCCAGTATTGTTGAGGTTCAGGTGTATCGTATTTACCGAAGGCTATGTTATTCTATCCAGTATGGTATTTATTTTATGGTATGATTATGGTATTTTATGAAATGAGTATGGTATTTTTATGAAATTATTATGGTATTTTTATGGTATATGTATGAGAATTTTATCAAAAGGTTTTGTATACTTCACGTATATTTTGAAACATCATTTTCAAATGACTTATCTTCAAATCAAAACACTTTTGGGTCAAAACGTATTTAAACTTTTCTACTATTATGTTTTTATTAACTATTGCGAATAATTCACCAACTTTATGTTGACGTCGTATTTTAACGCTTTTCAGGGATTTGAGGTTACTTTATGATGATATGCTTTGACTGGCTACGTGGATCTTTTGCTTGGAATTATTTTGCTTTGTATTAATTCCTTAGTATCCCAAACTCTGTAGCCGTATTTTGATATTATTCGGATGACTGTAATAAGTACTCTATCTCAAACTCTTTAATCTATGTTGATTATGTATTGCTTACTTATGTTTATGTAACCTTTGAATCTCTGATACCGTATACACTGCACACCTCGGTTCCGCCATTTATGCGGGGTGTGACATAGATCATTTTGATGATATCATCACTAATAATTTCATTTTAACCCTTTTATTTCAAATAATCTAACACTTGTATTTTAAATTAATTCTAAAAAAATACAAAACATATTTTTTCTTCAAACACATACACATTTTTATATAAAAAGAAACTAAAATTATTTTATTGTTTTACGAGTGTTTTACATATAAACGGAAAACATATCATATAAAAAAATCTTCTGTTCTTTTTCCCGTCCTATATACCCAATAATTTTAGTTTTTTTTATATATTATAAAAAGAAAATATAATTATTTTATTGTTTTACGAGTGTTTTGTATATAAACGAAAAACATATCATATAAAAAAATATTTTGTTTTTATTTCCGTCCTATTTACGCAATATTTTTTAGTTTTTTTATATATTATAATTATTTTATTTTTAATAAGGTTTTTTACACAGTAAATGTTTTATTTAACTTCACATTATTTAAGATAATCATTTTGTCTACATGACTAATAGTTTTCTATTAATCTTTTTATATAAGCTATATGTTATTTGTTAACATTATATATTTTTTGATATAATTCCCCGCGTATTAGCGCGGGTCAATAAGCTAGTATAATATAAAATATAGTTGAGAATTCCGACTGTTTTAGTTGATGGCTCATGTTTAGGTCGATCCAAATGATTTTGTTTCAATTTTGTATAGGGTTTGGTTTGTATTACTAGTTCAAATCGATTTTTTTTTAATTAATGAACTTTAGAAAGTTGAAATAAAGAGAGAGAAAGAAAGATAAATAATAGAGAGAATGTCACAAATTGTCCTTGTGGTTAGGCTGTTTTTCACGTATTGTCCTTTTCGGAAAAACTTAGCACATATTATCCTTTTGTTTTTTAAATTTATCGTCTGTGATCCTTCCGTCCAAATCCGTTTAAATTAAGCCGTTAAGTGGCCCCATGTACCTGGCACATGAGGGTAAATGAGTCTTTTTCTGTGAAGCTTGTAAATCTACCACCATGGTGTGCCTGTAAATCTACCACCATGTCTTTTCATTTATCAAGCTGCATACCTTCTCCATAACATATTAGCTTTTATTTATTAACTTATAAAATAAACAATTATACATTACAACACATAAAGATTAAAAGTAACACACGATAAACAAAAGTTTCAGTCCCTAAATTAACCATCGAAATTCACCATGATGATTATCCCATAAAAATCACTACCTATTTGAGTCAAACAAGCTTCCATAACTTTTCATTACATGTTTTTGCATCAGTTACTTTTGTTTTAGTGATTGCGATTAAATTTAAAGCGCATTTATATCCAACCTTCACCTAAAATATCATCAATTCTTATGTTTCCGTCTAAACTAAAAACATTGAGCAGGCGCAAATGCCTAACACTGCACGCATACAAAGCAACACTCGATTTTACAGTAGAAAATGCTTATTGAAACTAGTTATTACATATTACTAAATCATATAAGTAGTTTAAACAAAGCAGCTTCCGAGCTTCTTATTCAAAACGCGTATCTAATTCTATCTTATCATGTCACCATATAATTATGTAATGAAGCAAAAGAAAAAAAAATTGTGAGAGTATAAATCATACCATATTGCTCATATATCTTTGTTATCCATTCAGCATCTAAGTTTTTATCTCGAAATAGCATTCGAAAAGCATCATCTCCCATGGTTGATTTGTTCTGTCAATGGACGATTGGAAATTCTAGGGCACGAAAAGGGGAAAAAAGAGGGGTAATTTCAATTTAATTCAAACAATGGTCTGTCACGTGGGGGAGATAACACAGAAAAAGACTCATTTACCCTCATGTGTCAGACACATGGGGCCACTTAACGGCTTAATTTAAACGGATTTGGACGGAAGGATCACAAACGATAAATTTAAAAAACAAAAGGATAATTTGTGCTAAGTTTTTCCGAAAAGGACGATACGTGAAAAACAACCTAACCACAAGGACGATTTGTGACATTCTCTCTAAATAATAAGTAATAACAAATGTTAAGAGGAAAACTTAGTTGTAAAGAAATCATAAGTGTGCCATCTCATGTGCCTAAAAAGGATAAAGGATGATAAAGATAATTTTATGGAAGTGTTTTCCAAATTCGTACACCAACATTGTGTTTTAAAGAATTTTTTCCGAAGAAATAGAAAGAAAGAAAAAGACACCAACATTTTGTTTTAGAGAATTTTTTTTCTGAAGAAATAGAAAGAAAGTAAAAGAAGTAGGGAGGAAATAAAAATAAAAACGTGTTCCTGGGTTTTTAAGTGAATAGAAGAGAAAAAAACTGGAAAGAAAATTAGGTTTCATTTTTCTCCCCAAACATTCCTTCCAAAAGTGATAGGATTTGGATAGAAAATATATTTTGAACATTACGCAAATTATCTTTAACCAAATAGATATCTCTTACATACATGTCTATCTTTTTTCATATTTATTCGAAATTACAACCAAATCTAATCGAATTGCGAAATTATCCATATTTTGTTATTTGGTCTGTTTTTACACAAGTGAATTTTTTTTAAATAATCTATCATATACTTGTTTTCTCTTGATAATTATATTAGCTACTAGTAAGATGTTCGAGCATAAGAAAAATCTTACAATGAGTTGATTAGAATAGAATTTGGGTTGCATATCCATTCTAACCAATCAAGGTTTACAAGTTTGGTTGATCTACTTGAGATCCATAAAAAAAGAAAAAGCCCTAACATTATCATCATAAAGTCGTTTCGAGGTATTTTTTAGCCAAACACCATGTCATTGCGAAATCTCCAAAGAAACCATATTCTTGTTTCGACCAACACATCAAAAAGTATTCTCTTTTCCTTTGATATTGCGACGGTTTGTGCCAAGTTGAGAAGTTCTTCAAGGTTAGATATAACAAAAGGTTGCATATTTCACCACTTAAAGATAAAACTCCAAAGCTTTTTAGCAAGATGACAATGGATAAAGATGTGGCTTTCCATTTCTTGGTCTTCATTGCAAGAGGGGCATCTAGTCGAATGAAGATCAATTCCTCTAGCATCGAGATTGACTCTAGTTGGGAGCCGACCATTAAAATTTCTCCATGAGTTAATGTTAACTTTGGCCGGAAGAAGCTTACTCCCAAAAGTAAACTTTATTCTCCCCAAGAGAGTTATTGGGCAACGATTTTTCATCGATCAATTTTCGCATGACATTAACAATGTCTCTAGACGGGTCAATTATCCATACCCACTTATCACTAACAACATCAAAACCAAAATCCTTTGTTAGTTCTATAAGCTCAACCAATTCTGCTAATTCATGCCCACTGTTAGAATTTCTTCTCCAAGCCCAATTATGAAGATGGGTCAAATTTTGAAATGGTGGTTGTTGGGCTTCCACAAAAGTATTGGTAGTGCTGCTCAAAGTTTTGAAACAACACATGCTGGACATTTTGGGACAGAACTAGTTTCTAAAAACATACCCTAAATCATTATTTTGATGATCATTTTGATTCAAATCAACATAAAGTCGGTTTCGAACAGTAGTTCTATATCATTTTCCAAGGCGTAAAGACGTGGATATTCCTCTTTTAAAACCATTCCACCCACCCAATTATCATGCCAAAAAACTTATATCATTACCATCACCGACCTTTCTCTTAAAAGGAGAAAACAAATTTATGATGTTTTTTATGAGATGACTAATGATATGTTTCCACGTACCCGATTTCAAAGTGAAGTTGGAGTTAAGTCTAAGAATCCTACCGTCTCGACCATGAATCGATTTAATAATCTTACTCCAAAGAGCATTTGGTTCAATACGGAATCGCCATCACCATTTTGCAAGCATTGCTTGATTAGAAGTATAAAGGCTACTGATAGTGCTCAATTATATACATATATTTACGCGATATTTGTTATGTTTCGAGTCAAAATCGTGATGGTTATGCTCCGTTCTACTTACATTTTGTGTAAAGTGTGTATTTACGTGTTACATGTTGGTTTGGAGAAAGAAACGTCAAGATATGCCAAAATAATGCGAGAAAAGGAGCAAAATGCAAACAACGGCCGTCTGAAGGCCCACTGCGGCTTTTATGGCACTTACAAATTTTCAATTATGACATCAGTTATTGGCATTGGAAAGGTTTCTCTTCGTGATTATTTACTACAACTTGAAGGGAAGAAGAGGATAATCGATTTTGGGGGGATTTCTTGGAGCGTGGAGAAGATAATCATTGGCAATTCACGATTCAAGCATCAATTTTATCTCGAATTCAATTACAAGCAAACTATCACTTACGGTTTTCATTTCAATTGAGCTTTTATACTCAATCTTTCATCAACAATTCGGTATAATTATGAATTCTTATTTTGGTTTATGTTTCATTACAATTATGAGTAGCTAATTTCTCTAAACGTTTGCTTGAATTTGTGACCTTATGTTTTGATTAATTTTGAGTGTGAAGTGTCTGATAGATGTGTGTTGGTTAATTGAAAATCCATTTGGGTTTAGACTTTATTTTATTATTAGATTACATATATTCTCTATTTGGTATAAAACTTGGGTATTTGAAAAGAGCTCGAGAATTGACTAAAATATTGAAGGAAATATTCGACCGGTCTTTAGTTGATATAAGTTATCGATATTCGGAAGGAATCGGTAATAGTAGTCGAAATAACAAAGTTTAAACACGAATGCTAGTTTATAAGTACAAGAAATCGGTTTAGAAGACTAGTAAACTATCCGAAAGGAAGTTTAATAAATTAATTCTTGCACATCAACTTGGTTCTTAAGGCGTAGTTATTTGAGGTGTCTACATATTCGAAATGAGTGGTTTCACGTTGGGTAATTATAGATAACTTGGTATTCGAAAGGAACTCGGTTTTATAAAAGAAGTAAATCAAACATTTCATTATCTTAGAAGAAGTCATACATTAATGAACGGTCCAAGCAAATGTCCTTTTAAATTTTGATTATTAAAATAATTTGGAAGTGTTACTTTTAAATCTCGATTTTAAAACAATTTCTAAGTGTTACTATTATCTTAGAAGAAGTCATACATTACTTGTTTATTTGTTTAGCTTAAATTCTCAATTTACTCAAGTCCCTGAGTTTGAACCCGAACTTGCCCAAAACTACAGTATAATCGACAATGATACACTGCCCGGTGTTGTAGTCTAGAGTGAGATTTTCGGAAAACTAGATTTAACACGTCAGCTGCCAATGTCAAGACCTCCGTTTTTTAGAGAAGATAGAATTTTGTTCCATACCACCAAAGAGATTTTCTTGTCTTCTAACGAACCACCCCAAAAGAAACATCTTCTAATACTTTCCATTTTTTTCAACACCTTCTAAGGAGCCTTAAATAAGGAGAAATAATAGGACCAAGACTACCAAAAACAGACTTGATTAGAATTAATTTTCCTCCAAATAATAAGGTTTTCGTCTTTCAAGTTCACAAATAATAAGGTTTTGATATGAATTTATTTTTCTTTCTTTTCTCTCCAGATACTTTCAACTCGGAAACATATTTTTGAAAAAATAATCATCTTTCTTCTCACTTCTTTTCTCTTAAATTATTTTCTTTTCACTTCTTTTCTTCTCACACTAAACTCAATAACATGATGCAAGGGAGATGGGATCATGGGTGAGATGGGTTTTGTATATATACAAAATTGTGCTTTTGATTTTTGGTATTTATAACAATTAAAACTTATCAATCTAATATGTTTTTCTAATATATGTCATCGATAGAGGTGGTAATTTAGATCGAGTTCGTGTTGTTAGGTTCGGGTTAGCAAGTTGGCAGTCTGAAATTACTCAATCTGAATCTAACCCACTAATATAATAAGGTTATCGGGTTAGCAGGCTTTTGCGTTAAAATTACTCAACCCGAACTTAACTCATGTAACCCGTTTATCAAATATGTTAGTAGATTGACGAGTTGGTTTCAGGTCAAACGGATCGTTTCGGATTAATAGAGTCAAAATTGATTTCATTTATGAATAAGAACTAGTTAAGTTCTTAATATTTGTAAGAGTTTATTTATAAATAATTATATTTGATTTTAATTTATATCAATATTAAATTTTATTATAAGGATGTAAATTTAATTCAGTTATTATACTATTATATAAAATATATAAGACTTATAATTTTAAAAACTAAATTTTCAAAGAAAGAAATCTTTACCATTTATTTTTATAAATTAATTCAAAACATTTAAAGTTTAAATACAAAGTTAACTGAGTTTAATAAATAACTTTTATAAATTATAGATAATTTATTAAACTATTAAAATATAATTTAATTTATAGTGTTTAATTACTATTTAATATAAAAAACAAATAATGGTAATATTTATTATTTAATTAATACAATAAACATATTAATAAAATTGATAACCATTTAATTAAAATAATAAACTCTCAAAGTAATAAATTTTAAAATTTTTTAATTACCATAGTTTTTAAATAGAGTTAGCCAGTTTAAAACCAACTAGAGAATCTCTCGTGCTTCGCACGAGTTCGATTACAGTTCATATAAAAAAAACCCCCTTTCATCAACGTGTTTCCCATAACCTCCGTCGTATGCAAGATGAGGCCATGGTTCGTGCCCGGGTATGGGCTGAGGGTGTTTTTTTGGGTTTTTTTGGGCTTCGTTTGGGCTTATTATTGTTGGGCTTCCACGTCTTTTTTATTTCTTACTTATCGTAACTTTTTTTTACTTTAAATAATACTTTTACGATCTTCCATCCCATCAGCTCCGGATCAAGTCATTGATCGAAGCGAGAAGAGGAGAGGATGTCGTTTATCCTACTCCGGATAAAACGACTTGACTTTTTGTTTATTTACTTTTTTATCGAAATATAAATGTAGCTATTTGCTAAAACGATGCCGTTATTTATTATTAATCTGAGTAGATGTTGGTATTAGTTGAATCCAAAAAAAATTATGAGGGGTAGAAAGCGTAAAAGTATTATTTAAAGCTGAGGGGGGGAAAACGCAAAAGCATATAAAGTGCAGACAGGAAAAGCTAAAAGTCGTTTAAAGTTTAGGGTGAAAAACCGTTAAAATTTTTAAAGTTGAGGGTGAAAAAGCGTTAAAGTCTTTAAAGTTGAGGGTGAAAAAGTGTTAAAGTTTTTAAAGTTGAGGGGGAGAAACCGCTAAGTCTTTAAAGTCGAGGGACTAAAATGAAAAATGCCAAAACATTAAAAAACATTATTTTGGCACACTTCCATAGGAGTTTTTGTAATTTAAATAGGGGGATAATATCATCTTTAAAAATTAAACATTTGTAATATCGTATTTGAATTAATGTTTTATATTTATTTGTCGTTTTTGCATAGAAGTTCGTTTCTATCCTATATATAAACATATTGATTTGTTTATCTATCAGTCACATAATACGAATACGGTACTAGTTTCAAATATACGGTACTAGTTTCAAATATGTAGGTTGATTTTCTTAAAACATCTATCAAAAGAGAACGAAAAAAGAACCTTTATAAAATCAAGGGGCACATGGAGAGTAGAGGTTAGTCAAATCAAAAGCAACATTTCACTTCTTTATCTACTTATTTAATTGAATCTTTTGTTCGTATACTCACATGTGTCAAAAATCATATTTAAAGAGATATTTGTTTTAAATTATTTTTGGGCACGTGGTTTGTCGTGAAGCAATACCGTGACGATAAAAAACAATATATTATAGAAAACAACGATTTTGACTGACCCTATGCAAATATTATAAAACTTTAATGCAGCTTTAAAAAACAATATGATTCTTATTTTAAGCGTTAGGTATCTCAATTTATTTTTTAATTTTTAGATTTATTTATCTTTAACTAATAATAACATATCTTTAATCTTTAATTTTTAATAAAACAGTGAAATTAAATATTCTATGACAAAATAAAATTCCATTATATGGGTTAACTTTTTTTTATTTCAACCGTTAGATTAAATTTATGATGTAAGTAGATAGTGTTTTTATCTTATAGTCTTTTACATTACATAATTATATTTTTTTTTTATTCCATCTTCACCTAAATAAAAAACACTAGTCTCTTATGTTAATCCTTATTTACTTATATTATCGTTCAATTTGGATTATGATATAGCTTATAGTTATTCTAAAATCTTTTAATATAAAATAGTAAAACATGTGAATAAACGTAAAGATATAATTGTTAATTGTTATTATAACCATAAACAATATGTGTATAAACGTAAAATTATGTATGTCATTATACGTATAACATCGTCTTCTTATAATAACTTAGAAAACATCTATCTAAACATAAAGTTTACGACTCAACTTTTGTCTATATTTGTCCATGTTATCGCGGGACAATAATCTTGTTATTTACGTAAGAAAGATAAGTTTAAACTGCAAACTAGTAGAATAAAACAAATATATACTAATTTATTCGTACAAACTTCTACTCGTTTACCTTTGTTTGTTTATAATTTTATCATAGAGATTTTCCACTCTTCTCTGAATATGATAATCTCTTTTCACCTCTGAACCCTATACAAAGACTACATTTAAAACATATTTGTTACCAACAAACAAAAAGGAAAGCATAGGTTTTGTTGTCAAACAGTAAAAAGTAGCTTATCTTAGAGCACCCGGAGTGATAATGAGTGACAATGTGGGTTGTGGTGGTTGTGGGGAAAAAGCTGATGACGTGGCAGTGAGAATGTGGGTTGTGAGATTGTTATGATAGGGAGGGTTGTGGAGGTTGTTGGATTATTTTATTATTTTTATTTTTTTTCTTAAAACATTAAATAAAAGATAAATAAATAATTAAAAGAATATAAAATATTAAAACTTAATAATTAAAACATTAAATAAAAGATAAATAAATAATTAAAAGAATATAAAATATTAAAACTTAATAATTAAAACATTAAATAAGATAAATAAAAAAAAATACAAATAATTAAGACAAAAACAAATAATTAAAACAATACAAATAAAAGCTAAACTAATTCATCCCGTATTTTTCTAGGATTTTTATTTTCTCCGCTTCGACCCAAGCCGCTTGTGCCGGCGGCATCCCCTCCGTGCTTTGTTGAAGAAACATCATATCGTCTCTTCTTGCACTAGAGTAAGCCGCTTCTTCTTGTCGGATAGCCGCTTCTTCTTGTCGCATAGCCGCTTGTTCTTGTCGGTGGAGGGTTTTCGCCTTTATTTCCGCCGTTTGCTTCTTCGTCTTCGTAATCTTCTTCAGGTGTGTCGCGATGAGCCCGGAAAGAGTCGAGGACGAAGATGTTTGCGCCTTATCGGAGGCGTCGGATGATTCCTTTCTTTTACTACCTCTCTTTTTCCCTGGAGGTCGTTGTTCTACATCATCCGCAAATATATCGTCCCCGGCACCAACGTCGTCGAGGTTGACGGTATCGAGTGGAGGGTCTATCTTGACAAATGCGCGCCATCTGCTGTGATCCCTCCAGATTTCCCAGGCCTTGTCATGCCTAAACGTCGAATGCTCGGCCTCATAGTACATTTGCCGAGCCGCTTTGTAAACCGCATGGTCGTCAGTCCCGCTTGTTCGATTTCTTACCGCCTCGACATGGTGGCCGATAAAAGCCTTGACCAAGGCACTCATCGCCGTAAACTTGGAGTTGAGGGACTCCTTTCCTCTCTCCGACAATCCTAGCTTCGCCGCCTCTTTGTTGTAACCCTCAACGATCCGTAGCCAAAATCGAGGTCCGGGTTGGGCGTTTCCTACCCCCTCATCTTCCGAGACCGAGCACCACATCTCCGCCAAAAGTTCCTCCTCTTGGCCGTCCATGCAATCTTTTTGCACACCTTTTTCTTTTTCGACGTGGACTGTCGTGCCGCGGTTACTTCGACCACATCGTCCGTTTCTTGGACGATTTCTTGGGTTTCTGGGACACAAGTTTGTGTTTGTTGAGTTTGTGTTTGATGGGTTGGAAAAGTTTGGGGAAGAAAAGTTTGAGATTGTGAGAGAAGTTGTTGATGCATGGCGTATTGGTCGGGAGTGAACATTTGTTGTGGGTATTGTGGGTATTGTGGTGGTAGAGGTTGTTGCGTTAAAAAAGTGTTTAGAATATGTTGGGATTGTTGTGGCGAAAAGTTTGGAATTTGGAGAGGATATAGGGCGTTTGTTGTGCCAGTTGGGGAAACCGGATGGTGTTTGTGATTGTGGCGTCGAGGGATTGTTTGTGTTTGTTTGGGGAGCGTTTGATGAAAACGAAGACATTTCGTGATTTTTTTGGGTTTGGGTATGAGATTGAATTGGATTAAGAATAAGATTGTTAAAAGAAGGTGTGATTGTTTTGGTTAAAATGGGGTTGTATTTATAGGTGAAATTGGTTGGTAAAAAAAAAATAAAAAAATAAATAAATTAATTAATATATTTAATATTTTGACCGTTGGGGTGAAAAAAAAAGAAAAAAAAAATAAAACTCGACAACGGCTCGTTGTAGGCACAACGGTCGTGTGAGAACGAGCCCACAACAAGCCAGGTCGGTATGATAACGACCACAACGGTCGTTGTGGGTGGAGAACGAGGCGAGAATTGCCCCCACTCCGGGTGCTCTTAGTTCAACTTTCATTTACAAAATGTATAATTTCGATGACAATAATGAAGAAGAGTCTATAGAACAACGTCTTCTTAAGTTCAAAATCGACTATTATTTGAAAAAATGTTTAGAGTTAGTAAGGAGTTTCACCTTTTTATATTGGGTAAAAGTAAAAAAATGAGTTAATTACATAATTGGTCCCTGTGTTTGTTCCAATTTAACGGGTTCAGTCCCTGGGTAGAAAATCGTTCGGGTTCAGTCCCTGGGTCATCAATTTGGCTACAAGAATAGTCCCTCGTCTACCTAAAATGACTAAAATACCCTTAAATTATTTAAAATACATTTTATTTTGTATTTTTTGTTTAAAAATATGTCTAACGTGAGCAGCACCTAACACACACACACACACACACACACACACTCTCTCTCTCTCTCTCTCTCTCTCTCTCTCTCTCTCTCTCTCTCTCTCTCTCTCTCTCTCTCTCTCTCTCTCTCTCTCTCTCTCTCTCTTCTCATCTACATTTCTCCCCCTTTCATCAAACCCGCAATTTCATCGAACCTGCAAATCAATCCCCAAACTTGCAAATCAATCCTTCGCCACCAGGTACAGCGGCAGAGTCACAACGAAAAACAACAACGGGCAACCCTTCGCCGTCGAAGTAACCATCCCAACCACCCAACACCATGACTCTCGAGGCTACCCCTCCCACGCCGTGACCTAATATGCAAAATCACAAACATTCTCAGAAATTCCAAATCGCCAAACCAATTCACCAACCTCTCAGAATATCTCCAAACCCTAACCCTAACCGTCTCGGAAGCTTCGGAAATCCTCAAATCACTCATATCCTCATCTCTAGCTCTACAATTCTTCCGATTCTGCGCTACTTCAATCCCTAAGTTCTGGCACGATTGTTTTACGTATAATCGAATGATTTTGATTTTATCTAGCTCGATGTTACCGGACCGGATGGAATAAAAATTGAAAATTTAGGGTTCGAATTTGATGAAATTGGGGGTTGATTTTTGGTTTGGGTTGTGTAAAAATCAATTGATTTTTGATGGTTTGGATTTTTGAGGATTGATTTTTGGTTTTGGTTTGATGAAATTGGGATAGGTTTTTTGGTTGTTTTTTTTTTTGCTTTGATTTGGGGATTGGTTTTTGGCTGTTTTTTTTTTTTTTTTTTTTTGCTTTGATTTGCAATTGGGATTTGCAGGTATGTTTTTTTTTTTTGGGGGGGGGGGGGGGGGGGGGGGGGGGGGGGGGGGGGAGGAAAAATCAAATTGCATGTATTGGGAAATTAGTTTTTTATTTTTTATTTATTTTTTTAATTGATAGATAAATGAATATTTATTTATTAAGGGTATTTTAGTCATTTTAAGTGACAAAAGGGACCAAACGTGTAACCAAACATATGCCCCAGGGGCTCGACCCGAACGATTTGTGACCCAGCGACTGAACCCGTTAAATCCGAACAAACACAGAGACCATTTATGTAATTAACTCTAAAAAAAATTCATACGAACTTTCTCATTTGTAGCGTTATAATAAACTAACTTCCGATAATACTTGTATAATACATGTACTTTCAAAATCCGTCAGTATATGATAAAAAATTTCAAAATTTTGTTGACTTTTTACTGGTTACCGTTGAATTTGTTTTAACCACTAATTTTTATTTTTTTTAGTCTTATTGATTTATAGGGTAAAAGTTAAAAAAAACTATACGAACTTTCTCATTTGTAGCGTTATAATAAACCAACTTCCGATATTACTTGTATAATACATGAACTTTCACAATCCGTGAAAATATGATAAATTTGTAACCGGTTACCTGCAATGCTTCCAACAAGGCATCCAAGTCAGATTATTGATGACATGTCATACAAGTCAGATTTTTTTTTTTTTTTTTTTTTTTTTTTTTTTTTTTTATTTTGAATAACTAATTAAAAATGCTACATTAAAAAAAAAACCCCATGATTTATGCAATATATATAACCAATAAATTATTAGTTGTTTATTTATTGGTCATATTTATTGCATAATTCATGTTTTTTTTCTAATGTAGTATTTTTAATTAGTTATTTAAGATAGAAAAAAAAAATGTGACGTGTAGCTGATGTGTATGATATGTCAGCAATAATATGTCGTGGATGCCTTGTTGGAAGCATTGCAGGTAACCGGTTACAAATTTACCATATTGTCACGGATTTTGAAAGTTCATGTATTATACAATTATTATCGAAAGTTGGTTTATTATAATGCTACAAATGATAAAGTTTATATAGTTTTGTTGACTTTAACACTTTCATATTTCTTATATTCCGGATACCATCATCAGTAATATAATCCAATATGGAAACAAATGGCTTGTTAAACTTCACTTTTTGTTATATAATTAATCATCCGATAAGTTTTACATTTTTTCTAAATTTATTCCCCCCTTTTTTGGCATTGCTTTCTCACATCGTATTTATGATGCTGGAAAAATGATTTCGGAAAATAGACATCGAAAAAACTTTGTTGAAAAGAGATGCCGGAAAACGAATTTGGAGAAGGGATGCCTGAAACGATGTCGAAAAAGATATGCCTGAAAAATAATGTCGGAAAAGTTAAGTCGGAAAAAATAATGTCGGAAAGCTATGTAGGAAAAGCGATACCAAAAAGTGTGATGTCCGGAAAAGAGGGATATATTTAACAAAAATATGAAGTTTAATGGATGAACGACCTTTGTGTAACAAACGAGGTCAAATTAACGAAAATTTAATAGTCGGTCCCAAAAAAGGATCATTCGTGTAACAAATTTAAAAAAAAAAGATTAATAGTGTAATAAAAAACGTAATCAGAATAAACGGTGAAAGTCGTATAAATTAGATGGATTATTCATGTAATTAAATCTATTAATAAAGTTTCGATAATGTCTCTTGTGATTGTGGTTAGAAAATTAAGTGTTTCATTTTCTTATGCCTTGATGAGCACCCATCTCTTAATAAGATTAATTTATAGGTTTATATTTTAAGCTTATTACTAATGAAATTCCTTCTTCTTAACATCTTTCAAAAGATATATGAGATAATGAGAAGTCTTACACGCTAATCAAAAAATTCATAGAGACAAAAGGTAGCTATCCTATTTAAAATAAACGTGCATTCATACATACGAAGTTATATCTACCACATGATAAGATTCCTTTCAATACTATATAATAAGAGTAATATTAAAATTTAGATGCACCATTATTGTACTTATTAAGTTTTTTTTTAAGAAAACGTCCAATCAAACTTTATTTATTAATAATTCAAATTATTAAGTTTAATTATTATTATTATTATGTAGTTATTACAAATCACATTATTATTAGTATTATTATCTCACTGTTTTTTTATTTATATATTTTGGACTTAAGTTGCAAGTTGGATGGCAATTAAATTAAAATAATATGAGGCCTAAAGATTTAATTAAATTATTAAAAAAGTGAAAGGAAGTGACACTTTAATTTATAAGAGAATGTCACAAGTCGTTCTTGTGTTTGGTTCGTTTTTTATAAATTGTTATTTTTATTTTTTTTAGCATTAACCTTCCTTTAGATATACCTTTTTATCATCGGCAGTTCGGGAAAGGCGACCAATAAAGTTATATACTATTAATGAGAAAATATATTTGTAATTTATCTTTTAAAATATTCTATTATGTGTTGTTACTTTTATCCCACATTGATGGGTGAGTTAAACGAAACTTTGTTTATAGGACAAAATTTACAACAAATGTTTGAAAATCTTTGTAGGACAAAATTTACACATTTGGATCATTTCTTTTACAATAATTATTATTATTATTTTTATTAATTTAAATACTAATCATGTAATTAATTGAATAATTATGAGATTTAGTAATCATTATTATCAATTTAAACATTTATTTCAGAGCTACAAATTACCACTAATAGTAAGTTTTAAAAGCTTAATTTTAAGAGTATTCTAAAATTAGAATACATCAAATTTGTTTTATAGAGTAATATAGATGTAGAATAAATTAGAATCATATAATTAAATATTAACATAATTATTTACTATATTTTCATCATTTCTTTTAAAAATCTAATTAGTATTATTATTTTTTATTAATTTGAAAACTAATCATGTAATTAATTTAACAATTATGAGATTTAATAATCATTATTATGAATTTAAACATTTATTTGAGAGTTACAAATTACCACTAATAGTATGTTTTAAAAACTTTATTTTAAGAGTATTCTAAAATTAGAATACATCAATTTTGCTTTATAGAGTAGTATAGATAAGTCGCATTTGAAACTTAAGTCAATATACGCTCAGGATGTCCTTATTCATCCAGCCACCTAAGGTCATCCAATCTAAGATCGGTTGGTAGAAAGCTTGTTAATGAGTTTCATAAAAAAAAAAAAAGTTACGAAATTTAAATACCTTATAAACTTCAAATGAAGTTAAGTCATAAACTTGCACTAATAAACCAATTGTGTTTCAAAACCTTTTCTAAACGAGTTTGATGACCACATATTTACAAATGCAAAAACAAAGAAATAATGAGATATGAAAATAGAATAGGGAAATCGTTTTGCTACTACAAAAATGATAACTAAAATTGTGTATTTAACTAGATAACAACGATGGATAATTAGTTGAGTACTTAATTAAGATTTGGGCTATATCTATAATATTATATTTATTACGTATTGTCGAGTATACCCACGGGTATGGTATACGGGTATGACGGGTTCGCCGGTCGGATTTATCGGGAGTTTATAACTAAACCCAAACCCACCCATGTCCTACGAACGAGTATGTTTTTTTTACCCACAACCTCACCCACGCGAGAAAATTCACGGGTTTTTTCTCGCCCATTTTCATCCCTAGATCCAAGAAACTGTAAGCTATTCCAACTCAGGTTATTTTTAATTCTTGTTTACAATCAAATCTTTTTAGCGATTTTTCTGAATCATTTATTTTCAAATCGATTAGTTTTTAAGGAACGTGACGATTCAGTCACACCCAAGGTTCGAAAATTCTGTGACAACCGTCACTCTCTCCGTCTTAGTTTGTCTAATATGCCTGTAGATCAGTACCGCATTTTACTGAAAAATTTAAAACTTGATTATTACTACTGTTACGAGATTAAAAGTTACGTTTTCAAGTATAAGATGACTTCTATGTTATGTGTGTATAATTGTTATGATGCTTTCGTTAGTTAAGTACACAGTAGATAGTTCCCTAGTCGAGCTCCTAGATGAATTAACGGGAAATTTATGTCTTCGTACTATAAGTGGACTTGGGTATATCTAAGATTATATATCGTTTAAGAATATCTAATTATATATTTATATCAATTTCTTATTTATCGCTCGTTTCTAGATTACGTCTATCACTTTACTTTTACGTCTCATTGGACATTCGTTTTCTAGTTTTTCCTTCACCGAGTTAAAAATTGGTTGTGGTTCATATTTGGTTAAAGGATTGGGCTTTGGCTTAGTCTTGACAAATAACTAGACCCAACCCATCAAAATTAATCTTAACAATTATCTAATAATACTTAAACCTAATTAACAAACCCTAAACCTCTTCTTTTCTCCTTTTTCCCGTCACCCTTGCAGCCCCCCTTTGCAGTTTTTTTTCTTCTTTCAATCGGCAGCCACCTCCCCTCAATTCCAATCGTCGTTTTCAGCCACCAAGGAAGGGATTTTCGATACTTCTTCTTCATTCATCATCGGATTAAACCTCCATCTTAACAAGGTAACAATTTCGTTTAATTGTTGTTTTGATTTCAGCCGAAAAACACTAATTCTGGATTCCATGAAATCGGTTGCTAACGAGCTTTTTCTTGTGACCGATCACAACAACCTAAACCATCAGTATCCTCCTTTTTCTTCACCAAAACCGTGGATCCTATCAAGGTAACCAGATTTCGTTTTTTTTTTGTTACCTTGGACATTGGCCGAAAACCATAATTTAGGATTTTCAATTTCATTGTATTCGTTTTGTGTTTCAGCCACGAAATCCAACATCAGGTTTTGATTCTACCTCTTGACAAACTAATCAAAATCATCTTTTATAGGTTTGTGTAATTCCGAAATCTTTTATTTCATTTCTGTTTAATCAATTTCATGAAAACGTGTATTGTGTTTTTAGTTATCAAACTCTAAGTCGATTGTTTAAATTCTGAGATTTGTGAACTGTTATTGCATCCCCGATCACATCCTTAAAATCTCAGTTTCGACCTCGTTACAATCTGATCTAAAACGTCTCTAAAAGGTTTGATTGTTCGTTTCATAAACCGTTCACTAATTACTAAGCTAGCCGATTCTTTATATATGTATATGTATAAACCGATCTTTGTTGCTTTCTTTGGTGTCCTTATGATCTGTTTTGTGGGTTCACTACGGGTGGTATTTCGGTGAGCTCGTTTTGGATGTTTATAATCTGGTCTAACAGTGTTACTGAGCGTAATCTGGTCTAACAGTGTAACTGAGCGTAACTAACAGTTACACTGAGTGTAACTAACAGTTACACTTAGTGTAACTAATAGTTACACTTAGCGTAACTAACAGTTACACTAAGTAACGTAACCAACAGTTACACTAAGTAACGTAACCAACAGTTACACTACCTAACGTAACTAACAGTTATGTTGAAAAACAGTTGTTCAATACAAATAGAGTCGAAACAAAACCCGTTTGAGTCCAGTCTAATCTGATTATTTGAGTAAAATGTCTAAGTTCATTAACCTACTTTCTGTAACCATTTAGAAAACTATAATATCAATTAATTGGATTTATACTAAGTTAATAGCTAGTCTAAAAGGTACTAAAAAGGTTCGTCTCGTCTACACCTAAATTATACGACACTTTAATATAATAAACACAACATACGTATAACGTTTTCGGACAGCTTAGGTAACCGGTTTTGCTTTTGTCATTTCTTACTCGTATTAAACTCTTTTATAATGACGTCTTAGTCTAAAAAGTAGCTCTCTGTGTCTAGTTTTCAAATATGTTTCCGTCAACGTATAATTCCTTCTAGAACCATAGTTATCTCAGTTGGGAACCTATGTGTTCGCTGAAAAGTTTGTCGTTTGATTCAAAGTCGTTAACTGTCGAATTCTATTCTTACATTATACTTTTATCTAGGGGAGCTCTAGGACTAGTGAGGACACTACTTGTGATCGACATACTACGCATATTACACACATTTCCTATTTTATCGCTCATTCGATAAGGTGAGTTCATCGCCCCATATTTACTGCTTTCTTATTTTTAACTAAACGGGGGAAAGTAAAACTCAACTAAACGATTTATGAGAAAACGAATACCATTTTCAAACATACCATAAATAGATATTTCTATTTATGGAAACTTTCTATTTCGGGATATTTACTACTTTCGATAAACTTACTATAAATAGAACTTCCTATTTATAGAAACTTACTATTTTTAGAAACTTTCTATTTTCGGAAGCTTACTACGAACTGGATTTCATAAAACGTGTAACAAAACCTAATGCATTTTCAAAAACTTACGAGATACGGGTATATTTGGATTCATGTTACTTACAGACTACTTTGCTAACTTAGTACTGCCGAGGCGTACTAAAGGTAGCGTTCGGACATGACACAACTGATGCGTGTCATACTGACTTGTCGTTGCCGAGGCGCTTCAAGGACAGTGTTCAGATTCGATATTGCCGACGGGCGTATCACTTACATGGCACTGCCGAGGCGTGTCACTCTGTTCGTTGGATATGATTACTATTTTCGATATGGTTACTATTTTACTACTTATGCATTAGTTACACGCTTTTCTTATACTACCGTTGTGCTTGAGATTGAAAAACTGTTTACTTACATTTTCTTACTTACTACTCGATGAATTCGCTCAACCTTTGTGTTGACTTTTAAGTTTTACTTTCAGGTATTGATCAGGTATAGGATCTAGCTGGATTGGACTCCTAGAGACTTAGAGTTACTTTCATGCATGGTGGCTTGGATTCTTATTTTATTATTAACTTTATTTCGGGCTTGTATGCCTAAGTACTTTATTTCCATTTTCGAATTTATTTTGGATGTTGTTTCATTGTAGTGAATGACGTAATTGCGTACCAAGGGGTTTTACCTTGGACATGGCGACGTCATGACACACGAATATTATTTATTTCATATAGATTGTTTCTTTATTTACTATTGTGTTATGACGATCGCCAATCAGTTGCACCCTGCGTTTCCGCCACTGGCGGGGTGTGACAAAGTCGTTAGTTAGGGTCAAGTCGGTCGGGACATTTTAGGGACTAGTCTGCCAAGTCAAGGACTAGTCGGATTTTGACTTTTGTTGACCTTTTTACATTTTAATTAAAAATTTTGAAACTATTTCTATAAATACAAATGAAAACCATAAAAATACAAATATCGGATCAAACTCTAATAAAGTGTCATTGAGGAAAACCATCACCTACTAGGTACTTTATCTAACACTTTTCACCTACCATTATCTTTATCTTTTATTTTTCTTGTCACACCCAACCGTTAGCGAAAACGTAGGGTGCAACCGGTTGGCGATCGTCATAACACATTGTACGTTAAATAAAGAATATTTAAATAAATGCATTAAATAAGAAATACAAAACGTGTCATAACGCCGCACAATCACAAGCAATGACTTATGTATTGTCGAATCAATCCACAAAATGAAATAATCATCAAAATACATATTTCAAAATCCACAACTCGGATAAAAGTAAAATATTCCGAACAATACATAAAAAGATAAATGCAACTATTTAAATCATCTTCTAGGTCCAAGCATCCTAGCCATCCTATGCCTTATTGTTACCTAAAAGTGAAACCTTAAAAGTCAACATAAAGTTGAGCGAGTTCGCATTTTAAAAAAAACAACACCTTCGTTTCAAGATAATATGTATTGAGCAAAAATAATATTGACTAAATAAGTAATAGAAGCTCAAATATATAATATGTTCACCAAAATAGACAGCATTGGCATTCATGTATGTATTGCAAATTATAACCCAAACAAGTTACATATATGTCAGGATCGTATTAGTCTATGTAAACTAATATGTTTGCCTTCGTTAAGATCGTGATCTATTGAAGAAGTTCAGCAGCGGATGAACACTTCAATATTACGAGTTATCGAACAATGAATAATGAATAAGAAATAAACAAAAGTATTGCCGAATTATAAGCCTCAATCGTATTAATCTCTTGAATTCTTAATACAACGTGTTTTCTATAATACAAGGATCTATCTATATATAGACCTTGAGGCCGACCTAGATAAACTAGGAAATCTCATCTATCCTTATCTAAACGTGAAATAAGGAAACTCTATCTATTTAACAAAAGGAAACATAATCTAATTATAACTCTATAACTTAGATTATACTTGCAAGGCAAGATTTGTCTTCCGTGTCTTGACTTGACTTCTTCCGTTTCTTGACTTTTCCCGTAGTAACTTGTACTCAATATCAATATCACCGTAGTAACTGTCTAGCCGTAGTAACTTGTTGAACAGCCGTACTAACTTGTCTTCCGCAGTAACTCTCAATATCTTCCGTATTAATCATTTGAGTTACTATTCTTGTTTGTTAAGTGAGTTGTTCATGGTTAAACTATTTTAGCTAAGTTATAACCCAACAATATAATTGTAGTTTGTCAAAGTACCCACAGTACATTGATCGCATTGCGTATAACCTAACTAGTTATACGTATAAGTGCATCAAGGTCATCACAGACTCCTGATCGAATGTCAAAGTCCCGTCCGTACTTTGATCGCATTGCATATAATCTAATTGATTATACGTTTGAGTGTGTCGAGGTCATCAGAGACTCTGGATCGTATTGTATTCCCAAATTTCCATATTGAATTGTACAAGCCATATATTTGTTGTCTTTGAGAAATCGTTTGTATTGCAACTTTTCGAAAAACTTGGGTATAAAATAAATCATAATTATTCAAAATGAGTTATATAAAATATTTTTTTGTGCTTTCACCTTCCCCCTAAACATTTATATAAAAATTGTTAAAAGATAGGGGTATGAACTCACCTTTGTTCTTGATTAAGCTATGATATGAATATACACAATGCAATAAACGGAGTGTTGAGCTTCCTATATGAAATGATATACTTAGAAATATTATAAACATCCTAATAATTATTTTTGGACACATTACTGATTTAAAAACACCCAATAACTGAATCGAGAACTTTAGACACTCGTAAGTATTTTACAAACGTTTGATAAAACACAATACGGAAAACAATGAAATGTTAGGACAACAAGTCTTAAACGATTTTATATAAAATACTTAGAGGCCTAAAATATTAATAGAAAAATTACTGTAGATAGATAACATAATAATAAAGTCTCAATAAAAATTTCAGACGTCAACGCGTTGATTTCACCAAACTAGAAAATCCGAAAGTTGACACAAAAGTTATCTAGAATTATTCAGATTTGTACCACTGATTGTATTTTCCCAGTGTGGCCAACTTAGATATTGAACCAGATGTTGATACTACTGTCATTGGAAAGCCGACTAAAAAATCTACGACGTAGGTAAGGATATGTATTCTAATTTTATACTTTTGACCAGGTTATGACCAATTGAAGTGACACAAAAAAGTTCAGAATTCACCCGAAACTTTCATAACATATGTTGTAAAAATATTTTTAAATATCAAACGATTACGTAAATTCACCCGAGACAGTCGTTGCCGGTGGTTCTTGAGGTTCGGGACACGATGGTCCTGAGGTTATTGTTACTGGGTTTGGTGGACCTGAGGCTGGTACACTTGGTGGATATTCTGGTTCTGGTGAGCGGATGGTTCTACTAGACGCACTATCGTACTTGAAGACATTCCTCGGAGAGGATGTTCGCTCAAGACTTTCATGGGCTGCAAGGCCCCATAGTTTAGAGGCACCGAGGCTGCGATTGGTACGCTCTAGTGGATGGAGAAGATCGAGTCGGTATTTGAGGCTGTTGGGTGCATCGACGAGGATCGGGTGCGTTTTGATACTTTTATGTTCCACGGTACTGCTTTGACCTGGTGGAACTTCTTTGTTAGTGTACGAGGTCGTGGGGAGATCAGTATCATGACTTGGGAGCAGTTTGCGGGTGCTGATGACTAGGGAGTATGTTCCTGAGTCCGAGATTCAGAGGTTGGAGCAGGAGCTATGGAGTTTGACTATGCTTGGTTTAGACATCCATGGATACACTACACGTTTCTACGCTTTGTCCCAGTTGGTTCCTCATCTAGTTCGACCGGAGCTTAAGCAGATCGGCCGCTACATCCACGGATTACCCCAACAAATCCGTAGTGATGTCATTTCTTCCAGGTCGGGTACTTTACAGAGTGTCGTGGAGATTGCGACCATTTTGACTCATAACATGGTCCGTGATGGGGTGTTGTCGCCAGCAGAGGTTAGGCAGAGTTCCGGGGGGAAACAGAGCGGTGGCTTCCGACAGGGTGACTCTCGGAAGTAGTTTAGGAGACATGATGCTCCACAGATGGTTCAGTCATACGCTACTGTGACTCCGGGTGCTACGGGGAGGCACTCGAAGTGTGATAGGTGTGGTTATCACCACGCCAAGGAGGTGTCATGTTGGGTATGTGGTCGGTGTAAGAAGCTAGGGCACACCGAGAGGATCTGTAAGACCGAGAGGGGCAATTGTTACGAGTGTGGTTCATTCGGGCATCTCAGGGACAAGTGTCCCAAGTTAGCTTCTACTGGTTCTGGTACTACATCTGGTTCGGTTCCTCGTGGTAGGGCATTTGTGATTGGAGCCCAGGAGGCTCAGTAGGATCCTCGCGTTGTTACAGGTACATTTCTTAGTAGTGGTCAACCTGCTTTTATTTTATTTGATTCTGGTGCGGATAGGAGCTTTATATCTGATGAGTTTAGGACTTTGATTCCCTGTACTTCTAGACCTTTAGTGCCTGTTTTTGAGATAGAGTTAGTCGATGGTGAGTTTTTGCATGCTTCTGAGTTACTTACTGCTTGTAGTGTTAGTTTTGATGATCGTACATTTCCTATCGACTTGATTCCGATTACTTTGGGTAGTTTCGACGTTATTATTGGGATGGATTGGTTGTCGACTCATCGTGCAGAGATCGTATGTTCCGAAAAGATTATTCGTATTCCGTTACCGTATGGAGGACCGTTGTTAGTTCAAGGTAATAAGGCGGGGAAGCGCCTTAAGACCGTCTCTTGCTTGAAGGTTTGGGAGTACATCATGCGAGATTGTTCACTCTTTCTTTAACACTTTGTGAAGAAAGATTCTGCGGAAAAGATCGAGGAGAAGCCGGTAGTTCGTGATTTTGCCGATGTCTTTCCGGAGGATTTACCTGATCTACCCCCTAGTAGACAGGTCGAGTTTGCATCGATTCGGTTCTGGGAGCAGCGCCTGTGGCGAAGGCTCCTTATAGGTTGGCACCTTCGGAGATGGTGGAGTTATCGAGGCAGATTCATGAGTTGGTGGATAAGGGCTTCGTTAGACATAGTTTCTCTCCTTGGGGCGCGCCAGTAGTCTTCGTGAAGAAGAAGGACGGTTCTATGAGATTGTGTATTGACTACAGACAGCTGAATAAGCTGACAGTGAATAATCGTTATCCTTTGCCGCGTATAGATGACTTGTTCAATCAACTTCAGGGTTCTTGCTTCTTTTCGAAGATTGATCTACGATCCAGTTATCACCAGTTGAGGGTCCAGGAGGAGGATATTCCGAAGACTGCTTTTAGGACGCGATACGGTCATTTCGAGTTCCTTGTTATGCCATTCGGTCTCACGAATGGGCCTGCAACTTTTATGGACATGATGAACCGTATATGTCGCCCTTACCTTGACAAATTCGTGATTTTGTTCATCGGCGACGTTCTGATTTATTTTCGTAGCCGTGAGGAGCACAAGGAGCACTTGCAATTAGTTTTAGAGTTGCTCGGGAAGGAGCAGCTTTATGCTAAGTTTTCGAAGTGCGAGTACTGGTTGTCTGAGGTTCAGTTCCTTGGCCATGTAGTTAGCGGGAAGGGTATTCACGTTGATCCAGCCAATATTGTGACCACCAGAGATTGGTTTGCTCCGAAGACACCCACAAAGATCCTTTCATTCTTGGGTTTAGCAGGCTACTATCGTTGTTTCATCGAGAATTTCTCAAAGATAGCCTCGCCGATGACGAAATTGACCCAGAAGAGCGAGGAGTTTATTTGGGGTTTTGAGCAGGAGGAGGCTTTTCAGTTGTTAAAGCAACAGTTGTATGATGCTCCTATTTTGAGTCTTCCCGATAGTACCGATAATTTTGTTGTGTATTACGATGTGTCGCATAAGGGGATCGATGCAGAACGGGAAGGTGATTGCTTATGCTTCTCGTCAGTTAAAGATTCATAAACAGAATTATACGACTCATGATTTGGAGTTAGGTGTTGTGGTATTTGCTCTGAAGATTTGGCGTCATTATCTTTACGGTATGAAATGTACTGTGTTTACCGATCATAAGTCGTTACATCATATCTTTGATAAGAAGATGTTGAATATGAGGCAACGTCAATGAGTTGAGTTGCTTAATGACTAGGATTTTGAGATTCTCTACCATCCGGGTAAGGCGGATGTTGTTGCCGACGCGTTGAGTCGCAAGGAGTCGGTAAAGCCGGTGAGAGTTCGTTCTATGGTTATTTCTATTCAGTCGAGCTTGAAAGCTCAGATTCTTCAGGCTCAACAGGAGGCTCTTACCGAGGATTGTCTTAAGGATGAGGGTTTATTCAGTTTGGCACGGCAGTTGGAGCCGAAGGACGACGGGGTTTTGTATTTCTTGGATCGTATCTGGGTTCCCGTTGGTCTTAGGCAGGCGATCTTAGATGAGGGTCATAAATCTAATTATTCCGTTCATCCCGGAGAGGATAAGATGTATCATGACCTGAAGGATTTCTATTAGTGGCCGGGCATGAAGCGAGCGATTGCCGAGTATTCGGTATCTCCGTGAACAAGCACTCTTTGCTTCGAAATCTTTCAGATAAACCGAAAGACGATGTTCGCGGTTCGATCTTCTAGGACTCAAAACGGTCTCAATTACTTCTTCCGTATTCGGTATCTCCATAACTTCTTCCGTATCTTCGGCAGGAGGTAGTTGACTTTCCGTATTCTCCGTGATATCTGACGGATCACTCGTCTGACCACTATTTTGATCATTTTGAGTTACAACTTCAATTTCCTCCGCTTCACTTTCAGACGATTCACTCTCGAACTGACCAATAGTATTCTCCAATTCCTCCTCAGATTCAGATTATGTGTCCTGATCTGCTGGTTGAACGTTTGTTGGAACTGATTCAGTGTTTACCACGAACTGAGAAGTAGTTGGACTGAGAACCGGAGTGGGAGTTGTAGTGGTTGCAGATGTACTTGCACCTAGCATTTGATGCTGAAAGTAAATAAGATAATCATTATCAAACCTCCCCCCGTGCATCCAAACCACATTATTGTCTTGTTCTGGCACAGAGGAATCATTTGGTGTGAGGTTGAAGCGTTTGAACAAGGAATCATTATCGAAGAGGCTTTCAGGTTCGTCTCCCGGTGTCGACGGCGTATGCCTAAAGCATGTAACTTCATTGCATTCTTCGATCGTTCCAGTTATCTTGTCAAATACTCTTTTACTCGGCGAATCAACGGAATAGCCGAGAAAATATCCTTCAAGTGACTTTTCTCCAAACTTAGAAACCCGTTCCTTAGTGATCATAATTTCGCACGGGCATCCAAAAGGTTCGAGGAATTGCATATTAGACTTCCGTGAATTGATCAATTCATAACTAGTCTTGTTGTGACGTTTGACCAGTGTAACCCGATTGAGAACGTAGCAAGCCGTATTAACTGCCTCAGCCCAACATGAAACTGGCAGTTTAGAATCTGAGAGCATCGTACGAGCTGTTTCAATCATCGTTTTGTTCTTTCTTTCTGCAATCCCGTTTTGTTGAGGCGTCCGGGGAGCATTGAACTGATGAGTGACTCCTTTAGCCAAGCAGAATAACTCCAAGTTGTGATTCTTGAATTCAGTTCCGTTGTCACTACGAATCGATTTGATCTTTTTCTCAAGAAAAGTCTCTAGTCTAAGGAAGAGATGTTTCAATTTCTCAGCCATTCGTCCTTTGTGGCGATAAAGAAAATCCAAGAATATCTCGAGTAATCATCGGTAACGACCAAACAATACGACTTTCCTCCTTTACTCTTTACACTCAAAGGACCAAAGAGATCCACATGGACGAGTTCCAAAGGAACATAAATAGAATTCATGAGCTTCAATGGATGCGATATCTTGTGTTGTTTTCCCTTCATGCACGAAACACAAGTGTCGTTCATCGAAAAGCTGTGATTCGGAACTCCGGTAACCAACTCGTGTTTCACCAAGTAGTTCATCTTTCGGAAATTAATGTGACCCATATGACGATGCCACATTATTGATTCCTTTTTCGAGGCTTTAGACAGCAAGCAAGTATGATTCTCAGTAGACTTCACCGTATTCATGTTGATGCTGTAAATGTCATTGATCATTGGTGCTCGAATCAAGATCCATTCCGGAGGGACTACAAACCCTGGCTTCAATATCATACATTCCACGACGTTGAACACTTTTGTGTATTCCTTGTCGCAAACTTGAGAAACACTTACAAGATTGTGTTGTAACTCCTTGCAAAAACTGACATTCCCGAATGTAACTTTCCCGTTAGAGATGCTTCCTTCACCCGTTATCCTTCCTCCTTTTTCTCCAGCGAAAATAACATTCCCCTCGTCAACTAATATGAAATTAGTCAGCAGTGAGAGGTTACCCTTCAGGTGCCTTGAACAGCTACTGTCGACATACCATATGTTGTCTACAGCTCGCTTCGGCCGTTCCTCAGGGTTTGGTGGAAAACTGTCAGACTGGGTAGCCATGAGTGCGAACTGATCAACTCTGGGAGAAGTAGAAGTGTCTTCATCCAAGCTCCAATTGACCTTGCTATTGCGAACCATAAGAGCTGTAGAAGAATTGTTGTTGTCCGTTTCTACGTCTTTGATTTGTAGATTCCGGTTAGTCGGTCGTTGATAACTGGATCCTTGCTGATACGACGGACCTTGAGTAGCTGCTTGGTATCCTTGACCCTGATTAGCGTTCCTTGAACCTTGAAAAGGTCTTCTATCTTCTCGGGAGGCTTGACCGCACTCTCTAGCAAAATGTGCATAGTTGTTACATTGGAAGCACTTTACTTTGGACTTATCAAATCCCATTCCCGATCAGTTGTTTCCTCCGATGTGAGTTTTTCTAATTCGTTGCAAAAACTTCTTGATCCTCTTTGTCAACATTTCCATGTTCCACTGAAGATCCATCTCGTCCAAATCATATCCGTCGATCTGATTGTAGTCCTCGTCAATAAGGTCGACATTTAATTTGAAATTTAACCACCGACTAGATCATCGTAGGTTGTCAGAAAACAAGATTGTAATCCTTCATGCATTGTTTTCAATGATCCCGAAGCATGGGAAGTGGCATGACTCTCACTACCCTTAGGCTGACAATTTCCATAAGTTGAACACGCATGTGTAGTGGAAACTGGAACATTTAAGTTCATCTGACTGCTTGGTAACGAGACATTTGATGAGCTAGGCATGGTAAAAGCTGGTAGTGGCGGTGGTTGTAATTTTTGAAACACAACATCCGAGAGAAAACCGACTCCTGGATTCTCTCGATGAGATGGTGGCATTTGATAACCGCTACCAAAAGCCTTTTGATGCATCTCGAGATTTTGCACCTTTAACCTATCTACTAGTTCGTCAAAATCCCAATATCTAAGTTTTGCTTTGTCCTTCAAGACTAAAACAAGCATTTCCCAATGTGCAGGTAAACTATTCAAAAACTGAGTATTTATATCAATCTTTTCAAATATTACTTTAAGATCATACAAGTCGTTTATAAGCCTACTAAATCTGGAAATTAACATGTCTAGATTCTCTGTAGCAGAACACGAAAAGTTATCAAACTGTCTTTTCAAAAGATCAATTTTGATTTTCTTCATAGCTTCAGTTCCTCCTTGTCTTTTCAAGATTGCATGCCAAAGAAATAAGTTGTTCTATGCTGTCTAAAGACGGACTTCATCTCATTGGTTAAGCAAAGTTGAGTTGATCCTAGAGCCTTCTGGTCTTTGTAGAAAGCTGCTTTCTCAACGTTAGTCAATTCATCAACTGGCCTCACTATGCGCGTTCCATCAGTTGTATTGACTAGGAAGGAGAGGATTCGATTAACATCCATCTCATACGAACCCGTGTTTGGAACAAGTGCCATAATCCCAAAATAGTCTCGAATACAACTTATCACAAAACCCGTGTATTCACAAACCGCAACACTAACCCTTTACACACAAGAAGAAAATCCGAATAACCACAAACCCGATCACACGAGAAAGCCCGAATAGCCGAATAATCAAACAAACAAACCCGAATACCCGAATCTTCAGCGAATACCCGAATAATCTATCACACGAATGTCTAAATGCACAAATACCCGAATAAAAAATCACACGAACAATCGAATACCCGAATAACAAACACTCGAACAAACGAATACTCGAATAACAAACACTCGAACAAACGAATACCCGAATCAAAGTAGAAACCAAGCAAAAGAACCAAGTACTCAAACCTAATAACTACCGTAGAAATTCTGGAGCAATTCGAGCAACGTAACGGCTAGAACACGCGTTCAGAACCAGTGTTGCGCTGGTGTTGCGCAACTTAGCAGGCTGTTGAGCAACTTGCGTAACAACATAAATAGTAGCTTGATAGAAAAAAGTTGGCCTAACACTTATCTCGTAACAAGTCAGCGTAACACCTCTGGAGAAAATCAAGCAGCGTAACAGGCTAACAGCTCTACGTAACGGTCAGAACAAAGCGTAACAAGCCTTCCTGACGCGGGTGTTGCGCAAGTTGCGTAACACCTGACTTGCTTGACACTCTGTTGCGCGGCGTAACAACGTTGTTGCGTTGCGTAACAGTGGTGTTGCACAAGTCGTCGAAAAAGAAATCTCGGATTTACGACACCATCTTTTCCAGATATGATCTATATACCAATACTAACCTAAATCTGAAATCTTGTAACAAACACCCCACTGAATAAGCATAGATCTACAAAACAAGTCTTCAAAGTACCAAACTTCAAATCCTAGATCTACACCTAAATAACCAGTAAAACACCAAATGGTCCAAAAACCTATATATCGACTATAGAGGCTTTGATGCCACTTGTTGGTCGCCCTCGTTGGGCCTCGATTTGGACCCAATCACTAGAAAGTCGCGGAATTACTTTAAAATGAATATATTTTGGTGCAACACTCAAATAACCGAATGATTGATATTATTAAGATTACATAAAGGTTTAAAATACGAATAATATCAAATACAAACGATTACAAGACTTTAGACCGCTCGGAAATGGTGTTGCGCAAGGTAAGCCCTCGGGTTGCGTAACACACTATTTCTTTCTCTGACACGACTGCATTTATGGCTGGTAGTTGGGGTATCTATAGTCATCCATAAAACTCTAACTTGTTACGCAACCGCAACACCAGAAGTGGTGTTGCGCAGCGCAACAGCGGTGTTGCACCACTTCAGTGTTGCCTGCGCAACACTGAGTGTAAATCCCATAAACGTGACGAAATGTTTTACAACTCGATCTATATACATACTAAGCTTCACAACATATTTCTAGACTAAGTAAAAATTACAAACAATGACGATTATACTCTAACACTCTTATTACCACTTTGAAGGTTTTATATCTTTTGAGTACCCTCCTAAGCAACCATAACAAAAGAAATTCTAAAAACAAGTAAAAAAAAGTTTTGTCAAAAATGAAACCAGAGCGTTCTAAATAATTATAACTAATATTTTTATACCTCTTTTTTATGCTTAACATTTTAGTTGTATGTGTGTGTCATTATACTATGTTTCTTTTATTTATTATTATTTGAAATAACAAACATTATTAATATTTCGTGGATATGAAAAGTATTACACACCTATCCAAATTTTGTGATCTTTATTATTATCTTATATACATAAACTTCTTTATTATTGAAGCACAATTAGGAACCATTGACTTTATATATATACAACAAACAATTATTTTCTCTGTCTTAAAAAGAGTGTCTGATATAAAAAACAGTCGAAATAAGATAGGTACAATCTACGAAGTATTATTTTTTATTAGATTACTCGTTTTCTCTCTGTATTAAAAACGTCGGTTAGCTAGTTTTAAAACTTGAAAAGTTTAAAATATTTAAGGATAAAATGAAAAATTACTACTACTCAACAATAATCCATATTTAAAAACACAGACAACAATTTTGAAACAAACATAAATTGAGAGGGAGTTATAATTATAGTTGTTTCATCATTTTGCTATAAATAAATACCAGGTATTCTTTCTAAATAAGTCACAAGGCATTTGCCATTTTCCAAAGGAAATCATGACCCTTTTTAATCTAGTGCCCATCGTAGTGGCTTTCTTCTTTCTCTACAATCTAGTTAAGTTGATCACGAAATCTATCGGCTATGCGGCTGATAGCAAATTGCCACCGGGTCCAAGGAAGTTTCCGTTCATTGGAAGCATGTTGTCTATGGTGAGTTCAAAACTACCACATCATGTTCTTACGAACCTTGCTAAAAAACATGGACCCTTGATGCATCTTCAATTGGGTGAAATTTCTGCATTAGTTGTCTCATCTCCACGGGTGGCGAAAGAGATACTTGTAAACCACGATATCTCCTTTGCAAGTAGACCTGAACTTTTAGTAAGCAAGCACGTGTTCTACAACTCCACTGACATAGGATTTTCACCTTACGGGAATTACTGGAGACAGTTGCGCAAGATTTGCACCTTGGAACTCCTTAGTGCCAAGAAAGTGAAGTCATTTTGTTCGATCCGGGAAGAAGAGGTGAGTGTTCTCATAGAGTGTGTTTTGTCATCCTCATCACAAGGATCACCTATCAATCTTTCCAAATCTGTATTTACGTTGATGAATACCGTAACATCTAGAGCAGCTTTTGGGATGGTTTATAAAGAGCAGGATATATTGTTAGATTTGTTACAAGAGATGATCCAGCTAGTTGGAGGTTTTGATGTGGCTGATTTGTTTCCTTCGTATAAATTTCTTCATGTTCTTACCGGTATGGAGTCCAAGTTACAGAAACTCCACCTAAACCTGGACAACGCTCTTAACAGTATTATTAACGAACACAAGAAGACGACAGCGCGTAAAACTGGCATGAATGATGAAGATTTTCTTGATATTCTACTTAGACTTAAAAATAGTGGTGATCTTGAGTTTCCGATCACATCTGACCATATAAAAGCTGTGATCCTGGTTAGTTAGTACTCAATTTTCCTCGTTGTTTTGGTTTTTAGTTACTATAAGAGCTTTAACTAGCATATATAACCAAATATATACAGGACGTTTTCGGAGCGGGAACTGATACTTCTGCAGCAACAGTGGAATGGGCCATGTCAGAAATGATAAGAAATCCAAGAGTGCTAAAAAATGCGCAAGATGAAGTAAGACAATTGCTCGATGGGAAGAAAAAAGTATACGAAACGGATATTCAAGGATTAAAGTATCTTAAGCTGGTAATCAAGGAGACAATGAGATTGCATCCAGCACTTCCCTTGTTACTTCCAAGGGAATGTCGGGAAAGTTGTGAGATTAATGGATATATGATACCAGTGAAGACAAAAGTCATTGTTAATTCATGGGCACTCGGAAGGGATCCTGAGTATTGGCAAGATGCTGAATTGTTTTTACCCGAGAGATTCGAAAATATTTCCCATGATTTTAAAGGAACTAATTTGGAGTATCTACCATTCGGGGCAGGAAGGAGAATTTGTCCAGGGATCTTGTTTGGTGTGGCTAGTGTTGAGCTTGTTCTTGCAAGCTTACTCTATCACTTCAACTGGGAACTCCCAAATGGGATGAATCCCGGAGATTTGAACATGTTGGAGACATTTGGAGGGGTCATTCGGAGAAAAACAAGATTGAATCTGATTGCAACCCCTTATTCTCAACTCCAATCATGACATACAAATGCAGCTAGAGCTTGTTCTATCTTTCTTCTGTTTAAATAATGCAATTTACTTATCATCTTTCCAACAGCCAGTATTGATGTTAGTAGCGAAAAATGATACACAGATGTTCGGAGAAACATACGCATATGTTCATTGAATCTGATTGAATCTGTTTAAATATTTCTCTAAGCTTAAATTACCTCAAATGATACACATATATTTCACTTTACAAGAATATAGTTTTAATTTAGTTAATTTTTGAGGAAGCTAGAACATAGCTTTCCAATTTCAAATAAACAAGAGTTGACATAAAAAATCATTCTTCATCTTAAAAATTTCTTCATCTTAAAAATTTATAAGCTTGTCTAAACAGAAATCGAAATTACCATTTAATGGCTGCAAGTATTTTCAGTTTGGGTTACAAACATAAAAATTTCTTTCTTCTTCTAATTTCTCCCTATCCATTCTTCATCTTAAAAATTTCTTCATCTTAAAAATTTCTTCATCTTAAAAATTTATAAGCTTGTCTAAACAGAAATCGAAATTACCATTTAATGGCTGCAAGTATTTTCAGTTTGGGTTACAAACATAAAAAAAACAAAAATAACACCACAAATGTCAAAATTAAAAAATCCAGATTCCGGCGACGGAACGAGATTCCGTCATGCAGATTGTATTTTAAATTCATTTTTCTCGGTTACCAAATACTCTACTTATGCATTAAAATTCCTTTATTAGTTACAAAGTTTGTGAATGGTACAGGTTTCCATCATGCAGATTGCTTCAGAGAAGATGGTCTTCATCATTGACTTGATAAAGTTGTCCCATGACGCTCCTGCTGTTTTCGACAGCTTCCTAATCCGCATTTTCCATTCGCCTCGAATTTTAAAACTTGGTACGGTGGCGGTGGTGGTAAGATTAATCGACAGATCAACAAACTCAACTAAGACGGTGGTGGTAAGATTAACCGACGACGGTACGGTGGCGGTGACGGTACCGGATTTATCAAGAGTTCCGGAATCATATTTCCGTCTTTGTGTAGGTGTATGGAAGGATTTGACCCGAATCCTGTTTTTAGAGATCAGTGGGATAGTGGAAATTCAACTGAAATCTCACCAAAACACAATTAAATTACTAAAATAAATCCAGATCCATAATAAAAAAACAAACAAATTAGTAAGAAATTACCTTGGATGATTTCTCAGGGAGAAGAATTCCGGCGGTGGTTTTGGACGGCAACTGGGAGCTCCGACGAATCAACTGAGATCGATCGATGACAGAATGCGATACCTAACCATCGTTGCGCCTCCGCTCGTGCTATGAAACTGTGGGGGTCCATTTTGTTTGACTCACTGGGAATTAAACCCACAATGTGGTAAGGTGGAGATGAAAACTTAAATAAATGCCACGTCACATAAAAAGGAATAAATAAATGCCACGTCACATAAAATTCAAAATTACTATCTTTTATCCGGTTACCGGTTGTCCGAGTGATTCACTTAAATTTTTTTTGAATCATGAGTGATCATTTTAAATTTCTTTTGAAAGTAGAGTGACGACGACACGTTTTTTTTTGTTCAATGACCCAATCGGATTATTTGGAATAGTAGAGTGACCCTCAAGTGCATTAACCCAAAAATCAATTGTTTTTTTTGTTATTTAGGATAAGTAAAGAGAACGTCATTGAATTATAAAAAGCCATCAAACCATATGAGGATGTTTCTCCATCCACAACCCCAATTTTCGTTGTATTCATAGATAACAAGTTGCCGAATTCATTACTTGTATTCTACAAACGACACTTTTTTTGAATTTTTAGAAAATGTCAAGGTGTTCGTATTATTACAAACTTTAATAACAGAAGAAAGAAAAAATCACTCAAAGTTTTCAAATAAACGGTAAACTTTATCCGGACACATGATGCAAAGAATGTCGTCATCTTCAAGCGAAGTGACTAGTCCCAATATGTGAACTTGCATGACTACGCGGACCTTGATTATGCGAAGTATGTATTTATGCGAACACCATAGGTATTTATCTAATCAGGTTGTCAAACAACACGCTACGAAAGCAGTTAAGATTTAACACGTAATCAATATTACCTACGTAAAAGTATTACTTTTGTTGTTGATTTACCTATGTTAGGATTTATAGTGAAATCCTTCTGCAGGTTTGTGCACGACACCTTCTTTAGCAACTTGTATACTAGTACACGTTTATAACTGCTACAACCCTTGTCTAGCTTCTAGTAGCTCGCATGCTTAAACCGAATGCTTGAAACCCCTTGTACTCGAACTCCAACAAACTGAAACCCTTTGGGTTTGTTTAAAACGATCGGTTAGAAAGAAAGCAGAGAAATCGATTATGGGTTTGAATCCCTAATCGATTATGAGGTACAAGGAATAATGAACTTGATGTTTATTATATATATGTAACATCCGGTTCTCGGAAATTAGAATATTTCGTAAGTATTTATTTGTTTATAAAATAAATGTTTTAAATTTATGTTATTTGAGAGGTTTTATAAGTAAAGGACTAAAATTGTAAGAAAGATAGTTACTTTTCGTTAGAAAGGATCTAATTAGTTGGCAATGCTAGTAATTTGGTAAAAATAGTGAAATTTGAGAAGATGAGGGACTAAAGTTGAAAAATTCAAATATGGTAAGTAAGACCATGAGGTGTCAATTGCAGAATTTTTCAAATAAAAATTGTAGGTGATTGAGTGTGTGTGTGTGTGTGTTCTTGAGAGTAAGTAAGAAATATTAGAAATTCTCAAATCAAATTGTGTTGGATTAGTGAAGATTAAAAGAGAATCAAGAATAGAAGATAGAGCAATCTAGCTAATTTGGCATTTGAGTGGAGAAGGTAAATTTATGTATATACTTGGTATAAATTGATAAATTTGAGTTATGCTAATATGTTATCATCTTATTTAGATGTTTAATTAGAAGTAGAAGTACTTAATTGATAAAATTAGGTTTTTATAATTTGGGGATAATCATGAGAATGGTTAAATTGGGTATTTGTGTATGTTAATTTGATATTTAAATTGTGTGTTTTAGTTCTATGAATGAGATAGAATTTGGTGTTGTGATCATTCCATTTGGTGTTGCCAAACGGGTCAAATGACCCAAGGAGTGGCAAATGGGTAGAAATTGGTTAAAGAGAAAGAAATGACCATTTTTATGTATTGTTGATGTGTGTATAAAATGGATAGTAATTTGAAATGCTTCCATGTATATGTAAAAGTTAACGGGTCAAAGACCTCAAAAGTGGCACGATGGGTAGAAAATGATTTAATCAAGTAATGTTAAGTTTTTAGAAGAGAATGTATGATAAAGTTGTTAGTTATGTTGTTATGAGTATTGAAGTTTTAGTATTTTTGACCTTGTAACTTAGATTTGAAAGATAAAGGCAAGGGGAAAGCAACGTAAAGATAGTGAAAGTAATTTGACATCAAGGTGAGTATACGAGACTCATTTTTATATAGTTATGTATTTAAAGTTTTGTATTAATGTATTGAAGATTTATAAGTAAGTTATTTCAAGTTATAATCAGAGTTGTTAGCGGAAATAAGGTCAAAAAGTGGCGTAAACTAACATGTAAGTGCAGGAAATAATTGAAAACGGAAATCACCCCTGCTACTGGGCTAGTTGCGCCGCAAGAGGATGTCTTGCGCCGCAACTCAACTACAGTAGCCAAGGGTGATTTCTGAAGTGTTGTGTTGCGGAGCAATTGTTTTAGTTGCGGAGCAACTATTGTCTAGATCAGTTTTTAGTGCATTTTAAGGTAATTTAAGTATGGGAATGATATCCTAACATATTATTATGTTAGAGGAGAATAGAGAAGACATTTATATGTCTATGAGAAGTAGAGTTCGACTTTCATTAGTCGGGAAAGGGTAGAGTTAGCTATAATCCTATACCGCGAGGGTATGTAGTAACACTTTGAATAGTCTTGGAGAAGTATCACTTTGTCATTAAGTATACCCACTAGCTTAATGCTAATGTATATTGTTGATTGTTATGTTTATAGGTAAGAAGGTCTGTTGAATCGCAAGGCAAGCATATGAAGCATGGATGGGGACCCTATTAAGAATTAAAATCTTTTGTAATGAGCTTCCGCTCTAAACGTCTAAGATGTTATTTTGGTTAAAGTAAAACATTTCCTTTTGTTGTATAAAGTGATATTAAGTTGAAGTAAATCGTAACAATGTAGAAGTCTTTTATAAAAAAAAATAAAAAAAAATTTGTGTGTTTTAGATCCTAGTGTTACAAGTTGGTATCAGAGCCTTGGCTTGTGTGAGTTGGGTATCTCGGTTGATACTTAAACCCAAGCTGAGGCTTTGTAAGGGGGGAGAAGCTTGCCTTGCGGAAGAGATAAGAGTAAGAAAGATTAATTGTTGAGAAATGATAGAATGCCTTAGCCTTAATTATGCATTGATAGTATTGGATGTACAAGAGTTAATATGTTTAAAATTAACGTCTGGCCAACGCTAATTTTGGACATATTATGTGTATCCAATATGATTGAAGTATGTTAAGGACAAGGGACAAAGAAAGTTAGAAAGTATATATATGACGTATAAACTATAATTGTGTATAGAATATAGTTTTATATGTCATTATTAACTGAATTTAATTTCAGTTTGTAGAAATGGAAGAAGAAGGTAGTCATCATGAAGATGGTCACAAAGAAGTAGATATGCAAACGATTGTGGCTAAGGAGATTAGCCAAGATTTTGAGAAAGCAATACCGTTTATTATTAAACGGGTTAGAGATGATGTTGTGGAGATTATTGATGAAAAGATAGACCGCGTGCTCGCGGAGAAAGAAATGAAGCAGAAAGAGAAAGAAGATTCGGGAAGTGAGGATGATCATTCTGATCACCAAGAAGAACCCCCAGAAAGTTATAAGAAAGGGTGTACGTATAAAGATTTCGCAAGCTGTAATCCACCACTCTTTCTTGGAGAGATTGATCCCATTGTTAGTATGCGGTGGGTTATGGAGGTAGAAGGTTCATTCTTAACTTGCAAGTGTGCGGATAGAGATAAGGTGATTTATGCATCAAACCTACTCCGAAATCAAGCTAAAGGTTGGTGGGAGTCTATAGTGAGGTTATTCCCGGCTCAAGGGATTGTGAAGATGACGTGGGGAGACTTTAAGAAGAGATTTATGGAGTACTACTGTCCACCTTCGGCAGTGAATAAAATTACTCGGGAATTTGTATCATTACAACAAGGAAGTAAAACCGTGAATGAGATTACTAATGAATTTCTGGATAGAGCGGGGTTTTGTCCAGAATATGTTGTAAGTGAACGGATGAAGATGGATCGTTATTTGTGTTGTTTAAGTCCCGACATTAGAGAACACGTTTCCACTAATAATCCTAAGACTTTTGAGGATATGGTTGAAGCGACAAGAAGGAGGGAGTTAGATCTTTTGAATAGAACTGAAGAAGAGAAGAAGAAACGCAAGGTTGAATATGTACAAGAACCGTATAAAAGGCAAAGATTTGAACAGAAGGGTAGAAGTTCGGGGAGAAGATTTGAAAGGAAAGAGTCATCAAGAAAGGATTATGGTTGTAGAAAGTGTGGTAAAAATCATGCGGGAGAATGTAAATTTGGTCAAATGGGTTGCTATACGTGTGGGAAGCCGGGTCACATTAGTAGTGAATGTCCTAATCCAATAAGGATTTGCTACTACTGTAAGGACCCGGGGCATATTAAAAGTGAATGCCCAAAGTTGTCGCGAAATCAGAAGTTGTTGGTAGGACCGAAAGCTCCTTTACTTCTTGAAGAAGGAAGTAGTGGAAAGAAAGCTGAAGATAATAAAGGCCGTAGTCGTGTGCCTTTCAAATCACAACTGTAGAAGCAAAAGAATCGACTGATGTCGTTTCAGGTATTTTTATTGTAAACTCTCAACCTGCTTATGTGTTGTTTGATTCGGGAGCAAATAGATCTTTTGTGTCAAATAAATTTTGTGAGAAGTTTTCTAATCCCCTTAGTAAGCTAGAATATCCCTTAGAAGTAGAAGTGGCGGATAATCGAATTGTTCTTTTGTCAGATGTTTATCATGATAATCAATTAGAGATAGAATCAACAAAATTTACGGTAGATTTGATTCCAATGGCCATGGGAGAATTTGATGTTATAGTTGGTATGGATTGGTTAGAAAAGAATAATGCTATCATCTTATGTAAGATTAAAATTATTAAAGTTACCGATTTAGAAGGAAAAGAAATTATTATTTACGGGGAGAAAAAGAGTGGTGAAATTTCGGTTTGTTCTTTAATGAAAGCAAGAAGATATATGTCCCGAGGTTGTCAAGCATACCTTGCGTATGTGATAGATAAAAAGAAAGATAAGAAAGAATTAAAAGAAGTAGATGTAGTAAATGAATATTTAGATGTATTTCCTGAAGATCTTCCGGGTTTGCCACCAGAAAGAGAAGTAGAGTTTAGAACAGAATTGATTCCCGGTGCTGCACCTATAGCAAAAGCTCCATATAGATTAGCTCCGGCCGAAATGAAAGAATTAATGAGTCAGTTACAAGTGTTGTTAGATAAGGGCTTTATTCGTCCCAGTTCTTCTCCGTGGGGTGCACCGATTTTATTTGTGAAAAAGAAAGATGGTAGTATGCGTATGTGTAGAGACTATCGAGAACTTAATAAGTTAACAGTCAAGAATAAATACCCGTTACCGAGGATAGATGATTTGTTTGATCAGTTGCAAGGGGCGAAATTCTTTTCAAAGATAGATTTAAGGTCGGGTTACCATCAGTTGAAAGTAAAGGAAGAAGATGTACCGAAAACAGCTTTTCGCACGAGGTATGGTCATTATGAATTTTTGGTTATGCCTTTTGGTTTAACAAATGCCCCCGCAGCTTTTATGGATTTTATGAATAGAGTTTGTAGAACGATGTTAGATAAATCGGTCATAGTCTTTATTGATGATATTTTGATATATTCAAAGAGTAAAGAAGAACATGTGGATCATCTGCGACAATTGTTGGAGATTCTTAGACGAGAAAGATTATATGCAAAATTTTCTAAATGTGAATTTTGGTTAGAAGAAGTTCAATTTTTGGGTCATGTAGTAAATGCAGAAGGTATAAAAGTAGATCCGGCGAAAATTGAAGCAATTGTTAATTGGAATTCTCCGAAAAATGTGAAGGAAATCCGTAGCTTTCTTGGTCTTGCGGGGTATTATCGAAGATTTATTCAAGATTTTTCTAAAATAGCTTCAAACTTAACCGAGTTAACTAGAAAGAATAAGAAGTTTGAATGGAAAGAAAAACAAGAAGAAGCGTTCCAGATTTTAAAGAAGAAACTAAGTGAAGCACCGGTGTTAGTTTTGCCGGATGGAACGAAAGATTTGGTAGTTTATAGTGATGCTTCATATACCGGTTTAGGATGTGTTTTGATGCAACATGGAAGGGTTATTGCTTATGCTTCGAGACAGTTGAAAGAAAATGAAAAGAAATACCCGGTACGAGATTTGGAATTGGCGGCGGTTGTGTTTGCACTAAAGATATGGAGGCATTACCTCTATGGAGAAAGATGTACAATTTATACAGATCATAAAAGTTTGCATTATTTCTTTACTCAAAATGATCTTAGTATGAGACAACGTAGATGGCTAGATTTGGTGAAAGATTATGATTGTGATATACGATACCACCCCGGAAAAGCAAATGTTGTTGCGGGTGCATTAAGTAGAAAGAGTTCACAACCGGAAATGAAACTTTACTCCTTAGCTTTGATTATTAATACTAATTTCTTTGATTCAGTTAAAGAAGCTCAATTGGAAGCAATTAAGGAGGAGAATTGGAAAAGAGAAAGAATTGTGGGTCAAGTGCAAAACTTAATGGAAGATAGCCGAGGTTTAAAGACTAGATTTGGAAGAATTTGGATTCCTAATACATCGGAATGTAAGAAAGTTTTACTAGACGGAGCTCATAAGTCAAAATATTCTATTCATCCCGGTAGTCGAAAATGTATAGAGATCTTAAAGAAGATTATTGGTGGCCGGGTATGAAAAGAGATATAGTGAAATATGTAGAAAAATGTTTAATATGTTTACAAGTTAAAGCGGAACACCAAAAGCCTTATGGAAAAATGCAACCATTAGAAATACCGGTGTGGAAATGGGAGAATATTACTATGGATTTGGTGACGAAATTACCAAAGTCTAGAAGAAAGAATGATGCAATTTGGGTGATTGTGGATAGATTAACTAAAAGTGCTCATTTCTTACCAATTAAGGAAGCTATTTCTTCGGAGAAAATGGCGGAATTTTTTTTGAAGGAGATTGTGGTAAGACATGGAGTTCCGATTTCGATAGTTTCGGATAGAAATACACGTTTTTCTTCTCACTTTTGGAGGGGCTTTCAAGGAGAGTTAGGGGTGAAACTTAATATTAGCACGGCTTATCATCCTCAAACCGATGGGCAAAGTGAAAGAACAATACAAACATTGGTAGATTTACTTCGTGCGTGTGTAATAGATTTTGGGGGTAATTGGGATGACCATTTACCGTTAGTAGAATTTTCCTACAACAATAGCTATCAAGCGAGTATAGATTGTGCACCTTATACAATGTTGTATGGAAGAAAATGTAGAACGCTAATATGTTGGGGTGAAATTGAACAACGAAAATTGGGAGAAAAAGAAATTGTACAAATTACAACGGAGAAGATAGATCAAATTAGAGAAAGACTTAAGATGGCTCAAGATCGACAAAAGAGTTATGCCGATAAAAGGAGAAGACCGATAGAATTTGAAGTTGGTGATTTTGTGATGTTGAAAGTTTCCCCATGGAAAGGAGTGATCCGATTTACAAAGAGAGGAAAATTAAGTCCGAGATATATTGGGCCATTTAAAATTTTGGAGAGAATCGGAAAAGTTGCTTATCGATTAGAATTACCCGAAGTTCTAAGTAAGATACATCCTACATTTCATGTGTCAAATTTAAGAAAGTGTCTTGCGGATGAAACAGCATTTGTTCCACTAGATGATATAGAAATCGATGAGAAGTTGAATTATGTAGAAGAACCGGTAGCAATTCTCGATCAGAAAATAAAACAACTTAGAAATAAGCAAATTAGTATGGTTAAGGTTAAATGGAAGCATAGAAAAGGGTCGGAATTTACTTGGGAGCCGGAGAATGAAATGAAGAAATTATATCCCAAGTTGTTTGAAGAATAGATTTCGGGGACGAAATCTTTAAAAGGAGGGAAGATTTGTAACATCCCGGTTCTCGGAAATTAGAATATTTCGTAAGTATTTATTTGTTTATAAAATAAATGTTTTATATTTATGTTATTTGAGAAGTTTTATAAGTAAAGGACTAAAATTGTAAGAAAGATAGTTACTTTTCGTTAGAAAGGATCTAATTAGTTGACAATGCTAGTAATTTGGTAAAAATAGTGAAATTTGAGAAAATGAGGGACTAAAGTTGAAAAATTCAAATATGGTGAGTAAGACCATGAGGTGTCAATTGCAGAATTTTTCAAATAAAAATTGTAGGTGATTGAGTGTGTGTGTGTGTGTTCTTGAGAGTAAGTAAGAAATATTAGAAATTCTCAAATCAAATTGTGTTGGATTAGTGAAGATTAAAAGAGAATCAAGAATAGAAGATAGAGCAATCTAGCTAATTTGGCATTTGAGTGGAGAAGGTAAATTTATGTATATACTTGGTATAAATTGATAAATTTGAGTTATGCTAATATGTTATCATCTTATTTAGATGTTTAATTAGAAGTAGAAGTACTTAATTGATAAAATTAGGTTTTTATAATTTGGGGATAATCATGAGAATGGTTAAATTGGGTATTTGTGTATGTTAATTTGATATTTGAATTGTGTGTTTTAGTTCTATGAATGAGATAGAATTTGGTGTTGTGATCATTCCATTTGGTGTTGCCAAACGGGTCAAATGACCCAAGGAGTGGCAAATGGGTAGAAATTGGTTAAAGAGAAAGAAATGACCATTTTTATGTATTGTTGATGTGTGTATAAAATGGATAGTAATTTGAAATGCTTCCATGTATATGTAAAAGTTAACGGGTCAAAGACCTCAAAAGTGGCACGATGGGTAGAAAATGATTTAATCAAGTAATGTTAAGTTTTTAGAAGAGAATGTATGATAAAGTTGTTAGTTATGTTGTTATGAGTATTGAAGTTTTAGTATTTTTGACCTTGTAACTCAGATTTGAAAGATAAAGGCAAGGGGAAAGCAAAGTAAAGATAGTGAAAGTAATTTGACATCAAGGTGAGTATACGAGACTCATTTTTATATAGTTATGTATTTAAAGTTTTGTATTAATGTATTGAAGATTTATAAGTAAGTTATTTCAAGTTATAATCAGAGTTGTTAGCGGAAATAAGGTCAAAAAGTGGCGTAAACTAACATGTAAGTGCAGGAAATAATTGAAAACGGAAATCACCCCTGCTACTGGGCTAGTTGCGCCGCAAGAGGATGTCTTGCGCCGCAACTCAACTACAGTAGCCAAGGGTGATTTCTGAAGTGTTGTGTTGCGGAGCAATTGTTTTAGTTGCGGAGCAACTAGTGTCTAGATCAGTTTTTAGTGCATTTTAAGGTAATTTAAGTATGGGAATGATATCCTAACATATTATTATGTTAGAGGAGAATAGAGAAGACATTTATATATCTATGAGAAGTAGAGTTCGACTTTCATTAGTCGGGAAAGGGTAGAGTTAGCTATAATCCTATACCGCGAGGGTATGTAGTAAGACTTTGAATAGTCTTGGAGAAGTATCACTTTGTCATTAAGTATACTCACTAGCTTAATGCTAATGTATATTGTTGATTGTTATGTTTATAGGTAAGAAGGTCTGTTGAATCGCAAGGCAAGCATATGAAGCATGGATGGGGACCCTATTAAGAATTAAAATCTTTTGTAATGAGCTTCCGCTCTAAACGTCTAAGATGTTATTTTGGTTAAAGTAAAACATTTCCTTTTGTTGTATAAAGTGATATTAAGTTGAAGTAAATCGTAACAATGTAGAAGTCTTTTATAAAAAAAAATTTGTGTGTTTTAGATCCTAGTGTTACAATATAGCAAAACATTTACTTGGAATACAAGTTGTATTGTAATTAGGAAACATTCCTATTTACACAATAAACCCTTCCATTTGTTAATTATTACAATTACATATTAATTAATAATTAACATGTAATAAACATATACTCGTGTCTAAATGTCAATGTGTGCAACTCCGTAGGCTCAATTACCAACAACTCCCACTTTGAGCATGTCTCAATAAATGTGATAGCATTGGTTAGCGTCTAGCAACACGCTAATGCTCCTATAAATACACGAGTGAAGTTTCTGAAAGTCACTGTGAGTCAATGTTTGAGTTTACTATCCTTTTGTTACAGATACTCTAGTTAAATATGGATATGGATCTAGGTCATTCCATCTTTTAACTTCTGTTTCTAATTTCGCGAAGTACTTACGATTACCAAATTATATCGAGACGAATCTAGATTAAGTTGGGTCTGGCCAGACATACATAAGTTGCAAGCTGAAGGAACGAATCATATCTTTAATACAAGCGTTAGCCATGTATTTCACTACATTACAAAAAATAGTCGTTTTACTATCCTTATTCGAGATAGATAGAACTATGATCAAATAATGTATTCCATACATGTGTAACTTCTTGAATCTCAAGTCTAAGGATAAATAAACCAATCATATATGAATTATCCTAAATGACTAAGATCCATAAAGTTAGGGGTGGAAGTACTTGACACGACACAAAAACCGACCTTAAACTGACACGAAAATAAACGGGTTAGGTTGTATAATCTCGAACCGCCAACCCACTGCCCCGCCAACCTGCTAACCCAAATTATTTTCGGATTAGGTTCGGGTTGGTCATTTGGTTAAATGGGTCGACCTGACAACCTGAAAACATTTATAAACTATTTTTTATAGATAATATATAACATTTAATTTAAATTCTACCAAATTTAACTAAAATAACACCATATTTTAATCTTAATGATAATAATTTTTTATTTCTTATATATTTTTCTTTCAAAACTTTTATGTTATCTTTATTTAATGTTAGTAGTTATAAAAGTAGAATATAAACAACTTAACTTATTTAGAAAGTAAAGTCATTTTGAACTAATTGACCCGAAACCAGCCCGTTTGACCTTAAACAAACTCGTCAACCCACTAACATGTATAAAAAACGGGTTACACGGGTTAGGTACGGGTTGAGCCTCAAAACCTGCTAACCCGAACCCGATAACCTGATTATGTTAATGGGTTAGGTTCAGGTTGAGTAATTTCAACCCGCCAACCTGCTAACCCGAACTCGCCAACCCGAACCCGACCTGAATTGCCACCCCTACATAAAGTTATAATCCATTAATGGGATAATCCAGTATGCATCGTGTGAATACCATGTGAGTTGGTGAGTCCATCCGACCAAACACTCAGATATTGTCTTAGTTTAATTATATTCCTAATAATTAATCGACAACAGATATTTAGAATAATAATATATGCCAAAAATATTATTGAAGAATTAAAACATGAAAAATAGGACACAATTAATATAACAAATGAAAGAACCTCATATATCAAATATTCATTTCATTTAAAGATAAACTTGTTTATATATCCTTTATCCAAATACTAAACACGAATTACGTGTGATTTCTAGCTAAACAAAGTCCTATACCCTCAGCATGTTGAGTTAGCTTCGTTTTTGACAAAGCTCGTAGGGTCAGCTAGAATATCATCCGTGTGAACTTTGAGTAATTTGACTTCACCTTGTTCGATTTGCTCACGAACATAGTGATATCTCTGATGGTAGTGTCTGGCTTCTTTCTGAACACCAGATTCTTTGGCTATGATAATTGCTCAAGAATTATTGCAATACATATCCATTGAAGATTTATTTATGGGAACCACGTCAAGCCCATAAATAAATTTTCGTATCCAAACAGCTTCCATGACAGCTTCCGAAGATGCAATGTACTCGGATTTTGTTGCAGACATTATTGTAGTGGTTTGTTTCTTCCTCTTCCACACTACTGCTCCTCCATTTAAGGTGAACACATATGTTTGCGATTTCGTGTCATCATGGTCAGTCTGAAATCCGGCGTCACAATCCAGTAACCTTTAGATCCGTTTCAGGATTTCCAGCATAAACAAGAACCATATCTTTAGAAGCCCTAAGGTACTTAAGAATGTTATTGACAGCAATCCAATGGTTTTCACCAGGATTCTGTTTGTATCTACTAACAATGTTTTCTGCGAAAGCCACATCAGACCTTGTGCATTTAACCGCATACATGATAGATCCTACTACCGAAGCATAAGGTATCCTCTGCATACGCTCCGCCTCCTGAGGTGTAGAAGGGCATTGCGTGATACTTAAGTCAAGAGTTTCTTGCATTGGCATATTTCCACGCTTGGATTTTCCATATTAAATTGCTTTAATGTCTTGTCAATGTAAGCCCTTTGACTTAGTTCGATAAACCGCTTTTGTCTATCTCTAGGGATCTTGATTCCTAAAATGAATGTCACTTCTCCTAAATCTTTCACGGCGAAACACTTTCCAAGATAAGATTTAACATCTTCTAACATTGAATCTGATTTCCCATAATCAATATGTCATCTACAATTCTACATGTATAATTACAAAAGTAATTACTCCCACTGGTCTTTTGATACACACATGGCTTATCAGGATTTTGAGTAAAACAAAATTTCTTGATTTCCTCATCAAATCGCTTATTCCAACTTCGATATGTTTGCTTAAGTCCATAAATGGATCTCTTAGGTTTGAATACTTTGTTGGGATATAATGGATCAATAAAGCCTTCTGGTTGGTTCATATAGACATCCTCGTCTAGATAACCATTCAAGAAAGTTGTCATGACATCCATTTTCCATATCTAATAGTCATAGAAAAACCACTATAGCTAAGAGAATCTAATAGCTCTTATGTTTGCTACTAGGGAGAAAGTTTCTTCATAAACTATACCATAGACTTGAGTAAAACCTTTTGCCACGAGACGATCTTTATAGACGTGTATATTGCCATCCATGTCGGTCTTTATTTTAAAAAGCCAATTTTCAATCCACCGTTTTGGTATTTGGAGGACGATCAACCAAATCCCAAACGTCGTTGTCTTTCATGGACTGCATCTCCACATTCGCAGCCTTAAGCCATTTTTCAGAGTCAGGCCCTGATAATGCATCTTTGAAGGTTCAAGATTCATTAAAATACCCTAATACATGTTCCTCATTTCCTAATGCTACATCTAGGTTTAGTTTGTGAGGTGCACGTATTTTCCTTTCGGGACTACGAATTGGAGTAACATCAACTTGAGGTTGAGAATGATACATAACATGAGGCTCAATCACTCCCCCCCCCCCCCCCCCCAAATTGACGTTCAAAGTATGAGTAGAAGTTGATGCATCGTCCTCTTGAATCTCATCAAGGTCTACAATCCTCTTACTGTTTTCTTGAACGATAAGCTTCGTTTCAAAAAACTAGACATACCGTTCAACTTTAACTGTTTGTTCGGAAGGATTATAAAAGTAGTAACCCATCGTTTCCTTTGGGTATCCTACAAAGATACACTTAACCGATCTTTGTTCAAGTTTGTCAGGCGTATCTCGCTTCACAAGCGTCTCACATCCCCAGACCTTTAAGTAAGACAAATTAGGGACTTCTCCGTACCATATTTCATATGGTGTCTTATCAAATTTATTAGTTGGAACCATATTGAGAATGCGTACAGCAGACTCTAAAACAAAATCCCAAAAAGGTATGGTAGAGTAGTAAGGTTCATCATCGATCTCACCATGTCAAGCAAGGTTTGATTCCTTCTCTCCGATATGCCATAATGTTGTGGGGTATAAGGAGGAGTAAGTTGTTGGAAAATTCCACGTGCTTGAAGATGTTCCTTAAACTCTTGGCTTAAGTATTCACCACCACGATCCAATCGAAAGATCTTGATGGTTTTGCCGATTTTATTTCTACTTTGTTTTGGAACACTTTGAATGTTTCAAACACCCCATGTTTATGTTTAAGCAAGTAAACATAACCTTAACGGCTGAAATCATCCATATATGTAACGAAATAGCTAGCACCTTTCTTTAACACATGTCTAAAGGGACCACATACATCAGTATGTATGATTCCTAATAGATTGAATGACCTTTGCTTTTGATGCAGAAAGGGTTTCCTTTCCATTTTGGGCGATACACAAGATTCGCAATTATCAAATGAATCATCACTTGACTTTAAAAGCCCTTCACTTTGAAGCCTTTCAATGTGATGCTTGCCTATGTGTGCAAGACGACAATGCCATAGAAAAGATGAGTCTAAGTTGGACTTTTCTCATTTAGTGCTAATATTAACCATAGAATTATTATTTAAAAAAGAATAATAATGCAAATTTATTTCAAACATACCGTTAATATCAATCGCATTAAAATAATGAAAATTATGTTTAGAAACAGAAATACCAAATTCAGTAAAACAATTAGTGAATCCATTATTTTTTTAAATAGAATCTGAAACAATTCCCCTAACAATAGTTGGTGCATAATGACAATTGTCTAAAACAAGAATTAGGCCCGTGAGTAAATGTAAGTCAAAACTTCCAATGGCTTCTACAGCTGCACGTATGCCATTGCCCACGTACGGGTATAGAGATCCAATCTTTAGTTTCTTCTTTGCTCTAAATCAAGGAATTACAAATATGAGTACCATAACCAGTGTCATATACCCAAGAATTTGTTTTAGAGAAAGACTATAACTCTATAGTGAAGATACCTGAAGGTTCGGTGTTACCGAATCGCCTCTTATCTTGTACCTCAGCTAGATACTTACCAATCCATAGTGGTGACATCCATCATCCTTAGCATGATGCTCCTTTTTAGATGGAGGGGTACACTTAGGTTTGGAAGCATGAACAACATTTTTTGTAGTCTTCTCGTCATGTTTAAATTTGCCCTTAGCTTGCGGTTGTTTTTTCTTTTTATGAACCCTACCACCATTGATCGCTAGGAGTTGGTTGGAAGCCGATTTCTTGGGAAGACTTTTCTCAAATACTACGAGCATCACATGAAGTTCATTGAGAGTTTTAGCCATACCATGCATATTGTAGTTGCGCGTAAATTCATCAAAACCTTGTGAAAGAGAATTGAGAGCAACACTTACAGCAATAGGTTGATGGTAGGGGTAATTCATCATTTCCAATCGATCAAAGAAGCTTTTCAGGTTGAAAACATGAGTTCCTACTAGCGTTCCATCAACATGCTTATATTGATGTAATTCTCGAATCAAATAAACCAACTTGTTTCTCATACACAGTGTGAAGCTCAGTGATCATCTCATTAGGACACTTATTTTAATACTGCTTTTGTAGTTCAGGGGTCATACCGCTGAGCTTTAAGTATGCAACTTCATTGTTCATATGTGGCATTATAAGTTGCCCAAGTTTCCGCGTTATTAGCATTAGAAGGCTCATGAGACATCGGTGTACTAATGACTAGTAAACGTGTCATTATTCGTAGAACAATTCTCAGCTGACGAAACAAGTTATTAAATTTTGTAGTTTTTCGCTTTTGAACATTGTTTTGATTTCTGACATAATCGACCTAGATTCGGGATTTTGTGCCATTTCTTCAAAACAGAAAGAAAGTTCAATTTAGTACTTTCGATAAATTAATTCTAAAGAAAATTCAAACCCATGGTTTAATTTTCATTAGGACTAGGATCCAAATGACATAATCACCCATTGATAAGTTGATCTGCTAGGAACAAATGTTACTCAAATGATAAGTAACGTTCAATAATTGCATTTACCGATGCAATTCCTAGAAATTAGACTTAATGTCATTTAATGATTAAGCATCGATATGGTGATCATGACATTAATCATGTTTTTTCGCATCTTATTGCCTCGTCGTTAAGGTCTCACCGCTTAACTCGATTTAAGTCGTCCAGCTGAAGACTGCAGATAGTCCACCACCGTCTTACGATGAGTGGTAATCCACCTTGGAAACTGTTTTCCTACATCTCACGTAGAAGTTACGAGCAAGTAAAAGTTGTCTTGACAACATGGATGACAATTAACTTAATTCAATGGGTGACAAAATATTTTATGTACGAAGAAGCATGCATACAACTTCGTAACATAATTTTTATTTTAAAAATAAAAACAATTTTCAGTACTTTTAATAATTTTACGTGCGCACGTGTATTAATTAAATGTAACATCGTTATTATAAAAACCGTTCGGTAGATCTATTTCAACACCACCGGTGAGGGTGGCCAGCCCGAAGCGTATTAAAAACCAACCTCATTAAGGGTGTAAAACTAACAACCGTTTTTTCCTAGACATCGCGTTTTAATAGGTGAGCCTAGTTAGGAATTATACGATAAGGATTTACATCTAATTATGAATTAAAGATAACATGTTTTTAGAACTATTCGATTTTAAAGTATTTTGTAAGATTATACGTTCCGTCGCTTGAGCATATTACGGTATATTAAACCCAACCAAATGAGTTTTAGAAGCCAAAATAAGTTAAAACCTAGTTTCATAATTCTTTAGTCAATATTATTTATTATCTAAAAAACAACGTTTGTCATTTTACATTAAACAATAAATATATAATAAAAAGAATTAACTACGCAACAATGTAGGTGTGCGCTAAATAGTTAAAGGTCTCCAGGTCATTATATATCTATTAAATAGGTCATGTTTCGCTTAGAAATGGGCCACCTACATCCGTTTAAATAAGCAATTATGGATTGCGTAAGTTATTTAATACATACATAATACGATTATCAAATAATTCCATCACACAACCTTTTTAAGTCTATTTTGGTAGAGTGTCGGACATATTTAATTAACTCGTGTAAGAATATGTTTAATCAAATTTCAATTAATAAATATCTAATATCGCAATCATATTCGTAAAATTATGCATGTAATTTTACAATTATGATTATTGCTTAATGAAATTACAAAGGTAAACCAAGACATCAAAATTTGCATTTTAGGTTTAGCTGCTAATTAACTTTTAATTTGTTAAATTAATAAATCAAACAAAAACCATTTTTTTATTATTATTAAAGTCACCACCAGCCGTCGGCTGGCTCCCAACCCCCCCCCCCCCCCACCCCACCCCCCCCACACACACACACACACACAACTTTTGATGTTTTTGTATGCTAGTTAACTCGAATTACGGTCTGACCGATACCACTATAGGTATTTATCTAATCAGGTTGTCACACAACACGCAACGAAAGTAGTTAGATTTAACACGTAATCAATATTAACTAAGTAAAAGTATTATCTATGTTGTTGATTTACCCCGGTTAGCATTTATAGTGAAATCCTTCTACATGTTTGTACACGACACCTTCTTTAGCAACAGACTTGTATGCTAGTACACGTTTATAACTGCTACAACCCTTGTCTAGATTCTAGTAACTCGTATGCTTAAACCAAATGCTTGAAACTCCTTGTACTCGAACTCCAACAAACCGAAACCCTTTGGGTTTGTTTAAACCAATCGGTTAGAAAGAAAGCAGAGAAATCGATTATGAGGTACAAGGAATAATGAACTTGATGTTCATTATTTATAGCAAAGCATTTACTTGGAATACAAAGTTGTATTGTAATTAGAAAACATTCTTATTTACACAATAAACCATTCTATTTGTTAATTATTACAATTAACATATTAATTAATGATTAACATTTAGTAAACGTATAGTCGTGTCTAAATGTCAATATGTGAAACCCCGTAGACTCACATGTTTATAGGCATACATTTATTTGACGTGTTCAATTATCAACAAACACCACATAATATACTAGAATTATCAATAAACACCCTATAGACTCACATATTTATAGACATACATGTACTTACCTCATAATTTAGTTTTCGTACGTACATGTCGCGGATGCGGATTCAATCCACAAAATCTGCACAGTTATGCCCTTTTTATGCCTAAATTTTAACATGTTGGTTGGTTCGGGCCCTTAAGTAAATCAAACTTGAATATAGAGATTGGTTTTATATATGTATGTGAATGTGATGGTACTAACAGGTTACTGTGAAGAAGAAAATAATGCTTCTTTCATTAATTTGAAAAAGAAGTACAATACTTGGAATACCCGATTAATCAACATTTCATGCGTTCTCTAGAATTGTTCGTAGCTATGATCGAAGTTGAGAATAAGGCGTCGCAATCAGATGCAAGCTTGTCTTTCTTCGAGCGGTGGCTCCAAATGTCTCTAACATGTCCAAATCACTAAAACTTATACCACTAGGGAGCTCCCAGTTGAAATGATAGAGTAAGCTTGCAAGAACAAGCTCAATGCTAGCCACACCAAACAATATCCCTGGACAAATTCTCCTTCCTGCCCCAAATGGTAGATACTCCATATTACTTCCTTTGAAATCATGGGAACTATTTTCGAATCTCTCGGGTACAAAATTTTCAGCATCTTGCCAATACTCTGGATCCCTTCCGAGTGCCCACGCATTAACAATGATTTTGGTCTTCAACGGTATCACATATCCATCAATCTCACAACTTTCCCGACATTCTCTAGGAACCAACAAGGGAAGTGCCGGATGCAATCTCATTGTCTCCTTGATCACTAGCTTTAGATACTTTAATCCTTGAATATCGGCTTCATGTACTTTTTTCTTCCCATCCAGCACTTGGCGCACTTCATCTTGAGCCTTTTTTAGCACTCGAGGGTTTCTTATCATTTCTGATATTGCCCATTCGATTGTTCCTGCTGATGTATCGGTTCCCCCTGTGAAGACGTCCTGCATAATTTGTTTTTTATATGATAATAAAAGTTCTTAAAGAAATTATAATTTAAGTTAGTGACAAGGATGATTGAGTACTAACTAACCAGTATCACTGCTTTGATATGATCAGATGTGATTGGAAACTCAAGATCACCACTACGTTTAACTCTGAATAGAATATCAAGAAAATCTTCATCATTCGTCCCAGCGCTACACCCTTTCGTCTTGTTGTGTTCGTCGATGATACTGTTAAGGGCCTTGTCTAGATTTTGGTGGAGTTTTTTTAGCTTGGACTCCATACCGGTAAGAACATGAAGAAATTTATACGAAGGAAACAAATCAGCCAAATCAAAACCTCCACCGAGACTGACCAACTCTTGTAGCATCTCTAACAATAGATCTTGGTCTTTACAAATCATTCCAAAAGCAGCTTTAGATGTTACGGTATTCATTAAAGCAAAAACAGATTTGGAAAGATCTACAACTGATCCTTTCGACGAGGATGATAAAATTCTCTCTATGAGCATACTAACCTCTTCTTCCCTGATTGAACAAAATGACTTGACTTTCTTGGCACTAAGGAGTTCCAAAGTGCATATCTTGCGCATCTGTCTCCAGTAATTCCCGTAAGGTGAAAATCCGATGTCGGTGGAGTTGTAGAACACGTACTTGGTGACTAAAAGTTCCGGTCTGCTTGCAAAGGCAATATCATGCTTTACAAGTATCTCTTTAGCCACCCGCGGAGATGAAACAACTAATGCAGAAATCTCTCCCAACTGAAGATGCATCAAGGGACCATGTTTTCTAGCTAGGTTTGTAAGAACATGATGTGGTAGTTCTGAACTCACCATAGACAACATGCTTCCAATGAAAGGAAACTTTCTTGGACCTGGTGGCAATTTGTCGGGCGCATAGCCTATTGATCTTCTGATTATCTTAACTAGATTGTAAAGAAAGTAGCAAACAACTAGGAGGAGCACTAGATTAAAGAGTGACATGATTTGCTTTGGCAAATGGCAATGCTTTACGATATGTTTACCAGAACACCGGCCATCATGTATACATTAATTTTCGGAAAGGAAGACACCTAAGAATAGAAACCGATGAGAATCAAACTTAAGATTTACTTGAGACCTCCTTTGAAAATTTCAAGTGTTAACCACTCAACCATCCCCGTAAAATTATATATATATTTACACTTACAAGGCCATGTTTCTCTTTAGCCACACATGCCATGGTTGCTCTTGGATAATCTTATCTATAATTTCCATTGGTTAATAAATTTCATGGTCAATGTTCTCTCTTTAATTAGCTAGCCACAGTTCAAGGTGAGGTGAAGTTGATTTTTGACACTGTCACTCCTTAATTGGTGGTGGCCCTCATTGTAAGTGTACGTAAATGTCTAATAATTGTTGTACGTTGTTGTTGCTACTAAAAAATAAGGGTTTTTCTAACTTATTTTCAACTTATTTTTCTGATGACAATATTAAATGAATTCAGTTAATATTTACAGTAAATTTAATTTCAGTTGAAACAATAGTATATTTGGTAAACGAAAGAATTTAGAATATTAACTATATTAACTAACATGCATATATATAAGGTACTTCCGTTTATTAAATAGCGCTTATCATGTGCCGTAAAGACATAAGTTAGACGAACCAAAAAAATAAACACGATCTCATTGTCAAAATGGGATAAAAGTCTGGTTTAGGTTCCATTCCCGTCACTCCACTTATTTTGGGCACTGTCACTTTAAAGATATTGACCTACTTACACATGAAGGTGATTAGGGTGTAAGAAAGCTTAGGTTAGGATTTATGATTAGGGTGTAATATTTTTGCTAAGTATGATTGTAAATTGGGTGTTTATATATAACAATAAAAAAAACTCAGTAAAACAACAGTTTCAGAGGATTGTTTTTCTGAAAATTCGTTAAAGCTTTTTCTTTTTTTCTAAACTAGTTTTTAGACACGTGTATACATACGGACAGTTTCAGAATATTTATTTATAAACCTATATTATATATTATATTTTTTGATAATTTATTAAATAATGCGTTACGTAGTGAACAAAAAATATGACCGGAAAGAAAAGAAAAAGAAAAGTTTAATGGAATATTATTTAATTGAGAAAAAACAAAATGATAGTATTATGTAGCTAATTTATATTCGTTTTCAAAAGTTGCTACACTAAGCAATTATTATGTATGTTTTAAAAATACTTAAATTAAAGGTTTAAGAAGAAGAAATAATTAAAAAAAATTATATTTTTTTCACTATTGTTAAGAGATGATCAAAAATTTAATCGACGTTGAAGGATATGATAATTTTGGTTGAAACTAAAAAAATATGAGAGTCGTGTATGTGAAAATTAAGATTATTAAGTAAGTTTTTATAAAAATGAATTAAAGATTAAATTTATGAAGATTTTAAGTTGAATTGTGAATTAAATTATTAATCTAATAAATTATTAAAAATAGAGAATTAAATTTACCTAATCTTTTAAAGAAAAAATTTAATACACTAAATTTTATATCTAAGTGACATATGACTAAGTTAAATTAATTTTTTATATGTTAAATATTCATATTTGTTATTCACATTTTATATTAGATTTAAAAAGTTAGATGTAAATTAGACGTGATTATTATTTGAATAACACCAATTCAATAATTGGATTATTTGGATTTGACGACATGGTTTGTTTGTTTAGATTAGATTGGATAATAGTATTTTGGATTTTAAATTTATTTTTTAGTTCATAAAGTAGAACTAAATATAAATTAAAAGGTTAAAAACGTATTTATTGATCTGATTGTTTATTTAGTTTTTTAAATGGGATTATTTCATAACCGGATATTATATTTTATTTAAATTGGTTTTTTATTTCATATGGTAGAACTAAATATAAATTAATAGATTAATAACAAAACAAAAATATATCAATAATAACAAAAAATAGAAAGTTATTACGTTGTGTTTGGTAGAATGAATATAGCAATATATTTAATTGCTTTTTGAAATTTTGAATAATAGGTAACAATTAAATTGTGTTTTAAAAAATTACCAAGTTAAAAACGTATTTAGGTATCTTTGGAAAAAATGAAACAGAAACGATTGTTGTTATTTAGTTTTTGGAAATGAAAAGGTTATTATTAATTTTAAAAATATATTTTAGTTAGATGGTGAATATATTGTTATTTCTATAATTGATAATAAAGTAAATTTTGATATTTATTTAAAAATATATTTTAGTTAGATGGTGAATATATTGTTAGATTGATGTATCATAACTTAAAAAAAAACATTTTTATGTTTGTTGAAAGTTTGTTGATACCGCATATTTATACATGTTTTGTATATCAATTTTGACGTGTATTTGATATATTTATACGATTTAGTCATCATTTGTTCATATTTCACCTTTTTAGTTGATATAAAAGACTATGAAGAAAAGGAGAGAAAAACATTAAAAAGTAAAGACAAAACGACGAAATCGTTAAAAGCCGAAGAAATCATGGAGAAACACTTCATGTGATGGAGTGGACGTGAAGATCTTGTGATATATGTTTACCGAATGGTCTGGAACATCATATACATGCTCAAGTTACGAAGAGCTTAGAGCTACGGCATGGTCTTGAGATTCTCGTTTTTGAGAAATAGACACAACTAAAAGACCGATAAATAAACTTGTAGAAATTGGAATTTTTTTTTTACTTAAATTATAAATTAGGGACTAAAATGGTCAAACTTAAAAAAAAATATTTAACAGAAAGTTCGTTAAATCTAACTGAGAAGGGACGAATTTGGACAAAACCTTAAACCACATGGACTAAAAGTGTTGTTTCCTCGTTCGAGAACTTAATCGGCAATTTGAACATGCCACATAGACATTTCTGTAATTTATCCTAAAAGATGCTTATTGTTTCAATGGTTTTGAGTTGGATTTGGGGGTTGGTGATAAAACATGGTGATCGTAGAATGAAATGGTAATGAGTGCAATTTTTGGGAGGAAGTTTGGGATTAGTTTAGATTTTTCGGCTGGGTTTTGCTTCGGCAAAAAAAGTGGATGGTGGGTTTTGAAAGCGAGGTGGGTTTTTATCAAAGATATACTTACTACTAAATAATGGGTAAATTAGCATTTCAAATTGATGATCGGCACATATATATCTAACGACACAATGAATTTGGATATGGTAAAAGGATCATGTCCCCAGAAAAAATGATTCAGCCGATAAATAGTTGTCGGAAGCCTCATTTGTCATTCAGAAAAATTAGTGGCCGAAAACGTACGCCGAAGAAGATGACCAACATGTAACAAGTTACGAGTTGCTTAGTAAAAACAAAGTACATTGTTCAGAGTAGTATTTTCGTAAGTACGTTAATTATACAACACGACAAATTGACAAGTATGTTACATACTTTTGACTTTTACCCTTGAAATTTTGATATTGTATAAAGCATATGTCAGCACCTCTCGAAGCAACATACTCAAGTAATCTTCTAGCTTCACCCGATAGACAAGATGTAATATGAGATAACATTCTTTTACACAAAAGGGAGTTCAATAAAAGGTCGGATCCACATGTATTTTTAACCGCAACTGTTCCATTAGCTCCATACCTTATATTTATTCTCACGTCGAGGGAATGGCATCTATGTTGAGGCTAAAGACTTTTCTGTCTCTAGTCAATGCTTGCATCACACCGATCCCAGGTCCGGTTAGCATCTAAAGCACTTCAACAAATTTCCCTTGCAATATTTGACGCCATTCAGGCCCCGATACAACTCAAGCCAGTCTTTCAGTGAAAGTAACTCCAATCACAATCAGCATCGAAAAGACAACAATGGTAATAATGACAAGACATTTGGCTGAACTTCGGTTACTAGTGAGAAGATATGCAATACTAGGAGGAATTGAAAATATTTCGGGAAGAAGTTTTAAAAAAGAAACTATCTACCAAGAGATCATTATGCTACACCAAAGAAGAATTTCCATATGAAGAAAAAGAGGACGATGATCTGAGTGTGGTTTTTGGAGTCCGGTTGTATATAGATCGAGTTTCAAAGAGTCTAACTGAATTTTGAAACATACTTTACTCGGCAAAAAAGGTAAGCCAGAGTCCAATTAACTAATGTCGATAAAACAAAGCAGAGAGATGTAGAAGGATTCAAAGACTTTGTGAAATGAGGGAAAATAAGATTATCCATATAACCCCAACCCCCTAAAAAGCAATGGAAGTATGGATTTTCATGCAAGTAAATGCCCAACCACTATGGAATGACTCAACTCAATATAACCAAGCACGCGATGATACAAATCAAAGAGTTCATACACGAAAATTGTAGAAATTAAGAATCTGTTTTGTGGAAGAATAATTTTATTTCATCAACTTGAAACGATTACATTAGATCTCTATTTATAGGGAAAGTATTAACCTAACGGGCTCAAGCCCACATACGGGCTTGGGCTTACATTTGTTTTAGGGCTATATTCTAACATTCCACCTCAAGCTAAGTAGTGGGATTTCCAATGCTTAACTTGTCAAGACAATGAGCAAAGATCTTTCCGGTAACCGCCTTTGTAAGGATGTCTGCAAGCTGATCCTTTGATGAAACAAACGGAAGCTCGATAACCTCATCTTCAAGCTTTTCTTTGATGAAGTGTCTATCAACTTCAACGTGTTTTGTGCGATCATGTTGAACTGGATTTCCTGAGATATGGATAGCAGCTTTGTTGTCACACATAATCTTGCTAGCTTCTCCTGAGGGATACCCAATCTCTGACAATAGTTTTCGCATCCACAAGACTTCAGCTAATCCTCGTGCTATTCCTCTGAATTCAGCTTCAGCACTTGAAAGAGCAACTACTTTTTGCTTTTTACTCCTCCATGTAACAAGATTTCCTCCCACTAGAGTAAAATACCCTGATGTAGATCTCCTATTACCTTTGTCGCCTGCCCAGTCAGCATCGGTATAAGCATCAAGCTTCAGGTGCCCATTTGCTTTGAATAGAACACCGTGTCCAGGAGTTCCCTTGAGATACCTGATAATCCGTAAAGCCGCTTCCATGTGCTGGATTTGAGGTTGGTGCATAAATTGGCTTATAACCCCCACGTCATATGCAATGTCTGGTCGAGTATGAGCTAAATAAATCAGCTTTCCCACTGTTCTCTGATATCTTTCTTTATCTGCCAGTTCAGCTTCATCTTCCATGAATAATTTTTGGTTGGCTATCATGGGGGTGTCTGCAGGTTTGCAATCTAGCATTCCCGTCTCTGCTAATAGATCAAGAACGTATTTTTGCTGGCAAATGAAGATCCCTAATTTTGATCTTAGAACTTCAATTGCGAGAAAATATTTGAGGCTTCCCAGATCTTTCATTTCAAATTCTTTGAAGAGAGTAGCTTTCAATTTTGCCATTTCCTCTGAATCATCCCCTGTAATGATCATGTCATCAACGTAGATTATTAAACAGGTTATGAGTTTACCTCTTCGTTTCAAGAAGAGAGTGTGATCAGAATTGCTTTGGTTATAGCCATATTTCTTCATAACTGTAGTAAATCGACCAAACCACGCTCGTGGGGACTGCTTCAAACCATACAAAGATTTCTTAAGTCGGCAAACTTTCCTGGTTTCGGAACTATCATGAATTCCAGGTGGAGCTTCCATGTAGATTTCTTCTTTCAATTCTCCATGTAGGAAGGCATTCTTGACATCAAATTGGTGTAATGGCCAATCCTTGTTTGCTGCAACTGAGAATAGAACTCTAATAGTATCGATCTTGGCTACTGGAGAGAAAGTCTCACAGTAGTCAATCCCGTAAGTCTAAGTATACCCCTTTGCGACTAACCGAGCTTTATACCTTTCGATTGATCCATCGGGTTTATACTTGATAGTGAACACCCACCGACATTTAACGGGTTTCTTTCCTGGAGGCAATTCACATTCTTCCCATGTTTCAGCTCGTCTCAGGGCTTCAAGTTCAGTTCCAATTGCTTCTTTCCATTCTTTATATTTTAGTGCTTCTTCAACACTTGTTGGTATTTTTTCAGAACAGATCGCATTTGCGAAGGACTTGGCTTCCGGAACTAGATTTGTTCTTGCGATATTTGTGACTGGATATCTCGACCCTCTTGAACTTCTTTCAGGTGAGTATCTGTTAGGCGGGATTCCCCTGGTTGATCTAGGTGGAAGATCATACCGAGCTGGTTCAGTCACACTCGAAGTTTCCGTCTCGACCTGTTCCTGTTGTTCATCAGCACACACATCAGAGTTATCTGAGGTATCCGGAGATTCAGAGCCACTTACCTCGGATATCAGTTGAGGAGGATCATTGTTGGTGGGAGTGGTACAGTCTTCCGGTTCTTCAGGACTATCAGTCTCCGGAGTGGATGTATCAGTCGAAGCACCATTCACAGGTGGCGCCCAACTCATCCATCTTAATGCGTCATTTTCGTTTTCCCCCTGACCATGAAGATGGGTCCGGTAAAAGAACTCAGTTTCAAGGAAGTCACAGTTCATTGTTGTGAACATGTGACGCCGACTCGGGCTATAACACCGATACCCGTGTTGATTGACACCATACCCCAGAAACACACATTTCTCTGCACAAGGATCAAGTTTTGAACGCTCTATTTTTGGTATATGAACAAAAACAGAACACCCAAATACTCGAGGTTCAAGAGTTAGATTTGAAGGCAATTTATGGAAGGTCGGCAGTGTTTGGAGAGGAGTTTTGAGAGCTAAAGCTCGGGTTGGGAGACGATTAACCAGATACGTGGCAGTGACAACTGCTTCTGGCCAAAATGACTTGGGGACTCGTGATTCGAGCATTAGGGCACGAGTGATTTCCAACAAGAATCGATTTTTGCGTTCTGAAACCCCATTTTGTTCAGGAGTGTGAGCACACGAGGTTTGATGAATGATTCCCCGCTCTTGACAGAAGTTTTTCATGGAAGTATTACAGAATTCTCCCCCATTATCGGATCGAAGAATTTGTATGTCCTGTTTGAATTGAGTTTTAACCATGTTACAAAACGATGTGAACTTAGTAACCACTTCAGACTTAGTTTTTAAAAGATAAGTCCATGTCATACGAGTACAATCATCAATAAATAACAGGAAATAACGAAAATTTTGTCCCCCTTCAATTTTTGCAGGACCCCAAACATCAGAATGAATTAACGAAAAAGGAAAATCAACTCGAGTATCATTAGGTTTAAACGTTTGTCTATGACTCTTAGCCAAAATACAAGTATCACAATGAAAAGTTTTATTATTAGGAAATAAGTGCGGAAATAATTGTCTCAAATAGCCAACAGATGGATGGCCTAATCTTCTGTGCCATAACCAAGCTTTCCTATCGTTGGACCCATGAGTGAGCAGAACAGAACCATGGTGAGTAACTTCATCAACGTAGTAGAGTCCTTGTCTTTCAGTACCACCCCCAATGATCTTCCCCGTTCTGATATCCTGCAAAAGGCAAAAAGTGGGGTGCATTAATACAGCACAATTTAATTCTTTCGTAACATGACTGACGGATAATAACTTGTGCGACAGTGATGGTACATAGAGGCATCTAGAGAGTCGTAATGTTTTTGAAATTTCAATGGTTCCCCCTCCCTTAACTGGGAGAGTTTCCCCATTTGCTGTGTGAATTTTTGTTTTATCAACTCTAGATTTTGATGTTATATCAGTAATATCAAACATCATCGTATCGGTGGCACCACAATCAAAGATCCAAGAAGTACATTTAGAATCTTTGGTTGCAACATGAGCTTTGCCAGAAACAGACTCACATTGTTCCTTAGTTAAATCGTACTCATTTAACTTATCGAGTAAGTTTTGATTAAAAATCTTTGGATTTAAAAAGGATTCATTACCCGGAGGATTTGGTATAGAACAACCAAACCCTATACCTGGTTCTGGTGCGTCATCGGTACTCGTCTCTCCTCCGCCTTTAGTTTCACTGCTTCCTACAACCGCCGCAGCCTTTCCAGTCTTTGAGGTCCTGTGATTCTCATTCCACCAGTCTGGATAGCCAATAATTTTAAAGCATTGCTCCTTGGTGTGTTTTGACATACCACACTCTTCACACTTGAGCTTGCTTTTGTCGACCTTTGATTGGGGTCGGAATGCTGGTTTTTCTGATCGATAGTTTTTTGAGACAAGGCCTGCTCCATCGCCAGTGGTATTGAGCCCAGCTGCCACACCCATATCTGCCTCATGGTTCCCGTCGATAATAGCTTGGTGAGCTTTTTCTTTCCTGACCGTAGCATACGCGGTTTCGGGTGATGGAAACGGATCAGAGCGGAGAATTTCCCGTTTAATTGGGTCATACCTCCGGTCAAGTCCGTTCAGAAACTGGAACAACTTTGTTTCAGAGCGAACTCGATTATAGGTGGCTATGTCAGCTGTGCAAGTCATCGGGTTGGGGTCGCGACGATCAATTTCTCCCCAAATTCCCTGCATCCCTATCCAAAACTCTTCCAGTGGTAGCTGCTGTTGTTTGAACTCATTAGCTTTAACATGGAGATCAAAAGTTTGTAACTTATCCTTCCCGCTGCTGTAAGTAACTGCCAAGGCTTCCCATAGTGACTTCGCTGTGGGAAATTCAGTAAGGTTACTTGCGATGCTCGGATCAATATTCTGAATTAACCATGAGAAAACCACAAGATCGGCTTGTTCCCACTCATCGTATTTTTCACTAGTGATGGCGGGAGGATTTTCGGTTAGGTGATTAAGATACAATTTGGATTTCCCCCCAATAGAGACTCGAATCATACGAGCCCATAACGGGTAGTTGTTGCTTGTCAACATTAGACTAATCTTGAGTTGATCGGACGGGTTTGGTTTTGGGTTTTGAAGCTGATTCGAAGCTCCATTACGAAGCAAATTCATTAGTTGCACTGCGAGATCGTTATTGTTTACTGCGAGATCGTTATTGTTTGCGTCAGCCATGGTTTATTTGATTCGTACGGATGAACTACTTGATTCGCACGGATGAACTGCTTGATCCGTACGGATGAACTTGATTCGTACGGATGAACTGATTGATTCGTACGGATGAACTTCTTGATTCGTACGGATGAACTTCTTGATTCGTACGGATGAACTGATTGATTCGTACGGATGAGCTTGATCCGTACGGATGAACTGCTGATCCGTACGGATGAACTGCTGATCCGTACGAATGGGAATTTTTCAAGAACTTGATCCGTGTGCGCCGCTGAAAAATTAGGGTTTTTCTAAAACTCGATCTAAAAGTCGATTTTTTCACCAAAAAACTTTGCTAAATGCCCAGATTGAAAAAGAAACGTTTAAAAAACAATAAAACAACCTTTTTGAGTGATTTCTTGTTCGATTGATCTAGTTCGAACGGGTTAAACTTCTATTCGAATGGACTAGTCGAATGGCTAGTTAGAACAGGTACCTTTTTCTGGTAACCTGCTCTGATACCATGTAGAAATTAAGAATCTGTTTTGTGGAAGAATAATTTTATTTCATCAACTTGAAACGATTATATTAGATATCTATATATAGGGAAAGTATTAACCTAACGGGCTCAAGCCCACATACGAGCTTGGGCTTACATTTGTTTTAGGCCTATATTCTAACAAAAATGAGGCATTAAGAAGAATGGAGGAACTAAGGGGCAAAGAGTCGGTGGAGGACATAACTCGGGGTGGCGACCTAATCTTAAGAACGAGGCACATGCCCATCCCTAGAAGAAAAAAAAGACTATGGTTCATCAAGTAGAGAGAGAGAGAGAACGAACACACAAGAGACTCCCAGAATAAAAAAACACATGAATTATCAACCCCCTGATAGTCAGAAATATGTTCATTTCACTAGTCTTACTAAAACACCATTCCCAATCCTATATCCGACCAACAGAGCATGCTCGGGCAAACTACACACCTCCACCCTTGGTCCAAGGAGTTTCGAGAAAGATATTATGATTTTCATATGGACTATGGGAGCACTACAAACAGTTGTTATGTGTTGAAAAAGTATACAAGAGAAGTTGTTGAGTCCCTACGACTAGCCTATTTGGTGAAGCACATGTGGTAAGTTGCTATGAAGTTCTGTAAGTTTTATTTAAATGGTTCATGTTTTCGGACTGTTATTATCTTTTTTAGATCAATTGGGCATGGTTTGAGATATTTTAACATTTTGTGTGACAACTAATTGGGAAACACGATCTGTTTAATAAAATGCCTGAAGTGAACCAAAACCTTGTGTTCTAATTTGCCAAATCTTAACTAAATCGACAATTTGCTACTATTAGTCATTCAATTAATATACCTTTTTATTCTTTTCCGAGAACTGATTTTAGGAATCCGTAAAATTTTGAAGCTTGATATCTTATAGCATTTCCTATCACAGAAAATACTAGTTAAGAATGTCACTGTTTATATAATCTCTCTTTCTTCTAGCACTTAATGCATAGAGAACTACTTCAACATCCTAATTTGAGATGCATAAATGGCAAAAACATGTAATTTTTATTTTTTCCCTTCCATAAGGATGACGCTTTTCTATGTTGATTAAATAAATTTAGTTATAAAAGCAAAATAAAACGGAGATTTAAAAATGCTAAAAGAAGAGGAAAACAATTTCAAATGGCAAAACGTTAACGAACTAGTGAACAACTATTAATGATCCGTACTTAGTTTTGTAGAAACCAAAATGTATTATTTTCTGAATGTGGTCATCACTTTTAATACTTAATAAAGAATTCGGTAGAGAAAGGAAGTTCAAAGAAGGAATAGGAATGGCAATCGAGATGATCGAATTGGGTATGGTTTATCGAATGTAACTTGTCGTAGATTTTGGTTGACGGTCTTGCCAAAGACAAGATGGTTTCAGAGGCTTGTGATCTCGTGTTTGATTTCTCAAAGAAAAGGGTTCTATCAACATAGTTTTATTATTTTGACCTAATTGAGACTTTGTGATAAGGGAGTGTGGTTAAACAGGATTAGTAGTCAATGAGACATGGGAGAAGGGAAATGCACCAATCTCCATTACGTGTACTGATTGAAGGTTTAAGGAGGAGCAATAACATTTAATAACCTTAGAGAAAGTATTGTTTCGCGTAGTGTGACTTCCAACTGTCTTGTTGGTAATATGTGTGATTTAGGAAGAACGGTGGAAGCAAATAAGTTGAGGATGTTGGCTTTTAAGAAAGGCGTATTTAATGAAGTGACTTAGAACATATTAGTAACTGGATATTTTAAGGAAGGAAAAAAAGAAAGAAAGGAAGCTTATATTGCATGAAATGTTGGATGAGGATTTCTGATACTTATGATAGGTCTTCGGCAAAAAGGAACAAATTTCTTTTCGAATATATGCATATATTTTGTGTTATGACCCGTGGGGTGTAAAACTTTCATAAAATAACTCTGGAAAGAAAAAGGACATGATACCAATCCAACTTTTAACTTTAGATGCAAAATCAGGAACGAAAATGATTTATCCTTTTGTGTAATTTCGTGATGACAAGATTTTATTGTATGAGAAACGATTTGAAGAAAAGATTAAAAAGGGCAGGTACACAAGACTAGTATTTGCCAATTTGGATCAATGAAATTAAGTTTCGGAAGGTATTTTCTTCACTCAATGTATTTTTTCAAGATATCACGACTTTGATCTCTATGTTGATTTGATCCTTGTTATCTATTCTTGTCAAGTTGTTTATGTAGTTATGTATGTTAGTTAGGCACCCTTCTTTTCTTTGTTGAGTTTTTTGGATGGTTTGGTTTTTGGCACCGATATGTGCAGTTTTAACCAGTGATGCATTGATATGTTACCTGGCTCGGGGTGGGGTGGATGGTTCCTTTTCCTATATATACTTGCTATCCCAGTTGCCACATACCATCTGTAAGGTGTTTCAATGATTTAAGATGGTTCAAAGAAGTGAATTGTTGCATTTGAAATAAAATACGAAAGTAGTATGTAACTTTGATTGGATACATGGCGCTTCGGCTTACAATCTGATAAACAAACTAGTCAATTTTGGTTATAAGGTTGGCAAAATTTGATTTTTGTATTACAAGTGTCTTGTATATTCTCATAAAGATGTATTACCAAACCATACCACAAATTAATCTTTGGTAAAACGTATATTTTGACTGATCCGAGCTTGTACCATGTGATTTGAGTGTGTCAAGAACGAAAGTACAGACGAAAGCAAAGCAGGAATAGAATTGTGGTGATAAAGACACTGAAATTCCTACATACAAAAGTGAAAATGGAGATTAAACCACCCTTTCACCCTCGTCCTCCACATCCGTCGCCCCTATTCATCTATAACTTTCACTTTGGTTCCAATTTTAACCCCTCAACCATTTAAAATATGAAACTCCAGTTACGGATTTACAATCATTAACATATTTATGTTCCATCAAAAATATGTTCAAAGAAAGGCAACAACTTTGATTGAGCTTTTGGGTTATCATTTACATAGGTTTTGTTCAATTTGATACTCCTATGGTTCCAAACTAACCGTCCAGTTTTGAGTGTGTAAAATCTTTATTTTTCAACTTTGAACTTAACTATGGCTTTTAATGTTTTTATTGATATAATTTTCAAAAATATTTTAAGACAATTAAAACTTAAAGATTTCAAAGTCAAAACAACATAATTATTTTAGGAACGGAGTGAATAGTGGTGTTATGTATGATATGTTTATCACTATTTAGAGTATACGGGTCTCAATGTAACTATTGCATGCACTTTGTATTACTACTGTGACGGCCCAAAATCGTAAAAAGGATTAGAATTTTAATAAGATTTAGTCAAAGGACCACTTTTGTAATGAAATTGTAAAAAGGGCCAAATATGTCGTTATGGCATAGTTTAGGGTTATATATAAAACTATGGATATTAAATCTATATATATATATATATATATATATATATATATATATATATATATATATATATATATATATATATATATATATATATATATATATATATATATATATATATATATATATATATTTGTGTTTTTAAAAAGATAAAAGGGATGAGATAGTTGTGTTTGTATGGGCGTTACTTCATTCGAAAAAAACCAAAAGAAACAGGAAGAAATGAAAGTAGGTCGAAACTGGAAATCGGCGATTTCGTTGCCATACTTACCGAATAATCAAACGGAACGTACCGTATTACTCCTAAAGTATTAAGGAACGAATTTGTATAAGCGGAAGTGTGTTTCGTGAAGGTTAGTTTCGAGTCGTAACGAAACCTGGTTCGTAAACGCGAGGTATAACTTACTATTTAGGTTTGTAATGATGTTTTAAGCTATTTCTAGTCATTTGGAGTTGATTAGTATGAGTTTCTTTGAGTTTGGTTGAGATTTAAAAACCTGCAACTATGGAGGTGGTTGGGTTGGATAAGACGAAGCCAGCCGACGGCTGAGATAAACCAACCGGCGGCTGAGATAAACCAACCGACGGTGGGTTCAACCAACAGGCGGCTGGGTGTGTTTTCAGCAATGTTAATTGTTTTGTTTCGTTGGGATTGTATCGTTAAGCTAGTTATGGGCTAATCAGTGAAAGTTGATACGAGATTGTTATTTGGGCAATGTATTGATCAGGTAGATCGTGAAAATTATTGCTAGGATGCTTGCTTAACGTTGGAAACTTGAGGTGAGTACAATATCGTTTTACAAACCGAGCATTTAGAAAGAATAACGTTTTAAAAGATGTATAAACGTTTCGAAAGATGTTTGAAAGATGTAACGATGTTTGAAAGTAACATTGTTTGGTAAACAAAGTTGTTTACACGTAAATATGTTTTTGATCAATAAAAGATGAACCAGAAATTGTGACAACCATGTTTCTCGAGGTATTATTTGGGTGTGCCATCTGTCATTTTACTTTGTCGGTATTTTGTTTTGACCCTATTATTATTATTATGTCGGTTGTCACGCTTTATTTATTTTAGTCGGGCTTTTATTTATTGCTTTGTCCTTCGTGACGGAAACTTTTTAGATACCTAAGTTGCCTAGTTGATATAGTACGCTCTAAAGAAAAGTTAGGGTGTTTATGCCTTCGGTTATTTGGATAAGAATTAACTTTAATAATATTACAAAGTTGGTCCTTTTGATGAGTCAATTATGTATCTAAGCTACTATCGTAATCGTTATTAAACAATTTGAATCGACCGTCGAAAAAGTTTGCGAATATGGCCACCACTGCGTCGCAGTCACCATCTGGTGCGACGCAGTGAATCCTTACTGCGCCGCATCGCGGGCTCTGGGATGAAAAGTGAATAAGTCATTTTCAACCATTTTTGAGATCCAGAGTGGTTCTTTCACGTGATTATTTCTTGTTTATTGCCTTATATGGGTTGTTTGACCATTTTTGAGATCTAACATCTTTGTCCAACTCTCTTTCATTCCATTTTTCCATTTTTACATTTGATTTTCTTTTCATTCCACTCTCATATATATCTCTTTTCCTCTCATTCTCTCTAATATTTCTAGAAAATGAGAGCAAATAATCGAACATTTTAAGTGGGTTTTTAAGTTGAAGAAGCTCTTTCATCACTTTCATCATCATCTCCTTTTGTTCACCTCCTTCATTTGGTTAGAATTCTTGTCTTCAACATCTAATTCCCTCTTTTTCTAATGATTATGTTAGAGATTTCTAACATATAATCTTTGTGTGGTTTACAAGGTTTTCACCTTCCACCACCATCACCTTTGCATTTTCGGATTTCAAGCTTACCACCATGAAGGTTTCTTCATCTTGAGCTTGGTAAGTAAAATCTCTCTTGAATTTACTCTATTTTCCTTTCTAAAGTTCCTAATATCGTTAAGTGTGTGTGTTTGTGTGTTTGGAGTTGGATCCTCACCGCCACTACCGTTGGAGCATATTATTCGGGTTTCTTTTTTAGGGCTTTACACCCCTTCATCTCTTCTCGTTTCGTGTAAGCTTGGAGTACCCGTGTGTTGCGTGACTTTTCCTGCACTTGTTGATTATTGCGGAGGTTTTCGGTACTTTCTAAGTTATCCCGATTTCTTTTACGTTTTCTTATTTGTCGTTAAAATGGTTTAACTAACACACACACACACACACACACACACACACACACACACACACACACACACACACACACACACACACACACACACACATATATATATATATATATATATATATATATATATATATATATATATATATATATATATATATATATATATATATGTGTGTGAAAATAGATTTATAAAACGGTAAATTGTAAGTAAAATATGTAATAATCATAAAATTGTATCATTATTAGACTTACTGGACTCTTTGGACTAATTTTGGACATAATTACATATAAAAATGTCATTTGGACTCTATTAAGTATTATAACTAATTATTACCTAATATTCACATATTTAGTATATATAAACTTATATATATATATATATATATATATATATATATATATATATATATATATATATATATATATATATATATATATATATATATATATATATATATATATATATATATATTTACGTAATACAACATCCGGACAATATCTACTATTATTACTACTTATTATTATAAATAATAATGAATCCTAGAAAATGTAAAAAGGAAGAGTCAAAAGTCGGTTTTGGCTCCACTGCGTCGCAGTAAATGTTGACTGCGCCGCAGCGGGATGAGGAAACAAGCTCACTGCGCCGCAGTTAAACTTCGGTATGTTTTCCCAACTCCTACATTTTTCAGATTGCGTCGCAGTAAGTATTGGTTGCGCCGCATTGAGTTTCCGAACCAAATTTTGAATTTTTTGGACAAACATATATATAAATAGTATAGTACCCGCGCGGTGCAGCGGGGATAATAAACTATATTTGATATAATTATATTACGAATATTTAATTACGGAAATTAAATACACAAAATGATTAAATAAAATAAAATAAAATGTATTTAAACTCCAATCATAATGTAAAACGTGAAGATACGTATAGATACGAACTTTTAAAAGATAAAAAATGCATAATATTTTAATTATTTTAAGTTTTTGAGGTTATAAAATAAAATTTATAATTTTGAAAGTTTTTAAATTAAATAGAAAGTATTTTAATTTTTTTAATTACATAAGAATTATAAGTTACTTTGTTAAATATTAAATTATTTTAAAAATAATTAGGAAAGAGAGTGTTGTTTGACTTAAATAATAATTAATATAGATTAAGGGTATTAAGGTAATTTCAATTACTTAAATTTTAAGATATTAAGACTTTGAAGGAGATTCATTATAATATAGTATAGATATATCATTTTACGTAAAATAGTATATATTGACAAATAGACGTTTTTGGACTCAAACGTGATCGCAATCATAAATATAATATTTATTAATTAATAAAATATGATAATTGTTAAAATTATAGACTTTCGACTAAAATTTGGTTTTCAATATTCAACCTTCTAGCGTTATCTGCTAATCGTCATTATTGACTCGAAATATTATTTTTTCGGACTCCTTTGAGTATATAATGTAATATAACGTTAATTAATAAGGCTAAACCCTACTAGACTTATAGAGGTACTTGGACTTATATAATGTCATTATTCTAGGGCACTTAGGCGGTGGAGTGGTTTCTACTGGTCTGTCATCCCGACACTGTTATTGTTGATTTATTGTGAGTTATTCGTTGCCCCTTTTCGTTTTATACTTTGGGCATGAAAAGCGTGACTTAACAATTTATCTTGTTTATGGACCGTGGATTATGAATGTCTTTAGATTAGTGTTATCTTACTTATATGGCCTTTTTGGTAATATGAGGCCCTCGTTTACACGCCTGTTAACTCTTTTGAGCCCTCGATACATATATATAGATCTATATGGGTGTTCGACGCACCCCCATTGCTTGTATGGGATGACGATGGTAATTTGTCCCTATGAGTCGAAGTTATGACCGTTAATTTTCGATGACTAAACCTTAGTTTGACACACTAAGGTGGGGGTAAATGTTGTTATTTAACGTTTAGGCTCAGGTGTGTTTATTTCTATGGCAATGCGTATATCTCAGTTTGCTATAAACTAAGATATTATGATGATTTGACATATATATTTCAAAACGGGTCAAAACCTTTTGTAATTAATGTATTTAAAATATTAAATTACGAATTTCTCACCGACTTTATGTTGACGTTTATATTTCACGTTTTCAGGGGTTTAAGGTTGCAATATGTGATTGCTATCTATTTTGTGACTATGTGGATCGTCTACTTGCTTGATGGAACTTGTTTTGTAGGATTAGTTCATTTATGATCCGTGTTGACTTTGTTGTATTCTTTGTTTTCACCATGTGGTCTAAAACCTTATGATTTATTTATCGAATGATGTAGTATTTGTACTCTCGAATTTATTAATTTAAATCGATGTATGTTTGTTGAGACCATCTACCTCTGATATTATTGATACTGTTTACGCTCCGGGTTTTCACCTGAGCGGGGTGTGACAGAACTGAATAACGGAATTGTTTGGTATGGGTAGTATGTGATTACCCATATATAATGATTATGGGTAGTTGTACCTGTATGTTCGTATGTTTGGATGATAGGTAGTAGTTAACTACTTGTATCCTTATTGTATTGTAATTTATCTAATGTTTTAAATAAATTATGTGATGATTGTTTGGTAAAGGCCTCGGGCATTAGTGATTGTAACCACTCATGTTCAGTGGTGTACAATGCAATGAGGTACACATCTATTTTTTATTATACATGATTATATAATTGTTGTGTTATTATTTATGCATTATAAGAGGTATGCCTTAGTTTTGCATAGGACACTTTGATTACTAGTAGTATAGATGCTCGTAGATTGACAGTGAAACCTAGTGTGGCCAACTAGGTGAGAAAGTGCTAGCCAAACTTCTGATACTTGACTACGATGGGTCAGGTGATACTTGACTACAATGAGTCAGGTGATACTTGACTACGATGGGTCAAGTTATATTTGATTACGATGGGTCAAATTAGTTGCGGGGAATTCTAAACATCCTTTGCAACACGTGGTATGAGGTGTAGACTCATACTGGAGTGCTGTCTCACTATGCGATGGGTCAACCGGGGACATCACGTGTGAGTGGGGAAGTGTATACGATGACACACTGTGGATCCCTCCTTAAGGACAAGGCAACGATGTGCTATGTCGGAGTAGTGAAAGCATACATATCGGGTTATTATGTAGGTTGGGAGTCGCGCCCCAATGCTTATAATAACATGCAGGAATATGCGAGTAGCGAACGGGGTAGTAACCATAGGGCATAAGATAGACCCTACTGATAGGAACATTTGGGCCAGTGTTAGACCCAACTAAGATGGAAATTTAAGGCATACGATGTTGTCTACTGTTAATTAATTGGGCAAGCGATGGACCCAGTTAAGATGATTACTTAAGGCAAACGATGGACCCTAGTATAATGAAAGATATATGTTATGATACGAAATTAATTATACGATGAGAATTAATTTGATATGCGTTTATATGTGCATTGTGACGTTGATTATTGCTATAACATATCTGCTTACGAGGTGGTGGATATGGTTTGGGATTGTAAAGGCAAAATTATTTTTATGAAATGTTTTCATAGTCTTTACTATTAAAGCATTGTCTCAACAGCAGTTGATACTTTTTTTCCCAAATGTGTCTTTTGCTCGTAGATGGCTTTAGACGTGCATGATGATGGGGGATTAGTTGGAGTAGCTTGATGTCCCCAACTGTTAATCAATTCCAAGTGATTAATGTTCAACATTTTTATAATGTGAGTAACGTAACGAATGATTTGATTAATGAAATAGTTTTATGAAACGCTAATCACGTTTTATTAACATTTTCTGATGAGTTTTTTCTGAATATATAAAAAAAAATTGTTAAACGTAATTTTAAAAACCAAACCGTTACAACTACTTTCTAATTTTATAAAATGACAATCCTAACGAGATTTCTTTTCATTTAACATATTGTATTAGATCTCATACCATTTTTTTTATGTTGGATGTCAATGAATAAATTCTTTTCCTTGTCGTTCTCTATTATTTATCAACTAACTCCGCAAATTATTCAACTTTATTCTTAAGGTGAGTCGTCTTAAAAAAAAGTACAGTTTATTGCGACCTTATTTACAAAAATAAACGTTTATGCTGTTTTGGTGGAGGTGTAATACATAAAAAGGCTCCTATTGTGTAGATTTCGTCTCTAGTAAAGCATCAAAAATGATACTCATAGTTAAGAGCACCGAAATAAACTGGATGTTAATGAATAAGACATTACCTTGATGAAATGTTGAAGAACTTGCAAAGTGAATTATTACATGACACAAAAAGACTTGATTAATTAGAAAAAACTTGGTGGAAAATAATACATTGATGTTTATAGTAAGATGAGTTGTAAGACAATTACTTAAACATCAATATTAAGAAACACCTAATGTAAAATGAGTTGTAAGATAATTTCTTCAATTTCTATTTTCTCTTTCTTCTTCTTGTCAATACTTGCAATTTTCAAATTTTATTTTCTTAAAAGAAGAAAGTTTTATTATTTTAAACATACTAACATTTTTTTAACATCGTAAAGAAACATATATACTTTGTTTTCTAGTTTTTCTTTTTATTTTCCAGTTGACAAACATTGAAAAATTAGATCGACATCATTATATTAGATGTTACTTTTGTATAAAACCAAAAATGTTTCTTACAAGATTCAATCGAAATTGTCCGGTGTAGAAAAATCTAAGAACTTGAATTTGATGATGATGAATATTGATTATTTATTTTCCCGATTTTAGAGCCAATTTATCATGTGAAAACCTTAATTTAATGATTCTAATAAGATTTAATCAAAATCGTTCTTTGTAGGAAAAAAAAAAAAAAAAAAAAAAAAAAAAAGGAGACAATTAATATATATAACGTGGGTAAAAAATCTCTAAATATAGGCAACATTAGAAATTGTCAACAACTCGAAAGATCAACTAGAAAGATGTAGGTATCCTATATCACGTTTGTAATTTGGAATTGCAAAGAGTAATGACTATGCACTAGGATTACTTAATTACAAAAAATCTCTCCTCACCGCTTTTAAATTCGCCATAAACATCAAGTCTTGCTCTACCTTTTCATGTTTTCGATCTTCATATCAACGTATCTCTTTAACCCTGTTTGTCCACTATTTGTATTTCTTTTTTCCCGGTATAAAGGTATCACAAATACGGTTATTTAGTTTCAAATTTAATATGGTGTTTGTTAGATGTTAATTATTTTCCATTTCTATTGATTTTTTGGATCAAATAAGTGTTATCTTTTTTATGTGGTATCAAATATATTACTATTGGTTGAGAATTATGTTTCATGATTGCTATTATTTTATCATTATGGTTATACTCATGATTGATGTATTCGCAATGCCACTTGGTATACCTAATGAGAATCAAAATGTTCAACTTTTAATACCAACTAGAGGTGTTCTCGTGCTTCGCACGAGTTCGAGTGCAGGTCGAATTTAGTGCGGTAATGGTAGTAATAATTTGCTTTGCACGACTTCGAAGTCGTCTGACATTTTTTACAAAAAATTCGAATTGGGTTGATGACAGATGTTGACATGCTACTTATACGTAATATATAGTCTTTACAAAAGCTGTTGAAAATACATACATAGATTGCTGTTTTTCGTCATGAAAGTATTAGCCTATTACAAAAGTGGGTTTGCTGTCTTCCGTTGTTTATTCTGGAAACCGCTCGCGTTTTGTTGGGTTTACGGCTTCTAAAAAGTCTCGCCAGCCACCCCTCGTGCCATTGCTGATGAACCAACATCGATATCCATCTATAAAAACATTTAATTCGTTAGATTTAAAGATATAATCATGGGAAAATGTCAGTAAATTACCTCCAAGTAGTTTTTCCCACGAATATAATTGATTTTAAGCATATGCCCCATCAAATTGGGTCTGCGAATAGTTTGTCTCAAAATCCATGGTCCCTATAGAATAAGCCATTAAATCATAAGATCGATGAATGCCATATAAAGTAATGTTTTTCATCGATTTGTGAAACGAACGCTAGTCACCTTAGATACATGAGGAATGAGCTTAAATCTTGAATTCCTAAAGGCATCGTCTCCTTCTATAAATCTCTCTAGTAAAGGTATATCTTTAATAGGGGCGCGTGTTATAAAATATGAAGCAAGAGTATAACTTGTTGAACCCGGGACCTGATGAATCACAAGCATAGTGGTAAATAACTTGATTGTGGAATATTATTTGTGTTTATAGATAAATTAGCTACCTGATAGTTTACAACAATGAAGAATTCTGGTCGACCATCGTCTGCGTATTTCTACAGAATAAAAAAATATGAATTTTATATCAAGTTATTCAATTGGGAACCTGTTAAATGTCATATGTGAGACTTTAAAATCAAACCAACCTGAACGATGTTCCCGGGGCGAATAGCAAGATGATCTTCTCTTTTATCAGATTTCAGCCAGTCCACCGCAACAATTTGTAGTAATGTGCTTTCTGCTTTGACCTGAAAATACCAAGATAAAAATAAATAACTAATATTGTTCGGAAGTTTAGTCTAAACGGTGGATGATAAAAAGATAATATTGCAGTTTCACCTTCGTACGATCTTCCAAAAAGGTTTCTCCTCGAATGTGAAATAAAGAAGGTTTTGGTGTTGACCAACTATGGGAAAGATTACCAGTTTGATCTTCTGGAAGAGTTATTATGTAGTTACGTGATACACATTCGTCCCACACAATCGCCTCTAAGTCTGCACAGCCCTTTTTCTGCATTGCAGCGTATAATCTAGTATCTAATATTTTGTTAGAGTAGGTATAGTTGTTGTTTACTGCGGAAATTGTGTACCTGTCGTTTCTGCTGATTTGCGTTTGCCTATGCTAGTATCTGTGATTATATCGGCATGATCTGTATTATTGTAGTAGTAGTTATCAGTATAAAGCAAAACAAATATGTTAGTGATCATTTCTTATAAATTAAAAACATTACAGAGAGAATTTTGGAATAAAAGACTCCAAAAAAAAAGTAAATTAACTTCAACACGGTATCACCCCCCTTAACATACCAGCTTTTATGATCCGTTTCGTCCTGTATATTGTGCTTATATGTACTCTGTACAAAACCTTGCCATTCTACGCTCTAATCAACTCTTTTTAGCAAACAATAACCAAAGATTGTGACATCAAATTGAATATTTCTTCATGTTTGTTGATTCTATGTAAACCTTAATTGTAAAAATCGCTCATCTTTTATCTTTGTATGAGGTATCTGAACCTGTAATCATACGACATTACTTGAACTTTTTTAGAAACAGGGTCTCTTCCTCTTAAATTCAGCAAGTATCGTTTTAGAGGGGTCTACTTAAGCAATTGTTTCTGTCGAAATATCGACGCGATTGAAAGTGATCTATGCAAAAGAGCGTACATGACTTTGAATCACGTTGGGATTCGTTCAAAGACAATTGGTTTAGTCGACCCGTGGGAAACGAAACGTTAAAGGGGTTGATAATAGACTCGAGTTGCTTTTGTAGGATCAGTAGTGATCGAAGTTGGAAATGTCAAAAAATGTTAAATATATCAAAATGTCAAAATATGTTAAATATTCGACAATCTCACGGCTGCAGATCAATTAACCAACCTACCAAGCCTATCAATTTTTGACATTTTGACATATTTAACCAAATTTTCCAACCCGTTTTGAGCGGTATAAATAGTTTTGAGTCAATACCTGCTTTGTGCAGCACGACTTAACAGAAACGAAACTTCTCTACTGCTGCGTACATCAACTATGGTGAGGTCGGAAACATGTGTGTTTCCATTTGCATCATGTTTGATTACATACTGATTAGTGCCCGATGATTCTACTAAAACGGGTCGATTTGTTGACAACAGATCACGTATCGTCTCATTGTATATTTCCAACATCGAAACCTATAAAAATGCTAATTATAAAATACTTTCTTTGGAGTATACACAAGAAAAAGCAAGAAACTTTATTGAATTTTCAGACCTGCATTTCATACTTCCACCCTTGGTTCTGAAGCACTTGTTTGGACTCAAATATTTGTTCTAAGGAACGTGGTATCAGTCCTTTGTCATCGTAATTTCCAGGCGTACCCATCATTGCATGCGTTTTTCCAGACCCCGTTTGACCATAAGCAAAGATACAAACCTGAATAAAAGTAATCATAATTAAAGAAATATTTATTTGTAAAAAATAAATTTGGACAGGTAAAACATGGTCCGACCCGTACTACAAATGACCCGTTACCCAACCCTTATCACCTCTAATATAAAGACAGTGAGCAATAAGAATCACCTTATAACCATCCAATGCACTTTGCACGAGCTGTGAGACCTCGAGAAATACCTCTTGTTGGGACGATTCGGGTACAAATACTTTACCAAACATGAAAGAATGTTTTTGCCCCTTTTCACAAAAAGAAAAAAAACAATAGTTATATAAGCATCAAACATACAAGGTCTAAAAAGTCAATTCTGTAGCAATATCGAGCACTTATAGTACCATGTTGCAACAGTTCAATGCCACAGCCGAGGTTTTCAGTTGTCGTAGGGAAAGAAACAGTCTTTGTTTCGGTGTCAGCAGTATCATCAAACAACAACGGAATGAGATCCTCTTGTTTAAGTTCAACTCCAGAAACCGGACGCCTTCCATACTTTCTTATGTATGGAACTATATGCCTACATCAACAACGCAACAAAACTAAAAAATCTATCATTTAAACCAACTACTATTAAACCTAAACTCTTAATAATAATAATGTTCAACAATCAGGGCCAACCCCGTACCCATTATAAAAAACATAATGAATAATAGATAGTTACATGATATCGAAAACGCTCCCATCGGAAGTGCAAACAGCATCCTCAAATGGAGTAAATGTGAGTCTGCAAATAAATAAATGATTAATATTAGATACATGATATATGTATCTATATATAGTAAAATAAAAGGTCGATTAAAATTCATTACTCTATGTTAGTATTTCATTTTATTGATCTGAAAGTAGCTTGGTGTAAGTAGTACCTCAAGTGCAAAAAAGAGTCGATTAAATTGTTTTATACCTATATTCGGTTGAAGAAGATGATTGAAGATGACCTACGAATCCGAATTCACGCCACCTAATTCAGCGAAGATGATTGAAGATGACCGAATGATTGAAGATAACCGAAATTAAAAATCGAACTGGGGATAAATTGTTACTGAAAGGGAATGAGAAGCGAGAGTGGCGAAGATGAGTCTCACAGAGGCGAGGGGAGGGTAGTGAAGATGAGTCACAGAGACACGTGTCTCAAGTTCAGGAACCGTTTATGAATTTGTGATACTGGAGTGGACTAAGTACCGGGCTGGACTAAGCAAAAGTCCAAAAAATTCGGGTAAAAGCCCACTAAGGGCACGAAACCATAGGACCTTAACAGATTTAATATATAGGATAATATGACATTCAAATATTCATATAGATTGGTCGCTACCGTTTAACCAATTACAGAGGTAAATATACATCGAGAGCATCCCAATTACGGTTCTCTAAATTAACGAAGTTAAAAATCAACATTGATTAAGTATACTTCATTAATGATGGATAAGTATACAATGTTTAATTAATAACTATAACTATTATTTGCATTGATGGTGGGTAATTATACAATATTTTTGTGTTTAGTCATTAGTAGAACTTATCAATACTCAAAGGTATTAAGTAAAACATTGAGGCAAAATGTATTACCTGGCTTTATATAAAGTTTCTTTTGACAAAATATAAAGAATAAGGAAGATGATAAGGTAATAAAAAAAATTGTCTTAAGAGAGTATTGGATGAGACAAAACTAACACGTCTAATTTAAACATGTCATATCACTTTGATAGTGATATGTCCCATATGATGTTTCTAGATGGAAAAATGATATTTTCACATGTGGTAAAAACTTGAATGTATAGTTCTTGGGTAGTTGGGTGGGCTTCATAGATCTTTTTGTGTCCATTAATTGGATTTTGCTCTGATTTTATAATTATTTGATCAATTAGTCGAGTTACCAAAATAATCATTTATCACTTACACTTTATAAAAATAATCATCAGATTCGTGAAAAATTTCTCGTGATATTTTTCTCGTCGCGAAAGTACACATATTTTAATTAGACCAATAAAAATTCGACACGTTGTCGTGACACTATTCATTTCTCGCGTCAATATTCATTTTCGTGACGACGTGTCTGATTTTTATTGGTCTGATTTTGTTTTATGTACTTCTCGCGACGATAAAGTGTCGCGAGAAATTCGTCGCGAATCAGGTGATTATTTTTGTAAAGTGTAAGTGATAGATGATTATTTTGGTGATCAATTCTTCTGAATAATTAGTCTATGATCATATATATATTTGAATATTTTAAATGAATATGATCATAATCGAAATTAATCTATTCAAAATTTATTTACTAATATACTCTTATATGAGTTACAATCACTATCTTAATTATCATACCCTGTCCCGCCCCGGTCCCGCCCCACCCCACCAACATGAGGATGAAAAGAAACCAACGGATATGAGAAAGACCATCACATATAATTTGCACATGTTTCATTTTTTTGATGGTGATATATGTCTTGTATGATGTTTCTATTGAGAAAATGATTTATTCAGGTAAAAAAATCGGATATCCATATTTTTAGATATCTGAATTTTGGATATCCGAATTCGAAAATCCGAAAATGTAAAAAAAAAAATGGTTTTAAATCTTATTATACACTAGATTAGTATTCATGTATTTCAGAGAAATATTATGTTAAATTTAGTTCTAAAAGAAAATTCTCGAATTCTATCAATAGAAACAAAATTAAACCAACATAGATCACTTACATGATTTAACCAAAGCAATTGGACACATAATTTGAGATATCCGTATCACATTAGTAACTTATTACCGGGATTTACCGGGATTGGTCAAACTATTCAAACAAAACAACAAAATGACAACAAATGACTATCTGCTAAAAACGTGATACATGTTTAAACCCCTAATCAAACAAAACAACAACAAATGATAACACCCTAAATTCAGTACCATTGTTACATTAAATAACTAACAAAAGAAGTCATGAATAAGGTTTTAGCTAAATAATCAAAACCATATATCAATATAGGTATTAAGTGTTAAAAAATCAGCAACCCTTACAACCCTTGATGAATGATGCTTCCATAAACAGAGGGATGAACTAATAAAATGTGATACTCTTCTATTTCTTTCTATGTCCAACAGAACCCATAATGGCGATATAATGGTCAAACGCTTGTAAATATTACAAAAAAATCCGCATATGAAGGCATCACTATAAAAAAAAAAAACCAACATGGTCAAACAGGTTAATGCAACTTTTACAAAGAAATTTAAGCATTAGACTATTCATTAAAATAGAAATGACCAACAGGAGTTTGGTGGATAACCCAGACCTAGGGATATCAAAACCGGGTTTGACCGGAAATCGAATCGGTTTTTGGTCAAAACCATCCAAACCGGTTCGGTTTGGACCGATTTTTCAAAGCTTAAACCAAGAACCGCTCAAACCGGTTTTATACCGGGTCCAAACCGGTTCGGTTTCAAAAACCGGTTTGGACTATTTAATAAATAAAAAAAAACGTAACTTGCAAAAACACGTTAAAATTCGACTTTATTTAAAAATTCTTCGCACACATCATACATAAACGTTGTATTCTACTAAAAAAGCTTGAAACACATTTTCAAAGCTTAATATTTCGCACATTATTAAAGAAAATGTGCGAAAAAAGTACTATATCTTATTATAAATGTAACTAATAACATTGAGAAAAAAAAGTGTAACTTGCAAAAACACTTTAAAATTCGATTTTTAAAAAAATTTGTCACACCCCGCATAGAAATGGCGGAACCGAGGTGCGCAGTGTATACGGTATCAGAGATTCAAGGTTACATCAAACATAAATAAACCAAAAATCATCAACATAGATAAAGAGTTTAAAGAGAATACTTATTACAGTCATCCAAATAATATCCAAAATACGACTACAGAGTTATGGGAAACTAAGGAATTACAATACAAAATAAATTCCAGCAAAAAGTCCCAAGTAGTCAAGCAAACATGGCATCAAAGTAGGTAACCTCAAATCCCTGAAAAGCGTTAAAATACGACGTCAACATAAAGTTGGTGAATTATTCGCAATAGTAAATAAAAACATTTTAGAATAAAGGTTTTCAATAAGTTTTGACCCAAAAGATAAGATTTGAAGATAAGTCTTTTGAAAATGATATTTCAAAATATATTTGAAGTTTATAAAACCTTTCGATAAAAATATTCATATTTGTACCATACGGTACCAAAACCATATTTGTACCATACGGTACCATAATCATACTTGTACCATACGGTACCATAATCATTTCATAAAATAGCAGCTTTAGGAACATACAATACACCTGACCCTTAACATAGATATCGGCAACTAACCCCACCTAGTGTCTCAAACTAGGTTGCCACTAAATAATCGGTCATAACATTGTTAACACGGACAGGGCACGCCATCATCCAAATAGATGTTAACAATGAGGGTTTGTTAGACCCATATAGCGCTATATATACTTCCGGCGGTCATAGACTAACAGGTGTGTATACGGGGCCTTGTACTACCACATAGGCGGTACAAGTTGGGTGAGATCATCTAAAGCATTCATAACCATGCATATACATGCCATAATACATACATAACATAAAATACCTTTGTTTAACGCTAATCATGCCCAAAAATATAAAAAGGGTAAAAAGGGCAACGAATAACTCACTGATAGCAAAGCAATCCAAATCTTTTATATGTCGGGAATACTACAATACCGTCAAGCTTCAACGTCTAAGTGCCCTATACATCACATAAATAAAACATGTCTAAGTATCTCTAAGTCTAGTAGGGTTATGCCTTAATGATTAACGTTTTATACGGGTTTTACAATAACCAAAGGAATAACGATATGACGGAATAACAAGTGTTTTCGGAAGGTCAACAGACTAGATACGCGAAATGTATACTTACGTGCACTATAAGTCACGTAAGTATCAAGTTACGTGATATATAAGAGTTACGGGTATAATAACTTGACAAACAAGGAAGTTATGTGAACAAAGGAAGAATTACGTGATCCATAATCATAATTACGTGCATGAAGATTAAGTTTCGTGACCAACAAGTATATTACGTGAACGAAATAGGTATTACGTGAACGAAATAGAAGTTACGGGATCATTATGGTAATTACGTGAATCATCAAAGAAATACGTGATCATGATGTTAAATTTATATACTAAGTGAATTATGGAAATTAAAACAAGATTCACATGCAAATTGGAAGTGTCACGTGCAGATTCAAGTCAACAATTGATTTCAAGCTAGGTTGCTAGTGGGATTACATGCAAGAACAGGTTGTTACGTGATCAAAAGTGAAGTTTCGTGAACGATATTGAAGTTACGTGAGCGTAACAGAATTTACATGCATATATGCGACTTACGTGAGCTTCAACAATTACGTGACCATCAATGGGTAATTACGTGACATGGAAGTCACGTAATTTCATAATTACGTGCGAAATAGCAAGAATTACGTGACCAGGGGTGTTAATTTCGTGCAAGTAACTCTTATTACGTGACATACGGGATTTTTACGAAAAATGGTAATCGGAAATCGATTTTGGAGTGTTTTAAATGTCCAAATGATCTATAATTAATACCCTATGTCCAGAATACGATAACATACAATAATCTTAAATAAAATCCCGATTTTGATGGTTAAAAGTGATATTTACGTGTTTGGATAAAATAGATTAAAGTTTAAAACCCAAATAACGAAATACTTACTTGATCGAAATGAAATTCGAAGGATAGATAGAGGTGATGATGGGGATCAATAATCCGGTCTCGGATCTAAATTTGGACGGTCGGATCGCCGGAAAAGCTAGAGAGAAGGTGGAGGTGTTTGTGCGTGTTTTAGAGAGAGAAAGGTGTGTTGGTGATTTTTTTACTTGAGGAAGAAGAGAGTGTGGATAATGACAAAAAAACAGATTTCTAATAAGACAAAATGGTTGTTGAGGGACGAATTTTGTAATAAAAATCTGAGTAGGACCAAAATTGTAATAAGATTTCTCGCGTAGGACTAATTTTGTAATAAAATTTCCGAAAAGACTAAAAATGAAATACTTTTTAAACGTTAATCTTAATCATATAATTAAGGCATAATTCCCCTAAACTTATCATAAGAGCATACTAGACTTATACTAAAGGCACTTTAGACTATACGTTCCCGACATAAAGATCCGAATCACATACTATATACCCGATAAACGCAAATACGCATAAAATACAAATGCGATACTCATAAAATACGAATACGATAAACATAAAAGAAATACAATAGGGTCAAAACACGAATATAAATAAATAAAACGAATACAAGACGATAGAATAATACCGTGAAATTCGCGAATGTCACAGTCTCCCCAAGTAAAAAGAATTTCGTCCTCGAAATTATCACTGGGTACTACTTCCGGGAGAAAGGTGAGGATACTTCCGCAGAATTTCATCTTCGCGTTCCCACGTGAACTCAGCACCAAAGCGGGAATTCCAGCGAACTTTGACAATCGGAATCTTACTTCGTCGCAGACGCTTAACATCACTAGCAACGATCTCGATCGGTTCCTCAACGAAATGAAGCTTGTCTTCAATCTGGAGTTGCTCAAGCGGAACTAATAATGTCTCATCAGCCAGGCACTTCTTCAACTGAGATACATGAAACACGTTATGTACGCTGCTCAGTTCTGCCGGCAATTCTAGTCGATACGCAGCTGGGCCAATGCGGGCTAAGATCTTGAACGGACCCGTGTATCTCGGACTCAGCTTGCTGCGCTTCACAAATCGGACAACCCCTTTCCATGGAGACACCTTCAATAATACCATATCTCCAACACTGAACTCGAGAGGCTTCCTGCGCTTATCAGCATACTTCTTCTGTCGATCTCTGGCAGTAATCAATCGTTCCTTGATCTTGAAGATCTTGTCAGTGGTCTCTTGTATAATCTCCGGACCGGATATCTGACTATCTCCAACTTCTGCCCAACATACAGGTGATCGACACTTACGGCCATATAGAGCTTCAAACGGTGCACACTTGATACTCGTGTGATAGCTGTTGTTGTACGAGAACTCGATCAACGGCAAGTGAATATCCCAACTACCACCAAAATCAATAGCGCAAGCCCGTAGCATATCTTCCATAGTCTGAATAGTTCTCTCACTCTGACCATCGGTCTGAGGATGATAGGCGGTACTCATATCTAATCGTGTACCCATAGCAGTCTGAAATGTCTTCCAAAATCGAGAAGTGAAACGAGCATCCCGATCGGAAATAATCGATACAGGAACACCGTGTTTCGATACAATCTCGGAAATATATAAACGTACGAATCTCTCCATCGGATAGTTCTCACGAATCGGAAGAAAATGAGCAGACTTCGTCAGACGGTCAACAATAACCCAGATACTGTCATAACCACTCGAAGATCTCGGAAGCTTCGTAACAAAATCCATAGTAATGCGCTCCCATTTCCACTCAGGAATCTTCGGTTGTTGTAGTAGCCCAGACGGTTTCTGATACTCAACCTTCACTTTAGAACAAGTCAAACATCGGCTAACATACTCGGCGATCTCGCGTTTCATACCCGGCCACCAATAGAAATCTTTCAAATCGTGGTACATCTTGTCGGAACCCGGATGAATGGAATAATTCGACTTATGGGCTTCGTCCAGAATCAATAGACGGATACTAACCGGAACCCAAATACGCTCAAGAAAATACAGAACTCCATCCTCCTTCGGTTCTAATTCCAACGCCAACTTATACAATCTTTCCTCTTTAACACGGTCTTCAGTCATAATACCCTCTTGTGCTTGAATAATCCGAGCTTTCAGGCTCGTCTGAACAGATATTACCATAGAACGAATACGGACCGGTTTGACGGTTTCCTTACGACTCAATGCATCAGCAACCACGTTCGCTTTACCAGGATGGTAGCGAATGTCGCAATCATAGTCGTTTAATAACTCAACCCAGCGTCTTTGTCTCATGTTCAGCATCTTCTGATCGAATATGTGCTGAAGACTCTTGTGGTCGGTAAATACAGTACACTTGGTCCCATACAGATAATGTCTCCAAATCTTCAATGCAAAGACGACGGCTCCCAACTCTAGATCATGTGTCGTGTAATTCTGCTCATGGATTTTCAGCTGACGCGAAGCGTAAGCTATAACCTTACCATTTTGCATAAGCACACAACCCAGACCCTTGTGCGAAGCGTCGCAATAAACCACAAAATTCTCGGAACCAACAGGCAGACTAAGTATAGGAGCGTTACACAACCGCTGCTTCAATATCTGAAATGCTTCCTCCTGATCGGTACCCCAAACGAACGGTTCACTCTTCTGCGTCAACTTAGTCATAGGCGAAGCGATCTTGGAGAAATTCTCGATGAAGCGGCGATAATACCCAGCAAGACCCAGAAATGAACGGATTTCGGTCGGTGACTTCGGTGCAACCCAACTTTTGACAGCTTCAATCTTAGCAGGATCAACATGAATACCCTTCGCGCTAACCACATGGCCAAGGAATTGAACTTCGGATATCCAGAACTCGCACTTAGAGAATTTGGCATACAACTTCTCTTTTCGAAGCACTTCTAGAACAAGGCGCAAATGCTCCTCATGTTCCTTGCGACTTCGGGAATAGATAAGAATGTCGTCGATGAATACGATAACGAATTTGTCAAGATACGGACGACAAATACGGTTCATTAGTTCCATGAATGCTGCAGGGGCGTTTGTCATACCAAACGGCATCACCATGAACTCGTAATGACCATACCGAGTACGAAAAGCAGTCTTAGGTATATCATCTTCTCGAACTCTCAACTGATGATAACCAGAGCGAAGATCGATCTTTGAGAAATAACAAGAACCCTGAAGTTGATCGAATAAGTCATCAATACGAGGAAGGGGATAACGGTTCTTCACAGTCAACTTGTTTAACTCCCGATAATCAATACATAAACGCATGGAGCCATCCTTCTTCTTAACAAAGAGAACAGGAGCACCCCACGGGGAGAAACTAGGACGAATAAAACCCTTATCGACCAGTTCCTGAATTTGTTTCGACAACTCGAGCATCTCGGAAGGAGCCAAACGATACGGAGCTTTAGCAACAGGTGCAGCTCCAGGAATAAGATCAATACGAAAATCGGTTTGTCTCTGGGGAGGGACTCCAGGTAAATCGTCAGGAAAAACGTCCGAATACTCGCGAACTATCGGCACACCATCGATCTTTATCGCAGAGTCTTTCTTCACCAAGTGAGCGAGATATAAAGAACAACCCTGACGGACATACTCGCGAACTTTCAAACAAGAAATAACTTTAAGGCGTTTCCCGGCATTGTCTCCGTGTACAATCAACTGATCTCCATCCGGCTTCTGAATACGAATAAGCTTCTCATAACAGACTATCTCTCCTTTATGCTTCGCTAACCAATCCATACCGACTACGACGTCGAAACTACCGAGTTTCATAGGAATAAGGTCGATGGAAAAAGGAATGTCGGCTAAAACGAGAGAAATATCACGTATAACTTCCTTAACACAGGCACATCTACCATCAGCTATTTCTACTTCATAGGCAGGCTCTAAAAGACTAGAGGCACGGTTTACTAAGGGGCGAAAGTCACTAGAAATAAAGCTTCTATCGGCACCCGAATCAAATAGAATAAAAGCAGGATAATCGTCAACAAGAAATGTACCAGTGACTACGGTAGGATCCTGATGAGCTTCAGCGGATTCCATAGCGAAAGCTCGGCTCTTAGCAGGATTCCCTCTAGCACTAGTACCAGCACCAGGAGTAGATGATACAAGCTTGGGACACTGCTGACGGCGGTGACCCACTTCTCCACATTCATAACAAGCTCCAGCCTGTCTTTTACAATATTGCTCAGTGTGGCCTAGCCTCTTGCAGCGTTTACAAACCCAACACGCTACGTTTGCCGCATGAGCACTACCACAAGTGTCACACTTAGGGCGCACGCCCTGATACCCAGCTCCAGCACCCGTCAACGCATATACCTGAGGGCGTTGAGGTCTTTGATCCTGACTACGGTTTCTCTTTCTCGAATCACCCACATTTCTTCTGTCAGATCGACCAGAATCTCTTTGGTTTACTACCGGCTGTAGAGTACCACCACGGATTGCACTAGCGACCAACCTACCCGCAATATCAACGGCGCTCTGAAGTGTACCCGGAAGATGAGAAATAATATGGTCTCGCATAGTCTGCGACAAACCATTCGCGAACCGTTCAATCCTCTCGTTCTCAGTACGAGCCAGACGAGGAACCAAGACACATAAGTCGTAGAAGCGGTTCACATACCCACGGAAGTTAGAACCTTGCATAGTTAGGTTCCAAAACTCATCCTCCAATCGCTGCGTCTCAGACGACGGCACATATTCTTTCTTCATCATAACTTTCAAATTCTCCCAGGTCATCAAGGTGACAGCAGCTCGACCTTGAACCTTCTTCACAGAGTTCCACCAAGTGAGGGCTTTACCCTGGAACAGATAGGTAGCATACTTAACACGGCTCTCATCAGCACATCCAGATACATCAAATACGGACTCCATCTTCTCAAACCATTGTAAGGTGGCAACTGCATCTTCAGTACCCCTAAACTCAGTAGGTTTGCAGTCCAGGAAGGCTTTATACGAACAGCCTCTGGGTGGATCTTCAATCACAATACTTGGTCCACCGACTCCTACGTGCACCGCTCTTCCCACATCGGAACCATCGCGCCCAGACGCCATACCTTCCGCTTCAACATCTTGCATCTCAGGTTCTTCAAACCCTAAATCAGCATTTTGCACTGGTGTCTCCTTAAGTTGTGCAACAATCACAGGAATAGCTGCTGCAATCTGCTCCGCAATCAACTGACTGATGTTCGGAGTAGCAGAAGTAACATTGGGGACAGCAGTGGTATCCGGAGGCGTAGCACCCGCTCTCACAGGGACGCGACCTCGCCTTGCCGACCTTCTCGTAGCAGTGACGGCAGGAGTGGCTCTAGTAGCTCTAGTAGAAGCTCTCTTAGGCGGCATCTTCTACGAATATCAAACGGCATAAATCAGAACGATAGACTGTATGTGCGACTAAAACGAGCAGGCCTCAAAACATAAAAAGCAAAACGAACGCACATATAGCATATAGATCACATACAGGCCCACAACAGAAGGAAATGCGCACATAGAGTAAATCAGATAGGTCCAAAAGCCTAGGTCATAGTCTAAGTGATTCCGTAAGGTCACTTAGTTCGCTATAACCATTGGCTCTGATACCAACTTCTGTCACACCCCGCATAGAAATGGCGGAACCGAGGTGCGCAGTGTATACGGTATCAGAGATTCAAGGTTACATCAAACATAAATAAACCAAACATCATCAACATAGATAAAGAGTTTAAAGAGAATACTTATTACAGTCATCCAAATAATATCCAAAATACGACTACAGAGTTATGGGAAACTAAGGAATTACAATACAAAATAAATTCCAGCAAAAAGTCCCAAGTAGTCAAGCAAGCATGGCATCAAAGTAGGTAACCTCAAATCCCTGAAAAGCGTTAAAATACGACGTCAACATAAAGTTGGTGAATTATTCGCAATAGTAAATAAAAACATTTTAGAATAAAGGTTTTCAATAAGTTTTGACCCAAAAGATAAGATTTGAAGATAAGTCTTTTGAAAATGATATTTCAAAATATATTTGAAGTTTATAAAACCTTTCGATAAAAATATTCATATTTGTACCATACGGTACCAAAACCATATTTGTACCATACGGTACCATAATCATACTTGTACCATACGGTACCATAATCATTTCATAAAATAGCAGCTTTAGGAACATACAATACACCTGACCCTTAACATAGATATCGGCAACTAACCCCACCTAGTGTCTCAAACTAGGTTGCCACTAAATAATCGGTCATAACATTGTTAACACGGACAGGGCACGCCATCATCCAAATAGATGTTAACAATGAGGGTTTGTTAGACCCATATAGCGCTATATATACTTCCGGCGGTCATAGACTAACAGGTGTGTATACGGGGCCTTGTACTACCACATAGGCGGTACAAGTTGGGTGAGATCATCTAAAGCATTCATAACCATGCATATACATGCCATAATACATACATAACATAAAATACCTTTGTTTAACGCTAATCATGCCCAAAAATTTAAAAAGGGTAAAAAGGGCAACGAATAACTCACTGATAGCAAAGCAATCCAAATCTTTTATATGTCGGGAATACTACAATACCGTCAAGCTTCAACGTCTAAGTGCCCTATACATCACATAAATAAAACATGTCTAAGTATCTCTAAGTCTAGTAGGGTTATGCCTTAATGATTAACGTTTTATACGGGTTTTACAATAACCAAAGGAATAACGATATGACGGAATAACAAGTGTTTTCGGAAGGTCAACAGACTAGATACGCGAAATGTATACTTACGTGCACTATAAGTCACGTAAGTATCAAGTTACGTGATATATAAGAGTTACGGGTATAATAACTTGACAAACAAGGAAGTTATGTGAACAAAGGAAGAATTACGTGATCCATAATCATAATTACGTGCATGAAGATTAAGTTTCGTGACCAACAAGTATATTACGTGAACGAAATAGGTATTACGTGAACGAAATAGAAGTTACGGGATCATTATGGTAATTACGTGAATCATCAAAGAAATACGTGATCATGATGTTAAATTTATATACTAAGTGAATTATGGAAATTAAAACAAGATTCACATGCAAATTGGAAGTGTCACGTGCAGATTCAAGTCAACAATTGATTTCAAGCTAGGTTGCTAGTGGGATTACATGCAAGAACAGGTTGTTACGTGATCAAAAGTGAAGTTTCGTGAACGATATTGAAGTTACGTGAGCGTAACAGAATTTACATGCATATATGCGACTTACGTGAGCTTCAACAAGTACGTGACCATCAATGGGTAATTACGTGACATGGAAGTCACGTAATTTCATAATTACGTGCGAAATAGCAAGAATTACGTGACCAGGGGTGTTAATTTCGTGCAAGTAACTCTTATTACGTGACATACGGGATTTTTACGAAAAATGGTAATCGGAAATCGATTTTGGAGTGTTTTAAATGTCCAAATGATCTATAATTAATACCCTATGTCCAGAATACGATAACATACAATAATCTTAAATAAAATCCCGATTTTGATGGTTAAAAGTGATATTTACGTGTTTGGATAAAATAGATTAAAGTTTAAAACCCAAATAACGAAATACTTACTTGATCGAAATGAAATTCGGAGGATAGATAGAGGTGATGATGGGGATCAATAATCCGGTCTCGGATCTAAATTTGGACGGTCGGATCGCCGGAAAAGCTAGAGAGAAGGTGGAGGTGTTTGTGCGTGTTTTAGAGAGAGAAAGGTGTGTTGGTGATTTTTTTACTTGAGGAAGAAGAGAGTGTGGATAATGACAAAAAAACAGATTTCTAATAAGACAAAATGGTTGTTGAGGGACGAATTTTGTAATAAAAATCTGAGTAGGACCAAAATTGTAATAAGATTTCTCGCGTAGGACTAATTTTGTAATAAAATTTCCGAAAAGACTAAAAATGAAATACTTTTTAAACGTTAATCTTAATCATATAATTAAGGCATAATTCCCCTAAACTTATCATAAGAGCATACTAGACTTATACTAAAGGCACTTTAGACTATACGTTCCCGACATAAAGATCCGAATCACATACTATATACCCGATAAACGCAAATACGCATAAAATACAAATGCGATACTCATAAAATACGAATACGATAAACATAAAAGAAATACAATAGGGTCAAAACACGAATATAAATAAATAAAACGAATACAAGACGATAGAATAATACCGTGAAATTCGCGAATGTCACAAAATTCTTGGCACACATCATACATAAACATTGGATTCTACTAAAAAAAACTTAAACAAATTTTCAAAGCTTAATATTTCGACAATTATTAAACAAAGTGCGGAAAAAGTAGTATTTTTTTATTGGAAATGTAACTAATAACATTGGAAATTTGAAACTGATTTCTTCATTCTTAATCTTCGTCTACTTGAATAAAGTCATCTTCAACGGGAACTTGTTCATCTTCGGAGCTAGATGCTCGGGTAGCTTCACCGAGAGCGATTTTTTCATCGAAAAGTGATATTGCAACTCCTTCCACCTGGATATCGAGTACTTCTCCTTCATATTCTGGTTCGCCTTCAAGATTTTGGTCATTTTTCATCGGCTGCGTCTAAGTAATCCTTCAAGCAAATGCACATCTCCAATGCCGCCGGTGTGAGTCTTGTTCTTCGTAAAGATAATACCCTACCACTAAGAGAAAAAGCGGATTCCGAAGCTACCGAAGAAGCTTGGACGGTTAGTAGATCTTTGGCCATGGCGGATAGAACGGGAAATTGAGATTCCCGTGCTCTCCACCAAGCCAAAACCTCAAAGTTGAAGAATTCTTCAACCCCCATAGTGGACAAAAAATCGGTTCCCGTATACCTCCCATATTCGGTATTAGTTTGGTCACCCCCATCCCCCCTAGCACGTTTAATGTTTTCTCGTTTAAAAGAATTATCAAATTCGACTATGGCGTTATCGGCATATAATGGGTCAAACATACCCAAATTCAATTTTTCAAAGATTTTTCTTATATTGTATTCCACCCAAATTTTGTTCAAACACGGGTTTAGTGCGGCGGAAACGGTAATAAAAGGTGACAATTTAGAAAAATATTTTCTCATCTTTTTTTTCATAGGGGTTACCATTAGCTTATACAAATCACCTTTAAATTCATAATCGTCTAACTTTGTAGCCATAAAATAGATTTGTTTAAGGACTAAATGACTCGTGAGATAATAAACACCCGATAATAAAGTTGTTGTGGTTTTAAAAACTTTTAGCAATTGACTTATTTTACGAATAATTTCCCAATTATCAAGCGGAAATTTTGTAATACCCCGATGTCTAACCACTAACTCGCCATGAAAATAAGTTAAAGTACTTTCTTGGCGTAAACCACAAATAAGCATATTGTAAGTCGAATTCCATCTTGTGGGAACATCCCACTTAGGGGCCAAAAAGACGGAATTTGTTTCCTTACAAACTTTCATATATGCCTTTATCTACTTTTGTGGTTTGAAAATATATCGCCTAACATTTTTCTATAAGACATTACGTCTTTTACTCCGGTGACTTCTAGTCCGGCTTGCACAACCAAAATTATAATGTGTGACACGCATCGACCATGATAAAAGTCACCGTCCATTGGTGGTTTGTATTTTAGTTTTAATTACCCACCGCGCTTGTATTATTACTCGCATTATCAAATGCAATTGAAAAAACTTTTTTCTTCCAAATTATACCTTTGTAAAACATCCCGTAACATATGAAATAAGTTTTGACCCGTGTGAGGGTAAGGAAATGAGTCAAAAGCCATAACCCTCTTCATCATTTGCCACGATTTGGGATCACACCAATGTGCGGTAACGCAAAGGTATGAATCGGGCAAATTATGAGGAGCCGACCAAACATTGATTGTTCAGTTTACATTTGTATTTAAAGTTTCAAAACCTTTTATTACCATTATTTAAGCTTTTTTCCAAATTTTTAAACAATCACTTCTAAGAGTATTACGAATTACATGAGTATATCGCGGTTGGAGGCACTTTTAAACCACCCTAGTGAATCGGGGGTTTTCGAAGTGATTGAATGGCAAGGCGGATTGAATCACATAACCCGCAAACTCTTGACGCATCCCCTCCACCGAATAAACAAAAATACTCTCGTCTTGACCCATCGATTATTGACCCGATTCCGGTGCTTTATTAAGAACTTTGCAATGCTTCTCGGTGTGATTCCTCAACGTCGAGTTGGATTCTTGTTTCAAAAGATGGTCGCAATGATTACCATGCACCATCTCTTCACCATCGGACATTCTCACCAACCGGTAATGTTGCCAAACTTTCTTGTTTCGGGTTGTTTCGAGAACCTCTACGATCGTTCTTTCGCTTGTGGAACCACAACCGGTGGAAGCGGTTGAGCTTTGAGTTGCCATTTGATTGTTGATGATTTTTTGAGAATTTTTCTAATGTTTTTCGAAGGTATTTTTTGCGTTTTTAGAGCTTTGAGAGTGTTTTGAGAGAGTTAGAAATGTGTGTTTAATCTCAAACTCAACCTACATACTTATAGTAAATTTGGAATGGCAAAATGGTAAAAAACAAAATGCAAAAAAATGGTCAAAAAAGCCTCTCCAACGGCCATATTAACGGTCATATGAATTTTCTAACGGCTAGATGGTATAAACCGATTTCAAATCGGTTTTTGTAACCGGTTTCCAAACCCGGTTCCAACCCGATTCAAAGCTAGAAAATCCAAACCGGTTCCAAACCGGCGGTTTGGGTCAAAACCGAACCGGTTTTGGTCAAACCCGGTTTGGACCGTTTTCGGTTTTCGGTTTTCGGTTTTTTTTCGGATTCGGTTTCGGTTTTTCGACACGACTACCCATCCCCATAATTTTTACCCAAATTAAAAAATATCCAGACAATGAGCGACACATTATACAATTACTATGTCCCCTTACAAGTAGTCGTGCCGAGAAAAACCGAAACTGAAATCGTAACCGAAAAAAAAACTTACAAATAATTGTGTCGAAAAACCGAAACCGAAACCGAAAAAAACCGAAACCCGAAACCGGTTCGGGTTTGACCGGAACCGCCGGTTTGTAACTATCCGTTGGAGACCGGGTTTTAACCGGTTTTATGGAACCGGGTCCAAAAACCGGTTTGAAAAACCGGTTTGAACCTCGTTTTTCAACTAGCCGTGTTTTTTTTGTCACATTTGAATTTTTTAGCCGTTTGTGACCATTTTTTTTTTTTACCATTTTGTCATTCCAAATTTACTGTAAGTATGTAGGTTGAGTTTGGGGTTAATCACACAATTCTAACTCTCTCAAAACACTCTCAAAGCTCTAAAAACGCAAAAAATACGTTCGAAAAACTTTAGAAAAACTCTCGTAAAATCATCAACAATCAAATGGCAACTCAAAGCTCTACCGCTTCCACCGGTTTCGGTTCCTCAAGCTTAAAGAACGATTGTAGAGGTTCTCGAAACAACCCGAAACCGGAACGTTTGGTGTCATTTCCGGTTGGTGAAATTCTCCTATGGCGAAAAGATGGCGCATTGTAATAATTGCGGCCATTTTTGAAACAAGAATCCAACTCTGATGCTGAAGAATCACATCGAGAAGCATTTCAAAGTACTCAATAAATCATAGGAATCGGGTCAATCATCGATGGGTCAAGACGAGAGTATTTTTGTATATTCGGTGGAGCGGATGCGTCAAGAGTTTGCGGGTTATGTGATTCAATCCGCCTTTCCATTCAATCACTTCGACAACCCTCGATTCACTAGGGTGGTTCAAAGGTGTCTCCAACCGCGATATACTCACGTAAGTCGTAATACTCTTAGAAGTGATTGTTTAAAAATATGGAAAAAGCTAAAATAATGGTAATAAAAGGTTTTGAAACGTTAAATACAAATGTAAACTTAACAACCGATGTTTGGTCGGCTCCTCATGGTTTTCCCGATTCATACCTTTGTGTTACCGCACATTAATGTGATCCCGAATCGTGGCAAATGATGAAGTGGGTTATTGCTTTTGACCAATTTCCTTATCCCACACGGGTCAAAACTTATTTCATATGTTACGGGATGTTTTACAAAGGTATAATTTGGAAGAAAAAGTGTTTTCAATTGCGTTTGATAATGCGAGTAATAATACAAACGCGGTGGGTAAACTAAAGCTAAAATACAAACCAACAATGAACGGTTAATTTTATCATAGTCGATGCATTGCACACATTATAAATTTGGGTGTGCAAGTCGAACTAGAAGTCACTGAAGTAAAAAACGCCAAGCTCTTATAATCAAATGTTAGGCGATATTTTTTCAAATCAAAAAAGTAGATACATAGGATATATGAAAGTGTGTCAGGAAACGAATTTCGTCTTTTTGGCCCCTAATTGGGATGTTTCCACAAGATGGAATTCGACTTACAATACGCTTGTATGTGGTTTACGCCAACAAAGTACTTTAACTTATTATCATGCCGAGTTAGTGGGTAAATATCGGGTTACACCATTTTTGCTTGAAAATTGGGATATTTTTCATAAAATTAGTCAATTGCTCAAAAATTTTAAAACCGCAACAACTTTATTATCGGGTGTTTATTATCCCACTAATCATTTAGTCCTTAAACAAATCGGTTTTATGGTTACAAAGTTAGACTATATTGAACATCAAGGTGGATTGTATTTTCGAATGGTAATCCCCATGAAAGAAAAAATGAGAAAATATTTTTCTACATTGCCACCTTTAATTACCGCTTCCGCCGCATTAAACCCGTGTTTGAACAAAATTGGGGTGGAACATCTAATAAGAAAATTCTTTACAAAAATGAATATCGTTATTGACCCATTATATGCCGATAAAGCCATAGCCGAATTTGGTAGGTTATGTGGGGTTTATTTTAACATGTATAAAACCTCATCAAATGTGGGTGAATCAAGTTCTTCTATGGCGTCGACCTATGAAAACTATACTAGCACGAACCCGGAAATTGACTTGTTTAACAATTTAAAACGATAAAACATTAAACGTGCTAGGGATGATGGGGGTGACCAAACAAATACCGAATATGGGGGGTATACGGGAACCGATTTTTTTAGCCACTTTGGGAGTTGAAAAATTCTCCAACTTTGAGGTTTTGGCTTGGTGGAGAGCACGAGAATCTCAATTTCTCGTTCTAGCCGCCATGGCCAAAGATCTACTAACCGTCCAAACTTCTTCGGTAGCTTCGAAATCCGCTTTTTCTCTTAGTGGTAGGGTATTATCTTTACGAAGAATAAGACTCACACCGGCGGAATTGGAGATGTGCATTTTCTTGAAGGATTACTTGGACGCGTCCGAATGTACACAAGACCACCAAAATCTTGAAGACCAACTAGAATATGAAGGCGAAGTACTCGATATCGAGGTGGAAGAAGGAGTTGCAATATCACTTTTTCTGATGAAGAAATCGCTATCGATGAAGCTACCCGAGCATCTAGCTCCGAAGATGAACTTGTTCAAGATGACTTTATTGAAGTAGACGAAGATTAATAATGAAGAAATCTATTTCAAATTTTTTTAGTACAAGACAACGTTTAGGTATGATGTGTTACAAGTTCGTTTAATACAAGTTGAAGTTCAACGTATTTTTTCAACTTACAAAAAATCAAATTCATGTTCTTCATGAAAAAAATCAAAGAAACGACAATAAAGAGAAGTTTAGAAATCATACCTTGGTGCTTGAATGAAAAACATGAACATAAATTGGAAAGGGTTGCGAGAAAAGATGTGCAACCGTCGGTTGTGTGTGTGAAAATATGTGTGTGGTGAATAAATGAAAGAGAGAAAGATCATATAATTTTCAAAATCCGGGTATCCAACCGCCGACTGGTACCCTTCAACCGCAGGCTAAAAAGTTTTGTTCTGAAAAAAAAAAAAAAAAAATTCGTTTAGCGTTTTAACAATGTCTAACCAGGTTGCCGAAATTTCTAACCTCTCTCATATGATGAAATAAGAGATCCCGAAACAAAAATTCAAAGATTAAATTAAAAATATAGCTAAAAACGTAGTATACACATATTTTTGTTGTTTTCAAGTTTTTTTTGTTTTAATGTTCTTGTATTTTTTAAATTTCTGATTTTTTTGTGCTTTTATTTTTTTCTGAAACAAAAATGAAAATAAAAGGAAAGGAAGTGGGTTGTCTTCCGTAGGCGCTATTTGTTTAGTGACGAGTCGTTAAGCTCGACTCAAACCATATTTTTTTTCCAATTGTTATTAGTTACATTTCTTATAAAAATAGTACTTTTTCGCACATTTTGTTTAAAGATTATCGAGATATTAAACTTTGAAATGTGTTCAAGCTTTTTTAGTAGAATACAATGTTTATGTATAATGTGTGTCAACAAATTTTTAAAAATTCAAATTTTAACGTGTTTTTGCAAGTTACGTTTTTTTTTTTATTAAATACCACAAACCGGTTTTTACCCGGTTTTTCAACCCGAACCGGTTTGGACCCGACCCCAAACCGGTTCCACCGGATATAACATTCATCCATCAAAAACCGATAAAAAACCGAACTGGTTTTTACCCGAACCGATTTGGATTTGTTTGCCTGAACCTGATTCAGATTTGGGTCAAACCCGGAATTTACACGCCTACTTACAAGTCATCTGAAAGCACAAAGCTTACATTTATTGTTTTGCGATTAGAAATATCTCAAGTTCATGCCTTTCCAAGTAGTTTACCGAAAAGCGACAACAAATTATAAAATACAAAGTAGATATGAATGAAATAATTTCTAGAAGAAGAAAACATAAACATACCATATCATCATCACTCAACCGGCGATTCCAAAAACCCTCACCATAAGTTGCAATTTTAGAACTCAAGAATCTTCAATTCCAAAAACCCTAAACTATCTTTTATAAATATTCATTTTCAAACGTGCCCATGAAGATGCATAAAAATTTCTTTCCATAGTAAAATAGGTTAAATATATAATAGAACACCCCTACCAAAGAGGAGTTGTAATGATGCCCATAGAAGTAACATTCCATCCCTACAACCAAAAACGTTACATAAGTTACAAACTATTATTACATCGTCGACTAATTTAATAACTAACTGAAACTTGCTAATTTTCTCAAGAAAATGAAACCTTTTTTAGCATTAAAGTAAGTAATAAAAATAAACATAACGTAAGTTTGATCTTAAGACGTGCTACTTTTTAAGTCCGCATAAAATAGAGTATAACTTTATTAATCGTGTTACTTTATTATTATGTAACTAAGGAACCCAAGGTCAACAACTAATAACTATTACCTCAAAACTCACCAAATATAAGAGATGCACTGTTTTTTGTGTATAGAAATACAATAGTTGTACCTCAACTCTGCATATAGAGAATCTTATGATCATTAAATAGATACAAATTCGAAACAACACATGCAAAAGTGATCCATTTACTCTTGATTTTGGGAGCAATAAACCTTTGTGTGACTTGAGAAAGCACAAAAGGGCAAAAGATAGTATAAATTATTAAACACTATGGAAAACAGAAAATAATAAATAAATTTAATGGGAAATTAAACAACCTCAAGTTTTAATAATTTGTCATTCCAAATAGTCTCAACAACACTATCAAGAAAATTTGAAGTGCAACAGTTAACTCAGAATCCAAATCACGACCATAAACTCGTTTAGACATTTCATCAAAAATCTTATAGGAATTCTATAGTCACCACAAAAAAAAAGGTTTTTTCTCAATAATTTGAATATAGGGAGACGAAAGTTTGTGGACTAAATTGAAAACAGTTTCAAATCTCTTAACATCATTGGTAGGAAAATCGGTATTCAAATCTTCCAATGTAAGCTTCCTTTTCCCAATATCACATTGACAGTCTCTACAAAAGTTTTGCCGCTAAAAAATTTAATAAATTTATATTGATTTATAAACATATTAAAGATACAATAAAATGACACCTAAGAAAATGACATCACCATTAGAAAACTTATCCTACATGGACTATTTAAGCACTCGCCAAGTAACTTTAATGACATTAGCGAATACTCCAATTTATTAGATAAAGAGATTTTGTTAACTATAGTATTAAGTAATACATATATTTACTTAAATATGTAATAAAATCACCCAAATATATACATTTATCTATAAAATACCTAAAAAAAGTATATAAAAAAATAGATTTTCGGATATCCGAACTATCCAAAATTTCAAAAATAAATATCTGAATCCGAATCCAAAAATTCGGATATCCGGATTTTCGGATAATTTCGGACCGGATTTTCGAATATTCGAATTGGGATGTTATACGAATATTTTTGAACAACCCTAGGTGGGAGTGTGGCATTTATCCTTTTGGGTCTATGTATTTTCTGTCAGTATGTTAAAAACCTGATTATAAATATTAATGGATGAGTAGGATTCGATTTAAATTTGTTTCTATTGTTCAACTAATTGGATCGTCATCCGATCTATATCCAAAAAATTTAAATGAATTAAATCACCAAAGAACATCAATCTAATTAAAGTCAGTTATCAATTCAATTGTATCGATTACAATCACTGCTTCATCTACCTCCGGCCCCCTCCAAAAGAAATCCAAATTTGTTGTGCCCTCCATCTCTAGCACCGTCTTCCCGAATTATTATTTTTTCTGGAGAAATGAAAAGAAAAGTAAAGTAAATAAGCTAGAAGAAACTAAAAAATAAAACGTATTCCTGAGTTTTTAAGTGGGGAGAAGAGAAAATAAGTGGAAAGAAAATTTGTTCCATTTTTCTCTTCAAAATTTCCTTTCAAAATTGATAAAATTTGAAAAGAAAGTATATTTTGTACATTTAAAAAAAATAAAAAAACAATCCTCAAATTATGTTTAACCAAATATACATATCTTATATGCATGTCTATCTTCTTTCATCTTTACTCTAAGTTACAACCAAGTAGAATCAAATTGCGAAATTTCTCATATTTTGTTGTTTTATTCGTTTTTGCACATGCAAAAAAATTTTAAACAAATTATCATAAACTTGTTTTTTATTTATTACTTCGTGTATTATGTAATGCTCGTTAGATCTTGTTGAGTTTTTATTTATTTAATTATTTATTTATATTGAATTGTTTTAGTTGTATATATATAGTTCATCATATTATATCTTTAAATATAGATTGAACTTTGATTTGGATTTACTTTTATTTCTTTTATTTCCAAATACTTCCAACTCGGGAAAACGTTTTTGAAAAAATAATTTCCTTTCTTCTCTCTTATTTTTTGTAAAATTATTTTATTTTCACATCGCTTCTCCCTTACTAAACTGAGGAACATAGTGTTAAGTTATTTTTAAATTGCAAACCTCTAGTATCCAAAATGAGAAAAACAACCAATCCGACAATCCCTTCATGGAATCAACTTCACCTACAAAACTAAAACGCCAAATGCTATCATGAAGAAAATCTTCGAGAACTTGCAAACTACAATGCAAGTGATATCATTCAGACAATATGTCATCTACATGTTCAACTTCATGAAATAGAAGAACTAGTGATCAAAGTGAATCAACTCCAATATATATTGTTTCCTTATGATAAAGCAGAATTGGATTGTTCGGAAGACGACTCAACTCATTTTATAGTAGTATTGTATTTTTGGGTGTAATCTCATTCGAAAACATGTGAACATTGTGGACTTTATAATACCTCAAAACCATATTGAAACTCGCCTCTCACATTAATTTCTAAATTATAAAATATACATGTTAATACGGTTTTTCACAACGGTTACAAATGAAATATATGATTCCTAACCTACATATTAATTCGACCTTTACAACTATGTCACTTAATCATGAAATGGCGTTTTAAACAAGTGTTTAGTTTATATATAATTAAGTTTGGATTAAAGGAAGTTAAAAGGCTTAAACACCTTTTGTTTATTAATTTATTTATATCGAAACAAGCTCTTCAATATAAACCTAGTTTCCTAATTAATATCCAAACAAGCTCTTAGAAATGAATCGGAAATAGCATTAACGTTTTGTGTAAACTTTCTAAACAACCATTACCGTTTAACTAAAGCTAGGAAATGTAATAATCGTGTGATTGTGGTTAACATTGAGCAAACAACGTTTTCTTACTTGATTTTACATTATAAAACAATTACAGATTTTACAACCTAATTATAACAATAATTAATCAAATACTCAACCTAAGTGATCAGTCAAAGTTAAGGAATGATATAATGTTAACCGTTTAACAAACCACAATTACTAAATAAACATAAACAAACATCAATTTCATTAATCAAACGACATATCAAGTCTAGTTGGAAACCGAATACAAAGAAATTAGCCAAGCATAGTAATAATAATCATACTATAAAACATTAATTTGGGTTTCAAATGCTTACAAACGCCGAATTCGATGTCGAAATGATGATATAAACCTTAAGAACTTCTTCCTTTTCGTTCCCAGTAGTGATAATAATTAAAAGATATCAAAAACTAGTAAAAATAATGGTTTAAATCGTGTTTAAAACTGCCAAAAACTGAATTCCAAAATAGTAGCTAAACATCCAAACGGGTCGGATTATGCCTGATCCACAACCTGGGCGGGTCTCCATACCCAAAAGGGTGATTCTGTAGTACTAACAAGGCCCGAGGGGGTTTAAACAAACGTGGGCGGGTCATTTCGCATCATTAAATCACCCGTAAGGTTTTATTCGTTCGAGATCAGCATGTATCCGAGTGAATCTCCAAGATATGCCCGGGCGGGTTATAAACAACTCCACTCATAGCCTGGGCGGGTAAGTTGATTCCATGCTAGGAAAGACCCGGCGGGTCGGTTTTTAAACCAATCCCAACCCAGGCAGGTCACACATAGATTAAGTTTTTGACTTCTTTTTCGTGTTTCAGTTCAACTCCTCGTGTGCCCATTTCGTCTTGTTTATTAGTCCACTTCTAATGCCTACAAATATGCATAGAATAGATGAAGTACCAAACATTCTTAATGTAATTAGGAATCACGAAACTGAAACAATAATGCATGAATATTTAAGTAAATGCAACGGGGAATTAAATGTGCTAAAATAGGTACCTAAAATGCATCTAACAATACAATCTTATTAGTCTTGCATTTTCATTTCGTAAATCAAGAAGAATATTTATCGTAAGAGTGTCTATCTCTATTTTCTCTTTTGTTCTTTGAGAATTTTCATACATGTAAATCTACTAAGCTACTGAAGAGTTTGTGCTAGAGTGTAAGTTAGAATGTGAGTGAAAAATCTTGTTTGTCAACAAAGCTAAGTGTAGCAGTCGTGTGAGTGCATATGGCAAAAGTGTTGTGGTGTAAATGGATTTAGGTTTGGTTTCTACTTTTGTCAAAGAAACTTAGGTGTTATTCTTTTGAACCAAAGGTTTTACTCTGAATCTGAATACCAGCTCTGATTAGCTTCGAATAATCAGAGGTGGTCCAAAACTCTGAATCTGAATCAATATACTATGTTCTTTTTTCCTTCGTAACATCTGTTTTACTATATTAGTACTAAACTGTTGCATTTATAAACCGTCTTATATAAAAACATTCATAAAAATGTTCAAACATAGTGGCAACATTTTTCAAATAAAGATAATATTCAAACAACATTTTCAACATTTTGCATTAATTGTGCCGCAAGTTGATCTCAACAATTGATCATATATTGTTGATCTGTTGTATTTCCATGTGTTTGAACCTCGTCCTCATCGTACTCGTCCCCATCTTGTACATTCTCGTTAGCATGTACTTCACCTCGATCCTATTCGGAGAAAAAATCATCACTTATTCCTTCTTTTCGTATAAAATTATGAATAGCAAAGCATGCAATAGTAATTTCTCTTTGTTTTACCAAAAAATGCGGAGCCATTCTCTTCAAGATGGGAAAACGTGCTTTCAAAACACCAAAAGCACCCTCAATCCATACATATTCATATTACTTATTTGAACAAATTAATAAACTAATTGTCTAACATCAAATTTCAAGATATAAAAATAATTAACAAAAGAAAAGTTCACATAAAAGTCAATGTAATAGTAGGAGTTTATATGCAATCAAAACAAATACATATTAAAAAAAAATTATATCACCTAAATCTAACAAAGAATCATCAATATCAATTTATATAACGAAATCAAGTGACAAACCATTGAAAAAAATCAAAAATTACTTGAATTTAAGGATGGAAAACTTACTGGTGAAGAGAAAGAGGTAATCACAGGTAAAAAGATGTTTTTTTATGTAAGGTTGTATCAGAGGTAAAAAGAGGTTTTTTGTCTTTGGTTGAAAAAAAAAATAACAACAAAATTTTTAAAACCTCTGACCGTGTCAGAGATCGGAGCCTATTAAGAATTATTTTTCAAAAAAGAACAACAACTTAGTGTTTGGTGTTGTTCCTACAAATTGTACAAGAAACAAGGTGTGATACGATTTTGATTCTCTACATGTGGAAAAGAGGTCTTGGGAAACAAATTTTCGAATGAAATCCGTAGAATGAATTAAGGCGAGTTAATTAACACTCAACCCAAATTGCTATAGATCGTGATATTTTCTTGTCCCTCTTTTACGTCCCGTAATTTATTATTGTGTGTTTCTTACTTGTGATTGTTCTAACATATTTATTGTACTTTGTTGAAGTTGGATATCTCAACTCTAAAGCAAAGTTTAAAAAAGAAAAAGGAAAAGGTTTTTAGAAAAGGTAAAATTAGAATTACTTTTAAATATAACTATTCATTCTTTTACTTACGTACATAATTAAATATCAAGTATAATATTTGAATAAAAACAAAAATATATAAATACAATGTAAGAAATAAATATGAGATTATTACACATATAGTTTATATACAAAAAATCATAAAAACCATGTTGTTTTATTGTTTTATGTTGTTAAACTCTTACCTTGTCCTAGGTTCATCAACGGAGAGATAATCAAAAAACACATTGACTGTTATGAAATATGAATAAGATATTAAAATCTCTTCAATAGATGTTTAGTAATAAAAAAAACTTTATAAAGATACGAGATTAAAGAAAAATATAATGTAAATAGTTAAATATCAAAACTATGTAAATATAGAAAAAAAATAAACAAAATAGCATAATTTTGATTGATTGAACATTAAAATTACATGTATAACGGTTTTATACTATTTTTTGCAAAAATAGAATAAAAAATTGAAAATTAGTCGAAAGGAAAAAAAAATCAAATTCAATACCTTTAACCGACAATATGCAATTCACAAATAAATAAAGTAATAATCATTAAAAAGAGTAAATGAAAGGCCCGGCCAAACAAGTTGAGCCACTTTTTTTGAAACAAATATTCTTTTTTAGTCCAGTATTTAATAACAACGTGGAAAGCAAGAATATTAATTTAATTAAAATTAATAAAACATATTTCTATGTGTTTGATCTTGTGTTTAAAGTTGCCGCTTTAGTGATTTACACAATAGTGTACTTTTTCCTTTATAATCTTTTCATATATGTTTCTTGTTATATATACACCTTAATTATATACTATTGAGAATACAGTTTTAATTAGTAAACCTATATTATTATGTTTAATGTTTTTTCTGATGTGTTTATGGGGTTTCTTTTAAACTTTTGGAACGGACTATAATAATCCGCGATACGGCATGTCATTGTTCAACTAAGTATGTTGTTTTAATATACTTTTCATATGTTTCTTTTTAGATTATTCAACTTAATGACATAATACGTTCCAAGCAATGTTTCATTACCAAATGACATATCGAGTTTGAAATTATATTAATCTTTAATATATAATAAAAAAGAGGTATTAAATGTCATATGATGAAGTAAGACCCGTTTGATGAGTTCGTTTATTAAATTTCAGTCGTTAGATGAGATTGATGATGTTATCATATATATATATTTTTTTTACACCCTCTTACAATACATTATTACATTCTATCTTTCATATCATCGCCATTCCTATAAAAAAACATTTGTCTTTTATCATTTTGTCGATTCTAATTTAGTTATAAAATCGTTCAGTTTGGACTATGATTTACCTTATTGTTTTTCTAAAATCACCTAATACAAAAAATCAAACCATATGTATAAACGAAAAGGTATATATGTTATTATAACTATAAACAACATGTATATAAACGTGTGTATATATATATATATATATATATATATATATATATATATATATATATATATATATATATATATATATATATATATATATGGAGTGATTCATGCGAGAACTCATATTTTTGCGAGAACTACGAGAACTCATTCTGGACCACTCATTTTTAAAAAATATTAAATATTTATTTTTTAATCAAAAGGGTAAATTAGTAAATTTAGTTTTTTATTTTAAATTAATTTAATTATTTATTTAATTGTTCTCTTTTTTCTCTCTTTTGTTTCATAATAAGTTTTATGATAGTTTCCGTTGATCATATATGAACAATTTTGTCTTTTTAGTTGTGCATAGACGAACAACATGATTTTTCGTATTACAGATGTTGCATTTTCGTTTTCTGCTAAGTTTTAAGTGGGAACCTAATCTAAACAGATATTTAAAAAAAGGTATAAAATAAAAAGGATCGAGAAAAAGAAGAATTCATATTGTTGTTCATTAATGATCTAGATGTATAAACATATGAACATAAGTTTTCTTAATGTTTAAATAACATCAAAACCACATAAAATACATATAATCCTCATATCGTAAATTTTTCAAGTTCAAACTAGATCTTCATCATCTTCATATTGCTAATCTTCTTCATTAAGTACCTAAAAACAAAAAAAATTAACACAACAATATAATCTAAGAAAATATACACGCAATTTTTAGTAGTAAAACTAAAATAAAATACATATTCTAGACCAAAACTACTAAAAACTATTAATTCAATAAGCTAAAAAGTTTTTAAAATAATTTCTTATATTAGAAACAGAGAATGAAAACTAATTATTGCATTGTTCATAGATAATAATGCAAATGTTCATATATATGTTTCAATGTTCATATGTTTTCAAATCGGTGTTTTCATATGAACAAATCATATGTCCCAAGTGTATGTTTGTTAAAGTATGTAATCTCTAATCTTTTCTTAGCATGGATACATATGAACATGGTAATATGTTGTAATAACATACCTTACAACTCTATGAAATAAATTGAGGAGTAAATTACATAGATCGTCCCTAAGGTTTATATGGAATTATGGTTATCGTCCCTAAGTTTAAAACGTTGCATGGATGGTCCCAAAGTTTAGACTAATTACGGATTTCGTCCCTAATTTGGACGTCCGTTAGTTTCACCGTTAGGGTTCCCTCACGTGTTAAACACGTGAGGGGTATTTTGGTCTTTTCGTCGTTAAAAATGGCAGAAAGCTACCAATACCATAACCAACAACAACAACCAACTGGGTCATCAAGATTAGGGTTAAGAACCACCGGAGGGACCGGTGGTGGTGAGATTGTGGAAGTACAAGGCGGTCACATTGTCCGGTCAACTGGCCGGAAAGATAGACATAGTAAAGTATGCACTGCAAAAGGTCCCCGGGACCGCCGTGTACGGTTGTCGGCTCACACCGCTATTCAATTCTACGATGTACAAGACCGGTTGGGTTACGATAGACCAAGTAAAGCTGTTGATTGGTTGATAAAGAAAGCGAAAACCGCAATTGATGAACTTGCTGAGCTGCCGGCGTGGAAACCTACAGCTACTACCGTGGTTTCAAGAAACCCTAATTTGAATTCAGTTCATGATTTTGAACAGAACCCAGATCAGTTAGCGCAATTTGAGCAGCACACAGATGTTCAAAATTCAAGCTTTTTGCCTCCTTCTTTGGATTCTGATTCGATTGCGTATACGATTAAGTCTTTTTTTCCGATGGGGGCGGCATCGAATGCGACAAATAATGATAGTTACACAATAGTTAGTAGTGAGTAATATTTAAAGTAATAAAACACAAATGAAGATACGCAATAATAAGGGGAAATGTGGTGTTCTTCTTCCTCTGCTAATTTGTTTTCCTTCCGCCATCATCACTGCTACAATCACGATGTTGATGATGTCATCAAACATCACTTCCCCATATCCAAACATCAACTATCCAACTCAACTCCTCACAGTTACACTTACATGACTCTGAAAACCAAACATATCATCAGAAGATGTGCTTTTGAGTCTGATTCTGAAATAGATTGTGTTGGAACCGGAACCGATGTCGAATGTGTTGTTGATATTTCTTCTCCCTCAGAACCATCAGAACCAGAAACGACGACTTCCTTATGGGAATGGATTTTACTTGTTTCTCCTTTTTTCTTCTGGGGTACCTCTATGGTTGCTATGAAGGAAGTTTTACCAAAAACCGGTCCCCTTTTCGTTTCCTCTTTTAGACTTATTCCCTCTGGTTTTGAGTATGATGAATATTGGTTTTGATGTTGTTGTTGTTGTGATAATGGTGTTGGTTTTGATGGTCAGAGTGTTTCTGGTAGGTTAAAAGAGAAGTGTGTGAATGGGTGTTTTTATTTTTTAGGGTTTATTTGATTTTGGGGGAGAAGACGACGAAAAGACCAAAATACCCCTCACGTGTTTAACACGTGAGGGAACCCTAACGGTGAAACTAACGGACGTCCAAATTAGGGACGAAATCCGTAATTAGTCTAAACTTTGGGACCATCCATGCAACGTTTTAAACTTAGGGACGATAACCATAATTCCGTATAAACCTTAGGGACGATCTATGTAATTTACTCTAAATTGAGAACAAAAATTCATAATCAAATTACGCAAATGGATGGCTGTTAGTAAATCCCATACGAACTAAAATCAATTTATTCACCTAAAATGCTCACCATCATCTTTCTGGCTATCTGATTCAACAGAGCTCGGCTTCTGTTTAGACATGTGTTCAACTTGGTCCAGCCCGCTAGCCGACTCTGAAAACGATTATTTAAATTCTTAATACATGAAATATAATATAAAAAATTGATTTTGCGGAAAAAAAATAATATGGTGAGAAAGACTAAAAAGGTAACTTTATCGCACACTCAAAAGATGGATTATAGCTTGGGAAAATATAAAAACTCACGATTATCAATTAGATCACTTGTGCCTGCCTTGTCCTTCAAATTTGCTCCAGTATTATCCTGCTGTATATTGAATATATACAAAATTTAATATGTACAAATACAAGAAAAAACCACTCCTTCCAACAGAAAAACAGAACAATGGGCAAAACATAAACGATCATAGATACCTGAGACACCTTTGATGGGCTAGAAATTTTAACTTCATTATTGTGTCCACTTTCAGAAGCATTTCTGGAATTATACAATTACTAAATGCCAAAGAAGATAACCAACAAAGGGCCAAGTTGCATGTCTTCAATGGATGTAGATGACTACTCAATGAATTAGATTGTACAGCAATTAAAAGTTGCAATGAGCATCAACAAACATGATAGAAAAATCTCAACCAAAACATTACCGAGGGTAAAGTCGGAAGACTATATTTATATTAAAAAAGAGCCATGGCGCATCAAACACCAGTGACCTCTTTCTAGATAAGTCAAACCAAAACAAGTACACATGGGATCCTAAATATGCAAGTAGTGAGCAGCGGAGAATCCAAATATTGGGAACACCCCTGGCGCATCAGCACCAGTGACGTGTTATGTTACAATGCATCTAAAACGATCACTAATCAGTAACAGATAGAATCGAAAACATCGATAAACACAGATCGAAACGTATAAATCAAAATTAATCAAAAAAACAAGCTTAGTTACCATGTAATCAGTAGATATAAACGGATCGTTAACTGAAACAAGCTCGATATCATCTCTCTGAAGTGCAACTCTAGCAACTAATCGTCCGATTCTTCCGAATCCTAGATCACATATTCGAGATCCACACAAATCAGTCCACATATTATAAAAAAAAATCCAAAAAATCAACAAAAATTAGCAAAAATTACATACCGTTGATTCTGATCTTAATCTTCTTGTCAGATGCTGAAAAAAAAAAATCAAAAATCAAAAAAATCAAAAAAAAAAAAATCATATTCAATTGAAGTATCAATTGATACCATAAACACAAAATTAAGCAAAGTTAGTGAAGAATTAGTATACATACCCATGGAGAATGAATAAATTAGTGAGAGATTTGAATGAATTTACCTTATAGCATGAAGATATGCTAATACAAATCGTACTTTTTGATGATTTTTTTTTTCCGGCTAATTGATTGCTTCGGGTTTTTTCGAATTTTTTAATCCTCCTGTAATAAAATTGATAACAGTTTGGTGGTGGTTTCATGAGGGACGTGGGGCTTTTGATTTCTCTGTGTGTAGAGAAGGGGATGTAGATGAAATGGTGTGTCAAGAGAGAGAACTGAAAAAAGAAAACGTAGGAGAATATTAGGGTTAAGTGAAATTCCTTTATTACCCTTTGAACCCTTTCAAGAATAAACCTCAACTTACACTTATTTACCAAAATGCCACATCAGTTTTTAACCATTGATCTCTCATTTAAGGGTTAATAACGAGTTCTCGCAGTTCTCGCAGAATTTTGAGTTCTCGCATGAACCATTCACTATATATATATATATATATATATATATATATATATATCACTATAAACAACTTGTTATATTGTCTTTTCATAATTATTTAAAAGATATGTAAATAAACATAAAGTTCATGATTCAATTTCTTTTATATTGGTCCGCGCTATCGCGAGACAATAATCTAGTTCTATAGACATTATGGTCCGTGAATATGATAACTCTGGTGAAGCTCTATTCCTTGATGTTGATGCTAATGCAAACCCGACATGTGCATATGTACCAAGAAAGTTATCAAGAGATGAATTACTAAAGCTTTTGTCAGAAAAATGGGTAACAAATTATGAACAAATTCATCAAGCACCAATCCAACACAACGATGGCACCTGATTTTCTATGACATGGAAATGGAGTAGTAGAAGTCAAATTTTCTAAACCATCGGATACCACAACAAACGTTTTTCCAACTGTGGGTGTGATTCGCTCAATAATCAATCGTATAAGCTATGATGTTTGTAATTGTTCTGACTGTTTGGAGGAAGAATACAAACTTGAATTTGATGATGATCCTCCACTAAAACGTAAAGGTTCACAACAAAAACTGAAGAAATGCTATAAAAACGACGACCCTTCAGTAGGCTTACTTGAAGAACCGTCAGGAAAGTTTGATTACTATGTCCTTTACCCAAATACCTCACTCCAAACATCACCCTAAACATGCCAAAACACTCACCCAAATGGTCTCCCTCCATACAACCAACGAGCCTTAAAAATCATCCATAACGAAAACATCCACCATCCTCCACAGTTACGTTGTTGTGTAATAACACCAAATACATCTACCACTATGAGGTTGAGTTTCCTCCATTAAAGTCATTCAAAATCTACAAGAGAGAACCAAACATGAATGAAAGATTAAAACTCGTACGAGTATAAGTCCATTAATTTCTTGTTAGTTTATTAACTTTGACACAAATAATATATTAATTTTTTTAGTAAAATTGTTAATTGTTATTTCTATCACTAACATACAATATATATAATTTTGAAACCGTAAACAGTGTTATCTCCAATTATATAAGTTTTGTCAAAATTTATATAACATGTGCTCTGCCAGCCTAGCGGTTAGGATCTCCTGCATATAGTATGTTGGTTGCTAGTTCGATTGACGTCCACAAGTAGCTTAGTATTTTTAGTTTTATTTAGTATTTTGAAATTACATCTATGTCCCTTAACCTTAAGTTTTATACAAACTAGGGCGATTTAAGAAAAAACTTCATATTTAAATGTTTTCAAAACAAAATAGCATATACTCCTCCGTCCCATATTTATTGTCCACTTTTGACTTTTTAAGTCTTTCATTTGTAACTTTGACCATGAATAACTTTTTTTGTGTTATACAATATTTGATACAAATTATATGATTGGATTCGGTTTTAAAATTATTTTTCAATGAAATAATTTTTATCAACAAATTTATAGCACGAAAAAAGTTATTTAAGATCAAAGTTAAAAAGCAAAGACCGAGAAAGTCAAAACTGGACAATAAATATGGGACGGAGGGAGTATCTTTTAAATATTTGTGGTTCAAATATTATGAATGATATTATCTACTACTACTAATTTCTTTTTAACATTTACCTATTAAAGCAAAATATAACTATATATTTATTTAATAAAAAATTGTATTTCTTATTTGGATAATTGAACATTAGAAATACTATTAGATTCATTTTTTTATTGCAACAGTTTTATTCATAGTGTACTATAATAAATATTATCATATCATTTTTTGTTTAGTTATTACTTACTTTGTTAAATAAAAAGCATATGTATATAAAAAGTGATTTAAATAAGATTGGTAGAATTAATAAAATATATTTTATTAAATTATTTATTTTGGTTTATGCATTAAATATATCGATTACTTATAAAATTTAAAACGTTGAATATAGTTAAAAGCCAATGATAAATTACTATATTTTTAATATCCATATTTAAAAACAAGATGTTACTATATTTTTAATATTTATATTTTAAAATAAGATAGTAGTTTTGTAACAAACAAAAAAAATATAAAAATTGATAATTTTTCTTAAAACGAAAGAAATATTTATAAATTTTTATTTAATAAGTAAAAGTAGTGTGATTTTCATGATATCTCTAAATCACAAAAAATAGTATAAAATAATATTTTTCTAGTCTAAAACCTTCCTTTTTAATATATGTAGAAACGCGTAAGTAGAAATTTCTAGTATGTTAAAAATAACAATACCGGATATATTTATGCCGGTCATCCATAGAAATAACAAAAGCCCCGAATCCAATGGTAGCTTAATAAGACACATGTCCACCTTTCCATGGTTTAACTCTTTATTATCTTATCGTCTCTGTCAGAGGTCCATTTTTTCATAAAGTAGGTCACACCTGTTTTTCCATTAATAATTTACTATACATGCCCTTCCACTTTCGCCTTCTTTAATTATATCAATATCTACATTAATGATTCTTTGTTTGTTACTACAAATTTTCCATTTTTTTATATTTTTATTTTATTTTATTTTATTAGGAAGCCAAAGAATACATTCACCTCATACCAATCACAAATGTGAAGTAAAAATATACGGTTAACTTTTTGACAAGTTAACATCAGATCAACACATATCAATCGATTAAACTTCTATCAACAATAACTAGCCAATTAATTTTTATACACTTACATTATTTATTTTTAATATACATAACACATAATATAATTGTTTTCTAATAAACTAAATCCCACAAATCTTGTCACGTTATATATCGGAAAATCCACTTGTTTCCAACGGATGCGCCAACCAAGAGATTGATGTCAACGGCATCTGTTATCGACGGCTAACCGACGCTCATTGGTTTAAACCTTTGGCGGTAGTATAGTAATTCATTTTTTAGTTTTTTTTATTAAACTTAAACTCATAATATCTAAATTTGAGAATTGGCTCATATACAATCAAATTACCAGATAACTGTATTGCTTATTTTACACTTTTCACTATTTATTTTGTCAATCAGAATTTTTACTTATTTTTAGACTTATTATTATATATGATTGGTTTAGGCTCAACTTTTTAATGGTTTTTCTTGATTCTATCCATATACAAAATTAAACCATATTTTAATTTGTTTTACATCTACTATGAATACTATTTTTGTAACGTAAATTTCATGTTGTAAAGAGTAAAGTTGAATTTAATTATTTTTTTTTTTTTTTGAAACCGGCAAATAATATTAAAACAGCCCGACTAGTAATAAAGAGTTAGAAAACGAGCACGAATTTACAAAAACTAAATGCGAGATTACAAAAACAAAAAAAGGAAAACAACTCAATTCAACCAAATGAAACTACCTTTCCTCTTTCCCCATCTATGCTTTTGCCACATATTCCCAGGTCTATTTTACTCTTTCAATTATTGATTTTGTCACGTTTTAATATCAGATTTTTATGCTTATTTTTAGACCTACCATGTTAGACTCCGTATTGTTTTTAGTAAAAATTACAAATATTAATTCCTCCTCATTATATTATACACACACAAAAGGCAAATATATTACTACCTACTACCACAATACACAAAACATGTGCATTCATAACAGTCCACAAATCCGTTTCAAATTAATATAAATATACCCAGGTTCTCATCTAATCAAGTCACAAGTAAAGGCATTTTGCCAATTTCCCATTTTCCATTTTCCATTTTCCCAAATCAAATCATGTCTCTTCTAATTTATCTAGTTCCCATCTTGTTAGTGACGATTGTGTTTCTCTACAATCTAGTGAAACTAATAAGATCTAACAGCAAATTACCACCAGGTCCAAGGAAATTTCCTATCATTGGAAGCATGTTATCTATGATGAGTTTGAGTTCGGAATTACCATACGAAGCTTTTAGAACTCTAGCAAAAACATATGGCCCCTTGTTGCATCTTCAACTTGGTGAGATTTCCACCGTAGTTGTTTCGTCTGACAAAATGGCTAAAGAGATACTTGTAAAGCATGATCTTAACTTTGCAAGCAGACCCGAACTCTTGGTCACCAAGCACGTGTTCTACGACTCCACCGACCTCGCATTTTCGCCGTATGGGAGTTACTGGAGACAGATGCGCAAGATTTGCACCTTGGAACTCCTTAGTGCAAAGAAAGTTAAGTCGTTTGCTTCGATTAGAGAAGGAGAGGTTAGTATGCTCCTAGAGAGTATTTCGAAATCCTCATCCGAAGGATCAGTTGTAAACCTTTCGAAACATGTTTTTTCGTTGATGAATACTATAATTTCTAAAGCTGCGTTTGGGATGATCTATAAAGACCAGGAACGATTGTTAGATATGCTTCAAGAGATGTCCAATCTAGGTAAAGGTTTTGATATTGCGGATATATTTCCTTCGTATAAATTTCTTCATGTTCTTAGTGGTATGGAGGGCAAGTTACAAAAGCTCCACAAAAATCTAGACAATACCCTTAACAGCATCATCGAAGACCACAACAAGACCGCAGCGACTAAAACAGGGACGAATGATGAAGATTTTCTAGATATTCTACTCAGATGTAAAGAGAGTAGTGATCTTGAGTTTCCAATCACATTGGACAATATCAAAGCTGTGATCCTGGTTAGTTAGTACTCAATTCGATCTCGTTCTTAATTTAAATTGCAATTACTTCAACCATTTCAATTTTTGTGTATAAACAAAATTGAAATTATGCAGGACGTTTTCGGAGCAGGAACGGATACTTCTGCAGGAACGGTTGAATGGGCGATGTCAGAAATGATAAAAAATCCTAGAATACTAAAAAAGGCCCAAGATGAAGTTAGACAAGTGCTAAATGGGAAGAAAACAGTACATGAAGCCGATATTCAGGATATAAAGTATCTAAAGCTAGTGATCAAGGAGGCAATGAGATTGCATCCAACAGTTCCCATGTTACTTCCTAGAGAATGCCGGGAAACTTGTGAGATTGCTGGATATACTATACCTGCGAAGACCCAAGTCATTATTAATGCCTGGGCACTCCAGAGGGATCCTGAGTATTGGCAAGATGCTGAATTGTTTTTACCCGAGAGATTTGAAAATAGTTCCTATGATTTCAAAGGAGGTAATCTGGAGTATCTACCGTTTGGAGCAGGAAGGAGAATTTGTCCGGGCATGTTGTTTGGTGTGGCTAGTGTTGAGCTTGTTCTTTCGAGCTTACTCTATCACTTCGACTGGGAACTCCCAGGTGGGGTGAAAGGTGAAGATTTGGACATGGAGGAGTTATTTGGAGGCACCGTTAGGAGAAAGTCACACTTGGAAGTGATTGCGAAACCGTATTCTCAACTCTAGTTAATGCCTGTGTTTTGGTTCATCTTTACTTTGTACCATTAGCAAGGTTGTTCTATCTTTCTTGTTCTTTAAATTTGCTTTGTTTTCTTTTCATGAACTGAAATTTACATATCTTCGTTCCAGCTACTCTTGATGCGAGTAGTGAAATGTATTTGAGTCGATGTGTTTTGGTTCATCTTTACTTTGTACCTTAAGTTTTCTAATATATATCACTTTTATGGTCATGATCCTACATAACTTGAATATTTGAGTAAAATACACGAACAGTCTATGTGTAAATATTTGAGTAAGTTCCTGAACTCTCACATTTATCAACTTCCAAGTCAAACCTAGATCTAAGAAAGAAAAAAGAAAAAAAAACCACTCCTACTCAGGGCCGGTCCTGGGCTTTCTAATTAAGAAAACCAAAAGATGAAGCGAAATATGACTCTAATCTTTGAGTTTGAGACTTTGATTTCCTTTTATTGTTAAATGGTTGCAAAAGTTTTATTCAGATTGTGTGTCTGTTACTTTAAATGTTCTCAAATTCCCGAATTAATTTTTAATACAAATTTCCATGTACTTCTCGCCTTCCTGTTCTTGATCGAATCATAATGGGTATGGGAAATCTCAAAAGTAGACTATACACAAGTTCCACCAAAGATTAAAACATAATTATGGGCTTACAGAGTTTTATTATGCTTATAATTATTAGGGTAAATTACATAAATTTATCGATCCCGTGGTATGTCAAATTTCTCGATTTAGTCCCTATGATAATGAAACGACACTTTTAGTTTCTATGGTTTAAGGTTTTGTCCAAATTTGTCCTATCAGTTAGATTTAACACATTTTTGTTAAATATTTTTTGAATTTGACACTTTTAGTGTGTAACTTAAAAATTTATTTTGTTAAAAAATCAATTTCCCCAAATTTGTTTATCGTAATTTTCTCTATGTCTATTTTTTAAAAACGAGAATCTCAACATATCAATATCAAATTATAACCTATACGCGTTGAAATTTGTATATAGTTTAATAATTATGTAATAAATACGCTAATATGAAATATTTAAATATTATATGTAAATAATTGGTTATTTATATATGAAAAATGTTAACTCGAAATGTTATAGTCAATGGTGAATTAATTGTTAAATAATAATTAATTAATTAAACATATATAAAGAAGTCTTTAATAGTTTTGGAATATTATATAATGATTTTAAGCATAAAATATTATGCTAAACAAATTTCTTTAGATACATATAAAAATATATACATATAACTATAAAATGGATTATTGTGTTCTGAACATGAAATAATCAAATTATGCATAAATCATAACGATATTGAGAGCTAATATCATTAAACAAGATCTATAAAATCAAAATGTTATTGAAGTATATTGAAAAGTATTTTAAAACTTATAAGTCGCATGTTTAAAACTCATACATGAAGATATGATAGTGTTCCTTTTTAGTATTTAAATTTTTTTTCAATAAACAACTTTAATTAAAATAAAAAAATATTGTGGGATGGAATTATGTTAAAGTAAGAATGATAATTTTATGAGAATTTGATAACACATCTAAGTCACTTTTTAAATAACAACACACGTTATTTTTTAATATTTTCGGATAGTTTTTTTTAATTAAATAAGTTATTGAACTCGATTTCTATTTTGTTTTATTATTTTTTATTTTTTTGTTGGTGAAGATTATTACAAAATCTTCGAAAATCAATTTATTACATAAACTAGTAACTATATAAATAACTAATTATTTACATATAATATTTAAATATTTATTTAGCGTATTTATTACATAAATTATTAACTATATACAAATTTTAACGGGAATATGTATTAATATTGTATTGATAAGTTGTGATTCTTTTTTTTTTTTTAATATTGACATTGATAAAGACCGATAAATAAACTTGTGGATTTTTTTTTAATTAAATTAAAAATTAGGGACTAAAAGTATCGATTTTAAAAAGTATTTAACAGAAGGTCTGTTAAATCTAACTAACTTGGACGAATTTGAGCAACTTAGACCATGGGGACTAAAAGTCTTGTTTTCTCACCATAGGGACTAAATCGGCAATTTGGACATGCCACAACGACGATTCTCTGTAATTTACCCTAATTATTATTTAGGATTATATTATGCTAAATGAACCTACTATAATAATACCTCGAAATATTTTTTGATGCCCCATTTGACAATGATGTCCTGGACAGTCACCCGACCCTTCTCCTACTTTTGTCCACTCATGATATATTATTGAGATATTCAACTCAGAAAATATGCAAGTTTTAACCACAATTTAACATCATCTACCCTGATCTGAAATTTAAAGCTAAAAGAAAAACGTACCCTATCTAAATAACCTAGGTTATATTGTGAAATACACATAAAATAACTAGAAAATTTAGTAACTAAGTTTGCTAGGGGTTAATTATTTAGAGAAAATGGAATTTCATCCGAGAATGGGTAAGAAGAGAAAATGAATGGGTATTGATGTGTAAAATGAATGGGTATTGATGTGTAAAACATATGGTTTAATTTTAAAGTAAGTTAACGATTTAATTTGACTTATACACATCAGGCACCGAACTTTATCGTGTATAATATAGATTATAAAGTTTCATAAAAACAAGTTAGATCCACATATACTATGATTGTAAATGCAATTAAAGTGGAGTTGTGACCAGTGTTGTAAAAGTCGGCCTGGGCGGACGGCTAGACGGTTTGGAAGGTCAGTCGTGTAACATCCTAGTTTCGGATAAAAAATATTTTATAGATATATGTTATGTTTTATTCTTTAATAGAAATTAGAAATGGAGAAGGACTAATTGGTAAGAAAAATAGTTGGCTTTGGTTAGAAAGGATTTAAGTTGTTAACTATAATGGTTAAGTAAGTAACTTAATAAAGTCTTGAAAGAAGAGGGACCAAAAGTGTAATTTTGGAAATTGGGTATGAGATAGATATTAGAGGTGGCATTTCCAGATTCTTCTAGGTGTTTATGTGTGTGAGTCGGTTTGAGATGAAATCAAAGAAGAAGAAATTATCAAATTGAAGCTATTTTATAGTATATTTCATCAATTAGAGTGAAGATTAAGGGTTTAAGAACCCTAATTTTTGTTCTAGTGGAAGAAAAATGAGATTCGAAGAAGAAGAATAAAAGGGAAGAGCTTTATATGTTTTAGCTTAATCCGATTTCGAGGTGAGTATACGAAGCTTATTTAATATGTTGAATGTTTATATTTGTATGTAAATATATTGGAGAGTTGATTTATATACTAGTTATAAATATGGTCGAGTTGTTAGCGAAATTAAGAACTAGAAGTGCCGTAAACTAATGTGCAAGAGCAGGAAAACATTGAAAACGAAAATCAGCCTTCACACAGGCCAAATGCGCTGCATTTGGCACTCAGTGGGTATGTTAATTTTTAGTTGTTGCTAGATGCGACGCAGTTGTTGTTAGATGTGTTGCGATTAATGTCTAGACCAGTTTTTAGTAAATTCTAAAGTAGTTTAAGTGTGGGAATGATATCCTAAACCATTATTAAGCTAGAGATGAGTAGAAATGACATTTATATGTTGAGAAGAAGTAGAATCAATTTTACATACCGCGAGGGTATGTATACGACTTTAATAATCGGAAAGAATTAAGAACCAACTCTATATAGTTGGAAGAAGAGAAAGATGAGACTTTAATTAGTCTTGGAATATTTTGTAAGCAATGATAAAGTAGATATTGTTGGAGTATATAACGAGAATTAATCGTAGAGGCCTTGTTATGGTTGTTATTTACATCATGGTTGTTAATTAAGTTATGGTGGTTGATTATGTTATGGTTGTTTATGTTATGGTTGTTTATGTTATAGTTGTTTAAGTTATGGTTATTTATTATGTTTATGATTGTTATTTATATTTCGGGTTATTCATAATTATGATATGACGCTAATGTTGCAATGAGTGATCAGAATGAGTTGTTTTATTTGCAATGTTGTGCAATGAGTAGTAGTTATTGTCCAGGCTAGTTTTTAGTAGTTTTGATGTGTTTATGTGTATGAAGTATGTTATAAATTGTTATAATGAAAAGAATGTTAGATACGACAATTTGATTGTCGGGAAAGAAAAGAAGTTGACTTTCATTAGTCGAGAAGAAGAAGCATTAACTTTACATACCGCGAGGGTATGTACAAGTGTTAGATACGACAATGTGATTGTCGGGTTGTAAAGAAAGAAAGAATAGATTCTTAAAATAATCGTGTTAGATATAATTAACATAATTGTAAGGTATACTCACCAGCTTAACGCTAATATATTATGTTAATTGTATGTTTTGTAGGTAAACGAGTTTTATGGCAAGGCAAGCTAAAGAAGAAGGGAAGAGGACCGTATTGTATAGATTAAATGTTATAAATGTTTTTGTAAGAGCTTCCGCTCCAAATTGTAAAATGAGATGTTAACGGACAATTGTCGTTAACTAAAGAAATGAGATAGTAACACCTTAGAACGTTAGTTAAACGTTTTGTAAGTTTAAAAAAAATAAAAAACAAATGGTGTGTATTTGTTTTCGGGTGTTCGAATCCCCTAGGCATGGGTCGTTCTAAAAAGTCGAGTCAACGTCGGTCAATGGTCAATGCCGATAACGTGATAATTTGGGTCAAAATCGGGGTTTTTGGACAAAATCGGGTCAAACTTGTCTTAAAAAATAATACATTTAATCAAAGATTAAGATATGATGGTGAATTGAAATTTTTTGGAGTAATTAAGGATATTAGGGTTTAAAATTAGAGAGAAAAAGAAGAAGAAGAAACTGATCTGGTTTTGGGAGAGAGAAATCTGACAACCGTCACCAAGTCAATGAAATTTTTTTTCGTTAGTCAACGTCTACTTAGCCTGCCTGTCGTTACTTGATTTAAATTATACGAGTTCGTACTTACTACACGTGTTTATGTGTTTTGCTTACTATTATATTGCTACTTACTATTTATAAACGTGTTTATCTCGGATTAATATTATTGTATCACCTTTAAGAATAAAGTTTGCATGCTAGATAACGAATAACGCATTTGCATGAGTTTGAGCTTCTACGACCATTATGGAAAGATAAACGTTTTCCGTAGTCACACATTGTTATATTTAAAGCGGATAAATAAACTTTCTATTTTAAGTTGTTTTAATAATCCCGAGTCGTATTTTATAATTTGTTTCCTATTATTATTCTCGAGTCGTTCCCGTTTTCATGAATGAATTATTCTAGTCTAGCTCGTTTTGTTTAGCCCATATCTTGCAACCCGGTCCGAGGTGTTATTCATTTAACCCATGAACCAAGGTTTGATCCATTTTGTAATTAATCAAATAACCCATACCCACTTGAGGATCCATCCAAAACCGACCCAACCCCTTCCCAAAACCAATGTTCGACGGATTTCAATTAACCCTAATAAAAGTTGCGTTTTTTTGCTTCCTCCTGTCGACTAAGAAAACCTAAACCTTTAGCCCCCATTCGACCCTCATCCTCCTTTCTTTCTTTCGTGGCGAAGCAGCTAGCAAGTGAATTCGTGGGCATCATCATCATCCTTTTCGTTTTGTTTTCTAGCCGAGTACATCAAGCTCACACGTTTTTTGTTTTCATTTGGTAATCTTCTTGTCTAATGGTTCTCTCGTATGTTGTTATGTTGTTATATGCATATGTCATTATTATTAATTTTTCGTTAATTATGTAGTCTTTTTAATTTCGTTTATAAGTCGGTTAATTAGGGTTTGCTATATTGTTGCATTGAGTTCTATGGTTTTCAAAAGGATTTTGGTGAATTAAATTTAAATGAATTTATGTCTTTCAAATTCAGAAGTTTATTTTTTTTAATATGGTTGTTTAGGTTTTTGGTAATCATGTCTTGAAATCAAAGTTTTGTCTAAGCGTTTTTCGTGTTGGAAGTTGTCGTAACAAATGTTAGTTTTGTTGATCAGAATTTCAGTCGTGTTCAAAGAGCCATACATTGATCTTAACTTCGTCTTTTTAAGTGATATTCACATCCATCTTCTATCCCTTGGACTCTAGTTTCCATAAATGTAAGGTTTATGGTCTAATTCATTTCCAAACTCTCTTAAACTGATTTTTAGTGAACGTGGGTCTAAACTGTGTTTTGTGTTAGTTTTCTACATCCGATTTTGTGTTCACTTGTTTAATGTCTTAAAGGAGTGAAAATTTAAGATTTTCAAACATGAGGTCTTTATTCATACACTCTATAAAGCAAATTTGATGTATTCTAATTTTATAATACTCTTAAAATTAAGTTTTTAAAACTTACTATTAGTGGTAATTTGTAACTCTCAAATAAATGTTTAAATTCATAATAATGATTATTAAATCTCATAATTGTTAAATTAATTACATGATTAGTTTTCAAATTAATAAAAATAATAATAATAATAATTAGATTTTAAAAAGAAATGATGAAAATGTAGTAAATAATTATGTCAATATTTAATTATATATTTCAAATTTATTTTACATCTATACTACTCTATAAAGCAAATTTGATGTATTCTAATTTTAGAATACTTTTAAAATTAAGTTTTTAAAACTTACTATTAGTGGTAATTTGTAACTTTCAAATAAATGTTAAATTCATAATAATGATTCTTAAATCTCATAATTGTTCAATTAATTACATGATTAGTTTTCAACTTAATAAAAAAATAAAATAATAATTAGCTTTTTAAAAGAAATGATGCAAATGTGTAAATTTTGTCTTACAAAGATTTTCAAACATTTGTTATAAATTTTGTCTTATAAACAAAGTTTCGTTTTACTCACCTACTAATGTGGAATAAAAGTAACAACACATAATAGAATATATTAAAAGATAAATTACAAATATATATATTCTCATTAATAGTATATAACTTTGTTGGTCGTCTTTTCCGAACCGCCGGTGATAAAAAGGCATATCTAAAGAATGGTTAATGTTAAGAAAAAGTAAAAATAACGATTCATAAAAAACGGACCGAACACAAGAACGACTTATGACATTTTCTTATAAATTAAAGTGTCACTTCCTTTCTTTCTTGATAATTTAATTAAATCTTTAGGCCTCATATTAATATTGCTAATAATTTATTTTAATTTAATTGCCATCCAACTTGCAACTTAAGTCCAAAACATATAAATAAAAAAATTGTGAGATAATAATACTAATAATAATGTGATTTATAATGACTACATAATAATAATTGTAATTAAACTTAATAATCTTGAATTATTAATAAATAAAGTTTGATTGGACTTTTTATTAAAAAAAAAAAAACGAAATAAGTACAATAATTGTGCATCTAAATTTTAATATTACTCTTATTATATAGTATTGAAAGGAATCTTATCATGTGGTTGATATAACTTCGTATGTATGAATGCACGTTTATTTTAAGTAGGATAGCTACCTTTTGTCTCTATGAATTTTTTGATTAGCGTGTAAGACTTCTCATTATCTCATATATCTTTTAAAAGATGTTAAGAAGAAGGAATTTTATTAGTAATAAGCTTAAAATATAAACCTATAAATTAATCTTATTAAGAGATGGGTGTTCATCAAGGCATAAGAAAATGAAACACTTAATTTTTCTAACCACAATCACAAGAGACATTATCAAAACTTTATTAATAGAGTTAATTATATAAATGATCCATCTAATTTACACGAATTTCACCGTTCATTTTGATTATGTTTTTTATTAAATTGTTAATCTTTACTTTTTTAAATTTGTTATACGAATAATCCTTATTTTGGACTGACTATTAAATGTTCGTTAATTGACCTCTTTTGTTACACAAAGGTCGTTCATCCATTAAACTGTATATTTTTGTTAAATATATTCCTCTTTTCCGGACATCACACTTTTCGGTATCGCTTTTCCTACATAGCTTTCCGACATTATTTTTTCCGACTTGACTTTTCCGACATTATTTTTCAGGCATATCTTGTTCGACATCGTTTCGGGCATCTCTTTTCCAAATTCGTTTTTCGGCATCTCTTTTCAACAAAGTCTTTTCGGTGTATATTTTCCGAAATCATTCTTCCAGCATCATAAATACGATGTGAAAAAGCAATGCCAAAAAAGAGGAAAATAAATTTAGAAAAAATGTAAAGTTTAACGGATGAGTATTTATATAACGAAAAATGAAGTTTAACAAGCCATTTGTTTCCATATTGGATTATATGATGTGACATTTCTTTAAATAATAGTTGATTTTGAACTTAAGAAGACGTTGTTCTGTAGACTCTTCTTCATTATCGTCATCGAAATTATACATTTTGTAAATGAAAGTTGAACTAAGATAAGCTACTTTTTACTCCTTGACAACAAAACCTATGCTTTCCATTTTGGTTGTTGGTAACAAATATGTTTTAAATGTAGCTGCATGTCGGCCAAAATCGAATTTTATTCAAAGAGTAGTGAAAAATCTCTATGATAAAATAGTAAACAAACAAAGGTAAACGAGAAGAACTTGTACGAATAAATTAGTATATATTTGTTTTATTCTACTAGTTTGCAGTTTAAACTTATCTTACATAAATAACTAGATTATTGTCCCGCGATAATACGGACAAATATAGACAAAAATTGAATCGTAAACTTTATGTTTAGGTACATGTTCTTCTAAGTTATTATAAGAAGACAATGTTACAGGTATAATAACATATATAATTTTACGTTTATACACATATTGTTTATGGTTATAATAACAATTAAAAATTATATCTTTACATTTATTCACATGTTTTACTATTTTATATTAAAAGATTTTAGAATAACTATTGATGTGCCTGAAATAATACATATTTTGTAGCCACATTTATCACATTTAAGCATCATTATCTGCAACTTTTGTTATGATTTGGTATATTTTTAGTGAGATTTGCAGATTAAAGTAATATTTGGACCACGGAGCGAAAAGGAGCTGAAACTGGCTTGAAACGGAGACAAACGAGCAAGAAACAAGAAAGTTGAGAAACAGCCGACGGCTGAGGAATTTTAGCCGGCGGCTAATTTAAAGTTTTCGCATAATTGTTCGTTACGTGCCGCGGAAGCAAGAATTTAGCCCGTGTGTTTCAGCCGGCGGCTGAAGTGAGCCAGCCGACGGCTGAATTGGAATTTTCAGATTTTATAAATAGGGCTGCTAGGGTTCGGATTATTCATCCATTATTCCTTATTTTCAACCCGCATTCATCCTGGAAAGCTGCAAGAAGAGTCCTAGAAGCCTTTGATCACGTGGAAGCTTTTGGTTAATCTCTTTTAACCAATTTCTAAGTTAGCAATTGTTTGATTCAACGTTTATGCATTATTTTCTTAACACAATGTTTTGTTTTAAGACTTATTATGTTATTTGCAAACAATCCAACATGAGCTAAACTCTTTAAGCGATTGCTTGGATTGTTGAACCTGGATTTATGTTTAATCAAGTTTATGTTTGAACTTATTGATTTTTCCATTATTATTTACGTTTAATCGCGATCCATGTTTATTCAAAGTTATTAAATCTACTACTTAGCGTGATTGATAGATCTATAACATAACTAGCGTTCTTATATGATTTATTAGTTATTTGCAATTATATAATTTATTAAATAATTGTAGCTTGATACTTAATTGAGATAGGCTAAGAGATTAGTGATTTAATGAATTGAATGAACATGACAATTATATCTAATTTGAATAATTGAGACTTTTGTTAATTCGTAGTCGACAGATTAAATTGTAAATAATAGTGAACTTAAAGCACAATTTAGAGTGGATAAATCTAAGATAGCTCTTGATGTACGAATAATCGTATGATCTTTCTCTAAAATTGTAGGATTAGATAACTCTAGCGGGAAATCTAGTTATCATAGGAATCACAGTTAAATCAATCAAATATATTCTTGTTAATTCATAATCCAGGTGAAACGTAATTCCAAGTAATCGTTGCTTTTAAATCTGATTAATTCTCAAATACTTTTCGAAACAGTTTTTCATCCGCAATCCATTTAGTTAATTAAATTGTTATTTAATTTAGTTATTTGTTTTCTGCATTATGTTCTCTCAGAACTAAAACGTCCCCCATATTTAATTGCTTTAATTAGTTTAATTATATAATTTGAGATAACGGATATAAATACACGTTCCCTGAGTTCGATCCGGACTTACTGATTCTATATTTACGTACGATCAGGTACACTGCCTGTATTGTGTGTTAATATACATTGGTATAATCCTTTTCTAAACTTTAATTAATTTTATGTTATAAAATACACATCAACTATAAGGTATATCATAGTCCAAATTGAACGATAATATAAGTAAATAAGGATTGGATAAGATGATACGGTTTCAAGTGATCAAGACGTGGTGTTAATGATTGGGAGTGAAGCTTACGAAGAAACTATGGCTAAAGGGGTTTGCTTGATCACTAACGAGCATTCGGAAAGACAAGAAACTACCAAATTCCTACATCAGTAACTGCGACGCAACCAACAAGAACTACGACGCATTGGATGATTTAGTGCAAGACTGCGTGTCACACCCCGCTAAAACGGAAACACGGGATGTGAAGAGCAATAGCATTCGATACACAAGTTTATAATTCCACACCAAGTTATATTAAAAGAAACATAACTTCAAAGGTTTACAAATGTTTAAAACAACGTTTACATATCCGAAATAAAAATAAGTGTTCACAGCCAAGCCACCCGAACCCTTTCCCATTCTTGAAGTCATCAGCCCAAAGCATAAGTATCGACTCCAAAGCTTACTCATTTCCTGAAAATACGAGTCAAGTGTTAACTACGGGAGACGTAGTTAGTGAGCTACAAGTTTAGATAAAAGCATTAGAGTTTCGACGCACATAACAATGGCGTAAAGTATAGCATTAAAATAGTTTTCGCATAACCATGCGTAAAATATAGCGTTCAAATAGTTGTCGCATAACCATGCGTAAAGTATAGTGTTCAAATAGTTGACGCATAACCATGCGTAAAGTATAGTATTAATGTTGTGTTTTGTCATTACCTCAGCGGTGGAACCATCCACATGTGTAAGACGATAAGTATTCGTGTTCGTGTTCGTAGGCATTGACCACATAGCGCGACTATGTGACAATCCTATGTATTGCCCAATGATCGTATCGTTGCGTTGCTAAGCCTATTAATTACCCACTAGAAGTTTATGCACCATCTGTTGTTGTCGTTGTGGTGAGGGTCTTTGCAACTACCCTAATAGCGCTATCCATAAATTCTATCGGTCCTTTCCAAGGGATTAATAGCAACTAATGTCACTCGGATTGTATGGGATTTTCGTAGCATCTCACGACCATGTTGTACAACGTCCGCAACATGTCGATCGATGCCAAGTCATTGGCAATCTAGTGTTTGTATCCTCAGCATCGTTGGCAAAACCATCAACGATGCTGGAAAAATAGTTGTTTGTTCCTCGGCATTGTTGGCAAAATCATCAACAATGCCGGCAAAATATCGTTTCGAAATGGTATGCAAGTAATAAAGCGTATCGTAATAGTTTTCAAGTATCAAATCGTTTCATAATAGTATTCAACTATCAAGTCGTTTCGTAATAGTATTCTAGCATCAAATCGTTTCGTTAAGCGTTCAAAGTTTGTTTCAGCTTAAAAGTAGTGTTTAAGCCTAAGACTCGCATTTCACCCCAAAAATATGTTTAAAAGCATTTAAAAGTAGGGGTTTGTAACTCACTGTTTGCGAAGATCGTAGCGTGCTCGGAAAAGCTCGAAAGGTGCTCGGAATCACGGAATCCTATTTTTATAGCAAGTTTTCGAGTGAGTATGATTGTTTATGAGTTTATAACATCGTTAGTCAACGAGAAATACTTAAGTTTTAGGATTATATTAAGGTCTAGGTGAAAATCGGGCAGCGCTTTCGTGCTATAGTTTTCAAATCCAATTTTTAACACTTTCCCGCTTACAAACGTCATAACAATAATCTTTAACTTATAAAAACAAGATAGGGATTATATGTTGAATAAGTTACCCTATTACAGGTTATAGTTCATGAACTTCAGTTTTATATATAATCTTAAATCGACAAGTTTAAAGTTACGCTTAATAATGGTTTAAACAAGGTTTCGTAACAAGTCTGCACCACGACCGCCTCGCGGTGGAGGCACTGCGCCGCGGTCATGGGTTCACCACGACCGCCTCGCGGTGGAGGCACCGTGGCGCGGTCATATGTTCACCACGACTGCCTCGCGGTGGAGGCACCGTGGCGCGGTCGCGAGACAGTTCATTTACCCAAAAATCGTTTTTGATGAAATTTGTTATTTTTGAGTTGGATTTCGACATGCATTCATAGATTCATATAAATACTTGATGTTTTATGGTTTCTTTAGTGTTTTTAACCACAAATTCATGGATCTAATCATCCATTTTATATAAACCCGTTTTTGTTCATAAATAACCTCAAATCTTTATAAAAACTCGTTTTTAGTTGTTAGATTGCACATGCAACGAATATATGTTAAAAAGACAGAGGATTTGGAAGATATATACCAAGTAGAAAATGATTTGAAGATGGTTGGAGTGATCTCTTGGTGATTCTTGACCCAAAATGTAGAAAATCGTTTATGAACCCCAAATGGTTGAATGCTTCTTTCTCCTTTTGATTATGGAACGATTTTTGTGGTGTTTTTGATGAATTATTTCTGCAAACGTGGCTGTGTTTATGGAAGTTTTGAGAGGGTTTTCTTGAGTGTAGGTAGCTAGAGAGAGTGAGAGATAAACAAGTGTGTGTAAGTGTGTTTTTGTGTTGGGAGTTTGCAACAAGAAAATGGGTGTTCTAGGCCAGTTTACTGGGCCAAAAGGAGGTATCAAACCCGCACAAGACAGGTGTCTTCGAGTTTGACACGTTTGAGATGAGTCACAAAGTTTGTATTTTTGGCTGTCTGCACCCTCCACCGCGGCGCACTGGGCTCACCGCGGCGCGGCTGGAGGGCAGATTTCGCCTTATTCGTTTTTCGTTCGTTTTATTGTTAAGCATTTTCGTTCGTTGAAATTTTACGGTTTGTTATGAGATGAACTTAGGCAAGTTCATTAAGTGTTTTCTTGGTATTAGGATTCATATAGTCATTTGATTCCGATTTCCGACTTCGATTCCGAGACACACATGTTTTATGTTTAAGTAACGTAAACCTACGTTAGAAGTTTTTGTATGAGTTACATCGAGCTTAGCTTAAAGAGTTATGCTTACGTAACCACGTAACACATAAAGTTAGTTATAGCAAGTAGCAAATATAGCGTATCGAGGTAAAAAGTTAGCGTTCTCGAACTGAGTTTTGACGGTTGTCACATTCTCCCCACGTTGAAAGAATTTCGTCCCGAAATTTCAACCTGTAGTATTCGTTGTGGGAGAAGTGAAGAGATGAGGACACTCAAGCATCATTCGATCCTATAGTTCCCAGGTATATTCGGGGCCTCGTTTTGCGTTCCATCGCACCCTTACTATAGGGATTTGACTGCCTTAGTTTCTTAGTTTCGCAATCTATAATCTCAATAGGCTCTTCGTCGAGTTGAAGTTTTTCGTCTAATTGTACTTCTTCTAAAGGTGTGATAGTGTTTCGTTCGATGAGTACTTTTTCGGTATCGACACATGAAAAGTGTTATGTAAGTTATCGTGCTCTTGTAGTAGTTCCCAACGACACGCAACTGGACCTACTCTTTCGAGTACCTCTAGTGGTCCTACGTATCTGGAGTTAAGTTTTCTAGTGTTTTCCGCGGCGTATTTATCCTTTCCAAGGTAACGCCTCAAGAAGTACTTTGTCGCCGACTTGAAATTCTAAGTCTTTTCTGCGCATCCCAGCGTAACTCTTTTGACGACTTCTAGCAGTCTTAGTCGTTCCTTTGTCGTTGGGATTTATCAATCTTTTCTTGGACTACATCTGTGCTAATTAGTTGTCGATCTCCTCGTTCCAACCACACAATGGAGATTCGCATTTCCCTTCGCAAAGAGCTTAAAAGGCGCACACTTGATACTAGCGCGATATCTATTGTTATAGGAGAATCCTGTTAGTGGTATATGATTATCCTGACTTCCTCCAAAGTCAATAACACATGCTTTTAGTACATCATCTAAGATATGTGTTGTACGCTCGCTTTGACCATCGGTCCGTGGATAGTAAGTTGTGCTTAAATATAATCGAGTGCAAGAAGATTCTCGGAATGCCTTCCAGAATCCGGAAGTGAAGCGAGTGTCTCTGTCCGAGTTAATTGACGTGGGTATTCCGTGGCGAGTCACTACCTCGTTGATGTATATTTGGACAAGTTTTTCCATGTTAAAACTTTCCTTGATGAGAATAAAGTGTGCTGACTTCGTTAGCCGATCTACTATGACCCAGATCATGTCGTTACCCTTTGAGATTCGAGGTAATTTTGTGACGAAGTCCATTGTGATTTGTTCCCATCTCCAGTCGGGAATTTCGGGTTGCTGTAGTAATCCGGATGGCTTTTGATATTCGGCCTTCACTTTCGCACAAGTGAGGCATTTCTCTACGTATAAGGCAACGTCTCGTTTCATCCCAGGCCACCAGTAATGTTCCTTGAGGTCCTTATACATCTTGCTTGACCCTGGATGAATGGAATATCGTGTTCGGTGTGCTTCGTCCGTAATGGCCTTCCTCAATTCGTTGTTCGTAGGAATCCAGGCTCGGTCCTTAAAGTAATAGACATCGTCGCTCTTCCTTAAAAAATCCTTGTCGTGTTTGTGCAGGGTTTCGACCTTTATGTTATCTGCTTTCAAAGCCTCATGCTGAGCACTTGCTATACGCGTCCTCAAATCGGGTTTAATGTAGATTCCTAATGCACGTGCTCGAGTCGATTGCTGCCTTTCTTTCCTACTCAAGGCATGTGCTATAGCGTTGGCTCTGCCAGGGTGGTACTTAATATCGCAGTCGTAGTCGCTAAGGAGTTCCAACCATCTCCTTTGCCTCATATTGAGTAGCTTCTGATCTAGTATGTGTTGCAGACTCCTATGGTCGGTGAATACCGTGCATTTGGTTCCGTAGAGATAATGTCTCCAGATTTTTAGGGCAAAAACTATCGCTCCCAATTCTAGGTCATGCGTAGCGTAATTTACTTCGTGTTTCTTGAGTTGTCGATATGCATATGCTATAACTTTGTTTTGTTGCATCAATACACAACCTAATCCTAGGTTAGATGCGTCACAATATACTACGAAGCCTTTGTTTCCCTCAGGAAGAGTTAGAATTGGAGCATTGCACAAATTTGTTTTTAGGATATTGAAGGCTTGATCTAGTGCATCTCCCCAGTTGAAATTCTCGTTCTTTTGCGTTAACTTTGTTTGGGGTTTTAGTTACCTTAGAGAAATCTTGAATGAGTCGCCGGTAATATCCAACCAATCCTAAAAATTGCCGGATTTCTGTCGGACTTTTGAGAGTTTTCCAATTCTCTATAGCTTTGATCTTTGATGGATCATCGTAGAATTCCCGATCCATTAACTAAGTGATCTTCTTTGATACGCTAGTAGATTAAGATGTCTTCGATGAATACAATAACGAATTTGTCTAGATACGGTCGGCATACCCTATTCATCAAATCCATGAATACCGTCGGTGCGTTTGTGAGTCCAAATGGCATTACCAGGAACTCATAGTGTCTGTGTCCAGTGCGGAATGCGGTTTTCGGTATATCATCTTCAGAAACCAGAACTTGATGATACCCAGACCTTAAGTCAATCTTTGAAAAGTAGGTTGTGACTTGGCATCGATCGAAAAGGTCATCGATTCGTGGATGATGATATCGGTTCTTAACAGTTAGTTTATTCAATTCTCAGTAGTCGATACGCATGCGGAACGATCCATATTTCTTCTCAACGAATAGGATCGGCGCTCCCCATGGTGATAAGCTTGGTCGGATAGATCCTGTATCCAATAGTTCCTGAACTTGGTTGGATAATTTCTGCATTTCAGTCGGAGCTAGTCGATATGGCGTCTTTGCCACCGGTGTTGCTCCAATAATTTCTTCGCTTCTAAACTCTACTTGCCTCAGTGATGGTAGTTCTAGTAGTTCTTCGGGAAATACCTCCGGATAGTCTCTAACTATCGGTATATCCTTAAGGTCTGCTGCTTTCGTTTGTTTGTCTTTTATGTTTACTAATAATGCAAAGCAGTCTTTATTAGGGTATTGGCGCATTTAAATCACCGATATAAGTTTCGAAGTTTGTCCCGGCCTATCTCCTCGTACTATCAATTCCTTCCCATCTCCTAATGTCATCTGAATCGTCTTATCTAAGCAAAATATCTTCGCATCTTGGATGGTCAACCAATCCATTTCTATTACTGCGTCAAAGCTGCAACTACACGGGGGTCGTATCTCGCTTCCTCAGTTCCTATCGCGAAGGCTCTAACTTGTATGATGCTCGGGCCGCAAGGGTTGTGCTGAGTATTGAGTTAATGTTTAAGTTCTCTTAATGGACTAGTAACAGTTCGGGCAAGTCACCAGGAAATACTTCCGGTACTCCCTTACTACTAATCGGTTTCCCTGGGGAACCTTCTTGGTTAAATAGCAACGAGCCCTAACCCCGGTCGTAAGTGTTTTTCGGGTATAAGGTTTAGCCTTGACCTTTCCATGTCGCCTTGTGTGAATAAGGTCTTATTGTAGCGTAGATGTTTAGATGATTTCCTTGTAGAGACATGACTTCAACATGTTTGACAATTATCTATTTCGTGGTTTATCGTAATCATAAGAATGTGATCATATCTTCGTGATGATCCTTCGTTTTAGGATATACTTTCACAACCTACCTTGGTTTGAAGTTACCTTAGATTCGTATTCAAGTCTAGGAATCCACACTGACCAACGATTCCCTAGATAAGTTTGCGATATCCTTGCGATTTTGTAAATGCTAGCCCCGTAATCGAGTACGATCAATTATTGTACATTATTTTGCATAATAATAATGTCAATAAATGAATGTAAAGTATGAGATATACATGTTTATGCTAGGGGCATATCATGTAATTAAGATTAAGAATAAGTGCGCGACCGAAGTTTACAACATTGTGTATACTAAAGCGAACGAATGATAACAGTGATTTTCAACAATCTTATGTGTAGCAATTCCACAACTAGCATCGAGTTGTCTGGATTTCCTTATGTATCGTGTACTTGGTATGAAGTATGTCGAGTGATAGTTTGTGAATACGAGTGTCATGATATATCGACTTCTAGACCATTCCTGGAGATATGTAAACTTGTTGCATGAACTCATCATGTCTTCCAGTGTCAATCCTCAGTGATCGGATATCTTGGGTGCATCACTTAGTGTGTCGAGTTGCAACTGCACTCATGTGTCTTATGTGGGAATACTTCCCAGTTGCCATAAAAGGCATCACGTAAGGATTAGTGGGGATAAAGCGTATATGGTGTCGATAGTCGAGAATGTGTTGTTTCCGCCTAAAGAACGGGAGAAATAGTCGGCATGGGACAGTATAAACCAGTCCAGTCCCGAGTCGTTATACGGCAATATGATAGTTTACGATTGTATAAGTAGCTTACGATAACGTTAATTCAACGCTCCTATACCTTGATAACGTATAACTATCGTGTATCAGGTTCGTAGGAAAATGTGAGTTCTCAAGAGTATACGTCGGGTATCTACCTCGTTGTCTGACACGGTTATATTCGTTCCTTTCATCGCATCATAGTAAGGTGAATGGAATCAAATTCCCACTAAGTCTCAAAGTTATCTTAGTATAAGTCTAAAGCGTATAGCGTTTCGTGTCGAGCGTAGCTAACTCTTTCCCTCTCGGCGAAGCCTAGACCGGAAACGAGTTAATCGAAGATACGGCTCATGTTAGTGTTAGTAATAAGCTGAGCACATAGAGTATCTTAAGTATATCATCTAGGTCTGTGTGGGTCTGACTTCAAGAATTCCCGGGAAGGTTCGTTTAATGTTTACCAATCTCGTCCTGGCATGATTTAGTCCAAATTATTCATAGGTGATCAGGCTACGAATAATTCAAGTTAAACGATGCCTTCACGTTTTGGTTAAATAAAATCTTTCGTTTAGAAACTGGTTATAGTTTGATTTTTGAAAAATCGGTATTCACTATAACCTTGCGCTCTGATACCAAGTCTGTCACACCCCGCTAAAACGGAAACACGGGATGTGAAGAGCAATAGCATTCGATACACAAGTTTATAATTCCACACCAAGTTATATTAAAAGAAACATAACTTCAAAGGTTTACAAATGTTTAAAACAACGTTTACATATCCGAAATAAAAATAAGTGTTCACAGCCAAGCCACCCGAACCCTTTCCCATTCTTGAAGTCATCAGCCCAAAGCATAAGTATCGACTCCAAAGCTTACTCATTTCCTGAAAATACGAGTCAAGTGTTAACTACGGGAGACGTAGTTAGTGAGCTACAAGTTTAGATAAAAGCATTAGAGTTTCGACGCACATAACAATGGCGTAAAGTATAACATTAAAATAGTTGTCGCATAACCATGCGTAAAATATAGCGTTCAAATAGTTGTCGCATAACCATGCGTAAAGTATAGTGTTCAAATAGTTGACGCATAACCATGCGTAAAGTATAGTATTAATGTTGTGTTTTGTCATTACCTCAGCGGTGGAACCATCCACATGTGTAAGACGATAAGTATTCGTGTTCGTGTTCGTAGGCATTGACCACATAGCGCGACTATGTGACAATCCTATGTATTGCCCAATGATCGTATCGTTGCGTAGCTAAGCCTATTAATTACCCACTAGAAGTTTATGCACCATTTGTTGTTGTCGTTGTGGTGAGGGTCTTTGCAACTACCCTAATAGCGCTATCCATAAATTCTATCGGTCCTTTCCAAGGGATTAATAGCAACTAATGTCACTCGGATTGTATGGGATTTTCGTAGCATCTCACGACCATGTTGTACAACGTCCGCAACATGTCGATCGATGCCAAGTCATTGGCAATCTAGTGTTTGTATCCTCAGCATCGTTGGCAAAACCATCAACGATGCTGGAAAAATAGTTGTTTGTTCCTCGGCATTGTTGGCAAAATCATCAACAATGCCGGCAAAATATCGTTTCGAAATGGTATGCAAGTAATAAAGCGTATCGTAATAGTTTTCAAGTATCAAATCGTTTCATAATAGTATTCAACTATCAAGTCGTTTCGTAATAGTATTCTAGCATCAAATCGTTTCGTTAAGCGTTCAAAGTTTGTTTCAGCTTAAAAGTAGTGTTTAAGCCTAAGACTCGCATTTCACCCCAAAATATGTTTAAAAGCATTTAAAAGTAGGGGTTTGTAACTCACTGTTTGCGAAGATCGTAGCGTGCTCGGAAAAGCTCGAAAGGTGCTCGGAATCACGGAATCCTATTTTTATAGCAAGTTTTCGAGTGAGTATGATTGTTTATGAGTTTATAACATCGTTAGTCAACGAGAAATACTTAAGTTTTAGGATTATATTAAGGTCTAGTGAAAATCGGGCAACGCTTCCGTGCTATAGTTTTCAAATCCAATTTTTAACACTTTCCAGCTTACAAACGTCATAACAATAATCTTTAACTTATAAAAACAAGATAGGGATTATATGTTGAATAAGTTACCCTATTACAGGTTATAGTTCATGAACTTCAGTTTTATATATAATCTTAAATCGACAAGTTTAAAGTTACGCTTAATAATGGTTTAAACAAGGTTTCGTAACAAGTCTGCACCACGACCGCCTCGCGGTGGAGGCACTGCGCCGCGGTCATGGGTTCACCACGACCGCCTCGCGGTGGAGGCACCGTGGCGCGGTCATATGTTCACCACGACTGCCTCGCGGTGGAGGCACCGTGGCGCGGTCGCGAGACAGTTCGTTTACCCAAAAATCGTTTTTGATGAAATTTGTTATTTTTGAGTTGGATTTCGACATGCATTCATAGATTCATATAAATACTTGATGTTTTATAGTTTCTTTAGTGTTTTTAACCACAAATTCATGGATCTAATCATCCATTTTATATAAACCCGTTTTTGTTCATAAATAACCTCAAATCTTTATAAAAACTCGTTTTTAGTTGTTAGATTGCACATGCAACGAATATATGTTAAAAAGACAGAGGATTTGGAAGATATATACCAAGTAGAAAATGATTTGAAGATGGTTGGAGTGATCTCTTGGTGATTCTTGACCCAAAATGTAGAAAATCGTTTATGAACCCCAAATGGTTGAATGCTTCTTTCTCCTTTTGATTATGGAACGATTTTTGTGGTGTTTTTGATGAATTATTTCTGCAAACGTGGCTGTGTTTATGGAAGTTTTGAGAGGGTTTTCTTGAGTGTAGGTAGCTAGAGAGAGTGAGAGATAAACAAGTGTGTGTAAGTGTGTTTTTGTGTTGGGAGTTTGCAACAAGAAAATGGGTGTTCTAGGCCAGTTTACTGGGCCAAAAGGAGGTATCAAACCCGCACAAGACAGGTGTCTTCGAGTTTGACACGTTTGAGATGAGTCACAAAGTTTGTATTTTTGGCTGTCTGCACCCTCCACCGCGGCGCACTGGGCTCACCGCGGCGCGGCTGGAGGGCAGATTTCGCCTTATTCGTTTTTCGTTCGTTGAAATTTTACGGTTTGTTATGAGATGAACTTAGGCAAGTTCATTAAGTGTTTTCTTGGTATTAGGATTCATATAGTCATTTGATTCCGATTTCCGACTTCGATTCCGAGACACACATGTTTTATGTTTAAGTAACGTAAACCTACGTTAGAAGTTTTTGTATGAGTTACATCGAGCTTAGCTTAAAGAGTTATGCTTACGTAACCACGTAACACATAAAGTTAGTTATAGCAAGTAGCAAATATAGCGTATCGAGGTAAAAAGTTAGCGTTCTCGAACTGAGTTTTGACGGTTGTCACACTGCGACGCAGTCATCTTGAACTGCGGCGCAGTGACGAGTTTTTCAGCAACGTAGGTTCTAGAATTTTTCCGCTGCGGCGCAATAGTTCCTTACTGCGGCGCAGTAGCTGCATGTCGGCCAAAACCGAATTTTATTGTTTCCTTTTTCGTATTATAGGTTTCTTTTGTTTACTCTACATATAGGGACGTATTTTATTGTTTAGAACTCAATTTTCTATTATTATTCAAGGTTATTCCTTTTTCTTTGATATTGATGTTTCAATTATCAATTTTGTTTCATTATTAGATCGAGTTATCTAGTGTTGATTCGATAACAAATCAATAGGTCTTGATTGTGTTGTCATAATTCACTTTTAGATCGCGTTATCTAGGATTGAATTGACTAATCATGTAATAGGTCTTGCTTGATTGTCACCGTTGATTGATTTATAGGTCTAAATCAATCAACATATTATCTTTTACTATTATTCCGCTGCGTATTCGTATCATTAGTGGTATCAGAGCCACACTTGGCTCTTGATTTTCGCTGGGTAAAGTTTCGATCGGTAAAAAAAAAAAAAAAAAAAAAAAAATCGTTTTTGGTTTTGATTGTTGGGTATCGATAATAACAAAGAGATAAGAAGATGAATTTATATGATCTAGATTTATTGATGAATCGTCGTGAAGCGTTAAGGAAGGTTCAAGATAGTCCTAAAGATGTTAGGATAACGGAGGAATTACTGGAATTTCTAGGTGGAGTAGATCCAGAAGAGTACTTGGATTGGGAATGAAAAATCGACCGGTGGTTCGATTTCAATGATTTGGATGATAAAAAGCGTTGCAATTTTTCTATTAGTCGATTGGGAAGTGGTCCTTCGTTGTGGTATGGGGTTTTGAAGAATGAGCGAATAAGAGTTGGAAAAGAAAAGATTACTTCTTGGGAGTCCTTGAAGCGTAAACTTCGAAAAAGGTATGTTCCATTTAATTATCGCTTTGCAACTTATTGTGAATTCAAACAAGGAAAATTAGATGTTGGGAACTATACGGATAAGAGTGATGATTTGTCTTTAATGGGGGAGATAGAAGAGATAGATGAAGAAAAGATTGTGGTAGATGTTGCAAGTTTTGGGGTTATGGTTATTCGATTAATGAATGTACTGATGAAGATTTTGTAACAGATTTCGAATGTAACTCATCTCAATTAGATACACTGCTAGATAATTCTTATGATGATCAACATGATGCTAATTCTTATGATGATGATAATCTTTTTAATGATGATGAGCCTAATAAAAATAATTCTTGTATTGATGCTAATTATTCTTATGATGATGATAATCATTCTCCGATGTATGATGAAAGTGATGGAGAAGAAGAAGAATTCGTTGATAACTTATTTTATTCCGATGAATCTGATTTGGACCAAGTCAAAGATTGTTCTTTAATTCAGAATTTTGTCAACGATAATCTAGTTCAACATTTTGTGTCTTTGTATGTGTCAAGCTATCATGATCCATACTTATATGGATTCAGCAAGGAAGATAAAAAGGGTTCGGGTTTAGAGTTAGGAATCATGAAGAATGTGGAGCATGAGGTTGAAACGGAAGAGAAAGCAATTTTATTGGATGCTAAGGAGAGTGTAGACACGGGTTGGAGTGAAAGGGTAACCGTTCGAATGGATAAATTATTTAAAGATTGGTTTAACCTTTCTACTATTACCGAAACAGTTACTTCATTTATTTTACCATTATCGGGTTTCATTCAAACGTTTGAGGTTGAACTTAAGGAAAGTGGCGTGGATTTTGGAGAGTTATTGGACAACAATCAATCCGAAGGGTTCAAATTAGACGTTTATTTGGTGGAGCTTAAGAAAATGAAGACTAAAGTATGTGGTTCATGTCAAATGGCTTATGGTGTCTTAAAGGAAAAACAAGTCCTCATCATCGTGATTGTTCGGAGTGATATTCTTTTTGACCCTGGTGGGATTCATACTACTTTAAATGTTGGTGATTTGTCTCTTCATGATATTCCGGAATTGATGACAATTCCTTTTAAAGGAGGAGGGGATGATACAATTTCAAGTGATCAAGACGTGGCGTTAATGATTGGAAATGAAGCTTACGAAGAAACTATGGCTAAAGGGGTTTGCTTGATCACTAACGAGCGTTCGGGAGGACAACAAACTACAAAATTCCTAATGATCAGTAACTGCGACGCAACCAACAAGAACTGCGACGCATTGGATGATTTAGTACAAGACTGCGACGCAATCATCTTGAACTGCGGCGCATAGAAGAGTTTTTCAGCAACGTAGGTTCTAGAATTTTCCCGCTGCGGCGCAATAGCTCCTTACTACAGCGCAATAGCTGCATGTCAGCCAAAACCAAATTTTATTGTTTTCTTTTTCGTATTTTAGATTTATTTTGTTTATCTTATATATAGGGACGTATCTTATTGTTTAGATCAATAGGTCTTGATTGTGTTATCATAATTCAATTTTAGATCGCGTTATCTAGGATTGAATTGACTTATCAAGTAATAGGTCTTGCTTGATTGTCACCGTTGGTTGATTTATAGGTCTAAATCAATCAACATACTATCTTTTACTATTATTCCGCTGCGTATTCGTATCATAAAAGATTGACGTTTTTTATTTAAGTGAAGATAGAATGAAAGAGAATGCAATTATGTAATGTAAAAGGGTATAAAATGAAAATACTATTTATGTTTAGGTAAATGTTCTTCTAAGTTATTATAAGAAGACAATGTTTTACTATTTTATATTAAAAGATTTTAGAATAACTATAAGGTACATCACCAACTTACTTTAACGGTTAAAATGAAAAAAAATTAATCCATCTAAAAGGTTTTATTTCATCATACGACATTTAATATTTTTTTTATTGAAAATTAAAGATATATTATTATTAGTTAAAGATAAATAAATCTAAAAATTAAAAAATAAATTGAAATACCCAACGCTTAAAATAATAATTATATTGTTTTTAAGAGCTGCATTAAAGTTTTATAATATTTGCATAGGGTCCGTCAAAATCGTCGTTTTCTATAATATATTGATTTTATCGTCACGGTATTATTGCGTCACGACAAACCACGAGCCCAAATATAATTTAAAACAAATATCTCTTTAAATATTATTTTTGACACATGTGAGTATACGAACAAAAGATTCAATTAAATTAAATAAGTAAATAAAGAAATGAAATGTTGCTTTCGAAACCGGCTTACCTCTACTATCCATGTGAGTATATGACCGGTTTGCCCCTTGATTTTATAAAGGTTTTTTTTTCGTTCTCTTTTGATAGATGTTTGAAGAAAATCAGCCTACATATTTGAAAAAACTAGTATCGTATCCGTGTTATCTGACCGATAGATAGATAAGTTTAATATGTTTATACATAGGATAGAAACGAACCTATGTGCAAAAACGGCAAATAAATATAAAATATGAATGGTCAAACACGATATTTTAAATGTTTAACTTTTAAAGTTGAAATGTATTTTAAATTGGCTAACTCTATTCAAAAACCATGTTAATTAATTTTTTTTAAAATATATTATTTTGTGTGTTTATTATTTTAATTAAATGGTTATAAATTTTTATTAATATGTATATTATATTAATTAACTGATAAATATTACCATTATTTGTTTTTAATATTAAATGGTAATTAAACACTATAAATTAAATTATACTTTAACAGTTTAATAAATTATCTATAATTTATAAAAGTTATTTATTAAATTCAATTAACTTTGTATTTAAACTTTAAATGATTTGAATTAATTTAGGAAAATAAATTGTAAAGATTTCTTTCTTTGAAAATTTAGTCTTTAAAATTAAAAGTCTTATATACTTTATATAATAGTATAATAATTGAATTAAATAAATGATCTACTTACATCCTTATAAATGAAATCAATTTTGACTCTATTAATCCGAAACAACCCGTTTGACCTGTAACCAACTCGTCAATCTAATAACATAAACGGGTTACACGAGTTAAGTTCGGGTTGAGTAATTTTAACACAAAAACCTGCTAACCCGATAACCTTATTATTTTAGTGGGTTAGATTCAGATTGAGTAATTTCAGCCTGCCAACTTGCTAACCCGAACCTAACAACACGAACTCGATCTAAATTACCACCTCTATCGAAGACATATATTAGAAAAACCTATTAGATTGATAAGTTTTAATTGTTTTAAATAACGAAAATCAAAAGCACAATTTTGTATATATACAAAACCCATCTCACCCATGATCCCATCTCCCTTGCACTTTGTTCTTGAGTTTAGTGAGGGGAGAAGAGAAGTGAAAAGAAAATTATGTAAGAGAAGAAATAAGAATTTTTTTTTTTTTTAAATATGTTTCCGAGTTGAAAGTATCTGGAGAGAAAAGAAAGAAAAATAAATTCATATCAAAATTCAATCTATATTCAAAGATACAGTAAATGAACTTTATAAGCACAACTAAAAAAAAAAGAAGAAAAAAAAAGCCTTAACAAGAACAAACCAGCATTACATAATATCATCAACGGGTCTCCAACAAAAGAATTCAAGACCGAAAAGGGTCTCCGTCAAGGTGATCTACTTTCCTCATTTTTATTTATTTTGGCAATGGAAACTTTTAATGTTATTATGAACGAAGCCAAATCTAAGAAAATATTTGAAGGCATTGAAGAAGGCAAAGATAAAATTCCAATCTCGCATCTTCAATTTGCCAATGATGCTCTCCTTACGCGAAAGTGGTTGTTATCTAATTTCAAAAACTTAGGTCGAATCCTCGCATGTCTTCATATGGCCTCCGGTCTAAGAGTTAACATATCAAAAAGAAAGCTTTTTGGTACCAGGGTTTCTCAAATGAAGGTTACAAACTTGTCAACCATTCTTGGATGTCAATTATCTCAATTCCCAACCACATACTTGGGTCTTCCTATTGGTTCTAAAATGCATAAATGCTCCAATTGGGATCCAATAATTGAAAATTTTCAAAGAAAATTGTCAACTTGGAAGTCAAAAACCTTATCATTTGGAGGAATATTAATCCTAATCAAGTCGGTTTTTGGTAGTCTTTGTACCTATTATTTCTCCTTATTTAAGGCTCCTAAGAAGGTGTTGAAGAAATTGGAAAATATTAGAAGATGTTTCTTTTGGGGTGGTTCGTTAGAAGACAAGAAAATCTCTTGGGTGGCATAGAACAAAATTCTATCTTCTAAAAAAAACGGAGGTCTTGACATTGGTAGCTGACGTGTTAAATCTAGTTTTCCGAAAAACTCACTCTAGACTACAACACCGGGAGTGTATCATTGTCTGTTATAGTGTAGTTTTGGGAAAGTTCGGGTTCGAACTCAGGGACTTAAGTAAATTGAGAATTTAAGCTAAACAAGTAACGGTGTGGGGGTTTTGTATTATCAATAAATAGAAACACTTAGAAATTTTTTAATAATCAAGATTTAAAAGGACATTTGCTTGGACCGTTCCCTAATGTATGACTTCTTCTAAGATAATGAAATGTTTAATTTACTTCTTTTATAAAACCGAGTTCCTTTCGAATACCAAGTTATTTATAATTACCCAACATGAAACCACTCCTTTCGAATATGGTAGACACCTCAAATAACTACGCCTTAAGAACCATGTTGATGTGCAAGAATTAATTTATTAAACTTCCTTTCGAATAGTTTACAAGTCTTCTAAACCGATTTCTCGTACTTATAAACTAGCATTCGTGTTTAAACTTTGTTATTTCGACTACTATTACCGACTCCTTCCGAATATCGATAACTTATATCAACTAAAGACCAGTCGAATATTTCCTTCAATATTTTAGTCAATTCTCGAGCTCTTTTCAAATACCCAAGTTTTATACCAAATAGAGAATATATGTAATCTAATAATATAAATAAAGTCTAAACCCAAATGGATTTTCAATTAACCAACACACATCTATCAGACACTTCACACTCAAAATTAATCAAAACATAAGATCACAAATCCAAGCAAACATTTAGAGAAATTAGCTACCCATAATTGTAATGAAACATAAACCAAAATAAGAATTCATAATTATACCGAATTGTTGATGAACGATTGAGTATAAAAGCTCAATTGAAATGAAAACCGTAAGTGATAGTTTTCTTGTAATTGAATTCGAGATAAAATTCATGCGATGCTCGTAGAGTTTGAGAAAAGCCTTCCTAACAAATTGGTGACTAACCAGCTCCTAGCGATCAGTGGTGGTAGTGTTCAAAAAAGGAAGAAACAACCGCTAGCTAAGGGCAAAGCTAAACAGGACGGAAAGAATAAACCAGTTGTTGTTTATGTTCCAAAGCCTAAGAATTCCCCTCAAGCTAAGAAAGAGCATACTGCTAAAGATGATGGTTGCAATCATTGTGGAGTGATTGAGCATTGGAAGAGGAATTGTCCTAAGTACCTAGCCGAGGTGCAAGATAAGAAGCGAGTCGGCTACGCCTGATCTTCATGTATCTTCACTATAGAATTATATTATTTCTCTAAAACAAATACTTGGGTATATGACACTGGTTGTGGTACTCATAATTGTAATTCCTTAAGGGGATTTAGAGCAAAGAAGAAACAGAAGAATGGATCTCCGTACCTGTACGTAGGCTATGGCATACGTGCAACTGTGGAAGCCATTGGAAGTTTTGACTTACATTTACCCTCGGGCATAGTTATTGTTTTAGACAATTGTCATTATGCACCAACTATTGTTAGGGGAAATTGTTTCAGTTTCGATTTTAAAGATTAATGAAATCATTAATTGTTTTACTAAATTTGGTATTTATGTTTTCGAAAATAATGATATGTTTGAAATAGATTTACATGATCATTCTTATTTAAATTATAATTCTATGTTTAATATTAGCACTAAACGAGTTAAGTCCAAATTATACTCATCTTTTCTGTGGCATTGTAGTCTTGCATACATAGGCAAGCATCGCATAGAAAGGCTTCAACTTGAAGGGCTTTCAAAATCAAGTGATGATTCATTTCATAAATGTGAATCTTACGTATCGGGTAAAATGGCAAGGAAACCCTTTCCGCATGAGACGCAAAGGGCAACCGATCTATTAGGAATCATATATACTGATGTATGTGGTCCCTATAGACATGGGTTAAAGAAAGGTGCTAGCTATTTCGTAACATTTACGGATGATTTCGGCCGTTATAGTTATGTTTACTTTCTTAAACATAAACATGAGGTGTTTGAAACATTCAACGTGTTCCAAAACAAAGTAGAAAATCAACTCGGCAAAACCATCAAAAACTTTTGATCGGATCGTGGTGGTGAATATTATCTTAAATGTATTATATATCTCTTTTATGATTAAATACATCTAAATTGGATAAAATAAATCACTTTTATGAAAAATGCATCTACTTGAAAAAATGCATCTAAGTTCGAAAAATTATAAAAAGAATGCATCTAATTCTAAAAAAATGCATCTAACTTTTTTTTAACTTTTTAAATAAAATATTATCTTAAATGTATTATATATCTTTTTTATGATAAAATTACATTTAAATTGGGTAAAATACATCACTCTTATGAAAAATACATCTACCTGAAAAAATGCATCTAAGTTCGGAAAAAAAAAATTCACGAAAAGTTACTAAAAGTTATTTAATTGGGATTCTCAAAAGAAAAAAATGTATTTTGATGATTTATTTGTTGATTTTAATTGTTTTTGGTGTTTTTACCGTTTTTATAATTGAGGTATATTACATGAACATCACCCTATATATATATATATATATATATATATATATATATATATATATATATATATATATATATATATATATAGACCACTAGGGTTTGCCCAAGTGGTTATAGCATGCTGCCTACCTGTGGGACGTCTCGGGTTCGAAACTCTTTCAGGGTGAGTAATTTACAGGCACATGTCCCTTGCATGATTTGATTGGTGGGTATACAAATGTATACCAAGGGCAAAGAGGCACCTTCTAATAAACCTCTTATATATATATATATATATATATATATATATATATATATATATATATATATATATATATATATATATATATATATATACTAGTTTATTTCTCGCGTATATGCGGATAATTTTATTAAACAAAATACAAATATAAAGAGGCACCTTCCAATAAACCTCTTTTATATATATATATATATATATATATATATATATATATATATATATATATATATATATATATATATATATATATATATATATATATATATATATATATATATATATATATATATACTAGTTTATTTCTCGCGTATAGGCGGATAATTTTATTAAACAAAATACAAATATAATATGTAAAAACTAAGGGAACATTGTGTATCATTAACAATATATGACATTATGAGTTGTGATATCATTAATTTGTTGTTTCGTTTATATGTATGTGTTTCGGCTTCACTTTTAAATTTGTATACGTAAAAAACTATATCAAAAATAATACAATTATAACCTATTAAAAAATTATGGTCTGGTGTTTTTAAATTCAATAAAAGAGTTGAATTATGCGAATTTTTATATGTGGCCCATTTTAGAGTTTTAGATAATTATAGTCTAACAAATTTTAAATTATATCTTGGGTTATAACATTTGGTAAGTGTAGGTATTCAATAATTTTATATTCAATTTTGTTTTATTTTGGGACATAGTCTTAAAGGTCAAATGAAATAGTTTAATATGATTTTTTTTTTTTTTTTTTTGTTACTCTGTTATTGTTAGATATATCTGTTAGAGCAAGGATTGACAGGCTCAGTAACTTGGGTGTTTGGGATTCAATCCCTTGACCTCCTGCTTAGCAGTGCGAACCTATCAAGCTCTTGGCGAGCCTAAGGTGGTCAAGTGGCTGGTTGGAGAAAGATGATCGGAATATGTTTACTGCGGGAAGTGTATAGGTATTCCGGTCAAGAGATACTGTGTGCAAGTATGAGAGTAGAGAAGATGGCCTCCAAAACCTGAAGTGTGGAGTATTTATACCCAACACTACCAGGTATCAACAACGTATGACCATGATGACCATTTATGACTCATCAATAGGATTCCAACGGGTATTAAAGATACAGATAACGTCCATATCATTATATAACCTTATTAATGCTTTGACGGTTATACTCAAGGATTAGGCTTGAGTGTCTGACTGGTAGGATGTCAGGAGTATGATACTATGAGATGAATCCCAAGGCATTAGTGTTGGTTTGGAGAAATACGGTACTTATTAGATACAAGGTATAAGTATTGGCTCTCGAGTGCCGGACCAAAAGCATGAGTGACAGCCTAGGCGTAAGTGCTACCAAGGTGCCGGACATCGGACCACGGGCGCCGGACGTCGGGCCACGGGCGCCGGACGCTGGGGCCAAGCTACCGGACACGGGGCCAAATTCCCGGACACGGAGTCGGATTCCCGGACGTGGGGCTAAGTGCCGGGTGTCGGGGCCTAAATGTCGGACACGGGGCCAAGGCTAGGGTGTCGGGGCCAAGGCTCGGGTGCCGGGGCTAAACTCCCGGACACGGGGCCAGATTCCCGGACACTGGGCCAAGGCTCGGGTGCCGGGGCCAAATTCCCGGACACGGGGCCATTTTACCCGGATACGGGGCCTGGTGCCGGGGCCATTTTACCCAGACACGGGGCCTGGTGCCGGGGCCATTTTACCCGGACACGGGGCCTGGTGCCGGGGCCATTTTACCCGGACACGGGGCCGGGTGCCGGGGCCATTTTACCTGGTCGCGGGGCTTCTGGGTGTCGGGCTCACGTTCCGGGTTCTGGTCCTTTTGTCAGATTGAGATTCAGTGGGCCGAACCCAAATGTTAGGTTTGATAGGCTATAAGTATAAGCCATCACCTACTAACACTATCATGCCCCCCAGTTAGGTTTTAAAAATTAGGTTTTGAAACCTAACTCTTCTGCTTTAGGCAATCGGTAAGTTTTTTTTTTTTGTTTTGTTTTTTGCGACGTCCGGTTCCTGTCCGGTGGCTAGGCAAGTAGCCGGCATACAGCCGGCCTTTTTTGCCGGCGACGTGGTGTCGTTAGCCGGCCTTTTGTGCCGGCGATTTGGATTTCACAGCCGGCCTTTTGTGCCGGCGAAAAATATTCTTTTTTTTTTTTTTTTTTTTTTTTTTTTGTAACTGAGGCCCTCTCTTCTTTTTGTTTTTGGGAACATGTGAGTTTACTCGTTCCAATCAGAAGCTTCGTCTTTTGCGGGTAAGTTATTGTTGTTTTCTCCATCCTTGCAGCTTGAGTCTTATATTTATCTTATCAGTATTCTTGAATTGTAGCAGTTTGTTATAATAGTTTCAAAAGCTGAAATGGTTTCCCGAAAAGAGAAAGAGAATGATAAACCCCTTTTAGAGAAAGAGGTTAGGAGATGCAGTAGTGGCATCAATGATGTTAAGCTAGCGGATTTAATAACTAGGTTTCCATGCCTTAGTTCCTTCAATCCTGTAGCACCTACCATAGACCAACATGCCACTAAGCCTCCTTCAGGAAAAATTACTTTATACACCAGCCTTCTTACCCATTCAAACCTTAGACTTCCATGTAGCTCCTTTTATATAAAAGTGCTAACTCATTACAAAATTGGATTTGCCCAAATGCATCCTGTAGGTGCTGCTAAGGTTATAATGTTTGAGATGTTGTTGGCTGGGATGAAAATTGCTTGTTCTGTAGATTTGTTTAGGCATTTTTATAAACTGTGTAAATCTAGAGACTGGTTTAGCCTAGAACAGAGAGAGAGAAGCAAAGAATGGAAGCTAGTTGAGGATCCTCCTGATAGCCTTAAGAACTGGCGGTTTGACTTTATTTTTGTGGATAGATCGTTTATTAAGCTTTGGTCAAGTGCCCTTTTTAGCTGGCCATCTAAGATACCCAACGGAGTAAATGAACTCCCCGAGCTTTCCGTTCCTAAGGCAGAGGCATATGCACGCCTCCGTCGTATGTCTATGAAGTATAGGATATGCCCCGAAGGGGTGTTGGCGATGGCTGGAATTATTAAGGATGTTGAAGAGGAGACGGTTCCCGTCATTGTGTCGAAGACATCAAAGAAACGTGGGTCTCTTTAAAATCCTTTTTTGACTTTATTATTTCGTGAAGTTGATTGTCATTTATATCTTTTCTTTGTTGCAGTTATGGGGTTGCTAGATTTCGTAGTGGGGGATGAAGAATGTGAAGTAGAGGATCATCCGCCTGCCGTAGCTTGCCAGATGTACAAAGCAGCTGGTGTTGATTTCCCTGGTCGTTCTCCTACAGGAAGAGAGGGGCAGGGCCTGGAGGTTAGGCTTCAGCTTCCAGAGAATACTGAGGATGAAGATCTCGTAGGATCCCCTGCTGGTATTATTTCAAACCTTTTGGTCTATTCATTTAAATAATAGCTATATATAACTGATGTTTTTTGTTTATGTAGGTGATGATTTTAATCCAAAAGGTTACATGCTTGAAGAGCAGGATTCTTCTCGTCAGAGACAAGGTACCTATGAGTTATGATTATTTTTCTTTGTTTGTAGTAACTAACTTGTCTTTCTTTTATGCAGTTGAGTTGGAGGATATTGGATCTGACGATGGTCATGAGCCATGCTTTGATGGTGCATCTGTGTTAGGAAAGAGGCCATCAATAGATGTTGAGGATTATGACCTTCCTACATCCAAATCTCAAAAAGTGTTGTTCCCTGCTTCTCCACTTCTTGGAACAACTCTTGTAAGGCGTTATGGAGGCCTTCAGATGGCGCCCCATGGATCTACTAGTATGGGTTTTGTTGGCACGCCATCTGGTCAACGTTTTGTGCCTGCCTGGTCATTTTGTGTGGGTGACAATGGGCAAACTGTTGGATCTGTTAGGGATTTCATGGACAATGTTGTCCCACCTCAACTTGTTAATGCAGTCAAAGTTGCAAGGAACTTCTGAATTGTTGGATGATGCTGATATGAGCCTTTTTCATGGCTTTATGGGACATATACTTGCTAGGCAGCGTATATGTGAAGATCATGAAAAATTGAAAGTTGATTACTCGGATCTGAAGAAAGAGGTGGAAAGTTTGGTTGTGGTTAGGAAAGATCTTGAGGCCGAACGCGAGATTGTTTCCGGCCGGGACAAGGAGATTAGTGATCTTTCTGCCAAGATTTCCAACTTAGAGGAAGAGAGGGATGGATTGGTAGGGAGGGCGCAGGAGTATGAAAACATCCTGGCTGCAAAGGATAAGGAGTTGGTGACAGTGACCAAGTCTTTAGAAGTTGAGAGACAGGTAGTTGAGTCTCAGCGCCAGCAACTTGATGCTGCCTTTCAGGGTAGAAAAGACCTTCTTGCTGCTTTTCCTGAGTTGTTCAAGCTATTACTTGATCATCCTGATGTGATGAATTTGATGTTGGAAGTTAATCGGGCTACTCATGCATTTGGTAAACACATTGTAGGGACCAAGTTGCGATCTGTTGCCGGTGATGCAGTGCTACCCTTTCTTGATCCTTTGGCGCAAAGTCAGATGCGAGCTGCTAATGCTTTGTTTGAAAAGAAAAATTTTCTTATCCTGGAGCGCATTGTCCAAGACTTGGACATTTCTATTGATGATCTTCTTGCTATTGTTACACCACCAGTGTCCATGCCACCAGTGTAGTTTTTGCTCTCTTTTTTTTTATATGTTTGAACATTTTCCCTTTCTGTTATGAATATCAGCTTTATAAGCTTTATGGTTTGGATATTTTGCTTGGCTCTATGAGTGGTTTCTTTTTAATAATAAATGTTTATCCGTTGGATATTTATCTTATGATTTGTTTGCTATTACATCAGTGATGCATTATTTGGTTAACCGTTTATTTGTATTACTCGCGAGGTATGTCGCTTCCCTATGAGAAGTGCTTATCTTTTCTCAAGTAGATGAAAAGACGTGTTCGCATGTTTTGGCTTAGACATGAGTGTCTTATTTGGCCTTATGCTTGTGATGTTGAACAATGTTCATAAAATAAAAAGATAATGCAGTGCATAATTGGGATAATATCAGACCAAACATTTTATTATAAGGCATGGTGTCCATGTCCTTGACAGAATACAAGATTAAACTTTGACAAAACATGAAAACATAGAATAAAAATTTATCATACCTTGATCTAGGTTTAGTCTATGTATGTCTGATCTTCAATCATAAGGATGTGACCTTCTGGCGGTCCCGGTCGTTCAGTATTCTCCCCCCTCTTTTGCCAGGCATACGTTTTCTGGGTTGGGGTCCTGTTGGGTTGTTGTCTTGCAGCTGGCACTAGGTGTTCTAACTTCCCTTCGTCCAGCGCCCTTCTTATCTCTCCTTTCAATTCCCGACAGGCATTGGTGTCATGTCCATGGTCCTCGTGAAATTCACAGTACTTGTTCATGTTTTTCTTACCAGACCTGTGTGCCATTTGTGGTGGAGGTTTAAAAGTAGAGCCTACATGCTCTGTCTGCAGGATCTCTTGCTGGGTCTTGTTGAGAAATGGCTCGGATGCAGTCTTGTCATAAGGGCTAAACCTTCTGTTGCCTCTGTCATCCCGTTTGTCATTTCTCCTATCTTCCCGCTGTTGGTCCTGTCTACCTGACGCTGACCCACCGTTCCAAAGCTTGTCCTTCTTTCCAGCCACTCCTCTTGCCAAAGAGACAGTTTCCCTTGATCTTAAGAAGTCATAGGCTCTATATGTGGCTTCCTTGAAGGTGGCGGGAGTCCTTTTTGCAAGTTTTTCCTGCAACTGACCAGGCAAGAGGGAAAAGGTGAAACCTGAAATTTGTTGGCTTTCTGGCAAACCTGGGAGCTTTTGGCATTCCTGCGTGTACCGCAGGATGAAGTCTCGCAAAGCTTCCCCTTCCTTCTGCCGGATTAGGTGGGCCTCCAGATGTGTCATGCGCTGTTTCTTTTGCTGAAAGAATTGATACACAAACTTTGCCTTTAGATCAGCAAAGTCCTTAATGCTCCTTTCTGGAAGGCCAGCAAACCAATCTCTTGCAAACCCTTGCAATGTTCCTGGAAACATTTTATAGGCTACCGGGTCTACCCATTTTTCTGTCATGATGGCCTGCTCAAACAAGGCCATATGGTCGTCTGGGTCTCTTGTGCCGTCATAAGTGCCTACAATGGAGGGGATCTTCTGCTTGTCTGGCATCGGATATCTTGACACCCAGTCACAAAATATCGAACTTACTATTGATACAGGCATAATAGCTTCTCTTGGCATTTCTCCTTCTGCTAGTTGCTGCAACAGTCGTAATAACTCTTGATTGGGATTTTGAGGTGGCGCCGGTGTCGGCGCGTTCTGCCTCAGGCGATCCGCCAACTATGTTAACAGGACATCTGTTTCGGATTGTTGGGGGATTACTTGTGGTGGTGCTGGCTGCAGGGATGCCAATAGTTGAGCCAGGAGGTGATTAGATGAGGTTGGTGCGGGGACTGATGCTGCTCCTTGGATATTCTGAAATGTCCTTCTCTGCGTTCCCATGCTTGGGTCCTCTCCCGTTCCTTGAGTGCCGGATTGGGATCTCGCCGAGGCAGGCTGCCTAGGGGCTTCAAAGCCATGAAGTTCTGGGACAGCCTGCCTAGAGGCTTCAGCGGCTTCTTCGTGCAGTGTTGAGGTACGGGACATGGGGATCTGAAAACTTGACACGTTTGGCGTTGGTATGGCAGATGCACTAGCTCCGGACACCCTTGTAGAATACAAAGGTCAAGTGGTTGTTGATCGATACAGACGGGCAGGACCTGAATCCCCTAGTGTCCAATCCTCCAAGGCGGAAAATCCGTGCCTGCCTGTCCTCCCCATAGGACCTCTCTCAAACACCATGTCTGTCTCCATGTCTGGTATGAATTGACTGGATGGAATAGGCAATGAAACAAATGCACGAGGTGACGAAACAATCGTCGGTATCAGGGTAGTACTCCCTTCAGCTTGGGATGTGGTCACAGCAGTCACTGGGGAAGGGGTTACAGTAGTCATTGGGGGTGGTGTTGTAGTAGTTACTTTTGGGACTGAGGAAATTATTGGTGAAGAGTTCATGTCTTCCATGATGAAAAAAGAAACGAATTGAAGAAAAAACTTGTGAAAATCTGGAAATGAAGATGAAACACCGTTGCTAAGAAACGTGTCCCAGGGATGGCGCCAATGTTAGAGCAGGGATTGACAGGCTCAGTAACTTGGGTGTTTGGGATTCAACCCCTTGACCTCCTGCTTAGCAGTGCGAACCTATCAAGCTCTTGGCGAGCCTAAGGTGGTCAAGTGGCTGGTTGGAGAAAGATGATCGGAATATGTTTATTGCCGGAAGTGTATAGGTATTCCGGTCAAGAGATACTGTATGCAAGTATGAGAGTAGAGAAGATGGCCTCCAAAACCTGAAGTGTGGAGTATTTATACCCAACACTACCAGGTATCAACAACGTATGACCATGATGACCATTTATGACTCATCAATAGGATTCCAACGGGTATTAAAGATACAGATAACGTCCATATCATTATATAACCTTATTAATGCTTTGACGGTTATACTCAAGGATTAGACTTGAGTGTCTGACTGGTAGGATGTCAGGAGTATGATACTATGAGATGAATCCCAAGGCATTAGTGTTGGTTTGGAGGAATACGGTACTTATTAGATACAAGGTATAAGTATTGGCTCTGGAGTGCCGGGCCAAAAGCATGAGTTACAGCCTAGGCGTAAGTGCTACCAAGGTGCCGGACATCGGACCACGAGTGCCGGACGCCGGGATACGAGTGCCGGACACCAGGCCACGGGCGCCGGACGTCGGGCCACGGGCGCCGGACGCTGGGGCCAAGCTACCGGACACGGGGCCAAATTCCCGGACACGGAGTCGGATTCCCGGACGTAGGGCTAAGTGTCGGGTGTCGGGGCCTAAATGCCGGACACGGGGCCAAGGCTAGGGTGTCGGGGCCAAGGCTCGGGTGCCGGGGCTAAACTCCCGGACATGGGGCCAGATTCCCGGACACGGGGCCAAGGCTCGGGTGTCGGGGCCAAATTCCCGGACACGGGGCCGGATTCCCGGACACGGGGCCAAGGCTCGGGTGTCGGGGCCAAATTCCCGGACACGGGGCCATTTTACCCGGACACGGGGCCTGGTGCCGGGGCCATTTTACCCGGACACGGGGCCGGGTGCCGGGGCCATTTTACCCGGACACGGGGCCGGGTGCCGGGGCCATTTTACCTGGTCCCAGGGCTTCTGGGTGTCGGGCTCACGTTCCGGGTTCTGGTCCTTTTGTCAGATTGAGATTCAGTGGGCCGAACCCAAATGTTAGGTTTGATAGGCTATAAGTATAAGCCATCACCTACTAACACTATCAATATCAGTACACAAAATATGTCATTTTATATTTCAACATTCACTTTTATTATTTGTTATAGTTCTTTCATATTCGTCAATATATAGAATCTTAAAGATAAAATTGAAGACTTTTGTTAGTCTAGTGTTCGTTTATTGTTAAACAAAAACGAAAATATAGAGGGTGTCTTTTTTTTTATGTCAACACTAATTTTTTTTTCCTTACGGTTATATTTTTTTATTTTCTTAGAAAGAAAAAACCAAAAAAAAAACCCTATTATTTTTAAAATAAAAGAGTTTAATAGGTAAAAATATTTACCATTTAAAGTAATAGTGTGAAACTATGTTTTTTTAAATATGTAATAAAGTTAAGGGTTATAATAGTATTAAAAATGGAAAGTTTAAAACGATAATAGTTAATTATGATGTAATATGACATTATCATTTTGATATAAGGGTGTAAAATTAATCTTCAAATCAATATAACGGCCCATATTTTGTCATTTGACTTTTAATACACCTCTTTTAGTATATATATATATATATATATGTATATATATATATATATATATATATATATATATATATATATATATATATATATATATATATATATATATATATATATATATAGGATCTAATACAAACAATGTCAACTCTACACACCAATAAGTACGTTTTAAAAAATTATTAAAAAATAGTAATAAAAAGTTTTTTTCACATTTATTTTTCGGAGAATCTTCCTAAAATAACCTCGAAAATCTTTTTATGAAATAATTTTTTTTTGATTTTTTTTCAGAAAAAAATGTAGATGCATTTTTTCGGTAGATACATTTTTTTAATTTTATAAAAAAATGCATCTACTTTTTTTCAAATATGCATTTACTTTATGGATAAAACTAAATCTTATTATTAATATTACAAAAAAATGAGTTAAAATACACATTATTTTTAAAAATGCATCAACTTCTTTAAAGAAATGCATCTTCCAAACAAAATGTATTCAAGTTTTTTAAAATCAAAAATTTCGAAAAAAAAATAAAAAAACAATTTATTTTATAAAATGATTGTATAGGTTATTTTAAGATATTCTCCGAAACAGGTTTTAGAAAAACACATTTTCTTTACTATTTTGAAATTGATTTTTAATTGATTTTGGAGTTTTCTACCGGTATGTATTTTAAACATAGAGCGTAGCGTAACCCCACATATTATATATATATATATATATATATATATATATATATATATATATATATATATATATATATATATATATATATATATATATATATATATATATATATATAGATATATATATATATATAATAATAATAATAATAATAATAATAATAATTTCTATGGTCTTTTTATTAATTTATAGCGTAAATTTTTGTAACCTAAAGATACTAACTTGCTTTTTCAAATAAATATTTTAATTCCTTTTCTTAATAACTAACAAATAGTTTTTTCAAGATATATATATATATATATATTATAGCGTAAATTTTTGTAACCTAAAGATACTAACTTGCTTTTTCAAATAAATATTTTAATTCCTTTTCTTTAATAACTAACAAATAGTTTTTTCAAGATATATATATATATTTTAATTCCTTTTCTTTAATAACTAACAAATAGTTTTTTCAAGATATATATATATATATATATATATATATATATATATATATATATATATATATATATATATATATATATATATATATATATATATATATATATATATATATATATATATAGGGGTGTGATAATGTAAAAAGATTTTAAAATAAAAAGTGTAGGAAGCAATCTCATCCACATATTTAGTCAACAAAAACTTAATCCAAGAAAGTCAACGCGGTGACATTTTTGTAATATTTTCAAACTTTCATGCCCTTTTCGTAATAAAGCAGAAATATGTTTTTTTTTTTTTTTTTGTTCATTTTACTAGATTACTCATTTTTTTAATCTCTGTGCATACCTTTTATCAATAACGTGTGCATCGATTTTATTGTGCATCGATTTTATCAAAAATAACGTGTGTATTGATTTTACGTAAGTTTTTTTATACAAAACATGTGCATAAAAAAATCACCTTCATATCCACCGTCGGAAATCCACCGGAAATCAATCCACCAAAACAAAACAATCAATCCACCAAACAAAACATGTGCATAAAAAAACATGTGCATAAAAAAATCAATGTGCATACAAATCAATCCACCAAAACAAAACATGTGCATAAGAAAAAACACCGGAAAAACCGCCAGTCACCTTCATATCCACCGCCGGAAATCCACCGTCACTGTCACCTTCATATCCACCGGAAAAACGCCACTGTCACTGTCACCTTCCTCTCACCGCCACTGTCACCGGAAAGCCACTGTCACCGGAAAACCGCCACTGTCACCTTCCTCTCACCGCCAGGCGCCGGAGCTGCGGGGAACGGAGATCACCGGCGATTTGACACCACAATTTAAGATATGCTTCATCCGGCGAGCTTCTTCCGCGAGAATCACCTTCATCCGGCGAGCTTCATCCGCGAGAATCACCTTCATCCGGCGAGCTTCACCTTCATCCGCGAGCTTCACCGGCGAGCTTCAGTTTCCGGCGGTTACCGGTGGAACGAGGCGCCGGATCTGCGGTTACCTTGATCGAAAAAAGCTTCAGTTTTCGGCGAGCTTCACAGTCTCCGGTTAGGGTTAATTGATGATAGAAATAATGAAGATTATGATAATGATAGAAATTGGGGTTTAAAAGCAGATCTGAAAATTGTGTTGTCAAAAAGACGATTATACCCTTTATGATATAATAATGGGTTTTTTTTTCTGACACGTGGCAGCCCCTTATCACTTCCTATTCTTTTTATTTTCCATATCTTTTTATTAGATCCTAGTTATATATATATTTATATATATAGTTTTACTTACATCTTAATCTTAATATATAGTTTTACTTACATCTTAATCTTAATATATAATAAAAGAGAGGCCTAAAATACCATATGTCAAAGTTTGAACAGTTAGATTAGTTTTAAACTTTCATTTAGGCCATTAGATCAATTTGATGATGTTATCATGTACTAATTTCATTTTAACCTTTTTACTTTAAAAAATGTAGCCCTTATATTTAATAATATTCAAATAAAATGAATTAACTCTTTACTTTAAATAACTTAACACGCAAAATGAATTAACTCTTTACTTTAAATAACTTAACACGGTTAGTTTAAATTAATATCTAAAAAAATACGTAACGTATATCTTTTAAGTATTTGACTTTTATTTTTCTTTTAAATATACATAACGTATATTGACTGTTTTTTGTTATCGTGACATTGTTAAAATGAAACACGTAATGTATGTTTATTTGTCTTTAATTTGTTTTTCTTTAACTTCGAGCTCATCTTGACAACATGCACGAATTGCCTTACAAAATCGTCAATATGTATATGACATTTTTGAAGTAATATAATAATCTCATCTTCCGCTCCACAATTATTATTTTTTTAAAACAAATGACATAAAGTTGCAGATAAATTCGCTTATATATAAGCGAAACAACGTAACATTTGTTAATATAATTCATTTTTTTTAATGACTAATAAGTTTCTATTAATCTTTCATATAAGTTCTCCGCATATTACGCGGGTCAATAAGCTAGTTATTTATAAACCAAGGTAATATCTTGAAAAAAAATATCAATGAATCAACTCTACTAGCTATTCAAAAATATTAACTTTTTTTTTTATTGTTTATTATGAAATTAAAATTTATTAATTTTACTGTTATATGAAATAAGAATGGAAATGTAAAACCATATAAAAATAAAACAAAAAAGAAAGACAAAATTAAAAACAAAAAGCAAAATATAAATAAAATAAAAACAAAAATCCATCTGGATTGTGTCTGGGTGGTAAGGAGTTTGAGTTCAAACTTCGCCTAAGGGGTTCCTATTGTAAGATAAGTGAGATTCCTCATTGTGAGGGTGTGTGAGTTCGTGGGTTGCATACTACTGAATTGGATTTCTATGTAACCCCAAACTGTTATACTTGCCCATTCCAAAAAAAAAAAAAAAGAAAAAGTTGTGTAAAAAAAAAAAAAAAAGGTGTGTAAACCTATTACTTCAAGGGGATGTCATCATCTTCATCTTTTTGACCTTAATTTTTCTCTCGAACATGAAAATTCGTATAAAATAGGTTACACCTCTTTATACTTTATAATTTCATTTATTTCTTAATATATAAAGTCACAAACACAAATAAAAACACCATTTCAATTTCCTTTTGAAACTTTAGCGTTCTATAATAACTTCAATCTCTAACGCTTAAAATTAAAACGACTAGATGAATTATGTATTGAAATAATGACTTTAACAAATAGAATAATTATATATATACTTAAATTAGTAACTTTTATAGTAATTTTAAAATTATAAACATATTAATCATAAAGCCTATTGTAATATTACAAGAAATGTGATTGCGCTATGCGAAGAGTGAAAAAATAAAAAGTGATGGTTAAGAACGATACTAATTAAGTAATAAAAGGATAAAAAGTGAAAAGTATGGATCAGTATTCTTAATTTTATTCAGATATACAACATATGTAAAAGTGTATAACTACTATAATAAATACCAAAATCGTTTTACTCTTTCTTTCAAAAATTCAAATATATACTCTAGTTTTGATCAAGCTGAAATGTCATTTTTTAACAGGTTAATTACGCTTATATTATATTTATAGGACTGTAATAAATTTACATATTAATGTGTTTATTATTATCAGAGCTGTTTCAAGTTAATTTGGGGTCCGAAGTTAAATAAAAAAGTGAGGGCTCTAATAACATCTTTTTTGAATAAAAAAGGGATGCACCTCCGAATTTTTTTATTAATTAAAAAAGTTATTACAATTGAAGGCTGGGGACTCCCCACCTATGGAAAGGAAAAAAGGCTATGCGACATGCCTCATTAGCCAAACAACCTAACAACTACATATTACAATAGAATAAGCAGCATAAGTAAAATGTCTAGATATATTATCTTAGGATAATCAAAATTTGATTCTCTTATAGTCCCTCAATTAAAATATCTCTTAATTTATCATCAAGATATTCCCAATTTATAGGATCATAAATATCTAAAGGCGGAACAAATTGCTCATTTTTATTTTCATTATCATATGTGACATTATCATCTTCATGATTGTTATTCTCATTTTCAATATTAACATCTTCATGTGTGACACTTTCATCTACATTTTTGTTAGTTTCATCATCAATAGTGACATTTTCATGTGTAATATTGGCGATTCATTTGCTGCATTTTCTTGTTCATTTAAAACAGTAGAACTAGAAGAGCCTAGTTTTTTTTATAAACTTATTCATAGATCCTTTTTGTTTTTCTATAGATTGTTCAATTTTCTGTTTTTTTTTTCTCCCTTTTTTCATGTCCAAACATATATTTTCTAGGCATCATTTTATTAATTATTACTAAACAGAACTGAGAGGTGGGAGGGAAAAAAGTCAGACTTGAGACCTGCTATGAAGAAGTCGATCAGTGACAGACAACATACAACAAGCCAACAACCTCTGTTTTTCAGCAAGACAACAACTCTCACTCTATCTTGAATCAAAAACAGAAAAACTCTTCTACTTTTGTGGTGAATCTGCAAATTTAGAATCATAAACAATCAAGCAACAAAACAAAATAATCAGCCCAGACAACAAACAATCCTTATTATATCTTATATAAACAGGAAAAAAAAAGATCATAGAAAATAAACTTGCTTGGTCAATCAGAAATTCAGAATCAATTACAGAAATCGATTGCTTGGTGGCTTGAATGGTGCCTTGGTATCGAGCAATGTTTATGGCGTGTTAATGGTATCGAGCCGAGCAGAAGGAGTCAGGGAGAGTGAAATCAAATTCCCGAATCGCTCATGAGGGGAATAGATTCAGAATCGAAAATAAGAATTAAATCAGAATTAACTGGCCGTTTGAGATGATTATGAGTAATTATTGCTAAATGCTGTGATTTTGGGACTTGGTGAAATCGTTTGGGCGTTTGGCATGCCCGATGAGGCGATGATGCAGTTGGCAACCTCCGAATTTAATGCCTAGAACTAGAACAATCCGATCGGTTTTATGCTTCAATTTCTTCTCGGCTTTTTCTTTTACCAATTTTTTTAGGCCTTTTTTTATACCAAATTTTCCTTGGACCTTTTCTTTTACCAAATCTGTTTTGAGTCTTTTCTTATCAAAAACATTTTGAGCCTCAAAACTAACTAAATATAGAAGCTATATAAAGGAGACATACAAATTTGGGGGCCCGGAACGGTCGACCACCTCGCACATGTTCACGCTACGACCCTGATTATTATTCTAATAAATTAAAAGTCATGAATTAAAAAGTTTATAATGCTAATTACTTTGTGTATTAAGTTGTTAATTTCAAATGTTAAAAGTATTATATGTGAATATGAATATGTGGAAGTATTTATTTTGATTATTAACTACTAAAGTATTTATAACTTATTTTTTGTATTAAATTGTATTAATACGAATGCATAGAATTGTACTTATGAATTTGTTAATGAGTTATAAAACTTATATTTTTACTTTTATTATTATTATTATTATTATTATTATTATTATTATTATTATTATTATTATTTTAATTCTAAATATTTGCTAGTTTAGATTGATAGTTCGAATGGAAGACACTACAAGAAAAAGGTGTTTATTATTATTCTAAATATTTTGACTTGATTGTTTAGAAAAATGTGACTTGATCAGTTGTTTAATATCTTCTAAACGATCAAGTCATAATATATGGGGACTTTCGGTTTTTAATCTCATTATGCTATATGAGGGCATTGGTTTTTAATCTCATTATTATGACTTGAATGTTTAGAAGATATTAAGATATTAAACAACTGATACTTCGTATGGACGACACCACAAGAAATATATACTCCTTTGTAAATCGCCCATCGAAGACAGACGTTCAGAAGGGCTCTCGAGATTCTCAATCACTCCTTATTATTAGGGAGGAATAGTACGGAAAGGGAGCGAGACGAAGCCGAGCCAGAAGTAGACTAAGTTCTTCCCATATGTCAAAATGAATTGGAGCCTTAACCACAAAGATCAACCTGTGCCTCATGATGTTAAGTTCCCGACAGAAAGTTTTTCAAAACCGAACTGAATGGAATTGTTATTGTTTAAAAAAGATTTTTGAAAAGAAAGAAGGTCCATTTCTTGTATAGTTTGTCGGTCAAACCAACAATTCTCTTCTCAAAGTAATAAGGAAATCCTTTTATAGTTAAACTTCTTGCAATGAAAGACCTATCCATTTTTATATGTGTTATGTCAGAAAAGAGAGACGTTAAAGAGTCCTTTTTTCCATTTTAGGGGCAGAGATTACCTTCTTCACATGCGTACTAATAGCCCTAATGCATTCAAATGTTTTAACAAATCTACTATTACTTATAATCTAAGGGAACCGAACATCTAAGGTGTGAGTTATCCCAAATAGTGGAATGGTGTGCCTTTGAAACTCCTAACTCTTTAGTTGTCCCATCTTTTAATATATCTTTTAATTACCATAATGGAGAGTTTTACTATGTCCTAACTCTTTAGTTGCCCCATGTTAAACTCCTAACTCTTTAGTTGCCCCATCTTTTAATATTTGAGTTTAAGTACCATAATGGAGAGTTTTACTATGTCCTAACTCTTTAGTTGCCCCATGACCTATAAATAACGCCTTTGTATTCCTCTTACAAAATGATCCAGGCGTTGGCAGCTATGCAAATTAGTAATGGCAAGTTGGTTGGCATGCCGTTGACCGATGGCCTACAAGACCATGTTTTCACTGTTTTGGCAACAATTGATCGTCTATATACTCAATCGGGTTGGTGCTACAAGAGTTGTGGAGAGTGCAACAAAGAGTTAGTTGTAAAGGATGGTTTGTTTTTTTGTGATCTTTGCAAGTACCCTATGATAAGGTTGTTGTTTTGAGTTGTTTTATGTAGGGACTATGGTGTTAACCTACCCAATTCCTGCCTTTTGTAATGTTTGTTTTCCTTGTTGGTCCATGTGCATGTTGTTGATGAGACAAGTGATACAATATTTACCATTTTCTATTCCGTGGAGGAGAAGGTGTTTGATAGTTGTGCCAACAAACTGGTGAATCGATTGGGCATTGGCAATGATGGTTTCCCTCCGGAGTTATTCAGTTTGGGTGGCCGGACTTTTGAATTTAAGGTTAGACTCCCAAATTACTTCACTGGGGACCTAGACTTCCACCATTATAGGGTTGTTGGTATGTACGAAATCCACATGCCCCCAAATTATTGCATTCGTTCTCTACGCAGGAAGAAGGTATGTGTCCTTATTGGCTACTCATATTTTAAATATGTCTAGAAATGTGTTTCCCTTACTTTGTATCCTTTTCTGTTGCCCCCATCGTAGCTCAAACAACTTGCGAATTTCTATCACGTGGATCCACTGTTTCTGGTGGACACTGGTGAGGATGCTCCTCCAAAATCGGTTGATTTTGTTGAAAGTGTTGGGTCGGTTTCCAAAGGTGGTGACGTCGCAGACATTTATGCCCCTTCAAAGAAAAGGGTCTGAGCTGCATGAAGTTAGTAATAATATGGTGAAGTCAAACATCCCATTTTACTGTTGAAGTTAGTAATAATATATTCGATCTAAGTTGAGATTGGCTTTACGGTCGTGATGTAGTAATAGTAGTGAGTTAAAAATACTAGAAAACATGTGGCTTTCCTCAATGTCATTGGCATTTTAGTAATCTACCAAAACAATTTTAAATTTTTGAGAGCGCATTCCTTTTATCCATGTTATATTCTATCATTGTTCGTGACAAATGTCTTTAGAAATTGTCACGGCGCAACGCGCGGGAGTACGCCTAGTGTATTGTAAATGAGAAGAGAGAAATTGTTGTACCACATTTAATACAGTTGATACAACATTCAAATACGTTAAACATATTAATAAGTATGTGCAGTAGGCATGCAATCATCTCTCTATAATTATATGTGTATATGTTTAAATCGAAAATCCAGATATTATTAATATTTCAAATGTGATAAGTCTTAGAGCACCCGGAGTGATAACGAGGGTTGTGGTGATTGTGGGATTACTTTTGCTGACGTGGCAGTGAGAATGAGAATTGTGAGATTTTGGGTGGTATGATAATGAGGATTGTGGTGATTGTGGGAGTTGTGGGACCCAGTTTTTTATTTTTATTTTTTTTCTTAAAACATTTATATAAAAGATTTAATTATATTACAAAACAAAAATATAATAATTAAAATAAAAATACAAAAGATTAAAAAAAAATACAATACAATAATTAAAAAAAATACAAATACATAAAATAAAAAAACCTAACGTTGTCGAGTTTGTGGGCAAATAAGGTGGCATGGTCCACGTCCAAGTAGCGTAATAATAATAATTATCAAAGTAAACAATCACTCCGGGTGCTACAGCAAGTCCAACTTAATCCAATGATGGTAGAAAAAAGTCAACTTGTGTTACTTATCGTTTCAGACGGATCAATTGAACCAACCGACTCTAACCGAAGGCCAAGACGATTCAAAGTGATTTCCGCCGTTTCGACAGTTGGGATCAAATGCCAACTGCGAAAGGGCGGAAATCACATTGAATCGCCTTGGGATTCGGTTAAAGGCAGTTGGTTCAGTTGAACCGTCAGAAACGAAACGTAAGAGAAGTTGATTTTTTCTACTATCATTGGATTAAGTTGAACTTGCTCTTGCACCCGGAGTGATTGTTTACTTTGACAACTACTATTAGCCAACTCGGACGTGAACCATGCCACCTTTTTTGTACACAAACTCGGGCATTTTTACGATTGGAAAGTGTATGTGTTATGAAATTATAGAGATAAAGAGAGAATGAGATTGAGAAATGGTGTGATTTTTTGGTTAAGTTGTGGGGGTATTTATAGGTGAAAATGTGGTTTTTTAAAAAAAAAAAAAAAAAAAAGGTTAAAATTCAACGGGCTAAAAATTAGCCGTTGTAAATATTAAAATTTGGTGAGGTTTAAAAATGGAGCCGTTGGCAAAAAGGAAAAAAAAAATACATAACGACTCGTTACAGCGACAATCTGCTCGACAACGAGCCCCCACAACGAGTGGGGGCGGTATCATAACGAGAGCCAAGGCTCGTTCTGGGCACCACAACAAGTCAGAACGAGTCCCACTCCGAGTGCTCTTACACACCTACCAAAACATCGAGACAAAGGGGAACTATATTATATGCTACCTAAAATAATACACACATGGAACATGCATTTGTACGAAGTATTAGTTGTTTAATCTCCTCAATGATTTTCAAATTAATATAAATACCAAGTTTTGTTCTAAACAAGTCACAAGTAAGGCATTCCCATTTGCCATTTTCCATTTTCCATTTTCCAATCAAATCATGTCTCTTCTAATTTATCTAGTTCCCCTCTTGGTGACTATTTTGTTTCTCTACACTCTAGTGAAACTAATAAGATCTAACAGCAAATTACCACCAGGTCCAAGGAAATTTCCTATCATTGGAAGCATGTTATCTATGATGAGTTTGAGTTCGGAATTACCATATGAAGCTTTTAGAACTCTAGCAAAAACATATGGCCCCTTGTTGCATCTTCAACTTGGTGAGATTTCCACCGTAGTTGTTTCGTCTGACAAAATGGCTAAAGAGATACTTGTAAAGCATGATCTTAACTTTGCAAGCAGACCCGAACTCTTAGTCACCAAGCACGTGTTCTACGACTCCACCGACCTCGCATTTTCGCCATATGGGAGTTACTGGAGACAGATGCGCAAGATTTGCACCTTGGAACTCCTTAGTGCAAAGAAAGTTAAGTCGTTTGCTTCGATTAGAGAAGGAGAGGTTAGTATGCTCCTCGAGAGTATTTCAAAATCCTCATCCGAAGGATCAGTTGTAAACCTTTCGAAACATGTTTTTTCGTTGATGAATACTATAATTTCTAAAGCTGCGTTTGGGATGATCTATAAAGACCAGGAACGATTGTTAGATATGCTTCAAGAGATGTCCGATCTAGGTAAAGGTTTTGATATTGCGGATATATTTCCTTCGTATAAATTTCTTCATGTTCTTAGTGGTATGGAGGGCAAGTTACAAAAGCTCCACAAAAATCTAGACAATACCCTTAACAGCATCATCGAAGACCACAACAAGACCGCAGCGACTAAAACAGGGACAAATGATGAAGATTTCCTAGATATTCTACTCAGATGTAAAGAGAGTAGTGATCTTGAGTTTCCAATCACATTGGACAATATCAAAGCTGTGATTCTGGTTAGTTACTACTCAATTCGATCTCGTTGTTAATTTAAATTGCAATTACTTCAAACACTTCAATTTTTGTGTATAAACAAAATTGAAATTATGCAGGACGTTTTCGGAGCAGGAACGGATACTTCTGCAGGAACGGTTGAATGGGCGATGTCAGAAATGATAAAAAATCCTAGAATACTAAAAAAGGCCCAAGATGAAGTTAGACAAGTGCTAAATGGGAAGAAAACTGTACATGAAGCCGATATTCAGGATATAAAGTATCTAAAGCTAGTGATCAAGGAGGCAATGAGATTGCATCCAACAGTTCCCATGTTACTTCCTAGAGAATGCCGGGAAACTTGTGAGATTGCTGGATATACGATACCTGCGAAGACCCAAGTCATTATTAACGCCTGGGCACTCGCAAGGGATCCTGAGTATTGGCAAGATGCTGAATTGTTTTTACCCGAGAGATTTGAAAATAGTTCCTATGATTTCAAAGGAGGTAATCTGGAGTATCTACCGTTTGGGGCAGGAAGGAGAATTTGTCCGGGCATGTTGTTTGGTGTGGCTAGTGTTGAGCTTGTTCTTTCGAGCTTACTCTATCACTTTGACTGGGAACTCCCAGGTGGGGTGAAAGGTGAAGATTTGGACATGGAGGAGTTATTTGGAGGCACCGTTCGGAGAAAGTCACACTTGGAAGTGATTGCGAAACCTTATTCTCAACTCTAGTGAATGCATGTGTTTTGGTTCATCTATACTTTGTACCTTTATCTAGCTTTTTCTATCTGTCTTGTTATTGAAATTTGCGTTGTTTTCTTTTCATGAAATAAAATTACAATATTGTTCATGTTATTGAATCTGTTTTAGATTGAACACCGGATAGATATATAATGCTAAACACACCCTTCCCTATTTTTAGAAATTTTATGTAGTAAAAACACACTTTAGGAGATTATCGACCCATTTAACCCGATTGCTCATGTTGGGGGTGAGGTGGATATGAAGAGATAAGTAAACGGATGTTCCTTATTCATTTTTGTCATTATTGGTCGGTATGTGCAACATTTAACAAATAATTACTACATACACACATGTGTGGTGAACCAAGATTACACATAACGTAAGGCGTGGCGTGACGACATGAGTAAGCTTCAAGCTTTGTAAAAAAAGACGAGACATTGTGTTTTTCAACGCGTGACAAGGCGGCAAAAAAATTTAATATATTTTATATATACTTATATATATTTTTACTATTATTAAGTTATATAATAATCAATAAATTATCAAAAAGTCTGTTTTAACATTTAAGTATATATATATATATTCAAAGATATAGTCACAAATTTACAATCAAATGACTTTTATAGCTATTTTTAACTATTTTAAAAACTTTTTCTTTAATTTTTAATTTTTTTTTCATAACGCGATACAAAAAACTTGCGTTAAGGCTCGCCATGGGACGCCATGACCATGTTTTTTTGCCGTCACGCCTAACAAAGACGCCTTGCATGTTTTCGTAATTTCTCGCCACGCCTCGCCGCCATGGCTCGTTATTTAGAACCTTGAGTGAAACGTTAAAATTTGACTAAGGAATAATATTTTATAATAAAACACCTAATTGAAGTGATTTTAAATAAACGTGAGATCTTAAACCTATTCAAGCGATCGACTGAGTTCAAGATCTTGTACTAATTTAAAATCACATCTATTACCTGTTTTATTATAAAATATTATTTCTTAATTAATTTTTAACGTTTCACAAGACACATGACTATGTAATTGTAAATTATTTGTTAAATGTTGAATATATAGATAAATAATGACAAAAATGAATTAATAACATGGAATAAACTGAAGAATTTTATAAAAAACAAATACCAAAATTGATTGAACAAATTAGGGTTTCTTACAAACAAAATTAACAACAAAAACTGCAAACCCTAAACACTCTGAATCATTCTAGATGATATGATTCTATCTAATAACATCAACAAACAAAGCTCTCAAATTGACATCAACAACTATCAAACTTTTAGAGAGAGAAAATGAGAGCTAGAGAGAGAGTAAGATCGTGAATATGAGCAGCTTCAGCGTCAACACCCCTTATATAACTTTGACTTCTTGACCACCGACGCATCTTCCAGAAATGACACACAAGCCCTTCAAGTTCCACAGTGTTGACACCTTTAGTCCTTATAGTTCCCATTTATCTAACTTTTTAACCACAAACAAATACACCAAGTTAGATACTAACACACACACTCACAAAGATGTGTTTACCTTGACAATGAGCTAACATTTACCCAAGTACAGCAACCCATTCATTCCAATATCCCCCCTTAAACACATCTTTGGAACATATCCTTTAACTCTAATTTTTTGCATAGAAAATCATGTTGTAAACCGGGTAAACCCTTTGTAAAAATATCTGCAACATTTTCACAAGACTCAACCTTAACTGCACTAACAGTTCCATCCAACACTTTTTCTCTCACAAAATGTAAGTCTATTTCAAAAATTTTGGTTCTTTCGTGAAACACTGGATTTGCAGAAATATCCAATGCTGATTTATTATCACAAAAAGTTTGTACAGGAATCAAATTAAACACATTTAAATCATGAAACACTTTAACTACCCATACAACTTCACAAACAACTGAGGCAAGAGCTTCGTACTCTGCTTCAGTTGATGATCTAGAAACAGTTGGTTGTTTCTTACTTTTCCAAGAAATAAGACTATTACCAAAGTACACACAAAATCCAGTTACAGACCTTCTAGTGGAAAGACATTTACCATAGTCTGAGTCAACCCAAGCTGTCAACAACTGATCAGACTTGTTATTAAACCACACACCTTTTCCAGGTGAACCTTTAAGGTATTTCAACAACCTGAAACCTAGCTTTAAGTGTGAGTTTAAAGGTCTATGCATGTAAGTGCTTAAACACTGCACAACATAAGAAATGTCAGGTCTTGTGAGAGTCAAATAGATTAGTTTCCCTACCAGTGTTTGATAATAAGTGAGATTAGATAACACAAAATCATCTTTTTGTTTATTAGCTTCATCAGTGATAACTAGATTCACTTCTATAGGTGTTTTTATTGGTTTACTACCCAACACTCCATATTCAGATAACAGGTCTAAACAATATTTTCTTTGACTCAAGCACAAACCATCTTTCCCACTAAGAACTTCAATACCAAGAAAGTATTTCAATATTCCCAAATCCTTTATTTTAAATTTACTTTTCAGAAATTCTTTACAGTTATTAAGCTCATGTTCATCATTGCCAGTTAAAACAATATCATCCACATACACAAGTAAGGCAACAAAGACATTATTTTTCAGTTTGGTAAACAGTGAATAATCATTTTTGCTTTGAACAAAACCATTCTCAATTAAACTTGCAGTTAACTTGGCATTCCATTGCCTAGGTGCTTGTTTTAACCCATATAAGGACTTTTTTAACTTACAGACTTTATTACTGTTTTCATTATAGAATCCCAAGGGAAGAGACATATAAACATCTTCAACTAAGTCACCATACAGAAATGCATTGTTAATATCCAGTTGATACAAGTTCCAATTACTTTTAACAGCTAAACTAATTAAGCATCTAACAGTCACAATTTTAACAACTGGTGAAAAGGTTTCATCATAGTCAATACCTTCTCTTTGACTATAACCCTTAGCAACCAGTCTAGCTTTGAATCTTTCTACCTCACCAGTAGACTTATACTTGATTTTATATAGCCACATACAACCTATAGGAGTTCTATTCAAAGGTAACTCAACAACATCCCAAGTATTATTTCTAAGTAATGCTTCAATTTCATAATTCATAGCTTCAACCCAGTGCTTATGTTTCACAGCTTCATAAAAGGTTTTTGGCTCAATATGTTGATTTAGAGAAGTGACAAAACAAAAATTACCATCACTAAGAACATAATAATCAACTACTTTATTTACATTGTATTTAACCTTATCACTAAGAACAAAATCACTAAGTTTAGCAGGCAACACAGAAGGTCTATTGGACTTCCTAATACTACTTGGTTCACCAAATCCCTCAGCAGACTGTTCTATAGACTCAGGTATAGTACCCTGATCTTGTTGACTTACATCAAAGTGTAAGTCAACCTCAGAATCATTAGCCTCTCTATCTATGTTGGTTTCTTTAACTGGTTCATGATTATGTTCTACAAGACTAGTTACAGAACTCAAATCTCTTGCAGAACCATCACTAGACTCAGAAAGACTGCCTAACATAGATGGATTGCTTCTAGGTTTGGACTCAGTCTTTACATCATCATAGGGACTCTCATCATCAGAAAAGTATGGACTATCAAAGAAGTTTAAGTGAGTGATGTTTTTATGAACAGTATCAGTGACAAGATCAGTATTTAAAACAAATGGAAAGATAGTTTCATAAAACTTAACATCTCTTGAGTAAAATTTGTTTACTCTCTAGAGAATACAATTTATAAGCCTTTTGAGTACTACAGTATCCTACCATAACACATTTCTCAGATCTTGCACTGAATTTATCACTCACATTCAATTTTTTTGAAAAACAAAGACAGCCAAAACTTCTCAGATGAGAAACATTAGGATCATAACCAAACAACACAGAAAAGGGACTCTTGCCAAGTAACACAGAGGTAGGTAACCTATTAATAAGATAGCAAGCAGTTAGAATACACTCATTCCATAATTGTAGAGGAATTCCCCCCTGAAACATAAGAGACCTAGCAACATTAAGAAGGTGTCTATGTTTCCTTTCAACTACTCCATTTTGTTGTGGTGTATAGGGTACAGAAGTTTTGTGGATTATACCATGATTATGACAAAAGTTATGCATATAACTGTTTAAAAATTCAGTCCCATTGTCTGATCTAAACACTTTAACCTTCTTTTGAAATTGTGTATTCATAAGATTATAGAATGAAACAACATTATCAAACACTTCACTTTTATTTTTAAGCAAGTATACCCACACACCCCTAGAGTAGTCATCAACAATAGTAAGAAAGAACCTAAACCCTTCTTTAGAGGTTACTTTGTAAGGTCCCCAAACATCAAGATGAACTAGTTCACCAACAACAGCAGTTTTATGTTCACTAAGTGGAAATGGTTCCCTTGTTTGTTTTTCCTTATGACAAATCTCACAGGGTAAAAGTTTTTCATTACCCAAATCTAGCTGTTTGTTGAGAACTAGTAAAGCTTGGTCAGAGGGGTGTCCCAGTCTATTATGCCAAACATATTTAGACACATAACAAGTAAATACATTGTTGCACACAATACCTCTATCTAAACAATACTCATCAAAGAAATAAATGCCCCCATGTTGATTACCAGTCACCCAAGTTTTTCCCATCAGATTGTTTTGAGGTAAATCCTGTACATAGCATTTATCTTCATCAAATCCAATGAACATTTTACTATCACTAGCAATCTTATGAACATATAGCAAATTGACAGTGTACTCAGGTACAACAAGCACATCAAACAGAACCACATTATTATTCAGTCTATAATTACCAATTTTAGTGATTTTAGCAGCAGTGTTATTAGGGTGCTCAACAGTAAGACTTAAACCAGATATATCAACTACATTATCCAAACTGGACTCATTAGTGATATAATATTGATTTGCCCTTGAATCAATAACCCACCCAGGTTTAGACACATGCACAAACCTACCTGCCATATTACACTTAGGAATATCTGATGGTCTTGGTTGATTGATAAGGGACCTGAGTACAGCTAACTGGTCATCAGAAAACACATTAGTAGAGGGTATATTGGGACTGGGTTGTGTATCAACATGAGAATGATTATTTGTAAACCTTTGAGAACCACCTCTATTGTTACCATTATTATTATTTTTTCTTGGAAAATTAGGTGGGAAACCAATGATTTTAAAACATCTGTCAACAGTGTGACCAATTAAACCACATTCAGTACACTTAAGGTTGGTGTTTTTAGCCTGTGTTTCTTTTAAAGGTGTTAGATTTTGACCCTGTATTACTCATGAAAGCAGACTGTTGACCCTTTTTTGACACATCACTACCTCTATGAGATTCCTCTCTAGAGACAATGGCAAAAGCAGTTTTAATAGAGGGTAGAGGGTCTCTAGTTAACAAATTGCTTCTCACAGGTTGATACACATCATCAAGACCCATGAGGAATTGCATTAATTTCATTAAATGACTAAATTCATGAAACACATTAGCACCTTGACAAGTACAAACAGGAAACTTAACAATAGCATCAAATTGTTTCCACGGAGAATTGAGTTTATGATAGTATTCAGATACAGAGGACCCATTTTGTCTTAAAGAGTTAATTTTGTGGTGGAGATTAAAGATAATAGACCCATCAACTTTATCATATGTTTCTTTTAATTCAGCCCAAACAATAGATGGATCTTTTGAAAAGATTTGACCCAAATACAACTCTTCAGAATTAGACCCAAGAAGCCAAGACAGTACAACAGCATTACATCTGTCCCACTGTCTTCCTAAAACATCACCATCAACAGGTCTCACTGAACTACCATCAATAAACTCAATTTTATTCTTAGTTTCTAAGGCAAGAGTAACAACACAACTCCATATAGTGTAGTTTTCAGTACCAGCTAGTTTGATATTAGTAATAGGAGCACTAGAAATATCACTAGCATGTAAGTACAGAGGATCACCAAAGTCAAGTTTACTGACTTTAGTCACAGACACATCAGACTCACTATCACTACTAACAGGTTTTTCACCACCTTTTGGTGGATCAGACATGGTGAACAAATACAGAAAGACAGATAGTCAAGCAAGAAAACCAAACAAGACCAACCACTATCACAAGGGAAACAAGAACACACAACAAGAGTCAAGAACCCTTGACAGATAAAAGAAACACAACAATCACTATCACAAGAGAAACAAGAACCAAATAAGAACACACTACAGATAAAACAGAATATAAAGATGCAGTATGCTCCTAAGGGCAATCCTGGTCAGGGACAATGTTTACCACAGTCAAGTTGGGCAATTAGAGTCTAACCAGGGACCCTATCTAGGTCCAGAGATGACAAAGCCCCCAACACACCAACTCCGGGCTCAGAGAGATGTGTGGTGCACTCAACCAATACTTACTGTGCACAAAAAAATAAAAAAAATAGAGGAGCAGAGACAAAAGTGCACAAACTACAAATGCACAGTTAAAGATAAAAGAAGAAGCACACAATAGCAAACAAGATCACACAAGGTCCAAGCCAATGGTCCAAGTATTACTCTGAGGGGCAGTTGATTCTTGTCCGACACAGAAACGCCTCAGAGAAGGAACTAGCCACTGAAACAAGGTAGGAAGAAACAGTACCAGAAGGTCTTAAGAAGAACAATCACCAACAAAACGATTTTGACTGATCTTGACCAAGAAGATCAATACAATCAACGAGATTCACGCAGCGGAATAACATAACACAGTGGTACCTCCAATCAATATTGCAACCCCAGATCTCACCAATCACACTATCCAAGCCAGATCAAGAAATCTCCAAATTAGGAAACCTTAATTTAAGAAACCCTAATTTATTTTGAAAAATTAGATCTGAATCGGAAAACACTTTTAGATCGAAGAAAACAATTAGGTAATCAAGAGCCGTAGCTCTGATACCATGAAGAATTTTATAAAAAAACAAATACCAAAATTGATTGAATTAGGGTTTCTTACAAACAAAATTAACAACAAAAACTGCAAACCCTAAACACTCTGAATCATTCTAGATGATATGATTCTATCTAATAACATCAACAAACAAAGCTGTCAAATTGACATCAACAACTATCAAACTTTTAGAGAGAGAAAATGAGAGCTAGAGAGAGAGTAAGATCGTGAATATGAGCAGCTTCAGCATCAACAACCCTTATATAACTTTGACTTCTTGACCACCGACACATCTTTGAGAAATGACACACAAGCCCTTCAAGTTCCACAGTGTTGACACCTTTAGTCGTTATAGTTCCCATTTATCTAACTTTTTAACCACAAACAAATACACCAAGTTAGATACTAACACACACACTCACAAAGATGTATTTACCTTGACAATGAGCTAACATATACCCAAGTACAGCAACCCATTCATTCCAATATAAACCAATGCTCAATATTCTTTATCAATGAAAATAAATAATTTAGTATCTCAAATTTCTCGAAGAAAGCAAATTAATCCAATAGTTAATTATATAAATTATTTTTATAAATCATTTCAAAGTACGTTATATTAGACAAAACCTGAGATATAGACTTGGTCAACTAATGTTATAGTTTGTATCTCTATTAATATTGTCTAACAAAATATCTCAAGGCAACAATCTTTAATATTTTTATGGCATTAGAGCGCGTCTGATCACGTCTCTATTTTTCTTTAAAAACCTTAATTTGTGTGATAATTAGTCGCCTAGCTTGATTAGGTTCCAAACTCAAAAATGAAAAAAAAAATTCATTCATAATTGAAAAGATCAATTTATAAAGTTTTATTTTTGAATTAGTAGTTTTAAACGGGTTGACGGGTTGTAAATGAGTTTGCAAATATAATTCAAACCCAACCCAGTTATTATACGTGTCGACCCGTTTATGACCCAAACCTATTTAACTCCAATCCAATTCCGTCTATTTTCATGTCGTGTCGTGTCGTGTTCGTGTTGTGTCACGGTTCGTGTCTGAAATAGTCACCCCTAAATGTTTCAACCACATCTCCTACACAATTTTGTAGTTAACTGATGAGGTCAGCGTCATTGGTTTCGTAATCAGATTCCGAAGAAAAGCATATTGTAATCGCAACAGAAGACAAATGGACGTGTCATCACCCCCCGAAACAAGCGTCAGTTCAGAACCGGAAAAAAAAAACAATCAATCCGAATGTATGTTTAATGAAGACACATATACCAAAATGGATCTCATATTCGAGCATATGTTTTATGAACACGAATCTGCAAAAGTCGGATCTCAAATGTGCTACAGATCTGTCAAAGTCGGATCTCAAATGTGTCTCACATATACTTTATTTTATTTGAGTGTATCTATGTTTATCTATCTTTATATTTTTTTGTTAATTTTTTATGATTACGTTTTATTTTTCAGTTTGAGCTTTAACGATTTTACCGCTCGATCTGCCCGGAAGTATTAGGCGTTAGGCCCAAACCTGAGATATGGGCTTGGTCAATTGGGTTTACGGTTTGTATCTCTATAAGTATTGTCTAATAATATGTCTTAAGATAAGGGTTTTTATTATTTTTCATGTCAAACTACAATCTTGTCCCTACATTTAAAAAAATTGCATCAATTAATGGTCCATTTTGGAAAGCAACTTACGCTTTTCGTCCATAAAATAAATATCGGTTAAAATAATTGTGTACTAATTATCATTTCGTATGAGTGCACATTGATGGCAATAAATCATTATTTTGGGTAGCGAGGTATCAAGATCTTTTGTGTCCATGAAATTTTGGTAGGCCTTGTATTTATGTTGTGATAATAAAGTGTATGACTCTAATTAAAATCTGGCGAGTGGTAGCTAAGAATGGATAGAGATGGATATAGGTACAATACTGTATATGTATGGTTCCAATAATCTAATAAATTCATAGCTTTTTAGCAGAAAATATATGTTTCATATGAATATTTCATGTGTTCTAGTGTCGGGAGAAAATTGAAAAAACTTTAATACTACTTTTGTATCCTCCACAGTGGCATAACCATATCTGTTGATAATATCTGCTTGTAGATCGATATGTGATTTAATTGAAGGCCTTTTTTCCGCTTTTGCCGTCTATCTTTCTCTTTTGTGAGGGGTATGCCGAATAGTGGGCCAACCATCACTCTCTCCGTCCTTAGTTAGACTAGTATGTTTGTAGATCATTATCGTAATTTACTGAAAATTTTAAGACTTGCTTATTACTGTTGTTGTGTGATTAAAATATGTTTTCGTGTATGATATGGTGTTATACTTTAGGTGCACAAGTAGTTAGTACCCACTAGACGAGCTTCTAGATAACTTAACGAGATATTTCCGTGTTTCGCGACTTGTCATTCTGTTACGTAAGCGATGTTAAATTAGTTGAGTGTCCGTGTTCGATGCTTGTACATGATGTATTTAAATCTCAGTTCCTGATTACGTTCATCTTATGACCTACGCTATTGAGAAACGTTCGTTGCTTGTACGTGAGAAATCAAAACCTTGTTTTTATATACCCAGTGAACCGCACCTAGTTGCCTTGTGCGCCACAGTCGCCCCCATATCAGCCTCTTTCGATCTCGTTGTTAAGTGTGAACAATTGCCTAAAATGTTTTGGGTTAAGTCCTTGGTGCTACAAACCGAGCCTAAGTCCCATTTTTCTGATCATAGACTAAACCTAACTAGTGTCTAACCTAAACAAATCACACACTCATTTTTGGTTAACCCTAAACCTAATTTCATTTCTCATTTCACTCCCCTAAACCGTCACCTCATTCCCTCCCCTTTTGTTGTCGAGTTCTCTTTACCTTTGCAGCCATTGTTCATTCCATTGTTATAAAAATCGACCCATCATTGAAGCTTTATCATCTCCTCCAAGGTATTGTACATCTCTATTCTTGTGTAAGCTTGCAAACCGAAGACCCTAATTTTATTTTGAAAGTCGTTGGTGATTTCTTTCTTGTTGTAGCCACAATTCGATCTCCGTGGAGTTTTTGTTTCACCATCCCAATCATCCTATTCGAATCTATCACAGCAACAAAGAGAAGTGAGGCGTGTGAGTAAAAAAAAAAGAAAAAGGTTAAAAGACTAAACTGCCCCTCCGTGTATTTTACATATAATTCATTTAAAGCCAACTTTTAATCTCAGCCACAAATTTTAGGTGATCTTGTGGTTAAAAAGTGGATCCTTGGATCTCTAGAAAATTAGGGATCCCATTTGCACCTCAATCTATATATATACATATACATATATATATATATATATATATATATATATATATATATATATATATATATATATATATATATATATATATATATATATATATATATATATATATATAGGGTGGGGATCGGGTAAGAACAGCTCTTAACGTACAAACGCTAAGAACCAATTATGGTCGTCCGATTAAAAATTTTATATCAAACCTCAGGGTGCTGATCAGTATTAAGTGGTTTCTGCTGATCAGTATTAAGTGGTTTCTGCTGATCAGTAGCAACAAGTTTCTGCTGCTGATTCTGCTTCTTTTGTTGCCAAGAAAATGCACCTACCATTTTAGAAAATGCACCTACCATTTTAGAAAATGCATCTAACCAAACCTCAAATTGGTTTCTGCTGATCAGTAGCAACAAGTCGACGATTTCAATTTTAAGATAAAGAATACCATTTTAGAAAATGCACCTACCATTTTAGAAAATGTATCTAACCAAACCTCAAATTGGTTTCTGCTGATCAGTAGCAACAAGTCGACGATTTCAATTTTAAGATAAAACAGTAAGATGGTTTTGAATTGGGTTAGATCTAATTTTAAGATAAAGATGAATTGAGTTTTGAATTTTAGGATTATGAAGAGAGAGAAGGAAATTTTAATTGATAATTTAGGAAAGATTTGAAGAAGAAGATATTCACGGGAATCGTTCTTAGCTTTCATATACTTCGAACTGTTCTTACTCGATCCTATATATATATATATATATATATATATATATATATATATATATATATATATATATATATATATATATATATATATATATATATATATATATATATAGGGTGAGGTTCAAAAGAGATCTCCAATTCTCTAGAGATCCAGTGATCCACTTCCTAGCCATACATTTTTTTCATTAGATTTTCCCTTAAAATTTTTTTTTTTTTTTTTTTCATTTTCTTTTTTCGTTTTTTAATTCGGTTTTTTTTTTTGCTATGTTTTACTTAACTTTTTTTTTTTTTAAAATCACATGTGATTTTTTTATAAAAAATTGAAATCATATTTAATTTTCAAAAACCAAAATTTATAAATTTTAAAATCACACGAGAATTTTTTTTTTTTTTTGTCGAAAATCACATGTGATTTCAAAAACATAAATTTTAAAGTCACAATTGAAAAATTTGTTTCTCGAAAATCACATGTGATTTTATAAGCAAAATAGTTTGTAGGTTAAAAATCACATGTGATTTTGGTAAAAATAATAAATAATTTTTTTAAATCAAACATGATTTTACCCATAAAATATTTGTAGATTGAAAATCACATGTGTTTTTAAAAGTAAGGTTGAAAATCAAATGTGATTTTCGGGATAAAAAAAAAAAAAAAAAAAAAAGATATAAGGAAAAATGGGTGGTTAGAAAGGGATTTCTAGATCTCTAAAGAATTAGGGATCACTTTTGAACCCCAATCTATATATATATATATATATATATATATATATATATATATATATATATATATATATATATATATATATATATATATATATATATATATATATATATATATATATATGTATATATATATATATGTATATATATATATATATATATATATATATATATATATATATATATATATTTATATATATATATATATATATATATATATATATATATATATATATATATATATATATATATATATATATATATATATATATATATATAGGGGAGAGTTCTTGTAAAAAGTCTTATATTTGTAAAAAGTGGAGGAAGCATTCTTGTAGTGACATGTGACAACTTTGGAAAAAAAATTTATTTTTTTATTTTTTTTAATAAGAAAATAATATTTTTAATAAAAAAAATATTAAAAAAAAAATCGAATTTTTTTTTTTTCGAGGAAACTTTTTTTTTTTTGCTCGAAAAAAGTTATGTAAGAAAAAAATATGATACACATTTATGATGTACACCTATGATGAACATCTATGTGAGCATCATAGTTGAATATTATAGGTTTTTTGTGTGTATCATAGTTGAATATCAAAGCTTTTTTGTGTGCATCATTAATGTGTATCATATTTTGTGTGCATCATTAATGTGCATCATATTTTTTATGTGCATCATATGACGTGGCATATTACGTTATCAAAAAAAAATACAAATTTTTTTTTCCAAAATCTCTTTTTTTTATATTTTTTTTTTTAATAAAAAATATTATTTTTTTATTAAAAAAATAAAAAAAAAAATTTTTTTTTAAATTTCATATAAGTTGCCACATGTCACTACAAGAATGCTTCCTCCACTTTTTACAAATATAAGACTTTTTATTTGATCCTACTCCTATATATATATATATATATATATATAGAGAGAGAGAGAGAGAGAGAGATTATAAACCAAAAATTAAAGTAAAATAAGTAAAAAAATATGAAAAAATAATTTATTATATGTGTAATTTTGTATTATGTTTATTTATTTAATTATAACAAACTTTAAAAAATCAAGTTTTGATATGTATCAAAATATATGTCGTTTAGGGACTGTGCATCAAATTCTTTGTTTTTGTGCAGTAAATATTCAAATTTGATGCATAACTGTAAAACTACCCATTTTATGATGTACAACAAAACTTCGTTTTTTAAAGTTTGAGATATGGTTAAAATGAACGATAATCCAAAATATCTAATGTTATAAATTATTTTTTAATTTTTTTTTACTTATTTTACCTTAAGGTTTGTTTTACAAGAACCAACCTCTATATATATATATATATATATATATATATATATATATATATATATATATATATATATATATATATATATATATATATATATATATATATATATATATATAGGAGTAGGATCAAATAAAAAGTTTGAAATTTGTAAAAAGTGTGAGAAACAATGTGGGAATGACAAAATATGATGCACATTAATGATGTACACAAAAAACTTTTGATATTGAATTATGATACACACAAAAAAACTATAATATTCTACTATGATGCACACATAAATGTTCATCATAGGCGTGCATCATAAATGTGCATCATATATTTTTTCGTACATAACTTTTTTCGAGCCAAAAAAATATAATTCCTCGAAAAAAAAAATCGTTTTTTTTTTTTTAATATTTTTTTATTAAAAATATTATTTTTTTTATTAAAAAAATAAAAAAATATTTTTTTTTCCAAAGTTGCCACATGTCACTACAAGAATGTTTCCTACACTTTTTACAAATATAACATTTTTCACAAGAACCCTCCCCTATATATATATATATATATATATATATATATATATATATATATATATATATATATATATATATATATATATATATATATATATATATATATATATATATATATAGTTGGTTTCATTTAAGAACCATGTAATTAATTAGGAACCAAAGGAACCACCTCTTGGCCCTTGGATCATCTTTTAATTTTAAGATTTAGATCTAATATTAGTTATCACTAAAAGGGTAAATCAGACATTACACACACATATATTTCAATCCCGTCTCTTTATCTCCCCTCCCTCTTACACAGATACAACCTGAATCTCTTCCCCTCACCAAAATCAAAATTAAAATTCTCAAATTTAATCTGTTCAGATAACTTCGATCCGTTCCTTTTTGATGATGACTTGTTCTTAATCGACGATAAAATCCACGGATCTGAAGGTATGTTAAATGAAATTGCGTATTAATCGATTAATTAATTAGATCTGGATCTTATTTTACTTCTTTTGAATTTGTAGTGGAAGAGAATAAGGTTAGGAATGATTTGATTGTGTCGAAATTGACGAATTGGAGGAAGGCGGCGCGTGGAGTGGAAACGCCGAGGCTGTATGAGAAGGCACCGAAGATTGTGAATGTGAAGATTGTGAATGTGCTTTAGTTTAAGCTTGTCGGGTTTTTACTTTCACGAACTAGTATGTTTATTTCATTTTGAATTTTCATGGAAGGCTTTTATAAGGACAGTTCTATTATTGGTAGCCTGGACGAAACCTTTTACATATCTGTAAATTTAGATATTTTCTCTTGACGTATTTCTCATTTCTTTACATAGGTTATGGCAAATGGACTTGGGCCTGAACAGATTTTTCGCAACTGGCAATAAAACATTGTTTCACTGTATGAATCCCTCCAGACCATGTTATTTCATCTAGAGGCATGATTAAGTTGCTCCGTTCTTAATTACGTTTAGCAAAAAAGACTGTATTCGAATCATAAATTCATAATACATTAATACTCTTGTAATCATTTTTTTTCTATACTGATTGGTCTTTTTTTCTGTTTTGGATCGTCTTTGTATGATTAATGTTATATCTGAAAATTTTAAGTTTGCTTCGTTATGTTCTGTTGGTGAGCGCGCCCTTTTGAAACATAATTATCGCTTTAAGGCTTGTAAGCCTTTATGAAAACAAGGCGCTGGGCTCTGACCTGTTTGTTTGATGAGTAAATTTCCGGTTGCCATAAAACAAAAGCATTGGCTAAATCTGAATTTGACTAGCCTTCTTGATGCAAGCCGAGAGCTACTTAAGTGGATATTCTAGAAATATTATGAGTGACATCTTACTTAATTAAGCGAAGCTTGATTTAAGCTGAGCTTTTGTAATGTTCGATTTGGATATTCACTTGTGTATATTTCGTATTCACTGGTGTATATTTCGTATTCATTAGTGTATATATATATTGTATATTCACTTGTGTATATTGCGTATTCACCGGTGTATATTGCGTATTCACTAGTGTATATTATGTATTCACTAGAAGACACACTAATATTGTATATTCACTTGTGTATATTGCGTATTCACTGGTGTATATTGTATATTCACTTGTGTATATATATTGTATATTCACTTGTGTATATTGCGTATTCACTGGTGTATATTGTATATTCACTTGTGTATATTACGTATTCACTGGTGTATATTGCGTATTCACTAGTGTATATTATGTATTCACTAGTAGACACACTAATATTGTATATTCACTTGTGTATATTGCGTATTCACTGGTGTATATTGCGTATTCACTAGTGTATATTATGTATTCACTAGTAGACACACTAATATTGTATATTCACTTGTGTATATTGCGTATTCACTGGTGTATATTGTATATTCACTTTCGTATACATGAGTGAATATAGTGTATACACTAGTGTATAGTGTATAAACACACTAGTGTAAACTATACATTAGTGAATATAGTGTATACATTAGTGTATAGTGTTTAAAAAAAAGTTTAACATTCTTTTAAACACATGCTTATAACTATACGATGTATTCAATAGAGAATACATCATATACATTAGTGAATATAGTGTATACACTAGTTATAGTGTATAAATACACTAGTGTATAACTATACATTAATGAATATAGTGTATACACTAGTGTATAGTGTATATGGTTCAGATGTGTTTTTGGTGAATTAGTATATACACTGGTGAATATTTAGTATATACACTAGTGTATACACCGAAACTCACTAAAAAAAAAAAAAAAAAAAAGTCGTCAAAAGTATATCAAGTGGGTGCTCGTTGGAAAGATAATTAAATGCTTGTTCTAATGATGTATTTAGTTTTTCCTAAAACCTAGTTATACTCTAGATATGTTAATTTAAAGTTAATTAGGATTTTAAAGTGGGTTTTAATTGATTTCCAAGTTGGCCCTCAATTTTGACTTAATTACAAAATTGCCACCTTGAGTTTAATTTTTGATCTAAATGATCTAATGGTGATTAAATGGTTCCTAATGGTTCCTAAATAATTGATGGTTCCTAAATGAACCAACCTCTATATATATATATATATATATATATATATATATATATATATATATATATATATATATAGGGACTGGTTCATGCGAGAACTCATATTTTTGCGAGAACTGCGAGAACTCTTTTTGATTGGTCCAATATTAATTAATTATAAATCATTTCTTTTAAAGAAAAAAGGGTATAATAGTAATTTTATAAATTCTTACATTTTATTGTTTGTTTAAATTTCTATCTCATCTCTCCTCTCTCTCCTCCATATTCTTAGATTTCTTTTTCTTAAAATTCATTTATCTTCTTTATTTGGTTTTCAATTCGTAGACTTATAAAATAGGAAAAGAAAAACAAACAGAACAAAAAAAATTAGAAATATAATTCCACTCAATATAAATTTTTTACATAGAAAATCCTCAAATTTTTTAGATGATAACAAATGAACATATCTTATATTACTTGTATCGGTCTTCAATTTTTAGTTGTTCATAGATGATCGCATATTTTTCTTTACACACATCACTATAAACATAACTAGAAACAAAATTACATGTCACGATATAAGTAGATTTTGTAAAAAATTCTACATTTAGTCAAAGAACAGTATATATTTTTTTAATATTGGTTCACTTTTATGTTGTTCATATGAGCACACTCATATGTATATATATGAACAAATTTGATATCTTATGAACATGACGATCTTTTAAATTTATTTGAAACCAAATTAAAAAAAAAAAACATAAATAAGGCTTAGATTGAGGAAAATAAAGTGAAACGAAAATCAAAAACTAAATAATGCCTACCATAAAAAAATGAAGATTCCCTGCAGATTTGTTAATAAGTCATCTTCATCATAAAAAGAATCAATTTTAATATATCTTCATTTAAAAGAAGAAAGGTCCCACTAGGCAAATCATCATTATCTTGCCAAAATCCGCAGACAAACATACGACATTTTCAGAGAGTCTTAGCAGTTTCGTTATCAACAACCACAACAATAGTCGAGGTACACTATATATATTCAATACCTATGATGATAGGGAGATGATAATCGAATTTAGGGTTTTGGATTTGGAACGATTTTAGAAGTTATGTTTACTATTTAATATATTTAAGAATCGTATAAAAAGGAGAGAGGGTGAGATAATTTAGGATATTAAGTGAAATCACAATAATACCCTTTATACCACTTATAAAAAATGACTAGATTTTGAATTAATTACCAAACTGCCATTATCATTTTCAACCGTTGATCTACTCATCCAATGGCTAAAGATGAGTTCTCGCAGTTCTCGCAGAAATTTGAGTTCTCACATGAACCATTCACTATATATATATATATATATATATATATATATATATATATATATATAGATTGGGGTTCAATAGGGATCTCTTTTTTGCTAGAGATCCAGGGATCACCTTCTCAGCCACAAGATCATCTAAAATTTGTGGCTGAGATTAAAAGTTGGGTTTAAATGATTTGTAAGGAAAAAACACGGAGGGGCAAAAAAGTCTTTTTACCTTTTTCCTTTTTTTTTACTCACACGCGCTTTTCCTTTCACTTTTGTCTTTTTGTCTTTTGCTTTTGTGTCACATTTACCAAGTAACGCTTTTCTTTTCACTTTTGTCTTTTTGTCTTTTGCTTTTGTGTCACATTTACCAAGTAAATATTCTTTCATATAAATGCATTAAACAAATATTGAGCACATTTACCAAGTAAATATTCTCCAACCACTTGCAATAAAGCCAAAATACATAATGCATTAAACAAAATTATATTCTTTCACATACATAATGCATTAAACAAAATTATATGTAAAAACTACATAATCACAAGTGATTAAATAAGCATTTGGTGACATTTTACATCAACATACTAAAGAAAATTATTAATAAAATCACAGGTGATTACTAAACGTTTTGTGACATTTTACATCAAAGAACTAAGGCACTAAATTATAAATAGTTCTTAATGTAAAAACTATGGAATCACAGGTGATTACTAAATATTTGGTGACCTTTTACATCAACATACTAAGTCACATTTTATATCAACATACTAAGTCACATTATTAATAAAATCACAGGTGAACTAAACATTTGGTGATATTTTACATCAACATACTAAGGCACATTATTAAAAAAATCACAGGTGATTACTAAACATTTGGTGACATTTTACATCAACATACTAAGACATTAAATAATAAACAGTTTCTTAATGTAAAAACTACATAATCACAGGTGATTAAATAAGCATTTGGTGACATTTTACATCAACATACTAAAGAAAATTATTAATAAAATCACAGGTGATTACTAAACATTTTGATGACATTTTACATCAACATATAAGGCACTAAATTAATACAATCACAGGTGATTACTAGACATTTGATGAAATTCTACATCAAGGTACTAAGGCACTAAATTAAGAACCTTAAATGTATTAAGGTATTAAGGCACTAAATCACAGGTGATTTTCCTTTACAATTTGTTGACTACAAAATTACATTTAAGATATTTAGTGACTTAATTTAATAAAATCACATGTGACATAGTTATTGTTCAAAGAAAATACACCAAACCGAAAGTATTCTCAAACAAAATATTTGTCTACTCGTTTCAAATAAAATTCAACTAGTAAAGTAACATATTAAATTCAAAATATTTGTGTCAAACCTTCAATTGATTGTTAATATTACAATCTAAGACACATTATTAATAAAATCACAAGTGATTACTAAACATTTTGTGACATTTTACATCAACATACTAAGGAACATTATTAATAAAATCACAGGTGATTACTAAACATTTTTGTGACATTTTACATCAACATACTAAGTCACATTATTAATAAAATCACAGGTGATTACTAAACAATTTTGTGACATTTTACATCAACATACTAAGACACATTATTAATAAAATCACAGGTGATTACTAGGTGATTAGTAAACATTTTGGTGACATTTTACATTAAGGTACTAAGCCACTAAATTATAAACAGTTTTTAATGTAAAAACTTTAGAATCACAAGTGATTACTAAACATTTTTTATAACATTTAAGGCACTAAATTAATACAATCACATGTGATTACTATAGATTTTGTGACAATTTACATCAAGGTACTAAGGCACTAAATTATAAAACAGTTCTTAATGTAAAAACTATAGAATCACAGGTGATTACTAAACATTTTTGTGACATTTTACATCAACATACTAAGGCACTAAATTAAAAAAATCACAGGTGATTACTAAAGATTTTGTGACAATTTACATCAAGGTATTAATAAGTTGCTTAAAGTAAGTAAATCTCCAGTTTTACTCATACTCCTTTCTGATAAATTAGTGTATACACATCCCCTAAGAATAAGATAACATCTATATTTATACATAAAAAATTATTAAGGATGCAATTTGCAAAAGTTTAATTAGTAGGACCAGAAACATAAAAGCATATACTAGATTAAAACAAAAAACAATAATCGAGCTTGTTACCGGAAGTATGAATCAAATTGAGGTCTGAAATTAGGGTTTTTAGTTGATGAAATAGGAACAGAATCAAAGATAGTCGATCTGATTTATGATGTAGAACGTCGTGATAGGTTTGGCGGTGAGGAATTGGGTGGAGATTGGGCGGTTGATAATGGCGTCTTTGATGAGACAGGCGGCTTTGATGTCGGTGTGGATGTCGATTATGTTGTCCAACGAACGGTTTTTTACCCATTTTAGTCGGACTTTTGTGAGATGTCGCTGTTGTTGGTGGTTGTTGTGGTGTTGGTGGTGGTTTATGGTGGTGAAGATGGTGGTGACGGTGGCTTTGAGATTTTGTTGTTAATGTTTTCACTATATCGCCAAAGCTCCATATTCCGGCAACGTCGCCGCCGCCAAAGCTCCATATTCCGGCAACTGGAATTTCTAGGGTACCGAATTCCTTCAAATCTCGCCGGTAAGTTTCGAATACTGATTCCGATTTTGTTGTTAATGTTTTCACTATATCGCCAAAGCTCCATATTCCGGCAACGTCGCCGCCGCCTTTACCGTCGCTGTCGTCGGAATCTTAATCTTACTTTTGTTGTTTATAGATTTTGAGGTGAATTTAGTAGTGACAGTGAGAGAATGTGAACAAGATCTGATTTCTCTTTTCTTTTAGGGGCGCGTGACATTTTTAAATATTTTTTCAATATGACTAAAATACCCCTCCGTGGGTTTGATCTATTAATGAAATTGTGTGGCTCTAAAGGTGATCCCTGGATCTCTAGAAAAAAAGGGATCCCTATTGAACCTAACCCTATATATATATATATATATATATATATATATATATATATATATATATATATATATATATATATATATGTTTGAAACCCTAAATCTAACGAACCCAGAGTCCATAGAATGGAACTAAAAGAAAATTGACTTTTAGCGACGAACATTCGTCAGGAAATCCAATCGTCGCAAGACCCTAAGAAAATGGATTTATAATTTATTTAAACATGTTTAACAAAATATAACTTTTACCGACGGATATTATGTCGCTAACCCCTCGTAAATATGTCATAATTTTGTCGCTATGTAAATTCTCTAATTAATCCTCAAGATCACTTGGAATTGCGACGGAGTTTAACATCACTAATTCCGTGGCTGATACTCAATTTTCAAATAGTGGATTTGGGTTAACTAATATCATCCGAAAGTTCAAGCGGCGAAGTCACAAAAGCTCAAAGATGAGAATAAGACTATAATTTAGAAAAAAGAAATATGTAGGAAAAAAATACAAAGTTGTTGATAAAGACTCTGATTGCAAATGATATAATGTTTGTTGCGGCAAATGACGATGTGTCGGAGCTGGGTGCGTTAATCTAATCTAATAATTATATATCCATGACGGATATGGCACCATTAAAAAAGTTACCAACTGCAACGGACTAATGCTAAATTAAAGTGATTGAAGCACGAAGTGGTTTGGATATGAAATCTCCTCCATTTGTTTCTCTCTCCCCTTCGAATTCAAGGAAAACCCCACTTGCTTGAAGAGGACAATATTTAGAGTTTCTTACATAATATACATCAAGATCAAGAATTTACATCCCAGATAAATTAGAAGCACAACCCTGCAACAAGAAATAAAACTAGAATTTACACTAAATTTTTAATTATTTTATTTAAATTAACAATTTAAAGTCATATTAGGTCCACATCATGTCATAAACTAAGTATATAATTCACTTAGGAGGGACACCTAGACTTATAAATCAACTAACTAATTCCATACTTGAATGATGTGGTATCGTAACAATATTCCACCCTTCGAACAGTTGGTCACAGTTGGCACCCTTTTGGTCTAAGCCACCACTCCATAGGCCACGAATTCGAACTCGTTGGTTACGACTATGTTGATCGCGTTTTGCACCCTTTAGTCTAAGCCACCACTCCATAGGCTACCACTTCGAGTGTTCGAACCTCTAAAGTTAGGTTGCTCTTATACGAACACATTCTATACTAGTTCATCATCATGCCATAAGTTACACGTAATCATATATATATATATATATATATATATATATATATATATATATATATATATATATATATATATATATATATATATATATATATTTAATTATAAAAACTATCTTAAAGGAAAATGGGACAAGTAGACTTATAAATCACCAACCAAACAATTTATTTTGGTCAAACATATGAAAAACAAATGTAATATGTGACATTCGCGAATTTCTAAGTATATTTCTATCGATTCGTATTCGTTTTATTTATTTATGTTTATGTTTGACCCTATTGTATTTCTTTTTATGGTTATCGTATTCGTATTTTATGAGTATTGTATTCGTATTTCTCGTATTTTATGGGTATCGTATTTGTATTTTACATGTATTTACGTTTATCGAGTATATAGTATGTGATTCGAATCTTTATGTCGGGAACGTCTAGTCTTAAGTGCCTTTAGTATAAGTCTAGTATGCTCTTATGATAAGTTTAGGGGAATTATGCCTTAATTATATGATTAAGATTAACGTTTAAAAAGTATTTCATTTTTAGTCTTTTCAGAAATTTTATTACAAAACTAGTCCTATGGGTGAAATTCTATTACAATATTAGTCCTTTTCATATTTCTATTACAAAAATCGTCCCTACCAGAAATTTTGTCTTATCCATATCACACTTTTGTCCTTATCTTCATTATCACACACACACTCTCCCTCTCTAACTTCTCTCTCAAGAAAACACCATTAAACCTCCACCTTCTCTCTAACTTTTCCGGCAATCCAACCGTTGTATTTCAAATCCGAGACCGGATTCTTGTTCACAATCATCATCTTCATCTATCCTCCAAGTTTCATTACGATCAAGTAAGTATTTCTTCATTTTTGTTTTAAACTTTATTCTATTTTATCCAAACACGTAAATCCCAATTTTCACCGTCAAAACCGAGATTTTATTGAGGATTATTGTTCCTAATAGTATTCTGGACATAGGTTTTCATTTAGGGATCAAATGGACATCTAGAACACTCAGAAATCGATTTCCGATTGCCATTTTTCGTAAAAACCCCGTTACGTCACGTAACTGTGGTTACGTTCACGTAACTGAGCTTAAACATCACGTAATAAACACCCCTGATCACGTAACTCCACTGTTACGTACGTAATTGTGAATTACGTGATCCTCAAGTCACGTAACAATCTTGTGCCTCACGTAACTCAGCCATGTATCGCGTAATTGCTTATTTCGCACGTAATTAGCTATTACGTGACTTCTAAGTCACGTAATTCCCACCCTAAGTCACGTAATTTCCATATTGATCCCGTAATTCTTGTTTGGTCACGTAATACATTCACAAACACGTAATTCTGTCACGTAATACTTGTCCATCACGTAATTGTAGCCCGTAATTGTTTGTATTGCACGTAACTTGCTTATGTTTCACGTAATAGTCTTATTTTGGCCCGTAACTCCTTTGTTATCACGTAAGTCTTGTCTTGATCACGTAAAAGCTTGTTTGTCAAGTTACTATACCCATAACTCTTGTATATCACGTAACTTGATACTTACGTGACTTGTAGTGCACGTAAGTATGAGAATCACGTATCTAGTCTGTTGACTTTCCGAAACACTTGTTATTCCGTTATATCGATATCCCTTTGGTTATTTTAAAACCCGTATAAAACGTTAATCATTAAGGCATAACCCTACTAGACTTAGAGATACTTAGACATGTTTATTTACGTGATGTATAGGGCACTTAGACGTTGGAGCCTGACAGTATTATAGTATTTCCCGACATATCAAGATTTGGATTGCTTTGCTATACAGTGAGTTATTTCGCTGCCCTTTTTACCGCTTTTACATTTTGGGCATGATTAGCGTTAAACAAATGTATTTTATGGTATATTATTATGTATTATGGTATGTATTATGGTATGTATTTTGGATATGGATGCCTTCAGGTTAGCATTACCCAACTCGTTCCGCCTTTGTGGTAGAACGAGGCCCCGTATACACGCCTGTTAGCTTTTAGCCGTCGGTTGTATATATAGCGCTATATGGGTCTAACAAGCCCTTATTGTTAACACTATTGGATGATGGATGCGCCCTGTCCGTGTTAGCAATGTTATGACCGTATTATTGATTATCGAGGACAACCTAGCGTAATGCACTAGGTGGGGTTAGTTGCCAGTATGTATTGTTGAGGTTCAGGTGTATCGTATTTACCGAAGGCTGTATTATTCTATCCAGTATGGTATTTATCTTATGGTATGAGTATGGTATTATTTTATGAACGGAGTATGGTATTTTTATGAAATTATTATGGTATTTTTATGGTATAAGTATGAGTATTTTATCAAAAGGTTTTGTATACTTCACGTATATTTTGAAACATCATTTTCAAATGACTTATCTTCAAATCAAAACACTTTTGGGTCAAAACGTATTGAAACTTTTCTACTATTATGTTTTTATTTACTATTGCGAATAATTCACCAACTTTATGTTGACGTCGTATTTTAACGCTTTTCAGGGATTTGAGGTTACGCTTTTCGTTGATATGCCTTGCTTGGCTACGTGGATCTTTTGCTTGGAATTTGTTTTGCTATTGTAATTCCTTAGTATCCCAAACGCTGTAGCCGTATTTTGATATTCGGATGACTGTAATAACGTATTTCATTTCAAACTCTTTTATCTATGCTGATGATGTATGGTTTATTTATGTTTGATGTAACCTTTGAATCTCTGATACCGTATACACTGCACACCTCGGTTCCGCCATTTATGCGGGGTGTGACAGAAGTTGGTATCAGAGCCAATGGTTATAGAGAACTAAGTGACCTTACTGAATCACTTAGACTATGACCTAGGCTTTTGGACCTATCTGATTTACTCTATGTGCGCATTTCTTTCTTTTGTGGGCCTGTATGTGATTTGTATGCGTATTGTGCTTTTATTTTGCTTTTTATGTTTTGAGGCCTGCTTGTTTTAGTCGCACGTACAGTTATCGTTCTTATTTATTCCGTTTGATATTCGTAGAAGATGCCGCCTAAGAGAACTTCTACTAGGTTTACTCCTGCCGTCACTGCTACGAGAAAGTCGGCAAGGCGAGGTCGCGCCAGTGTGAGAGCGGGTGCTACGCCACGGAATATCACTGCTGTCCCCAATGCTAACACCGCTACTCCGAACATCAGTCAGATGATCGCGGAGCAGATTGCTGCAGCTATACCAGTGATTGTAGCACAGCTTAAGGAGTCACCGGTGCAGAATGTCGACGTAGGGTTGGAAGAACCTGAGATGCACGGTATTGAACCAGAAGGTATAGCGGCTGGGCGCGATGGTTCTGATGTGGGTAGAGCAGTACACGTGGGAGTCGGTGGACCGAGTATCGTGATTGAAGATCCACCCCGAGGCTGCTCGTATAAGACCTTTCTGGGCTGCAAACCTACTGAGTTCAAGGGTACTGAAGATGCGGTTGCTACCCTGCAATGGTTTGAGAAGATAGAGTCTGTGTTTGATGTCTCGGGATGTGCTGAAGACAGCAAGGTGAAGTATGCTACATTCTTATTCCAAGGTAAAGCCCTAACTTGGTGGAACTCGGTGAAGAGAGTTCGGGGTCGGGCTACTGTTGCCTTGATGAATTGGGAGAATTTGAAGGTTATTATGAAAAAGGAGTATGTGCCGTCAGCTGAGACGCAGAGGTTGGAGAACGAGTTGTGGAACTTAACTATGCAAGGTGCTGACTTCCGCGGGTATGTGAACAGGTTCTATGACTTGTGTGTTTTGGCTCCTCGGTTGGTCCGCACGGAGACCGAAAGAATCGAACGCTTCACTCATGGGTTGCCCCAGGCTATGAGGGACCACATTATTTCTCACTTTCCGGGTACTCTTCAGAGTGCGGTTGATATTGCGGGTCGACTGACCGCAAGTGCGTTTCGTGGTGGTACTCTCCAGCCAGCTGTGAGCCGAAGAGATTTCGGAAACTCTGGAAGAAGAGCTATGGGCATTTCGGGGAAGAGAAGCCGTAGTCATTATCAGAGACCTAAAGCTTCTCAAGTATATGCGTTGACGGGTCCTGGAGCTGGTTATCAGGGCGTGCGCCCTAAGTGTGGTACATGCGGTAGTGCGCATGCGGCGAATGTGGCGTGTTGGGTGTGTAAACGCTGCAAGAAGTTAGGCCACACTGAGCAGTTTTGTAAAAAGGTTACTGGAGCATGTTTTGAGTGTGGAGAAGTAGGTCACCGTCGTCATCAGTGTCCCAAACTTAAAGCACGTACTCCCCTTCCTACTCCTGGTGCTGGTACTAGTGCGAAAGGAAATCCTGCTAAGAGCCGGGCTTTCGCCATGGAATCTTCCGAAGCTCATCAGGATCCTACCGTAGTCACTGGTACATTTCTTGTCTATGATTATTCTACTTTTATCTTATTTGATTCGGGTACCGATAGAAGCTTTATTTCTAGTGACTTCCGTCCCTTAGTAAACCGTGCCTCTAGTCCTTTAGAGCCTGTGTATGATGTAGAAATAGACGATGGTAGATGTGCCTGTGTTAGAGAAGTTATTCGTGATATTCCCCTCGTTTTAGCCGATATTCCTTTTTCCATCGACCTTATTCCTATGAAACTCGGTAGTTTCGACGTCGTAGTCGGTATGGATTGGCTAGCTAAGCATAAGAGCGAAATAGTCTGTTATGAGAAGCTTATTCGTATTCAGAAGTCGGATGGAGATCAGTTGATTGTACACGGAGACAAGGCTGGGAAGCGTCTTAAAGTCATCTCAAGTCTGAAAGTTCGCGAGTATGTCCGTCAAGGTTGTTCCTTATATCTCGCTCATTTGGTGAAGAAAGATTCGTCGATAAAGATTGATGGTGTACCGATTGTCCACGAGTATTCTGACGTTTTTCCCGAAGATTTACCTGGAGTCCCTCCCCAGAGACAAACCGATTTTCGTATTGATCTTGATCCTGGAGCAGCACCTGTTGCTAAGGCTCCGTATCGTTTGGCTCCTTCCGAGATGCTCGAGTTGTCGAAACAAATTCAGGAATTGTTAGATAAAGGTTTTATTCGTCCTAGTTTCTCCCCGTGGGGTGCTCCTGTTCTCTCTGTTAAGAAGAAGGATGGCTCCATGCGTTTATGTATTGATTATCGGGAGTTAAACAAGTTGACTGTGAAGAACCGTTATCCCCTTCCTCGTATTGATGACTTATTCGATCAACCTCAGGGTTCTTGCTATTTCTCTAAGATCGATCTTCGCTCTGGTTATCATCAGTTGAGAGTTCAGGAAGATGATATACCTAAGACCGCTTTTCGTACTCGGTATGGTCATTATGAGTCCATGGTGATGCCGTTTGGTCTGACAAACGCCCCTGCAGCATTCATGGATCTAATGAACCGTATTTGTCGTCCGTATCTTGACAAATTCGTTATCATATTCATCGACGACATTCCGATCTATTCCCGAAGTCGCAAGGAACATGAAGAGCATTTGCGTCTTGTTCTAGAAGTGCTTCGAAAGGAAAAGTTGTATGCGAAATTCTCTAAATGCGAGTTCTGGTTATCCGAAGTTCAATTTCTTGGCCACGTAGTTAGCGCGAAGGGTATTCATGTCGATCTCGCTAAGACTGAAGCTGTTAAAAGTTGGGTTGTACCGAAGTCACCGACCGAAATCCGTTCGTTTTTGGGTCTTGCTGGGTATTATCGCCGATTCAACGAGAACTTCTCCAAGATCGCTTCACCTATGACAAAGTTGACACAGAAGAGTGAACCATTCGTTGGGGTTCTGATCAGGAGAAAGCCTTCCAGGTATTGAAGCAGCGGTTGTGTGACGCTCCTATTCTTAGTCTGCCAGTTGGTTCCGAGAATTCTGTGGTTTATTGCGACGCTTCGCACAAGGGTCTGGGTTGTGTGCTTATGCAGAATGGTAAAGTTATAGCTTACGCTTCGCGTCAGTTGAAAATCCATGAGCAGAATTACACGACACATGATCTAGAGTTGGGAGCCGTCGTCTTTGCGTTGAAGAATTGGAGACACTATCTGTATGGGACCAAGTGTACTGTATTTACCGATCACAAGATCCTTCAGCACATATTCGATCAGAAGATGCTGAACATGAGACAACGGCGCTGGGTTGAGTTATTAAACGACTATGATTGCGACATTCGCTACCACCCTGGTAAGGCGAACGTTGTTGCTGATGCACTAAGTCGTAATGGAAACAGTCAAACCAGTCCGTATTCGTTCTATGGTGATATCTATTCAGACGAGCTTGAAGGCTCGGATTATTCAAGCACAGGAAGGTATTATGACTGAGGACCGGGTTAAAGAGGAAAGATTGTATAAGTTGGCATTGGAGTCAGAACCGAAGGAGGATGGAGTTCTGTATTTCCTCGAGCGTATTTGGGTTCCGGTTAGTATCCGTCAGTTGATTCTGGACGAAGCCCATAAGTCTAATTATTCCATTCATCCGGGTTCCGACAAGATGTATCATGACTTGAAGGATTTTTATTGGTGGCCGGGTATAAAGCGCGAAATCGCCGAGTATGTTAGCCGATGTTTGACTTGTTCTAAAGTGAAGATTGAGTATCAGAAACCGTCTGGACTACTCCAACAACCGAAGATTCCCGAGTGGAAATGGGAGCGTATTGCTAAGGATTTCGTTACGAAGTTTCCGAGATCTTCGAGTGGTTATGACAGTATCTGGGTTATTGTTGATCGATTGTCGAAGTCTGCTCTTTTCCTACCGATTCGTGAAAATTATCCGATGGAGAGATTCGTACGTTTGTACTAGAATTGCCGCCAGAACTGAGCAGCGTACATAACGTATTTCATGTATCTCAGTTGAAGAAATGCCTGGCTGACGAGACGCTATTAGTTCCGCTTGAGAAACTCCAGATTGACGATAAGCTTCATTTCGTTGAAGAACCGATCGAGATCGTTGCTTGTGATGTTAAGCGTCTACGACGAAGTAAGATTCCGATTGTCAAAGTTCGTTGGAAATTCCCGTTTGGAGCTGAGTTCACGTGGGAACGCGAAGATGAAATTCTGGAGAGGTATCCTCACCTCTCTCCCGGAAGTAGTACCAAGTGTTAATTTCGAGGACGAAATTCTTTTTACTTGGGGAGACTGTGACATTCGCGAATTTCTAAGTATATTTCTATCGATTCGTATTCGTTTTATTTATTTATGTTTATGTTTGACCCTATTGTATTTCTTTTTATGGTTATCGTATTCGTATTTTATGAGTATTGTATTCGTATTTCTCGTATTTTATGGGTATCGTATTTGTATTTTACATGTATTTACGTTTATCGAGTATATAGTATGTGATTCGAATCTTTATGTCGGGAACGTCTAGTCTTAAGTGCCTTTAGTATAAGTCTAGTATGCTCTTATGATAAGTTTAGGGGAATTATGCCTTAATTATATGATTAAGATTAACGTTTAAAAAGTATTTCATTTTTAGTCTTTTCAGAAATTTTATTACAAAACTAGTCCTATGGGTGAAATTCTATTACAAAATTAGTCCTTTTCATATTTCTATTACAAAAATCGTCCCTACCAGAAATTTTGTCTTATCCATATCACACTTTTGTCCTTATCTTCATTATCACACACACACTCTCCCTCTCTAACTTCTCTCTCAAGAAAACACCATTAAACCTCCACCTTCTCTCTAACTTTTCCGGCAATCCAACCGTTGTATTTCAAATCCGAGACCTGATTCTTGTTCACCATCATCATCTTCATCTATCCTCCAAGTTTCATTACGATCAAGTAAGTATTTCTTCATTTTTGTTTTAAACTTTATTCTATTTTATCCAAACACGTAAATCCCAATTTTCACCGTCAAAACCGAGATTTTATTGAGGATTATTGTTCCTAATAGTATTCTGGACATAGGTTTTCATTTAGGGATCAAATGGACATCTAGAACACTCAGAAATCGATTTCCGATTGCCATTTTTCGTAAAAACCCCGTTACGTCACGTAACTGTGGTTACGTTCACGTAACTGAGCTTAAACATCACGTAATAAACACCCCTGATCACGTAACTCCAATGTTACGTACGTAATTGTGAATTACGTGATCCTCAAGTCACGTAACAATCTTGTGCCTCACGTAACTCAGCCATGTATCGCGTAATTGCTTATTTCGCACGTAATTAGCTATTACGTGACTTCTAAGTCACGTAATTCCCACCCTAAGTCACGTAATTTCCATATTGATCCCGTAATTCTTGTTTGGTCACGTAATACATTCACAAACACGTAATTCTGTCACGTAATACTTGTCCATCACGTAATTGTAGCCCGTAATTGTTTGTATTGCACGTAACTTGCTTATGTTTCACGTAATAGTCTTATTTTGGCCCGTAACTCCTTTGTTTATCACGTAAGTCTTGTCTTGATCACGTAAAAGCTTGTTTGTCAAGTTACTATACCCATAACTCTTGTATATCACGTAACTTGATACTTACGTGACTTGTAGTGCACGTAAGTATGAGAATCACGTATCTAGTCTGTTGACTTTCCGAAACACTTGTTATTCCGTTATATCGATATCCCTTTGGTTATTTTAAAACCCGTATAAAACGTTAATCATTAAGGCATAACCCTACTAGACTTAGAGATACTTAGACATGTTTATTTACGTGATGTATAGGGCACTTAGACGTTGGAGCCTGACAGTATTATAGTATTTCCCGACATATCAAGATTTGGATTGCTTTGCTATACAGTGAGTTATTTCGCTGCCCTTTTTACCGCTTTTACATTTTGGGCATGATTAGCGTTAAACAAATGTATTTTATGGTATATTATTATGTATTATGGTATGTATTATGGTATGTATTTTGGATATGGATGCCTTCAGGTTAGCATTACCCAACTCGTTCCGCCTTTGTGGTAGAACGAGGCCCCGTATACACGCCTGTTAGCTTTTAGCCGTCGGTTGTATATATAGCGCTATATGGGTCTAACAAGCCCTCATTGTTAACACTATTGGATGATGGATGCGCCCTGTCCGTGTTAGCAATGTTATGACCGTATTATTGATTATCGAGGACAACCTAGCGTAATGCACTAGGTGGGGTTAGTTGCCAGTATGTATTGTTGAGGTTCAGGTGTATCGTATTTACCGAAGGCTGTATTATTCTATCCAGTATGGTATTTATCTTATGGTATGAGTATGGTATTATTTTATGAACGGAGTATGGTATTTTTATGAAATTATTATGGTATTTTTATGGTATAAGTATGAGTATTTTATCAAAAGGTTTTGTATACTTCACGTATATTTTGAAACATCATTTTCAAATGACTTATCTTCAAATCAAAACACTTTTGGGTCAAAACGTATTGAAACTTTTCTACTATTATGTTTTTATTTACTATTGCGAATAATTCACCAACTTTATGTTGACGTCGTATTTTAACGCTTTTCAGGGATTTGAGGTTACGCTTTTCGTTGATATGCCTTGCTTGGCTACGTGGATCTTTTGCTTGGAATTTGTTTTGCTATTGTAATTCCTTAGTATCCCAAACGCTCTAGCCGTATTTTGATATTCGGATGACTGTAATAACGTATTTCATTTCAAACTCTTTTATCTATGCTGATGATGTATGGTTTATTTATGTTTGATGTAACCTTTGAATCTCTGATACCGTATACACTGCACACCTCGGTTCCGCCATTTATGCGGGGTGTGACATAATATATATAGTTAATTATAAAAACTAACATGACGGGTGCAGCAAAGGAGATCAACTCTACAAGTAGAGATCCAAGATGGTCTCTTGCTGGAACGACCGCACTAGTCACCGGTGATACACCTGGGATTGGTTGTGCTGTGGTGGAGGAATTAGCTACCTTAGGGGAGGTGGTGCACACCTGTGCTCCCGCACTGAGGCCGAGCTTAACCAACGGTTACATGAATGGTCTCTCAAAGGCTTCACTGTCACCGGATCCGTGTGCGACGTAGCTTCTCGTCCTCAACGTGAACAACTTCTAGAAAAAGTCTCGTCTATACTTGATGGAAAGCTCAACATCTTAGTAAGTTTTTTCTATATATCTTCTCTTAATGGCTTCTATGCATTCAATGGAATAGTTACATGAAGATTGGGGTACGGTGGCCATGACTCACCCACAGAAATTGATTAGTAGTATAAAAGTTTATCCCATTGGTTTAGTTAACTTGTTTCCTAAGGCATATGTTAAGCTACATTTTATGAATTTTCAAAATTGAAATCCTAAAGGTGTGTCACTTTTCAAGAATAATTTCCAAGGGAAACTCAAAAAACAGAAAACGTGTTTAAATTGAGTTTTTTGAAAAACTTTTCAGTGAAAACAAAAATTACACTTTTCACTTTTAATACTAGAATTTTGGAAACTCCTTTTTGTTGTTTTCAAAATTTCATTTTCAAATTTCCCTTACAAAAAATGATAACAGTTTTTTCCATCTAAACGCGTTTTCATTATTTTCATTTGTTTTGTAGGAAATAAAAATGCATTTCATTTTCAAGAAAAATAGATATGGAAAAATTGAAAATATTTCCGCGAACTAAACACGACCTAAATTATCATGGCGTAGAGTGTATGTTTTGAAAACCATACACTCATTCAACCGGTAGGATTACCGGTTCAACAAGTTGATAACCTTGAATAATATAGAAGCCAATGTTATTTAACAAGCAAGTAGTTGTTGTACTGTTAAATACTATCAGGTTTACACTACTTTACCCTCAAAATGTACAAATGATACATATTCAAATGATTGAATCTAATATACAAGCAATCATACAATAGAAAGCAAAAGTAACTAGACTCGACCTAGCATCGCTATGCTCCTATGGCGTGACGGAATTGGCGTACTCCGACTTCAGGGTTGGTAGAGGAGTACCTCCGGAGCATAAATGATTAAACAAAGATGCATAAAACGTCTGCCAGGGTCTTCTATTTGTATAAATCAAAATCAAGATCATCGAGTTGTTTAAATGGCTCGACGAACTCTAGGGTAATAGTGTCAAGCTGTTTTTATATTCTTATCAAGAGATCATCGACCTTCAGTTCAACTCTTCAAGAACATTGTCGGTTGCTCGAATATTCCTTGCAGAGTCTCTGATCCAGTGTTTAACGAACCACTTCATTTCTCTTTGTCTTAATATTCTGTTTCTTCTCCATTCTAGCTCCTGTTTCGCTCATATTTTGGGTTCTAAAACATATAAGATATATAAGAAAAACACCATATAAAACATGTTTATTCTATGCTATCACTGACTTTGTTTTGTTTATCCATCAACAGGTGAACTAAATCAGCTTGCTAAGAATTTAGCATGTGAATGGGCCAATGACAACATTCGGGCTAATAGTGTAGCACCATGGTACACCAAAACTCCACGTGTCGAACTATTTTATAACGATAAACTTTTATTTTTCTACTTCACTAAATCATTTGGTTTTGAGCTTACCGAGAATCTTGGTTTTGTGCAGTTGCTAAGTAATACAGTTTATGGATATATTGGAATCTAGAACTCCTATGAAACGCCCGGCAGAAACAAATGAGGTTTCGGCACTGGTGGCATTCCTTTGCCTGCCTGCCGCTTCTTACATAACGGGCCAAACAATTGCTGTTGACGGAGGATTTTCAGTTAACGGTTTCCCTAACCTCACACTTCCCTAATGGTCATGAAATTTTAGTATTTATGGCTCCGGCCTTTTATGTTATGTTGTATATGTTTGATTAGATGTGCTACCAAAGGCTCCCGTTTAATACAACAAAATACTTAAAAATCTTAAATCGAACCCATTGACTAAAACGATTTCAAGAGCTTCAAACATCAATCTCTGAATAAACATTACAAAATTACCAGCAACTTGAAGAATCAATGAAGAAAGGTTGGTATATCGTGGTTGATCAGGATGACCTCATATCTTATTCCGCGTGTCAAAAAGATGTACCTACAGCAAATGTTTTTTTATGGCAGATACCGGTATGATGAGTCTACATAATAAGCTTACTTCAAAGCACCTTGGCCCGTACTAACTGTGATTCGTCAAATGTTACGAGGCACCCAAGACATTAAAGTATTAAACACGAACTCCATCAAAAGAAGGGCATTTCGTCAAATATTCGAATTTAGAAGTTGAACACCATAGAATCTGAATCTTTAATAACCTACTTTATAAATCTGTGAGTTTGTATTACAATAACTTGTCATGACATACAATTAGTTTTCGATGTGAATAATGAATTACAACATAAATACAAACTTAGTAGAAGGGCATTTGAGTAGGATCTTCGGTTTCCGATCTTACAAAGATGAAAACAAGCCTTAATAATAAGATCATGTTCTTGTCTTTACAAGTGGAGCCTATATTTGAAGACTAAATTGACAAACAATGAATTTCCAATATTGTGCCCCGAAACAAGCCGACCCCAATACAGTTTGTTTCCTTTCACTTTAAACGCCCTATCTTTACCTGTATAAAATTTGCATTCTATCAATCAGATTTCTCAATCTCTTTGAATCTTCGGTCCCACTCTTGGGTGTCGTAATCTTGTTCAAATACGTCTCTTTCCGTAGAATAAACAATCCGGTCCCGACCAATGACAGTCCTCTGAGACATGTCTCGGGCACTAAGAATCTGTATTATATTAAACAAGAGTTAAAGTTAATTATGCTAAAGAAAGCATTAGCTATTTGATACTTTAGAGGTTTTACGTACTAAAAAATTGTACATACTGACAAATAATGACAAAAAAAGAATATTGGAGTAAACCAATGCCATCACTAATCGTTAATGACGTATATAAAATAATTTAGTATCTCAAATTACTCAAAGAAAGCAAATCATTCGAAATAAACTCTTCATACATACCTTTCTTCTGAGGGAGACATCCGGCAATTCAAGTGCTCGTGCACGTAGCTCTCTAGCTCGGTTTCTTTTTTCTATATCAGTGTTTGTCTTTTGAGTTATAAACCATCGGACTAGAGGAATAGCAAAAAAGGACGCAGCATAGATCTGTGTAGTTGATCATGTTAATAATAATTTAAAGAAATGAATACTAAAAGTATAGGAAGTTTGATTGCTAAAATACAACAGAATCAGTTAATTCACACAAATTTAATATCAGTCGTTTAGAACTAGAAACTATAGCAGTTATTGGGAGTCGAGAGTTGAAGAAAGTGATAAACTAAAAGAAAATTAAATATGGAATAAATGGTACGCAAATGTAATATGAGTCCTTTAGACAAAACTAAAATTGTTTTAACCAGTAAACGGTTCCAAAAATGAAAATGTGGAGGATAAGAAAATCAACTGATACTAGAAGTACATAAACTCTTAGTAGAAATGGAGCATACTATATAGGTGTAAAATGGTTGGGTTGGGTAATAGGTCAAGAAGGGTAAACTTTTATGACAGGGCTGGTTGACCCACCAACACTTTTTGTCGTCTTTTCTTAAATTTTATGAATAATGAAGATATATATGAGTAGGGGAACTATAATTAAAATAATGATTATATTTTCAAATAAGGCAATTTAGGAAGTTGAAAACCAATCTAGTATATGAGAGACTTTATAAACCATCTGACCTGTATCAATTTAAGAAGTAAAAAATATGACCTGTTTGACCCGCTAAGTATAAAACATAACCCAAATTGACACGTTCACAAAAATGGGTTGGAATTTGACCTATGTACCTGAAGAAGAGGAAATATTTCAGATACAAATGAAATGAATCCTTTTGGTTCGATCGTCATGGTCCTTCAAATACAGTCACAGAGAAGAGGTTAGAGAATTAGAGAAGATTTATTATGAACATACATAAATCTATTAAGAACGTACTTCAACATGGTACCAAGAACAATAACCCCGAAGAGATTAAGCGCGCCTAAACCACCAACCATGGCCCTCTCTGTGCTGCTAATTTTACTGCATGTTGAGCACCAACACATGTCAAAGGCTAGATGCACAGAATATACAAATACTAAAACTAACAATTTTGACCCATTTACTTATGAACGGGTCGACTTGGGTGGTGTTTTATCTCATATGGGCGCAATAAAAAAAGATCAAAGGGAATTAGGTCCAATGGGTCGAATGGATTACGACTCCACCAACTCGACCAAAGTCTTATTTTTATGCATACAACTTCCTGAACAGTTTGTATTTAAATATTAAGGTTATTATTTTTATAAAAATTGTTTTGTTATTATAGGTTAAGCATTAAATAGGTATAAAAACCATTAAAAGGAACAAAAGCGACCCTTTTCAATAAGACGCCTTTTGACCATAAATCCGAACCGCCCATCTTGCCACCTTTACGAAGTACTGAAGAAATTACGAAATTGATCGGACCTGAAATCCCATTTTCTTTCCTTGAAGAACTTATCAACTCCTCCCACCCATTCACTAAATTTTCTCCCCACGTATTCCTTCCTACCACTTCTCTGGGAAGCGGCTGTACGTTGAAGTGATGGAAACCGATAGAGGATGTTCCCCTGGACAGAGATAATTAAATAATAATAAAACACTTCTAAAATTCTTGCTTCCAAAAAGTAAGAAAACATACACATGATACTACTGGAAAAAATTAATTACAGTAAAAGATGACAATATTATATGGATTGAAAAACGTGTGGGTTAGGTAGCGGCTCACGACGGGTTATATTTTAGTACAGGTTGTGTCGAGTTCAGTCGACCGACAAACACTTTCTTTTAAATATAATAACTAGCTTAACTTTTATATATCATAAAAAAAACTATATTGTTACAGACATGATCTGAACAATTTTTTTAAATGCCCCAATATAGAAGGTTTGATGCATTTGAATACATTTCAAGTGACTTTTACTCTTTTTAGCTCGTTTGACCCGGTCGAAGTATCTGACCCATTTCCTTTAGGAAAATCTTTTAGCAAAAGTAATCCAATCCATCAGATATAAACACAACAAATCGACCCGTTTATATATAGATGGGTTGGAATTGCCATCTCTAGTATTTATATAACAATCGTACCTCTTCATCCACTTCCGGTTCACCATCAAAACGTAGAAGAACAGGTAATATGTATGAATCATCATCCTGTAATAAAAGACAATTGAATTGCCTTATATAAGGTACTAAGAAGGAAGAACCTTGATATCTATACCTAGCTCGGTAACCAAGTGCAACAAAGAATTAGTTAAACAAAGATGACACAAAAACTTTATATACTAAATAATAATAGAAAACTTGGTTAACTTTGCACATAAGAAAATAAAATTAAAAAAAAAGAAGGTAAAAGCTTGCAAACTTCACATACATGAGTTAATCAAGCATGACCTATTCACTTATAGGTGGTAATCTAAATGACACGCTAAATTCACTCATTTTTTCCACGTCTACAGAAAATATTAAGTGTCATGGTGGGTATGATAGTATCATGCATAATTTTTACCGATTCCTTCTTCAGAACTTACATTTTTTTAAAGTTCAGAAGTTACATGTTATTTTTTGGAGATAAGTTTCTCCTACATAATAATTTTGCTGTTAAACATATAATTATTAATCCTATGAGATAAAGAAGGACGTACCGAATCTGCAGATTCTACATCAAGATATGGAGCAAGTTCCTCTGCTGTAACAACACCGCCGTTTGATGCAATGTACTGACCAATCTGCAATAGTGGGATTGAATATTATCAGATTACAGGTATAAATGACATTAGTATGAAATTAAAAATACAAAAAAAAAAAACATAAAAAAACACCTTATAGTGCAAATCATGACCAAGATATACACATACAGCAATTAGCAAGAATAAAAACATTAGAAGTAACGGACCACTAAACTATTGCTCAATTATTACCAACTTCCACCTTTCTTCTTCAATACCTTCATTTGGATCACCATCACCAAATACAAATGAAAAGACCTACAAAATATCACTAATTTATTAGCTCGTTTTTTATTAAAATAAATGAAATATAAAAGTACTGTTATCTTACTGATTCAATGAAATTCATTCCTTTATCTTCATTTCGAACTCTCCGTCTTCTATAATAATATGGATCCCAATACCTAAACAAGAAATTCAACTAGTAAGGAAAAAAGTGTATCTACTTATCTACAGAATTTTCACATCACATATTTGGGAAATTCTTTTTCTCTGGCTTACATGAACAGAAATTATAATAAATGTAAAAATTACCAATATTATAAAACGAGCATTACCAAAATAAATCAGATGGACGAAGAAAGAAAGAGAATCCTGAATCAAAAGATCTTCCTCTACGTCTTCCTCGATTATCTTCCTCACTGTCATTATCAGTAACATATAATGGAATCAAAAGATCTTCTTCACTATCATTAATCGTTAATAACTTAACTGCCTCGGTTAAAAATTATATAATAATAAAATATTCTATCTAACTCTTATAAATTGGTAAGACCAGAACAAAACCTAATTAAGAACTTATGAAGAGAAGAAGCAATTACCTACTGCTTGTGAGAATAGCAATGATTGCTGTATAAACAATAACAATGGAAGCAATCAATGCTGTTCCAAAAGAAACCCTGATCAAGTATTCAGCACCGGACTGTAAAATAAACATTTGGATTGAAATTGTAACTTTTAGGCATCATATCAATTCCTCAACATTATAACTTTTAAAAGGTACTTATATACCTTTGCTTTCTCAAGATAAGGTTCTGCTTTAATCCTAAGTGATTTGGTTGCAAGCTTTGAACGATAATCTTTTGGAAATACATAAAGAACATCACCTTCATCTGATACCTGTTGAAAAAGCATGAAAATATAACAAATGTAGATGACAGATCCATGTATGTCCGTTTCAGTAACAATCTCGAATTTAAAAAAAAAAATACTTTTAGCATGTTAAACGAATAATTTCAAACACATTAGTCGACTAATGAGAACAAAGTATTCGCACATTGCAAACCAAAGGTGACGATGATCAAAAAAAAACTACTAGAAAAAAACGGATGAGGTTTTCCCTGTTCAAGTTACCAGGGAGGGCGAGTTACGTGGCCTAATCGGGGTATCCCCTTGAGTGTTTCCAAACCCTTTCTCTAGCCATCCCCAAGATGAGACCTCCCATGACGTCTTACCACTAGGTCACCTTGATGGTGGTTAACCAAGAATTAGCAATTTAACCTCCCACAATTCCATTTTACAATCCACGATTATCTTTCCTATTCTTAAGAAATCACTTTTCGTTACTTAATTAGTTAACATCGGAACTATACATTTAATTATATGTCTATCTCTTCTTCAACCTATCGAGGCACCGTAGGCAGTTGTCCCACTAACCATTTTTCGTAATGTAAAATTAGTTATATTTATGTTCTTTTTGAACGTTTACCCCTATTACAATCCAAAACCTTTAATTTGCCCCACGTGAACAATGAAAAGTCATGCACTTGATAAATATTATTTTCTTTGCCCCGGTGTGAAAAAATTTCTGGTCCGCCCCTGCACAAAACCACACAATCATACCTCCAAAAAACCATTAGTATCCGCCGCAAGCGCCTGCAAAGCCTTTTGAGCTTCAACTAACTTAATCCCCGCCTTACTTGCCACATCACCAACAGTCACTCTCCTTCCACATTTATCCACAGCATCCATCGCACGTTTCCGTACATCCGCCGACAACTTATCCGTCTCGATTATCCTCCCGGGCCTAACTCGACTACTCGAATCCACCGGAGCATCAAAACCAGCCCTACTTCCACACACAAAACTTCTACCACTATTCTGTCGCCTAAATTTCACTATTTCCGAATTCAAAACGTGAGTTTGAGGTCTAAATGAGTAGTGGAATTGGCGGGAACATTTAAAGGATGAAATTTGTGAGTGATTTGAGTGTGAATTAGGTGTGATTGTTAAACATGTTGAAATTGAGGCCATTAATTTTGTTAATTTTGGTTAATTTGGTGATTAGGGTTTTGCCATGAAATTGGGGATTTTTGAAAAGTTTTGGTTGGACAGAGAGTGATGAAGAAGATTCAACGGCTCTGGAGATAGGATTGTTGGAGACAGGAATAACAAAGGTTATAGATAACCCATGATGTTTATAGCCATTTTTTTTTTCTGTTTTTAAACTTTTTTTTTATTTCCTAATTTTCGTAACGCGTTACAAATAACTCGTATTAAGGCGTGTCAAGGCGCGTCATGACCATGTTTTTTTGCCGCCACACCTAACAAAAACGTTTTACATATTTTCGTAACTTTCTTGTCACGTCATGGCGCATTATTTATAACATTGGGAATAACACTACTACTACATATCTTGTTATGTAATTAATGATCTTTCCCATTTTGCCCTCTGAATTATGTTAAATTGCTTACTTATTATGATATTTGATTTACACAAGGATTTTATTAACACGCGCGTTACGGTTGGGGTTTAAAATGGTATAATTTTAACTGTTGACTTAGAGTTTCTAATAAAAACGTATTTTTTTGTTTTCAATTTTAGATCTAATCTTTTCTTTTAAGAACGTAAATATTATAACCACATTCGTTAGTTTTCATAACAATAATAATAATAATAATAATAATAATAATAATAATAATAATAATAATAATAATTTGTGACATATAATATCAATAGATAATAATGTTATTAAAAAAGATTAATCATTAAAAATATTACACAGTAAATTAAAGTTAAAACAATAATAATATTTATTAAAAGTATAAATAATATTATTTATTGGTTAAATATAGAAAATACTAAGAGCACTCGGAGTGATAACATAAATGTGGGATGGTTGTGAGATTTTTTGATAACGTGACATTCACAATCATTATTCTGGAATTTTGGATGGAGTGATAATCATGGTTGTGAGATGTGTGGTACCTCCAGCTTTTATTATTTATTTATTTTTAGACATTTATATTGAATTAAAACTAATACATATAAATTAAATAGAAACTACTACATAAAGATGTAAATTATTTTTCTTGAAAATATTAAGTTAAAAAAAATCGTAAGTGTAAATAAAATACTCTAGGATAAAAAAAATGTAAAAAACTAAAAAAACAAAGCCAAAAATGAAAATTTTAGAAAAAATAAATCTCATCTTCTTCTTCCTTTCCTCCATTATACACCTCCAAAAAGAAAAAAAGAAAAAAAGTTAGAAATATGATATACGAACTAAAACAAAACTAAAATTAATCATATATATATATATATATATATATATATATATATATATATATATATATATATATTGAATGGTTAATGCGAGAATTTTTTTTTTTACGAGAACTGCGAGAACTCTCACAAAAAGTGTTAAATCACGTTTCACTTTATTCATTCACATTCAAACTCCTTTGGAGATTAATAATCAAGTAAATATAAACGTAAAAAACTAAAAAAAAATCATAAAATAACGTAAAAAATTTTCGTTCATATATGAACTCATTTTCTGAAAAACAAACGTTCACATGTGAACAATTCTAAATACGCGTGATTTCAAACAATTTTTTTTAATTTTTCATTTATATTTTTACTAGATTTTTAACATTCAATAGTTTTTACATATCAATAGACATAATTACATGTTAATTGACACTTTTTTAAGAGTTGTCGCAGTTCTCACAGAAATAAGAGTTCTCGTATGAATTCGGTCCATATATATATATATATATATATATATATATATATATATATATATATATATATATATATATATATATATATATATATATATATATATATATATATATATTATAGAAAAAAAGAAAAGGAAAAGAAAAAAAAAACGACTCGTTATCCCGCTAACGAGCCCCGACAGAGTGGACAACGAGGGAGTAGTTGAGAAAGAAAGTTAGAACGGGAGTGACAACGAAGCCGCTCCTACTTAATGGTTAAAATGACAAGAAGAAAAAAAGGAAAAAGAATTAGAGGGTTATAGGAGGTTGAAAACCATGATCTCTTACACACATGCATCTGGTCTTAACCATCTTGACAAAGCTACAACCATTAAATTATCCCTTTATATATTTTTTATATATTAATATAAAAATGTTATTGTTCACTAGTCACTTAGTTTGTAAATTGCATATATTGATAATGATAATGATAATGATAACTAGCAGAAAGTAATAAATTATGTTTTAACTTCTTATGTATTAATTAACTATCGGTTGTTAAATATAAGAAGAATAAAAAGGGGGGATGATTGAATAACTTAACAATTTTAAGCATGAAAAGTGGTTTTTCAGTTAACATGGATTATGACATAATAACTGATGTTTTGCTTCGAAATGGGCACGTAGACATCGATTTAGGTGATTTATTAAGTTTGATTTTTAATTCAGAGTTTATTTATATTTGTAACAATTTATTCATTTGATAAAAATCGACTTAAAAAGAGTTTGTTTAACTAGATTAAACTCTAAAAATAATGTGTTGTTTTGTATTAACATGGACATGTTTTGACCGTCCCGTCCAGGAATTAAAATACCCCGGACCGGCCCTGTTGCGACACTTGGATTTGAGCGAGGTGGACCTTAGCAAATCAAGGTCAATATTTCAGTTGAGGCTGCAATTACATAAGTATTTAGAATTCTTGTCCATAAGAAACACAAACATTTCTTCTCCAATGCCTCCCGAGTCATTTTGGAGTTTGCTACCCAATCTAACCTATTTAGATATGTCACAAAATCATATCCAATGAACATTAACGTTGTTGAGTCTCCTTGCAGCAAGACTTACGGTACTCGACTTAAGTTGTAACGAGCTTACAGGGAATTTGACTCCTATCTCAAATTTTTCATTTCCAACTTTTTGGATATGTCAAATAATATTTGATGGATCATTACATGATTTGTTGTGTTCTGATTGTATGAAAGAGACTAAAGCTCTTATATTAGAAAATAATAATTTTTTCGATGTCATTCCTGAGTGTTGGGACAAGTGGTCGTCATTGAATATCTTAAATTTGGATAACAACAATTTTTGGGATTCCAATAACTTGGGTTTTTCGTCTCAACTCATGCACGGTAACAAGCTCTACGGAAGATTACCCGTTTCTTTAATGAACTTGACTAACTTAGTCAACTTGGTAGGAAAAAAAACTTGTTGGAAGCATTTCATCGTGGTTTGGGAAATAACTCTATTTTATGAGACTTGTGAACCTTTAGATCCAACAAGTTTGACGGAAATATTCCTCATGGGCTATGTTATCTTAAAAATATTCAAATCTTGGATCTTGCTCAAAATAACTTGCCCGAAAATATTCCAATATGCTTCAACAATTTTAGTGTCTTACTAGAACTTTTCTTGGACAGACCGCGTTCTTGGACCTGTCCAGTAACTAACTATCTTCTTGGTCACATTCCAAGTGAGCTAACGTCCCTCGAGGCATTACAAGCTTTAAGTTTATCAAGAAATCAGTTGACAGGAAAAATCCCCGAGAAAATTGGAGATGTAAAAGTACTAATATCTTTAGATTGATATATGAACATGCTCTCCGGGAACTACCGGTGAACGATCTTGTCAAACTTGAATTTCTTGAGCATTTTCAACGTATTCTACACCAATTTGTCAAGTACGCAACTTCAGAGTTTCGACGAATCCAACTTCTTTGGTAACAAACTTTGTGGACCTCCTCTCACTAAACGTTGTGCACATGTTGGGGGTTGATTATTAGCATTGCGCTTGGATTCTTTTTAGGTTTTCTATTTTTTGCATAAGTATTGTTTCGACATGTTTCCTAAATAATCTAATAATGTTGTGACGTTGTAATATATTTTAAGTTTTTTAGTAAACATTTGGAACTATACGTTCTTAATAAAGTATCAAGTTAGGTGTTGTTCTTTTTTGAAAAAAAAGTCTGAATAGCCTCTTATCTCTGACCCGGTCAGAGGTTTTAAAAATTTTGTTGTTTTTTTTTTTTTCAACCAGAGATAAAAGAACCTCTTTTTACCTCTGATACAACCCTACATAAAAATCCTCTTTTTACTTCTAATTACCTCTTTCTCGTCACCAATAAGTTTTCCATCCTTAAATTCAAGTAATTTTTTTTTTCAATGGTTTGTCACTTGATTTCGTTATATAAATTGATATTGATGATTGTTTGTTAGATTTAGGTGATATAACTTTTTTTTAATATGTATTTGTTTTCGATTGCATATAAACTCCTACTATTACATTGACTTTTATGTGAACTTTTCTTTTGTTAATTATTTTTATATCTTGAAATTGATGTTAGACAATTAGTTTATTAATTTGTTCAATCACGCTCGTGCTAAACTTAGAAACGTGATTGAGCGTGCTTTTGGTGTTTTGAAAGCACGTTTTCCCATCTTGAAGAGAATGGCTCCGTATTCTTTGGTGAAACAGAGAGATATTACTATTGCATGTTTTGCTATTCATAATTTTATACGAAAAGAAGGATTAAGTGATGATTTTTTCTCTGAATATGATCGAGGTGAAGTACATGCTAACGATAATGTACAAGATGGGGACGAGTACGATGAGGACGAGGTTCAACCACATGGAAATACAACAGATCAACAATATATGATCAATTGTCGAGATCAACTTGCGGCACAATTAATGCAAAAATGTTGAAAATGTTGTTTGAATATTATCTTTATTTGAAAAATGTTGCCAATATGTTTGAACATTTTTATGAATGTTTTTATTTAAGACGGTTTATAAATGAAACAGTTTAGTACTAATATAGTAAAACAGATGTTACGAAGGAAAAAAGAACATAGTATATTGATTCAGATTCAGAGTTTTGGACCACCTCTTATTATTCAGAGTTGGTATTCAGATTCAGAGGAAAAACCTTTGGTTTAAAAAAACAGCACCTTAGTATTCGCAATAGAAACGACTCTAGGTTTGCTATAACCCTTTTGTACCAAACGAAGCTTCGAGTTTCATGTACTTAAAACAAATAATCATAGGACAATTCAAATAGAAAACGTAAATATTCAAACGTCTTGCAAAAAATTTCATGTGTAAATTGGTGTTTTGTGAAATTGGAAATAGCATGAACGATAGATTAATAAAAATAGAATTGAATAGGACTCGACTTAACATGAAAAAAATAGATATAAATGAGGCAAGTAACGGTTAAATCAAGGAATATGAAAGTTTCAAGTTTAAACCATCATCAATGTAATATAATTTTCTTATTAAAGTTTCAATTTCAAACCTTCTTCGATCGATCCACATTGTTTGCACAAAAAAGAGTTTGGAGAATACTAAGCTCAATACGGGCCCAAATAAATTAAAGCTACAAGAAATAGAGGTAGAGAAAACGAAAATTATGACTGACCCGTACATGTTTAAAACTCGAATACGGGTCCAAATAAAATAAAACATATAAAAATCTTTATAGAACTACTGTCGCAATTCAATACGAAGAATACAAGCAGATGAAATGAATTCTAATCAACCATTTACGGTGTCTGACCTAAAACCTTAACATTATTAGCATGAGTGTCCAACAAGATGAGTTTGAGCATCAATAACTAATTACACTTAAATGTCACCGTGTCAGTTGGGCTGACGATTGGTGGTAGTCGGTTTTTCGACATGAAGAGGGTTGGGCCATTAGCAGAAAAAATATGTATGTGGATATATGTTAAAGTTAAATAATATATAGGTCCCTAAATATTAAGTGATACACTCTCAACACTAATCTAGACATTGAATTAACAATAACATGTCAGTTAAACGTAACCGATAGAACCATTAAAAATGGTTTTATATATGAGAAAATCACGAATTTAATCACCTGATATTATAAAAATTCAAAAATAATCATCAAAGCGTCAATTTTCTCTTGCCACTTTTTCTTTTACCCCTGACACGAGAACAATTTTTTTTTGAAATGAGTGGTGTATATTAAGTCATGTTTTCGCGTCTATAAAAACCCGTTATCGTGACATGACAATCACGTTCCCATGCAAAGACGTGACTCAATATACACCGTTCATTTAAAAAATAATCGCGTTTTTGCCTCAAAAGATAAAAGACAAAAATAACGTAAGAAGATTATGAAGAATTTAGCGATTATTTTTAAAATTTTAACGGAGAGACAATATATGCAATGGCAATATATATTGTATACTTTTTGTAGTATTATATGGTGGGAAAAAAAAAAACTATTCACTACAAACAAACGCATTCAAACTTAAAACTAACAACAACAAAAAAATCAAAACCTCCAAAACAAATTCTCACCATTTTCATGGCGAAAACCTAAAAATCAAAACCAAATCAAACACATTAATGGCTTCCATTTCAACGTGCTTCACCATAACACCAAATCTCCACTCACAACACTCAAAATTCTTTTCCCTAAAACCCAATTTTCATAAACAAATTTTAAAATTTGAAAGAAAAATTTGTATTAGTTATGATCAACGTTTTGTGACGGAAATTAGGGCTGGTTTTAGTGCGGTGGAAGCGACGGTGGAGGCGGTTAGGCCGGGGAAGGTGATTGAGACGGATAAGTTGTCTGCGGATGTACGGAAGCGTGCGATGGATGCTGTGGATAAATGTGGAAGGAGAGTGACTGTTGGTGATGTGGCAAGTAAGGCGGGGATTAAGTTAGTTGAAGCTCAAACGGCTTTACAGGCGATTGCTGCGGATACTAATGGTTTTTTGGAGGTATAAATTGATTAATTGTTTCGGTATGCTTAGTTAAATAGCGAAAAGTCAGTAAAATGGCCTTGGTAGAGTAGCTAATAACGATGTATGAGAATGTCGTAAAGCACTACTAGCTATATGTTAAGGTAGTCTGTGCCTGCTAACAAATTGTTGTATCGAGCCAACAGGTTGTTGTGTATGTCGTGAAGGACAAATAATTTTAGAATTAGAGTGTATCTTATGGACCGGCATTAGAAGGAGAAGTACTTCTCTAAGGTTTTCTTTGAGGAAAAATAGACAATGTTAGCATAAATGTTGCCTTTTTGATGAATGAAAGAGGTTATCAGCAGCTTGACCGTCATCACTATTTGGTTTCGAGCATGTACATTGAACATACTTTTGTTTTTGTTTAGTGGGATAGTTTCCATTAAAATCATACTTAATTGTATTGTTTTTTTTTGAAGTTGAGAGTGTTATTGAAAAGGACAAGCATGTATCTAAATATCTATATTACCCGTTGAATTTTGTGATGTCGTGTGCAAATTTATTTTTTAGATGATTTTTGTGAATAGGTTTCGGATGAAGGTGATGTGCTTTATGTGTTTCCAGAAGATTATCATTTAAAGCTTGCAGTCAAGTCACTTCGGATAAAAACAGAACCTTATCTTGAGAAGGCAAAGGTATATAATCTTAATTCCTAAGGTTGTGTTTGGAGGTGAAGCTTGTTTGAAAAGTTATGATTATCTAAGGAATTAATATAAATCGACCGATAACATCAATGTTTTTAAACAAGAGATGTTTTACGAATTTAATATAATCTCTCAAATTTGGTTAAAGGGAAGAGCAAACAAGTAATATTGTTTAATATTTTGATGAGCAGTTTTTTTGCCGCTTGTTTGAAAGTGAGTATTCAAAATGGATAATTTGACAGTTAATTTGAAACAGAATTCATTTATCGTAAATTGGAAATGATTATTGCGACTTCAAGTTGAAATAATCAAATAACCAGTTGCAAGACACAAAATCAAACACCCCTTAAGTACTCTATATACATGTGATGTTATTGAGGGATCATTATGATGCGTAAAACTTACAATCACAATCCAAATTTGATTTTACAGTCTGGTGCTGAATACTTGGTTAGAGTTGCTTTCGGAACAACGTTAGTTGCTTCCATTATTATTTTTTTCATAGCAATCTTTGCTATTCTCTCAAGTGCTAGGTACATGGTCTTCTCTTTATTTATTCTTAATGACTATGCTAACCATTTATAAGAGTTAGATCAAATATTCTATCATCGTTGATTTTCAATTCAGGCAGTTAAAATATTACTGATATTGACAGCGATAAAAAAGACAAAAAAAGAAGCAAAGGAAGTTCGTCTGGTTCAAGATTATTTTCAGATCTTAGACTATCTGATTTTTATTGGTAATGTTCATATTTTAAATTTTTTGTAATTTCTACCTATTTTGTAATTTTTTCTTCCTGTAAACTATGGGAAACCATTTTTCAGAAATGTGATATGACAATATTACTTCTTGTTAGGTCTTCGGATCCATATTACAATGGAAGGCGGCAAGGTCTAGCAGAAATTCTTGGAATTCAACCTGTAAAATATAGTTATCTTAGATTATTATTTATGCTAATTCTGTGCTGATGTGGACAATGAACTAGAATGTGTTTTATGTTATTTTATATTATATAGGTCTTTTCATTTGTGTTTGGTGACGGTGATCCAAATAGAGGTATTGAAGAAGAGAGATGGATGATGGTAATAATCGAGCACTAGTTTAGTTCTAATTTTTTGTCTTGTTATATCATCTTGGTTGTGCACTTCCAGCTCATTTTTTCTTTTTTTAGTTGATTTTATTTTATTTTGGATGTTTTATGCTAAACATGTAGTAGTTTTATCCCATTATCGCAGATTGGTCAGTACATTGGATCAAATGGCGGTGTTGTTACAGCAGATGAACTTGCTCCTTATCTTGATGTAGAAACTGCAACAATGGTATGACTTTCTTTAAGATATAGAAATAATAATAAGGCACAATATTCTCCTTTCAACCCATTTGACCTGAAACGGGTCAAGTCGGGTTGACCTGAAACGTTCCCTGTCGAATGGTTTTTAAAGTTGTAAACATAATATGAATGTCTATTCAAATTACAATAATAATCTCATTTCAATAATGAAATAAATATTTGAAAAATAATATAGGTTTTTTGAATAAAATGATTTAGGAGGGATTTATGCATGGGGGAATTTCGACCCGTTTGGGCTCATTAATTAGTAAACGGGCTTGTATAATCTATAACAGAACCCGAATGGGCTCATTAATTAGTAAATGGGTCGATAATGCAACGTCTTGTTTTCTCTCTAAGAACTATTTTAAAATGTAATATGTGGCATGTTTGTTTACTTCAAATAATTTATGCCATTCCAATTAAATTTGTTTGTTTATTCTAATACAGGATGATGACTCATACATATTACCTGTTCTTCTGCGTTTTGATGGTCAACCACAAGTGGATGAAGAGGTATGTTACGGGATGAATGATTATTTAACTGTAGGCAAATGGAAATTGAAATAAACAGAATTTCATTAATAGCTATTAGATACATACATTATTGTGTTTACGTGTATTTTTTCTTATTCTGTTGTCTATTGATATATAGTAGAGATGCCAAAATTAGGCCGGTTTGTTGACCCGGAAAATTTCTTTTTAAATAAGTACATTTGTTTTATATAAATAAATATTTTGTAAAATATGATTACAAAAGCTACACTTTTGGCGCCTTGACCGATATTCGGTTAATCTAATATATAATTTTTTTTAACCTAGTGGTCCGTTAGATATTTGAGTTAGACATATATGAATCCACCTATTTCTTAATATGTGGGCTGAAATTGCAACTTTAATCAACAGCAATAACATGTTTTTCGAAATTGTTTTATTGCTTGGCTAAATCTCATATCTGTTCAGGGGAACATCTTGTATCGGTTTCCATCACTTCAACGTACAGCTTCTTTAAAAAAAAGCAGTAGAAAGGAAAACTTGGAGAAAAAATTTAGCGAACGTGTTGGAGGGCCTAACAAGTTCCTCAAGGAAAAAAAATGGAATCTCAGGTCTTATATAACTTCTTAATTTATTCCATACTTTCTAGAGGTGGCAAAATGGACAAGTATGGTTAAAATGTGCCGGGTCGGGTTGGGTTGACCTGCATTCAACTTTTTTGTCCACTTTTTTAAGTTTGTTTATAAATGATTAGTTCGTTCTTTAGTGGTCAAGTTCATACGTAAATGGGTCAAAATTGACCCCTCTATTTTCTGTTTACAAATCAACCATTCAACCAATTTAATAAGCTAATAATTTGCTTACAATTTGACCAAGAATGGATTGAAACTGCCAGCTTTAATATTTTATGGTGTTCACCATGCAGTAAATGTACCAGCACAGAGAAGGTCGTGGTTGGTGGTTTTGGCGGGCTTAATCTCTTTGGGGTTATTGTTCTTGGTGGCTTGTTGAAGTACGTTCTTAATAAATCTCCTTTTTAATATTCATAATGCCTCTTTAGTTCTCTAATGTCTTTTACGTTACTGTATTTTAAGGACTACAACAATCGAACCAAGCGAATTCCTTTCATTTGTATCTGCAATATTCCCTTTTCTTCAGGTATGTGGACCCAAATCAACCTATAAATGGAAACGGATAAATTTGGGTTATGTATTATTGTTAATGTTTTATACGATTTGACTTGTATTTTCTTTGCTAAAATGGAAACGAATCTAATGGTGAAGAGACATTTAAAGCATTCTCAAGTGTTTACAACCTTTTAAATTAGTATATTAAAAAATATTCTGTCAATTATACGAAATTACGGTTTTTGTCTGTTACATCGACTGTCTTTTCTTCCGAAACTTGTAACACGAGAGGTTCTTTAGTCCTTTGAACTTAACCAATATCATCAGAACTTTGCAAATGACCATTTTACCCTTTTTTAAAATTACTGCCTACGATGTTAATTTTGTTTATATTGCACTGATTCCGTAATATTGAGGGATTAAACTTACTTCCTATAGTGCTACTATGCACTTCTTAAATCTTATTCAAATTAACATTATCATTTTCACAGATGTATGCTTTCTCCTTTTTTGCTATTCCTTTGGTCCGGTGGTATATTATTCAAAACACATGCTGAAATTGAAAAAAGGAACCAAGCTAGAGAATTGCGTGCACAAGCACTTGAATTGCCAGATATCTCCCTCAAACGAAAGGTATGTATGAAGGTTTTATTCAGTATGTTGACTTTTTATTAGTCAAATCTCCATAATCACTAAATATTATATGACTAACGTTTTTTTAAATACCTTCAGTTGGAGTATTCGTTTATTATTACATATAGAAATGGTTTTTTTTGACCAAATTTCTTGTAGGTCGTGTTTTATCTCAAACGGATTGAAAGTAAAGTCTATTTTTAATAACCTTATAAACCGTTAGAGAGTTTAATGAAATGAAAACAAAAGGTGTTAAGGGGACCATTTTTATGTGTATATCATTGAAACTGACATGTTTCGACGTTTCGTTATTTTGTGTTTATGTGGATACTTTTTTTTTATATAATTAATAATTTGAATTGTGTATAATATGTACAGATTTTCAGTGCTCGAGAATTGTCTAAGAGGACTGTGATTGGCGAAGATCGGATTGTATATACTACTGGTAAAGACGTAACTGAGCAAGACTACGATAAGCAGGAGTGGGATAATAGATTCAAAGATATTAAAAAGTCGAATTAACAGATTGAATATCAATACAGGTAAAGATATACTGGGGAGGGGAACTGACTGTTGGGAGTTATTTTTGCGCGTAATATTGGAGGAGCGTTGTTTTTGTGGCGATTTAGACTAGAAATTGGGGATCTAGTTGTTGACGAGATCAGTTTCAACATCCTGGGTTTCTAGTTAGATTCCAGGCTTCTTTTTATCGTCCATGTTTAGTGTCTGAATAGTTTTCTAGTTGAAGGTAAATATATTAACGAACTAGTTTTAGTTTCAATCATTTTATTATAGTCGATTATATCCTTGTTTTGAAGAACGGGCCTCCAAATGTCTCCAAGACAGTTGGTATAACACAATATCAAACGATCTCAAAAAATTACATATTTAATTTGGAATATAAAGAGCAGAAAAGTTCAACATTTTACAAGCATGGAAGGAAATTTCCAAATTCCAGTACATTACAAATTGAAAGACAAAAAAATTGCTATCAAGATAGATAATTAAACGAGATGAAACAAGAAAGTTGACGCTCGTTTGAACATTGTGAAAGATGTGTTTTTCTTCCATGTTGCAATTTGCGACAGCAACTGCCATACAGAGAACCTTTCTTGAGCTGAAGCTTCACTATTGCTTTTGTTTCATTAACTTTCGACTCCAATGATTCTTGATGCGATACACGTACAATTAGTTATCAACATGATATTCAAGCTATACAACAAATATTACTTGCCTTATTAAGACCAGGCACAAAAGACCCGGAATCTGCTTCATTACATATTCAGATGCCAAAAATGCTTGATGCTTTCTTAGCAAGTTTCTTAACTAACTTCTTTTTTTTGTAAAGTTTCTTCCACGATTCAACATCCGTGTATTCCAATCCTATCTTTTGAGCATGTTTTGTAAGTAACGCAAAGCTATATCAAATTATCAATAACTTCTATTAAATGAAATCAACGAAGAATCGTTTGATAAAAGAGAAGAAAGTTACCTCTTTAACATGCTGAGCATCACCAAGCATGCAGACATTGAGCTTTGGTCGAGGAATGTGTGGTAACTTCACTGTACCACTGAAACATTTGTCTTTTCGTCGATCGAAATTCTTCAAACCAATTCGGAGCTCAAATGTCATTTGCATCATTGCAGCATAGGTAAATTACAAAATGTGTCTACATTGCATAGACGACTTCTGACACGATGAAAACATACCGCTCATCTCTAACTTTCTAACTTACGTGATTGTTATCCCAACGGGAAAAAATTATGAAAGTATATGGTTTTCTGAAATCATTATTAACTCTACCCGGTTTTTTGAACCAACCCCAAAACTACCCCAAACGCACCTAGTAGGTGCGTGCCCACTGAAAACAGATTTTTCCATTGATGGAACGCATCTACAAGGTGCGAACCAAAAAAAATAAAAATTCCTCTAGTGGAGGGAACGCAGAGAGTTAATAATGATTTAAAAAAACGATATAAGGTCCAAAACTATAACCCCATTAATTTTATCACTCCCAACATGAAGATACGAACCTACATGTATGGGAGGTAACGAACTCTTCGAACAACGCGTTTCGTACCAAGTTGATTAATAGATAAAACGTATACATTAGTGTCTAGACCATCAGGCTGGTTCCTACGTTATACTAGATTATTGGCTCATTGTGAAAAACTTTTAAGCGGAAATTAAACTCCTTCCATCATGTTTTGGCAATAAGACATCATAATGATTAATTTTCAACGTGAATAAATTTTTATAGTGACCACCTTTTACGAATAAACAAATAAAAATAACATTAAACACAAAGAGAACAACAAATTTGTAAAAATCATATGCACACACAAGAAAATGAACGGTACGTCATATATAACGTTTGTGGAAAAGTCAATCTAAACACGTAAAACCAGCAAACCGAATCGAAATTGAAATAATCGATCTATTGTATTAGAAAAGAACAGGTTTTTTTTTATTTTTTTATTATGTGTCCTTATGATATATTTCTATATCCTCAGTTCCTCTATAAATGTCCGTTTTTAAAGTATTTGTTTTTCAACTTTAACATTAAATATTTTCTTTTTATTTTATATAATATTTCACGTATATATACGGAAATACATTTAAAATAGAATCCAATCATATATTTTGCATCAAATATTATATAACATACACAAATAATATTTAATGCAAAGTTAAGAAAATAAGACTTCAAAAACAAAACGTTGACACTTATAGTGGAGCGAAAAGGATAACATCTATTCAACTTAAGCTCTAAAAATAAATCAATAGTATATTTAATAAATAGTAAATAAAAATAAGTTTTGAGTTTATTAAATTCAATTTATTGAGGATTAGATATAAATATTGTTTTAAAAGAAAAGTTTTAGCTTAACAAATGTTGTAAAAGTATATCACAAGCGCATATAATAGAAAAAACAAAAACGTAAATTAACTTTCTCTTTTAATCTAGTTTGGTCAACGTACAATGTGGTGCCTTCTCTCCAGAACTCAGTTTGACTTAATGGTTCGATTCGAGAAAAAACAACATGTTTTACTTTTTATTTTTAATGGAACAAAAGTGTCCACAATATTTACACATGAATAATTGGTCCAAAATCTTGAGTTGGACCTATCTATTAGACAATAGTTCCAAACTCAAGATGTTCAGAGTTTATTAGGATTTATGTCTTTTGTAATCAATAAATACCCAATCAATAATAACATAATATTAAGGGGTTTATCATTTTAATATGGTATCAGAGCGGATCTGATCGGGATGAGCCGCCTAGCTTGACTAGGTTTCAAACCCTGAAAAAGATAAAAATAAATAAATAAATCGTTTTTAAAATGTATCAGCTCACTGTTTCGGCCATAACTCCTAAAACGCTTAGAGTTACTTCCGTAACAAGACTCGGTTCAGAAAAACATACCGGAATCGTAGCTAAAGACCAAGGGACGCGCCCTCACCTTCCGTAACAAGACTCAGTTCAGATCCGGAAAAGAAAAAAGAAAAAAAGAAACGTTCGAGTATATGTTCTATGAAGACAGAAGCCGGATCTCAATTTCGAGCATATATACTATGAAGACAGATTTGCCAAGGTCGGATCTCAAATATGCGAGAGATCTGCCAAAGTCGAATCTCAAACTCGCATATACTTTAGTTTATTCGGGCGTATCTATGTTTATCATCTTTTTACCTTTATGTTTATTTTTTATAATTAAGTGTTGTTTTCCAGTTCGAGGTTTAGCGATTTCGCCGCTCAAACTGTCGGGGCCTATTAGACAATAGGCCCAAACCTAAGATGTGGGTTTGGGTCCACTCGAGTTTATTAGGGTTTGTGCCTTTTGTAATCTAAAAACACCCAATTAATAATAACATAATACTAAGGGGTTATCATTCAAATACTATCTAGGGGTAGCAATCGTGAGGTGTTTGAGTTATCGTGTCACGGGTTGACGTGTTGGCGGTTTCATTCATCTAAACGCAACCCAACCCATTTAGTTAATCGTGTCGAAAAGTTGAACCCAAACTCCACATGTTTAATAAACGGTTTGTCATGTCAACCCGTTTACAACTCTTAGTTGATTTTTCAATAATTTAAGTACACATAGTAAATATAAAATAAATATTCACTACTTTAAAAATACAAATTATATATTAATGGGGAATTATAAGAAAATACAAGCCAATTATAATTTTAATAAGTGAAAGAATAAATTTATAACCCAAACCTATTAATTAAACTCCAACCCAAATTAAATCCACATATTTTTGTGTCGTATCACGGGTCGTGTCTGAAATTGTCACCCCTAACTAACTGGCACCAAAAGCGAACCAATGCTATTTGGTCATGTCCCCGTTTAGTTTGGACTGGTCCAGTTTTGGACAATTGCACACGCCCTCATTTACCATAAACAATATTGATATCATCATCAGGAATCTGGATGATCATCTCTGAATATGTTGCTCTAACCATGGTCTTTCAAACAATCCGATCACAAATCAAGGTTTAAAGTTGGAAATATGGTATGAACGAGGGTTTCTTAGAAGGATTGTGACCGACAAGTATTTACATTTTATGTCTAAACAAATCCAATCACAAATCAAGGTTTAAAGCTGAAATTACACTTATAGTATATAATGACAAAGCACATAATTAAATTAGCTTTCCGTCTCTGAGTACACATTTTATGTTTAAACTTAATTTTAAAAGCCACAAATAACTTCATGTTAAATCAAGAAACCCTAAATGGATCAAGAATACTAGTTAAACTAGCTTTTTATTCTCTTAGGAAACAAATCTTCAACTCATATCAAGGATCTAATCTTTTATCCTTCATCATCTAACAATGTGTCTTTGATGGATACACAAATTGAAGAATGAAACTCGGGATCTCTAGATCGTACCACATAAGTTTCAACCACATTTAAGTGAACCCAAATCCACTAAATTACACTAGCTAGCAAATATTTTGAAATATAAACATTACGAAAAATACTTCAAAAAAGTAGTTCTTCGATAAGTAGCAAGCTAGCATTGGTTCTCAATTCTTAAAGTTGATCTTCCTTCTTGAACCAAAGCTGATCGAGCTGACATTATAGTCTTGTTCCCTAATTTTGAATCAAACACGGTGCAATCTATCCAATCTTTAAGCAGATCTTCGTGTCCCCAAATGTCTGGGATCCAAACGTGACCAGCCATCTCAGCTTGGTGCCTCTTGAGCCTCTCTCTTCCACTTTCCTCCACCACCCCCATCTCAGCTTGGTGCCTCTTGAGCCTCTCTCTTCCACGTTCCTCCACAATCCCCATCTTTTCTTGTGTTGGTTCTCCGTTTTCCAACAAAGAACAAGAAAGAGAAGAATTAGGGTTTTTCATCATTTCATCTTCATTGGTCTTCTTTGAAACATGAATATCGCATGCATGATCACGGGTTCTCTTGAAATCTTTTGAAGAAGATGAAGGTGAAACTAGAACATGGTACTTGTGGTTTTCGGTGGTTTCGGGAGTAGGGTTTTTGTGGGAATCTGTTGAAACAATTGGCTCTTGATCTTGTTGTTGTTTTTGATGAGGGTTTGTCATGGGACAAAAATTGTAGTTTTTGCGAGAGTTGATGAAAATTGGTGTGAGTTTGTTGTGGAGAAAATGAGAAGCTAAAAGGGTTAGAAATATATGTGAGTGGGTGGGATGGTGGTGTGTGGTAATGCATGTTGACACAAGAGTGTTTCTTTTGTATGGTTTATGAAAAATGAACGTGTCTTGTTTAACATGTCAATCGTTACATGGGTGGATGCTTCTATGAAGAATGAATGTAGGATTATAATTTTGACCTCAAGATCTTTTGGGTACCCCTTATTGTTTGTCTTGATTTTCTTTTTAGCGTACATCATGGAATAGGTGGTAAAATAGACGAGTCTACATATATAATAGACGAGTCTACATATATAACGGTTCAATGTTGTGGATTATCAACACCTATTTTGTTTGTTGTTATTTTGTTTTGTAGAATACTGATGTATTAATATCAAGGTTATAGATAACGTAAGGCGTGGCGTGGCGGCATGAGCAAGCCTCAAGCTTTGCAAGAAATGGCGAGACATGGCGTTTTTCAAGGCGTGAAAAAGCGGCAAAAAATTAATATATTTTATAATTTTATATATACTTTTATATATATTTTTACTATTATTAAGTTATATCAACACCAATAAATTATAAAAAGTTAATAATTTCATATATCAATATACAACTAATGTAAAATATAGTAACCAAGCTTTACAAAGAAGTTATCCATCATTTCGTGTCGGCTACTCCAAGCCTTGAGAAACGGCGAGACATGGCGGCGCCATGGCGGCTACTCCAAGCCTTGAGAAATGGCGAGACATGGCGGTTTCATGGCGGGTTATTTAGAACACTGATTAATATTAATATTGTTATCAAAGTTATATCATTAAAAATAATTATCTAATACTTTAATAATTATGATGTCATAAGAATTTTAAAATATTATGATGTATGAATGTTGTGAATGAAAAAAAAAATTCTCGTATAAAACAAATAGAATTTGATAAATTCTTAAAAGGTGTCCAAACGGGACTTCAAGAGAAATACTATTTCTTTTATAAATTTATCATTAAAACTTCTTAAACCCGTAAAGCTAAAAAATTATATATAACTATAAAACCCTATAAGATAACTTAAAGGAAAAAATTATATATAACTATAAAACCCTATAAGATAACTTAAAGGAAAAGATTTAGACAAATAATTAACATTAACATATCAAAGATAGTTAATGACAATTAAAAATTGTCATCTTTAACCCTTAGATCTTCTCGAATGACCAAAACATTTGATTTCACATAACCAAGAAACCGACGACTAAACTAGAAGAGCCGGAGACATGAAGGCATACCCGCATTATTCTCCCCCTATTTGATTATTCTCTTCAACCTATGAGTATCATTGGTTGATGGCATCGTTGTCTCGTCCGACGAATATACGATTATCCAAATTAAAAGCCTTGCGTTAGTTAATAAAAACTCTACACAAAATGCAGCAACTTCGGATGTGAATATCCCATTGAATAATGCTCAAATGGAAAATCCCTTTGGTCAGATCGTGCTTCGATGAGACTTGAACCACATATCCAAAAATAAGACCGATCCAACGGTCAACGAACTCGTGCCGCCATTTTTCCCGCAGTTGCGCAGATCTGGACGAACATAAACAGATTAGTGGGGTTTTTTCGAATTGGCATCTTCAAGTTGTGTGATTTCTTACCTCTAACCTAAGCTCTGATACCAAATGATGCAGGGATGCTCTGAATGAATAGAAACCACACCAAATAACAAAGAGAATTTCGATAAACCGTAAAAGGGTTCCCAAACGGGACTTCAAGAGAATCCTCTCGTTTTTAAATTCATAATCAAAACTTCTTAAAGCCCTAAACCTAAATAACTATATATAATTATAAAACCCTAAAAACTATATATAATTATAAAACCCTAAAAGATAACTTAAAGAAAAAGATAAATCTAAACAAATAATTAACATACAAAAGATAGTTAATGATAATTAAAAATCGTCATCTTTAACTCTTCAATCTTCTCAAATGACCAAAACAATTGGTTTCACATATTTACCAAAAAATCAACAACTAAGTTAAAGAAGTTCGAGGCACGAAAACATATCCGCATCATATACCTCCTGTATACATGCATTTTATAATAAAGTGTTCTTTTTGTTGGTATATGCCAAAAATATATATATTAGTACAATACAATATCCATGCTATTTTATCATAATATAATGGAACTTTATACTCATTAAAATCGAAATTGATTAATTGTACGTACTTTTCCATAATGTGAAAGAAGAGTAAGAAGTCATTAACTTTGACTAGTTTTTTCTTTTTCTCCACTTTTACAAGTTTTTTGTGTCAAAAAGAATGTTTTTCTATTTAGTTTTTGGTAAATTACTTATTTAAAACTTAAATAAATAATATTAAAAAAATGTCATTTAAAGAGAATAAATATAATTAAATTATGTTCTTTAAAAATATAATAAATATATATTTAAATAAAACTATCACTTAAAACATATGTTATTTAAAAGATATTATTTTCAGTATATAATTACAAATATTGAAAAGATGACCTCGATAATCTCTAATAATATGTCGAAATGAAAAATCATTTTGTATCTCATTATCGAAACTACTAAAGTGAGTGTTACATTTTATCGATGATGAGGAATCATTATATTTCATCGCATCCATGACTATTTGCGTGCCTATACGTGGTATTACTGAAATACCAATGAATCGATCACTATATTCAAATTAAGAATGACTAATTGATTATTATATCCCATCACATCCAAAATTGTTCATGTATGTGTTACATTTCATCGATAATGATGAATCATTGTATTTCATCATAGCCGAGACTATTCAAATGTCTAATGTGGTACTATAGAAATATTAATGAATCGATGTTACATGTCATTGGTAATGAGGAATCATTGTATTTCATCACGACTATTCATGTGCCTACGTTGTACTATTCGATTACCAATGAATCGATCACTACATTTAATTTAACAATAAGTAATCGATCACTATATTTGTAATGACCTAAAATTTCATTTCTTATGGCGTATAGAATGAATGAGTATACAACATAATAGATCGAGTTTTAGGCAACTAAAGTCAATGATTTTAAGTTAGATGATGAAGCAGCGGGTGTATGTGAGCTAAAAATGGTCTTGAAGGTGTTCATTCATTATTTGCGAATATGGTGGTGAATATCATTCGTGAAAATGAGGTTGACACACCTTCACCATTTTGATCATAACTCTTTGATACAAAATCCGATCCGAGTGATTCAAATTGGAGAAGAAACTAGACAGAAAGATCCACAACTTTGTTTACGTGAAAATTTTTGGTTAGAGGGATATGAGGTTTTTGTATTAAGATTTAGTTATAGCATGTGGAGAGTTCTTGGGTTATCTTGGTTAAGTCGAGGGACTACAATGTATCTTTGATAAAGATATTAGTTATTAGGGTTCTATAAACCTAAACACACCTCCTTGGTTGCCACAAACTCAAATGAGTAACGGGGAGATCAATTTTGGAGATGGAGAACAAGAAGGATCGATAATCAAAGTGAAACCGAGGAGAATTCAACCATGGAACATTTTTAGTTAACGAGTGAATTCACATACTTGATTTGGATGATCGTTGAAAGATTATATGGTATTAATTATGTACCTTAATGTTATTATTGGTTGACGTCTTACGGTTTGTCGAATTAAGATTTGATTGAGAAACGTGGTTGTAGAGATGGCAAAAAAATCCGTACCGTATGGGGAACCCAAAACCCGACCCCGGTTTGACCGGGGATGGGGACGGGGACGGGGAATCCCCGATTTATGAAACCGGGGATGGGGTCGGGGATGGGGAATGCATAAATCCCCGCCCCCGTACCCGTACTCGATCCCGAACATTTATTACTATTCTTATTATTATTTTAATTATTATTAATAGTAGTAATAGTATTATAGCTATTATCATTATTACTCTTCTGAGAATTATCAAACTTATAAACAAAAGTGGTTATCATCCTACATATTTGAGATGTAAAGGTATGTAAATATTTGTTCATTGGTGTTCCTAAAAATACGGATCAACGTTATAGTTTTATTTTATCACTATATATGTTTTATAGTTTTTTTAAATGAAGTAAATCCCCGAATCCCCGTGGGGATCCCCGATAACCGATGGGAATATAAACTTATTCCCCAGCGGAGATGGGGACGGGGAGGGGGATTGAGAGTAGAAAGCGGAGATGAGGATGGGGAGTATGATCCAAGCAAATCTCTGCCCCGTTGTTGTAACACCGTGCCCGAATCCGACCCGATATTTGACTTGTAACTTTAATTCGGACTTTGTAATTGTATACATTTGACGATTTATAAAAGTTCGATTTGAGTTATGTATATTTGGGTTATCTTAATTCTATTTAAACCTTGTAACATTATTAATGTGTTATCTTGCATGTGTACATCAATGTACACTAAAATGTGTTTAATACACATGGACTTATATAAATGCAAGTAATTCTAGTAATGTGTTAAGACAAGTAGTTTAATTAATATATGCATGCAAGGAACTATGTATGTATGTATGTATGTATGTTTGCATTCATGGCAAGTTGTTCCAATACTTTAAACCTTCCAAACGTTTTCCTTGTTCTTAGCCTTCAAGTTTGGTCAAATGTGGTAGACTAATAGTTACACATTTCTTATTTATGGCTTTAAACACCTCTTTAACCATTTCTTTTTGTAACCTACAATAATTAAATTTGGAGTTGATTATTAGGGGAGTTACATTTTGACCTTTCTTTATCACATTTCAAACTCTATAAATTGGTGTCTTCTTGTCAAAAATCGAACCAACACAAAGCTCCATAATCGAAACTTCAAGCCTCCCATAATCGATTGTAAAGGTTCCCAATTCTATTGTTTTTCATCATAATAATCCCTAATCATGTTTATCTTTTATGTTACTCAATCTTACCATCATCATCTTATTAATCTTGTCTATTCAAACTCTAATCTAGAAAACTCTAATTTCATGATATATTCTTATTCATATTTATTCTTATTTCTAGATTTGTAAAAGCAAGTTTGGTGTTCCTTTCAACGTATTCCGTATTCATAATCCAGTATCCGTATCTACCTCCGTATTTAATCAAGTGAGTAAACTCGATGCCCTTTTTATTATATAAATTTTTGGGCTGTATCATGACATTCATATTCATACTTATATTCACACTTTTATGTTTGATTCATACTTATGTTCACATTTATATTTTATGTCTATATTCATACTTATAGTAATATGGTGATTCATATTCATATTTACGTTTATATTCATACTTATATTTATGTGTATATTCAGACTTATATTCATATTGAGATTCATACTTATATTCATATTAAAACTTATATTCATGTTTATATACTCACTTATAATCATGTTTATATGTATATTTTTTTTGTATTATATTCATCGTAATTCATTCATATTGGTATTCATTCATAAAAGTCATTCTTATTATATTCATTCGTAAAGTCATTTATGTTTATATGTATTTATATTCATATTTGATACTATATTTTCGTATTATGGCAAACATTGGAATGAATCAAGTGACACAATCATTATGGGATGCACACACGATAAATCAAACATTCAAACAATCAATCATTCATTATATGTATATACTAAACGGGAAACGTGATAGATCTATTGGCCGTTATTAGACATTCCGACGTGTTACTGTGAATGTCGAGGCCCTCGACCGGACCCTATGTGACTTTGATCATATATGATATACATCAGACTTGATACAAACACGTGTTATGCCATTATACACATATTATACTTGCTTTCAATATACAATCTTTATATATTCTTTTATTATACATTCTTTTATACTACATTTTACATATTCATTTATATTACTTTTATACTCTTTATTACGTAATCTTTTTAATACTTTATACTTGTGTCTTAAACTTGTTTATTCACCAATACTTTTGTATTGACGTTTACTTTTTACATGATACAGGAAATGGATAGGTTTGCTTGAAGAAAACATAAGAGCTTGGACCTAGTTAATGACATTAATGAATAATTTAAGTCTTTTGTCGTTTTTCGGTTACTTTTCTGTAAAACATTTATTCATCTTTAATGCATTCATTTAAACCATTAAATGTGTCTATTATAACCTAATAGAGGAACACGAGTTAAGAACAAATTGTAATGCCTCTGGTGTATTCCGCTTTAGCCGGGGTGTTACAGTTGGTATCAGAGCTCGTGTTTATAGGGAATTAGGTGGTTAGAAAACGACCTAGTCTATAAGCTACCCCACACACGTCCTCGTGTGTTCATGCATCATAAAAATTGTGTTTAACTAATTTTTGTGTTCCTCTTACTAAATTCTTTTGAGAGATTCTTCATTCGTCGTTTTCAAAAATTATAAATACTATATATATATTTCTAAACCTTATTGAAGATTTAGTACTTGTTTGCGTAGTAACTGTAAGGTTTGGATGTGACTAATCGAGAGAGCGTTAACGATACTGGTTCGTAAACTCTCGACGAACACTCCTCTCCTAGGCCAAAGCGCGACACTTAAACCAAATCTTTAATAATGAAATGTTTTACCCCTCTCGTCTTGAATTAAAATTCTAAAAGTTCATGTTATAAGGCTGTAAGGTTTGGAAGATCGGTAGTTCAATTTCTGTCTAGAGCGGTATCTCGTTACAATTACGTATACCAAACTGGGAAATTTGAACGAGAGTCATCCTCTCCTAGGTCACGATATGATTCTTTGGAGTTGGTATTCTTGATATGTCGAGAATTTCTACGGATTTAACCGTAACCCTCAAAAATCAATTTTATTCGTATCTATACGTATTTATTCATTATTTTATGATTTCTTTAAACATTATACGTGAGTGATACGGATACGTTAATCATACGTGAATCAATAATCATTCGTTGATCATTCGTTAATCATTCGTTAATCACCCGTTAATTATTCATTACTCATTCGATAATTACATGTTAATCATTCGTTAAATCATTCGTTGGTCATTGTTAAGCGTACGCCCAGTCAATTATCGTTACTCGTTAAAGTCTAATCTTTATTCATTCTTATTTTCAGCATGTTGAACAACGCTGCCAACCGTCAACGCAACAACCAACGCCGTCTCGCAGCCATGGTTTCTCGCCAAATGGCTAATGCGATTCCGCTAGCCATCCAACAGTTTCAAGCTACTCAAACTCGTGCACAAGCTCCCGTTGGCAATCATGGTGGAGCATCGCTTAAGAACTTCACTACTTGCAATCCTCCTAAGTTTGTAGGTAACGATGGTGCAACTGCTTTGCTGCAGTGGTTTGAAAAGATTGAAAGCATTTTCTCAATAGCTGAAACCCAAGTTCATCTCCATGTGAAATACGCTGCTAGTGTCTTTAGTGGTCGTGCTCTTACTTGGTGGAACCAAGAGAAAATGACTCGTGGCATGGAGGTAGCTCATGAAATGGATTGGGCCTTATTCAGACTGATTATGACCGAAGAATTTTGTCCGCAAAGCGAACTTAAGAAGTTGGATGAGGAATTCTGGAATTTGAAACAAATTGGAGGAAACAACGCGGAGTACACTACGCGTTTCCATGAACTAAGCTTATTGGTACCTCGTCTTGTGACTCCCGTATCCATGGCAATCGATAAGTATGTAAGTGGTCTTCCAACAACTATTCGAGACAGTGTTCGTAGTAGTAGACCGACAACGGTAGAGGAAGCCGTGCGTCTAGCCGCCACTATTAACGATGATCATGTTAAGGATGGTACTTTGGTTCGTTCTAGTAAAGGTAAGAGAAAGGAGGATAGTGAACCTGAAGAAATCTGATAAGTCATCTAGAAAGAAGAAGAAGGGGGATAAATCTAAAGCCTTCGCTGTTGTTGAACCCACCAAACAAACTGTAATCACTGCCCCTACTCATCAAGCTCCTGAAAATACTAAACCCTATACCGGAAATTTCCCTCTTTGCAACCGTTGCAACTATCATCATCCTGCAGGCAAACCTTGTTGAGTGTGCACCAAGTTCAACAAGTTTGTTCACTTTGCTCAGTATTGTAGGGTTGGGCAAAATGTAGTTGTGCCCATGACAATCAATACCTTTGCTCCTCCTCCTGTTCCTATCCAAGCTCATATGCCGAGATTTGGGTGTTTTGGTTGCGGCGATCCTAATCATTTTATTCGTGATTGCCCTTATCGTCAAGGAAACCCTCCACCCGCTCAACAAAATCAGCCACCACTTGTTCAACCAATTCAACAACAACCCGTTGGTCGTGGACGAGCTTTTGTCATTAATGCTCAACAAGCTCAAGCCAACAACGAAGTTGTTAATGGTACGTTTCTCATCAATGGTATTTATGCTTCCATTTTATTTGATTCGGGTGCCGATCGTAGCTTTATCTCTACCCAATTTGAACCTTTGCTTGCTTTGAAAAGAAATAAGTTGCATGATCCCCTTAGTGTCGAAGTAGCCAATGGCAAGGTTCTTAAACTAAGTTCTATTTTGAATGATTGTACCTTAAGTCTAGGGAATCGTGATTTCGCTATAGATTTAGTGCCTATGAATTTGGGTAGTTTCGACGTTATCGTAGGGATAGATTGGTTATCCCGACATCATGCCGAGATCATTTGCTTTGATAAATCTATTCGTATTCCGTGTGCTGATGGTAGTATTCTTACGGTTTGTGGTGAAACAAAATCAAAGGGACTTAAACTCATGTCCTGTACGCAAGCTTATAGCTACTTGCGTAAGCATAAGAAGGATCTTCCATGTTATCCTGCGTTTCTAGCTCACATCATTGATACAAGGAAAGAAACGCTCAAACTTGAAGATATTCCCATCATTCGGGATTTCCCCGAAGTCTTTCCTGAAGACGTATCTGGATTACCTCCTGTACGACAAGTGGAATTCCGTATTGATCTCATTCCTAATGCAACTCCTATTGCCAAAGCTCCTTATCGTCTCGCTCCTTCGGAAATGCAAGAGCTTTCAAGCCAATAGCAAGAACTAACCAACAAGGGTTTTATTCGCCCTAGTTCTTCTCCTTGGGGTGCTCCTATTTTATTTGTAAAGAAGAAAGATGGATCGTTTCGGATGTGCATCGATTACCGTGAACTTAACAAACTTACCATCAAGAATCGTTATCCTTTACCTCGAATCGACGACTTGTTTGATCAATTGCAAGGTGCTACTTGTTTCTCTAAGATAGACCTTCGTTCGGGCTATCATCAACTTAGAGTAGCCGAAGAAGACATTCCTAAAACTGCCTTCCGAACTCGCTATGGTCATTTCGAGTTTATGGTTATGCCATTTGGACTCACAAACGCACCTGCTGTTTTCATGGACTTAATGAATCGCGTTTGTAAACCATACCTCGGCAAATTCGTCATAGTCTTTATCGATGATATTCTCATTGTGACGTCTCGTCAATTTGAGGTACTTGAGTTACCGTCATTATTTATATTTTATTCTCAATTGATTTCGACCCTTGTATTTCGCTTTGTTTTGCTCACAATTTACTGTTATTGAGTATCGGGTTTTCTGTATTTGCTGGTCCCTCGAGACGTAATAATATTATTTTATCTAAGTGCCAATTAGTTAGTATTCTCATAAATATAAGTTATAAGGTTTATGCCAAATTTGTCGGTTATCGGATCCTTTATCCTCGAGATATCGTGCTATTGCTCTTGTGTACTCCTTTACCGAAATCGTGCGAATCTCGAAATCGAAACTGAAATTATAATATTAAATGAACCTAATATAAATTAAATCAAAGTATGAACAATTCTAAGTTCAACGCAAAAAGAATCGGGAGTTTTCGATGAACGAAACTCCTTCACGGTCGAAAACAAGTCTGCCGAACCAGCCGACCAGCCAGCTGTTGGCAGGGATTCAGCCGGCGGCTGAATCCATCCAGCCGACGGCTGGATGTGTCTGGTCAGCTTTGGTGACTCATTTTTGCATGAAATTTGAGTGGTGCAACTTGTCTTAACCCGAGTGGACCTCCCATTCTGCCAGAAATTCAGTCTCCAAGGTGATATTATCACCTCTTTCCTAGTTTTCTTTCATTTTATTATCACAAACACACACACTTCTTGGTGTTTCTCCCAAACTCTCTCCCTATTATCTCCATTTTCTTCTCTTTTCTTCATCTTTGCTGTGATTTCCAGCCCTATTCCACCATAAAAACATCATAAACCCCACAATAACCAAGTATGTTCATCAAAGGGGGCATGGAGTGGTGATTTTCCGGGTGGTTTCTTGAAGTTCTTCATCATTTTCGGGTTTAATCTTCTTCAAGATCAAGCTAGATCATCTTGCTTTCGATTTTCTTGGGGTATAATAACTTTCTTCCACTGATTTTATTTCATTTTTTATACATGCATGTTGAATCTAACATCAAAGAAAGGTTTTTATAAAAGTTTCTATGGAGAGTTATCTTAAAACATAAATTTTATAAACTTTTACCCTAGATCTTGATATAAAAATATGTTATTTGAAGAAATAAATAGATATTATTAAGGGTTTTTAAGTTGCATGTCGAAATCTACCGAAAATACTCTTGAAAACGCTTAAAAACGCAAAAATAACGAAAATCCGAAGCTGACTGTGGCCTTCCAGCCGGCGGCTGGATAGTCCCAGCCGGCGGCTGGATCAGTCTGTTCACTCAAATCTTCGTTTTTGCTAATTATCGGTGGTTGTCTTGTGTTTTGGAGGCGGATATTCTCATCACTACACCACTGAAGTTGTCATTCCAGGTTCTTGTCAAATCAAGCGGAGTTAGCGATATAACTTGTTACTCTTGTGAATCTTGTGATTTCATTATATTCATTATTCGGTTTTAGCCTTGAAATCGGTTAGGATAAATTATTAGACCAACACTCGTTGTATTTCATTTCATTGGACTGAAGTTGGACAACAATATTTAATATATAAGTAACTAAAGTATTGGATTAAAATTATTATTGTATTATGTACTATGAATAAGGTTTAAAATGAAATTGTTGTTAAGCGGGAAAGTGTACGAATTTTTGGACGAATATTTTATGACGCGGAAGCAATTTCAACTCACAACTTTTTACGACATTAAAACACTTATATAAATAAATTGTATACAAAAGTAACATATTTTACAATAACATTGTCTTTGGACTCAAAGACACCAACGCAATCACAAATGTCATAATATTATCTAAAACGGACATTTTAAACCTCTTTGCGATACTTTAAACTTCGCCTCAATTTGATCATCGCATCG
>CAJVGC010000508.1:8216307-8466210 GCA_910822075.1 Senecio squalidus | reverse complement strand
TCTTCATATTTGCTGTGATTTCCAGCCCTATTCCACCATAAAAACATCATAAACCCCACAATAACCAAGTATGTTCATCAAAGGGGGCATGGAGTGGTGATTTTCCGGGTGGTTTCTTGAAGTTCTTCATCATTTTCGGGTTTAATCTTCTTCAAGATCAAGCTAGATCATCTTGCTTTCGATTTTCTTGGGGTATAATAACTTTCTTCCACTGATTTTATTTCATTTTTTATACATGCATGTTGAATCTAACATCAAAGAAAGGTTTTTATAAAAGTTTCTATGGAGAGTTATCTTAAAACATAAATTTTATAAACTTTTACCCTAGATCTTGATATAAAAATATGTTATTTGAAGAAATAAATAGATATTATTAAGGGTTTTTAAGTTGCATGTCGAAATCTACCAAAAATACTCTTGAAAACGCTTAAAAACGCAAAAATAACGAAAATCCGAAGCTGACTGTGGCCTTCCAGCCGGCGGCTGGATAGTCCCAGCCGGCGGCTGGATCAGTCTGTTCACTCAAATCTTCGTTTTTGCTAATTATCGGTGGTTGTCTTGTGTTTTGGAGGCGGATATTCTCATCACTACACCACTGAAGTTGTCATTCCAGGTTCTTGTCAAATCAAGCGGAGTTAGCGGTATAACTTGTTACTCTTGTGAATCTTGTGATTTCATTATATTCATTATTTGGTTTTAGCCTTGAAATCGGTTAGGATAAATTATTAGACCAACACTCGTTGTATTTCATTTCATTGGACTGAAGTTGGACAACAATATTTAATATATAAGTAACTAAAGTATTGGATTAAAATTATTATTGTATTATGTACTATGAATAAGGTTTAAAATGAAATTGTTGTTAAGCGGGAAAGTGTACGAATTTTTGGACGAATATTTTATGACGCGGAAGCGCTGCCGAAATTTCAACTCACAACTTTTTACGACATTAAAACACTTATATAAATAAATTGTATACAAAAGTAACATATTTTACAATAACATTGTCTTTGGACTCAAAGACACCAACGCAATCCCAAATGTCATAATATTACCTAAAACGGACATTTTAAACCTCTTTGCGATACTTTAAACTTCGCCTCAATTTGATCATCGTTTTAAGTCATCAAAATATGTTTTTGCGGCAAACTTTATAAATGGTTATGAAGGACATTTTACTCTAAACATTTTGGTATGAAAAGACTTCAAATTATTCTAAGTGTCAATTGGACTTTTAAATTGATTTTTGACTTTAATAAGTCAACATAATTAACATTTGACTCTTATAAGTCAACATGTTTGACATTTGACTTTAATAGTCAACATAACTGACCTTTGACTTTTATAAGTCAACATATTTAATCTTGGTCAACATAATGAACATTTGTATTAATAATCCTTTCGACTCGGAGTTATCATTTGTTTCCAACGGTCGCTGTTGACGTGAAAGATCGATATCTTGCCGATCGGCCCTTTCCTGGCGCGGAACATCGTCTTCTTAATCCGTCATCCTTATTCGATTTATTAAACGTTGGAATGTTATATTAAACTTAATCTTAACCGACAAGGCTAAACCGTACTAGACTTATAGAGATACTGAGACTATGTTGTTTATTGTTTAAGGCACTTAGACGGTGGGATTGCGATCCTGTGATTATTTACCCGAGATTTTGCTGGAGTTGTACAGTGAGTTATTCGTAGCCCTTGTCTTAAATACTTTTGGGCTGTAAAGCGTATTTTAAACTGTCTGAGTATTTTAAACTGTCTGCATGTATGCGGAATGTTATTAATTATCTTGTTTACCCAGTGAATTTGGTCTGCCTTAGTTTTAAGTGTCTAAGCCATGGTGGCTCCCCTCTAATACACTCGTTAAGCTTTAGCCCGTGGTTCATATGTATAGATCTGTATTGGGTTATGTACCTAACCCACATTCCTCGGTAGACTGTTGCTACGAGCGGATGTTATGACCTTAATTTTAAACTGTATGATTAAACTGTTTGCCTTTGGTTTGACACACCTTAGGATAGGGGATTAAACTGATTGGTTCAGGATCGAGATGTATGACTACTTAGGCATAGTACCTTTCACCAATTAGATGTATAACAAGATATATTTTTGAACTGGTGTTGTTTATTGAAATTTACCGATGGGTCACTTCTTACTTAAAATTGCGAATAATTCACCAACATGTTGTTGATGTCGTTTTAACGCTTTGCAGGAAATTGAGGATTTCCGTGATCATGCCATAGTTTATTGTTGGATCGCTTGCTTTTGGGAAATTTGAATTTGAACTGTTTATTGTGATTTCCTTGACGATCCGTTTGTTTATTTCCTTTGAAATTGTATTTGTACTTGGCGTCTTATCGCCTTTGACTATTGATGTATTTTTGTAACATTTGGCATGATCAATTTAATTTGATGATTTGTTTATCGGTTATATTGTTGTAATCTTGACTCTTGATATTATAACTGGAACGCTCCGTGTTTCCGCTATTAGCGGGGTGTGACACTCATTTATTCAAAATCCAAAGCCGAGCATGAAACTCATTTGCGACTTGCTCTAGAACTCCTCAATAAAGAAAAGCTTTATGCTAAATTCTCGAAGTGCGAATTTTGGCTCAAGGAAGTTAAATTTTTGGGTCATGTAGTTGATGCGAAGGGAATACACGTTGATCCCACTAAGATCGAGGCCGTTCGTAACTGGCCTATTCCAACTAATCCTTCTGAGATTCGATCTTTTCTTGGGTTGGCAGGCTATTATCGTCGTTTCATCGAAAACTTCTCAAAGATCGCTATTCCTTTGACGAAGCATACTCATAAAACTGAGAAGTTTGTTTGGGGAGATGATCAAGAATCAGCATTTCACATTCTTAAAGACAAACTTTGTAAAGCTCCTGTTCTTAGTCTTCCTGATGGAACCGAAGATTTCGTGGTATATTGTGATGCATCGGGAAATGGTCTTGGTTGTGTGTTAATGCAACGAGGAAAAGTTATAGCTTATGCATCGAGACAATTGAAGAAGCACGAAGTCAATTATACCGTTCATGATCTCGAACTTGGAGCGGTTATCTTCGCTCTAAAGTTGTGGAGACATTATCTCTTTGGTACGAAGTGTATTGTTTACACGGATCACCATAGTCTTCAGCATCTATTCAATCAAAAAGATCTAAACATGAGGCAACGTAGATGGATTGAATTGCTTAATGATTACAACTGTGAGATTAAATATCATCCTGGCAAGGCTAACGTTGTTGCCGACGCCTCGTAAACCTTATTCAAAAGTCTACAGTATTCGTGTTCTTTCGGATCTTCATTCGTTAATCGGTATTGCGCAACAGAAGATAATCAATGGTGGAAACTTGGCTAGTGAATTGGGTTGTGGCATTGAAAAACAATTAATCATCAAACCAAACGGTCTTCATTATTTCAACGATCGTCTTTGGATACCTTCAATCGATGATCTTCGTAATCTTGTGATGAAAGAAGCTCATAATACTCGATACTCGATTCATCCCGGTGCCGATAAAATGTATCATAATTTGAAGCATTCCTATTGGTGGTCAGGCATGAAAAAGGATATATTCTTATTCGTTCAAAAATGTCTAACTTGTTTGAAGGTTAAAGTCGAACATCAAAAGCCCTCAGGTTTGTTAACTCAACCCGAAATCCCGTTGTGGAAATGGGAAGGCATTGCGATGGACTTTATAACCAAACTTCCACGTTCATAAAAAGGTTACGACAGTATTTGGGTAATCATTGATCGTTTGACTAAAGTCGCTCACTTCATCTCTATTTGTGAAACTTATCGTGTCGAACGCTTAGCTCAAATCTACATTCAAGAAATCGTAAGACTTCATGGAGTACCGCTTGACATCATTTCTGACCGTGATGGTCGATTCATATCTCGATTTTGGAGATCTCTTCAATCCGCACTTGGAACTCGCTTGAATCTCAGCACCGCTTACCATCCTCAAACTGATGGTCAATCGGAGCGTACAATTCAAACACTAGAGGATTTGTTGAGAACCTGTGTCATCGATTTCGGTGGTAGTTGGGACTCACACCTCGGACTTATCGAATTCTCCTACAACAACAGTCATCATACGAGTGCAAACATGTCCCCTTATGAAGCTTTATATGGTAGTAAATGTAGATCGCCGGTATGTTGGCAAGACATTGGGGAAACGCAAATAACTGGACCCGAATTGATACAAGAAACAACGGATAAAATCGTAAAAATACGCGAAAACCTCACCACCGCTCGTAGTCGCCAGAAAAGTTACGCCGATAAGCGTAGAAAGCCTCTTGAATTTGTCGTTGATGATCGCGTTCTTCTCAAGGTTTCACCTTGGAAAGGCGTGGTACGATTCAGCAAGAAAGGGAAGCTTGCCCCGAGATACGTTGGACCCTTCAGAATTATCGAGCGTGTGGGTAAGGTTGCGTATAGACTTGAGTTACCGACCGAACTAGAGAATGTTCATCCAGTCTTTCATGTATCTAATTTGCGAAAATGTCTAGCTGATGAAAATCTACATGTACCATTGGATGAAATCCAAATCGATTCGACTATGCACTTCGTAGAGCGACCTGTTGAAATCTTAGACCGTGAAATCAAGAAACTAAGGAGAAATTCAATTCCAATAGTGAAAGTACGTTGGGAATCTAAACGTGGACCAGAGTTTACATGGGAACAAGAAGAACACATGAAATCCAAATATCCGCACTTATTCATAAATCAACCGGGTACTAGTCAACCATAAATTTCGAGGACGAAAATCTTTAAAGTTGTGGAGACTGTAACACCGTGCCCGAATCCGGCCCGATATTTGACTTGTAACTTTAATTCGGACTTTGTAATTGTATACATTTGACGATTTATAAAAGTTCGATTTGAGTTATGTATATTTGGGTTATCTAATTCTATTTAAACCTTGTAACATTATTAATGTGTTATCTTGCATGTGTACATCAATGTACACTAAAATATGTTTAATACACATGGACTTATATAAATGCAAGTAATTCTAGTAATGTGTTAAGACAAGTAGTTTAATTAATATATGCATGCAAGGAACTATGTATGTATGTATGTATGTTTGCATTCATGGCAAGTTGTTCCAATACTTTAAACCTTCCAAACGTTTTCCTTGTTCTTAGCCTTCAAGTTTGGTCAAATGTGGTAGACTAATAGTTACACATTTCTTATTTATGGCTTTAAACACCTCTTTAACCATTTCTTTTTGTAACCTACAATAATTAAATTTGGAGTTGATTATTAGGGGAGTTACATTTTGACCTTTCTTTATCACATTTCAAACTCTATAAATTGGTGTCTTCTTGTCAAAAATCGAACCAACACAAAGCTCCATAATCGAAACTTCAAGCCTCCCATAATCGATTGAAAAGGTTCCCAATTCTATTGTTTTTCATCATAATAATCCCTAATCATGTTTATCTTTTATGTTACTCAATCTTACCATCATCATCTTATTAATCTTGTCTATTCAAACTCTAATCTAGAAAACTCTAATTTCATGATATATTCTTATTCCTATTTATCCTTATTTCTAGATTTGTAAAAGCAAGTTTGGTGTTCCTTTCAACGTATTCCGTATTCATAATCTAGTATCCGTATCTACCTCCGTATTTAATCAAGTGAGTAAACTCGATGCCCTTTTTATTATATAAATCTTTGGGTTGTATCATGACATTCATATTCATACTTATATTCACACTTTTATGTTTGATTCATACTTATGTTCACATTTATATTTTATGTCTATATTCATACTTATAGTAATATGGTGATTCATATTCATATTTACGTTTATATTCATACTTATATTTATGTGTATATTCAGACTTATATTCATATTGAGATTCATACTTATATTCATATTAAAACTTATATTCATGTTTATATGCTCACTTATAATCATGTTTATATGTATACTTTTTTTTGTATTATATTCATCGTAATTCATTCATATTGGTATTCATTCACAAAAGTCATTCTTATTATATTCATTCGTAAAGTCATTTATGTTTATATGTACTTATATTCATATTTGATACTATATTTTCGTATTATGGCAAACATTGGAATGAATCAAGTGACACAATCATTATGGGATGCACACACGATAAATCAAACATTCAAACAATCAATCATTCATTATATGTATATACTAAACGGGAAACGTGATAGATCTATTGGCCGTTATTAGACATTCCGACGTGTTACTGTGAATGTCGAGGCCCTCGACCGGACCCTATGTGACTTTGATCATATATGATATACATCAGACTTGATACAAACACGTGTTATGCCATTATACACATATTATACTTTCTTTCAATATACAATCTTTATATATTCTTTTATTATACATTCTTTTATACTACATTTTACATATTCATTTATATTACTTTTATACTCTTTATTACGTAATTTTTTAATACTTTATACTTGTGTCTTAAACTTGTTTATTCACCAATACTTTTGTATTGACGTTTACTTTTTACATGATACAGGAAATGGATAGGTTTGCTTGAAGAAAACATAAGAGCTTGGATCTAGTTAATGACATTAATGAATAATTTAAGTCTTTTGTCGTTTTTCGGTTACTTTTCTGTAAAACATTTATTCATCTTTAATGCATTCATTTAAACCATTAAATGTGTCTATTGTAACCTAATAGAGGAACACGAGTTAAGAACAAATTGTAATGCCTCTGGTGTATTCCGCTTTAGCCGGGGTGTTACAGTTGTCATCTCTACGTGGTTGTAACGATTTGATTTGAGTTTTTTTTATATTAATTCATTATAAAATCATAGAAAATTATTAGTTTGATTCCCGGGCTCCTCTAGATTTTGACGCTCTCTACTTTACAGAAGGTACCGAAACCTGAAAACACACAAGAGTCGGAGAAAAACGTTGTTTTCTACATAAACGCGTGGCTGCTAAAATGTGGGTCATGTGTTATTGTTAACGTTTTATTGGAGTTGACTTGGATTTTGGTTGCTAATATGGAAAAGAATCTAACGGTGATGATTCATATAAAGCATTCTCAAGTGGTTCTTTAGTCCTTGAAACTTAACCAATATCGTCAAACTCTAAAAGCTATTGCGTATGATGCTAATTTTGTTTAATATCAAACTAATTCCATAATATTGAGCTATTAAACTTACTTCGTATAGTTTTACTATCCACTTGTTAAATCTTATTCAAATTAACATTATCAATTTCACATATTTTGGTTCGGTGTTCAGTCTTTAGTTCGGTAGTCAGCTATGACTTGGCCGTTTTGGACCATTGCACAACCTCATTTACCATAAACAAGATTGATATCATCATAATAATGTCTCCAAATATGTTGCGTTCGTTCAGATAATACGATCACAAATCAATGTTTAAAGTTGGAGAATAATGTATGAATGAGGGTTTCTTACATGAATTGTGATGGAGAAGTATTTTAAGTGGAAATGTGCATCCGAAATAAATAAACTCAAATGGGAGGGGAAAAAGGAAAAGGAATCCGGTGTCCGGTGTACGGGGCAAAGCATGTACCATTTGACGCTTTTGGACGACCGACCTAACAAAACAAAGACGTTAGGGATGTCATGTGTAAATTCATCGTTGCAGTGATTAAAAGAGAAAAGCCTTCTAAACATAAGGACGATTTTCGTAGTGTACCCTTTATTTATTTATCTAACTTTCATCCTTCTTCCCAATGATGTTTTGTTCGAAAAGTGTTATATGTGTTGCTATGTAGTCGGTGTAATTGCTAAATTAAAGTTAAGAATTTCATCAAGAAATGTAGTTTACTCTTCCAAATGGAAAACAAGAATAAAATATCGATAGCACATCAAATAATTCACTAGGCATGATTAAAACTCATTATTTATAGTCTATAAAAAAAATTGCAAGTACAAGTATGTAATCTGGCGATACCAAAGATCGATAACTCGTTAATCCAGAGCTTATGAATTAAAATTTCGAATTGTAATAACGTATATTATAATAAAGCACATAATTAAATTAGACCTTTCCATCTGAGTATAAATTTTATGTTTAAACTCAATTTGAGAAGACATAAATAAATTATCTTAAATCAAGAAACCCTAAATGGATCAAGAAACATACAAGTTAAACTAGCTTTTTATTCTCTTAAGAAATAAAACTACAACTCATATCAAGGGTCTAATCTTTTATCATTCATCATCTAACAGTGTGTCTATGATGAATACACAAATTGAGGAATGAAACTCGGGATCTCAAGATCGTACCACATAAGTTTCAACCACATTTAAGTGAACCCAGATCGACTAAATTAAACTAACTAGTAAATATATTGAAATATAAACATTACGAAAAATACTTGAACAAAGTAGTTCTTTGATAAGTAGCAAGCTAGCATCGGTTCTCAATTCTTAAAGTTGATCTTCCTTCTTGAACCAAAGCTGATCGAGCTGACATTATAGTCTTGTTCCCTAATTTCGAATCAAACACGGTGCAATCTATCCAATCTTTAAGCAGATCTTCGTGTCCCCAAATGTCTGGGATCCAAACGTGACCAGCCATCTCAGCTTGGTGCCTCTTGAGCCTCTCTCTTCCACTTTCCTCCACCTGCACCCCCATCTCTTGTTGTGTTTGTTCTCCGGCTTCCAACGATGAACACGTAATAGAATTCGGGTTTTTCATCACTTCACCTTCATTGGTCTTTCTTGAAATATGAATATCGTATGCATGATCACGGGTTCTCTTGAAATCTTGTGAAGAAGATGAAGGTGAAACTAGAACATGGAACTTGTGGTTTTCGGTGGTTTCGAGATTAGGGTTTTTGTGGGAATCCATTGAAACAATGGGCTCCTGATCTTGTTGGTGTTGTTGATGGTTTGTCATGGGACAAAATGTAGTTTGCACTTGCAAGAGTTGATGAAAATTGGTGTGAGTTTGTTGTGGAGAAAATGAGAAGCTAACAGGGTTAGAAATATATGTGAGTGGGTGGAGTGGTGGTGTGTGGTAATGCATGTTGACACAAGAGTGTTTCTTTTGTATGGTTTATGAAAAATGAACGTGTCTTGTTTAACATGGCAATCCTTACATGTGTGGTTGGTTCGATGAAGAATGAATGTAGGAGTTTAATGTTGACCTTAAGATCTTTTGGATACTTGTTGTTTGTCTTGACTATCTATTTACCATAAACACCAACTGGTAATTGGTAAAATAGATAGGTTAATCTATATATACAACGGTTTAATATTGTGTATCAGGTTGATATACATATATATATATATATATATATATATATATATATATATATATATATATATATATATATATATATATATATATATATATATAGGTGGTTTATTGTAAAAAGTTTTTAAAATAAAAAGAATAGGAAGGATTGTGGTGATGACATGTGGCAATTTGAAAATTCTTTTTTTTAATAAAAAATAATATTTTTATTAAAAAAAAATATTTTTAATAAAAAAAAAAAAAAAAATTTCGGAAAAAAAAAAAAAAAATTTTGGGTGAAAAAAAAAAATTTGGCTCGGAAAAACTTATGCACGAAAAAATTGACAAAACTGATGCACAAGAATTCATTTTTTCAAAAAGTGATGTACGAAAAATCTTTTTTAAACGAATACATACACCAAAAATCACTTTATTTGTAAAATGATACACTAAAATTGTCATTTTTTTTATAAAGTAATGCACCAAAAATCACTTTTTTAGTTGGTGCATCACTTTTTCGTGTACATAAATTCAAAACTTGTGCACGAAAATGATTACGTTATCGGAAAAATTTTCAAATTTTTTTTTTTCCCCAGAATTTTTTTTTTTCCCCGAATTTATTTTTTTTTTTTATTAAAAAAATATTTTATTATTATTAAAAAAAAAAATTAAAAAAAAAAAAAAAACAAAAATGCCACATGTCACCCTCACACTCCTTCCTATCCTTCCTATTTTAAAACCCTTTTTATTTGATCCTACTCCTATATATATATATATATATATATATGTATATATATATATATATATATATCAACATGGGCGGAACTTCAAGGTTCGGATTTAACCGAACCCGTTAAACAAAAATCTTTTCATAATCTAATTCAAATATTAAATAATAATATTGACACTTATGAACTCACCGGTTTTGTATACAATTATAAATGATGCGTAGGATTTAATAATGAATTCACTAAAGGGATTTTCTAGCTTCGCTCGTACATATCAATACTTTTTATTTGTTTTTCATTTATTATAGAAAACTAATGTGTTAAAATAAATAATATTCTAAACAGTTTTACTATAGTGATTATGATGCCATGTGAATTTTTTTTAAGACTAGAGTAACATAATATGATATTAAGGGACGGACCATTGATCTGGACTCAGTCTGTGGTCTATGCGTTTGATAATTCATAGGTGGCTCGGACTTGGTTCATACCACGGACCCAAAACGCAGACTGTCCCAATTGAATAATTGCAGACTCAATAGTTTTTCACATCATACCCCTCTCTCCAGCCATGCCGCCTCCTCAAGCCAGCCACTGTCGCCTCCTCCAGCGTAAGTTTTTTTTTTCTTATCTCCACTTGAATCAGCCTCTTTGAAATTGATTAATTTCATGCTACCAATATGTCGATTTCATGTTAATTTGTTGAAGAATGGTACTGATTTCATGGTAACTAGAGGTTTCCCGTGCGTTGCACGGGTTCGTTTTTTTTTTGCGGTATTTCTGGAAATGGCAACGTGTTTCCCATAACCTCCGTCGCATGCAAGATTAGGCCATGTTTCGTGCCCGGGTATGGCTGAGGGTGTTTTTTGGGGTTTTTTTGGGCTTCGTTTGGGCTTATTATTGTTGGGCTTCCACGTCTTTTTTATTTCTTACTTATCGTAACTTTTTTTTTTACTTTAAATAATACTTTTACGACCTTCCATCCCATCAGGTCCGGATCAAGTCATTGATCGAAGCGAGAAGAGGAGAGGATGTCGTTTATCCTACTCCGGATAAAAGGACTCGAGTTTTTGTTTTTTTTACTTTTTTATCGAAATATAAATGTAGCTATTTGCTAAAACGATGCCGTTATTTATTATTAATCGATCGAAGCGAGAACCGGATAAAACGACTCGAGTTTTTGTTTTTTTACTTTTTTATCGAAATATAAATGTAGCTATTTGCTAAAACGATGCCGTTATTTATTATTAATCTGAGTAGATGTTCGTATTAGTTGAATAAAAAAAAAATTCTGAGGGGTAGAAAGCGTAAAAGTATTATTTAAAGCTGAGGGGGGGAAAACGCAAAAACATATAAAGTGCAGACAGGAAAAGCTAAAAGTCGTTTAAAGTTTAGGGTGAAAAAGCGTTAAATTTTTTAAAGTTAAGGGTGAAAAAGCGTTATATTTTTTAAAGTTGAGGGTGAAAAAGCGTTAAAGTATTTAAAGTTGAGGGGGGGAAACCGCTAAGTCTTTAAAGTTTAGGGGGGGAAACCGCTAAGTCCTTAGAGTCTAGGGACTAAAATGCAAAATTCCAAAACATTAAAATACATTAGTTTGCACACTTCCATAGGAAATGTTCTCATTTAATTAGGGGGATAATTTGTTTAAAACAATATTTTTTTTTTTTTTTTGTGATTACAGACAGTAAACAGTTTCTATACTATATGGTTTTTTTTTTTTTTTTTGATTGTTCATGATATGATTCTATTTGTTGGTATTGTTTGATTTGTGTGATATGATTCTATTGATATGCTACTGAAATAATCATTGAAATAATAGTTATGGGTAGAATTAGTTGGAAGTCCGACATTGTGGACAAATGTTTTATCAAAGCTTGTTTACACGAAGTGGCAAACAACAACGGGACGGAAGGTGGGAGTTTGAAAGCCAAATCATGGAAGGTCGTAGGAGAGAAACTTAAAAATGAACATAACTTTATCGTTGACCCAAAAACAAATGAAGAGTCGTTATGACTATTTGAAAGGAAAGTATGGCGCTTGGGAAAGATTGAAAAACAAAACGGAAACATTTATGATCCCGTATCGAACACTTTCAATTTGACCGAGGAAGAATGGATAGCGGAAATGAAGGTATTGTGTTTGTCAATAATTAATGGATGTAATGACTTTTATGTGTTATTACTTTTAACATGTAATGGAATGACTTTTGTTTGTTACTTTTTGTTGGGTTATAACTTAGCTAAAATAGTTTAACCAAGAACAATTCACTTAACAAACAAGAATAGTAATTCAAGTGATTCATACGGAAGATATTATGAGTTACTACGGAAGGCAAGTTACTACGGAAGTTCAACATGTTACTACGGTTACTCAAGTTACTACGGTGACATTGAAGTTACTACGGGCAAAGTCAAAGTCAAGATACGGAGGAAGTCAAGTCAAGACACGGAAGACAATGTTATCTTACAAGTATCAATCTAATTAGATAGAGTTATAATTAGATTAGATTTCCTTTTGTTAATTAGATAGAGTTTCCTTAAATCTAGATAACGATTTATTTAGATAAGGATAGATGTAGAATTCTAGTTTATCTAGAACGAGCCTCAAGGTCTATAAATATAGATCCTTGGAGAATAGAGAAAACACGTTGTATTGATATTATTGATTAATGCAATTGAGGCTTACAATTCGACAATAACTTTGTTTATTCATTATTCATTATTAGTTGTTCGATAACTCGTAATATTGAAGTGTTCATCCGCTGCTGAACTTCTTCAATAGATCTCGATCTTAACGTTAGCAAACCTATTAGTTTACTTAGACTAATACGATCCTGACAAGTGGTATCAGAGCACAGGAGGTGCTTTAGATCCATTGATCAACGAGTTCATAATCCTCACAAGCAAGAATCATTACAACCATCATGACTGAAGTTGCAATTGGAAAAGTTCCTATTCTAAATAGCAACGAATTCGACTTATGGAAGCTACGAATCAAGCAACACATCCTACTGTCTGACTATACAGTATGGGATGTAATCATCAATGGTAACAAACGTCTTACCGCCAATGGAGCTGATGGAGAACCAGGAATGGCTGCTCGAGCACTGGTGACTGACCTTGAACGAAGGGAAAAACAAACTGAGATCAAGGCCCTCAGTATTCTTTTAATTGCAATCCCCAACGAATATCAATCGCAATTCGAAGAATATGAAGATGCCAAATCGCTATGGGAAGCTTTGGAGAAGAGATTCAGCGGAACAAAGAATACCAAAAAGAACAAGAAAGCTCTTCTCAAACAGGAGTATGAAAACTTCAACTCACTGCCTGGCGAACGAATGACTCAGACTTTTGATCGTTACAAAAAGCTCACTGGAGAGATGATTAGCGCAGGAATCAGGTATGATAAAGATGATCTAAACAGAAAGTTCATCCGAGCTCTAGGGAAGGAATGGATTATCTACACAGTTTCCTACAGACAAGGAGACACCCTAGAAGCACTTGAACTAGATGATCTTTACAACGATCTAAGAGTATTTGAAGCAGAAGTCGAAGCAGAAAAGGTTGCCAATAACAATCCTAGTATTACCAATGGTAATACTGCACTTGCCACAACATCTGGAGGACCAAAACATGAAATCAGCGAAGAAATTTCATTCGAAGCCTTTATTTGTAAGTGTTCAAATCTCACAGGTGAAGAGGTCAAACAGATGCATCCAGATGATTGTGATGAAATCGATCTCAAGTGGCAATCTGCTATGCTGGCACTACGAGCTAGAAGATTCTTGAATAGGACAGGAAGGCGATTCAATCCACGAAACAACGAACGAATTACCTTCGACAAAAGCAAAGTGAAGTGCTATGAATGCAGTGAATTAGGTCACTTCGCTAGAGACTGTCCAAACAAGTCAAGAACCAACAATCCACGAACCACTCAAGACACAAATCAGAGTGCACTCATGTCGCAGGACATCTTTGGATTTGATTGGAGTGACTTGGCTGAAGAAACAAGTCAAAATAGAGCGCTAATCTCTGAGGAACAAAATCACGTAGAAACTACTGTTCACCATGCATGCATAGCCGTAGTAATGGATGATACGGACATTCTGGGAGATTTAGTTGCTACGGATGATCTATTTTCTACTGAGCTGTCTTATACTGACATTGGAATTCCTGAAATCAGCAACAACATACTGGGATATGACTGGAATGACGATGATCAAGGAGCACCACACGAGGATGCTCTCATGGCTATTGACTCCCCAACTCCAGATTCTTCATCTCTTATGGCCGAGGTAAAATCCAAATTATGTACTCCTGAATGTAAAGATATAATTGTTAAGTACAAAGATCATAATCAATTAATGAGTGACTCCATTAAAAACTTAGAAGAACAAAGAAGGTCAGCTCATAGAGTAATTGATAATTTAGAAAACCAGATTAAGTCCCACAAAGTCAATGAACAAAGCTATCAAGAAAAGATCAATCTACTTGAATGGCAAAAAGAGGACTTACTTCTTAAACTCAAGGTGGCTAGGGATAAGAACAAACTACTAGAACAAGAACATAATAAAGTTGAATTAGATGTAGGGAAGTTAGAATTTGCTTCTAAATCTGTAAACGACCTATGTCAAAAACAAATTCATGGAAAAGTTAAAGCTGGCCTAGGTTACAAAGAAGTTGCCCCTCCATTCAATCAAAACTACATCCCACCATCTTTAGATGAGCCCAGGATTCCCATCTCTCAGACACCTCCAAAGGAATCATTCAATGTTGATCCAATCAACTATGATGAAGTTCTAATTGAGGACTTAGTTGAAGAAAGTAAAGTCCATATTGTGAAGAATAAGGATATTCCATTGGAAAATCATTTACTCACAATAGAAGGAATAACTCTACCTTCTACACAAAGTTTAGTGTCTCTGCCATCCACTAACCCCATTAAGACTGCAAAAACACCCACCGAAAGCAAAAACAAGATAGTCCCCAAGGAAAACACTAAGACTTGGAAACACATAGGCAAACGAGGAAATCAAAGAAACATGAACCAAGTCAAAACTCAAAAGGGTCAAGTTGTTAACAACACTAGGAAGGGATGTTTTATTTGTGGTAAAATAAATCACTATGCAAAGATCTGTTATCATAATCCACAAAATCAAGTGCAAGTGACTCAAAAACCACATTATGGGGTGGGATACAAGGGAAGGGCTGTCTCTAAAAACAACTTTGTTAAACAAGTCTCTTCAGAAAAGCAAGGTGTTAACAAAAGGAACATAATTTCCAACAAGCAGAATAGAGTGAGTACTGCTAGACAAACATTAGCTTCTACGGCTAAGGTTAATACGGCCAAAAGTAAAGGTGTTAATACTGCCCGTATTAATACTGTGAAAACTAACCGTATGAACCCTGCTCGTGTTAATACTGCCAAAAGTAACTTTGTCACTAAGGCTCCTATTAACAATAAGAAACAACGACATGTCCAAACAGTACCTATTCCAATTGTTAAATCAAAAGTGATTAACACCAAAATTGCTCATAAAGATAAATCTTTCAAGAAAGTGTGGCAACCAAAGGTTCAAGTAACTCAACCACCTATCCCCACTGATTTTTCAAAACTTGTACAAAGGAAGGTGAGTTACTTCGATGATATGGGCAAACCCAAGTCAACTTTGGCTTGGGTTCCCACCAGAAACTAATCTCTAACGTTTATGTGCAGGTTCAGCCAACAAAAGAGAGTGAGAACAGTTGGCATGTAGATAGTGGCTGCTCCAGGCACATGACGGGCAACATGTCATGCCTTCAGGACTTTGAAAAGTTCAACGGAGGATATGTTGCTTTTGGAGGCAATCCAAAGGGAGGAAAGATTACTGGAAAAGGAACAATCAGCAATGGTACACTACACTTCAAGGACGTGTACTATGTGCAACAGCTTCAATATAACTTGTTGAGTGTCTCTCAAGTCTGTGATGAGAAACACACACCGATCTTCACTGCAACAGAATGCATTATAATGAAGCCTGGGTATGTAATAGATGAAAGCATGATACTACTCAGAACACCAAGGAGAGACAATGTCTATTGTCTAGACATGTCCAAGGTTCAACTCAATTCACCTGAAGCTTGCTTTCTCTCAAAAGCAACTTTAGATGAATCAACTCTATGGCATAGGAGGATGTGCCACATGAACCTAAAGAACATCAATAAACTAGTTAAATCTAGTTTGGTTAGAGGTCTCCCAAACAAGCAGTTTAACCTTGAAGACAATTGCTTAGCTTGCTTGAAGGGAAAGCAACACAAGTCTTCACACAAGACAAAGGAAGTTAACTCTAACACTACTCCTTTACATTTACTACATATGGACCTCTTTGGTCCCACTAATGTAAAGAGTATAGCAAAGAAGTCATACTGCTTGGTCATCACCGATGATTACTCAAGATATACATGGGTTTACTTTCTTGGTACCAAAGATGAAACAAGCCAGCTCCTCATCTCATTTATCACTAAGATTGAACTTCAACTCAACCAGAAGATCAAGAAAATTCGATGTGATAATGGTACGGAATTCAAGAATAGTGTGATGAATGACTTCTGTGACAAGAAAGGAATAGAACGCCAATTCAGTGCTGCCAGGACTCCTCAACAAAACGGAGTTGCTGAAAGACGCAATAGGACACTGATTGAGGCAGCCAGAAGCATGTTGGCTGACTCCAACCTTCCTATCTTCTTCTGGGCAGAAGCAGTTAACACTGCCTGCTATGTCCAGAATAGGGTTTTGCTAGTCAAGGCACACAACAAGACACCATATGAGCTACTTCACAAGAAACAACCCTTGATCAGCTTCCTTCGTGCCTTTGGATGCCCATGCACAGTTTTAAACTCCAAAGACTACCTTGGTAAATTTGAAAGCAAAGCTGATGAAGGTACATTTGTTGGTTACTCATCTCAAAGCAAAGCATATCGGGTCTACAATCACAAATCAAAGATCATCGAAGAAAGCTCAAATGTCACCTTCAATGAATACACGTCCAACAAGAAGGGACATGGACCAGATTGGGTATTTGATTTGGACGCCTTGACCAAATCGTTGAACTCTAACTTTGAGTTTCAATCAAAACAAGTTGATACGGATCAGGTTAATACGGCGAGTTCTACTCCTACTGCTTCATCAACTACGGAGCCAGTTGCTACGGCTCCTATTACAGGTACTGCTCGCTTGGATGTGATGGAATACATCAATCTTCCAGTCACTTTGGAAGATCAAAGCCTTGCTCCAAGCACCTCAGAGGACGATTCTAACAAGGAAGATGAAGTTGTACCTCCTCCATCACCAACCGCTACGGACAATACAACACGTCCTAATGGTGTTCCACACCTAATTGAAGAGGACGCGAATGGAGTTGAACAGATTGTAACTGAAGGATTTGAGCCTTACACTACTGATATTCCTAAATCAGTCACCTCTCCTTCATTTACTACTCCTCCAACCACTCCTTCTCCATTCACTACCACTTATCCTAGCAATGACATGCCAGATATGAATGATACAAACTTGGGTGTTGAACTACGCCTTGAGAAGATCCCATCTTCTCGTGTTGCTAAGAATCATCCTCCTGATCAAATAATTGGCTCACTTGACTTCTCCATTGAAACTAGAAGTCAAACCAAATCCAAAAAGGATTCTCAGAGTGCTCTTATAAACACATGTCTTTTTGCATGCTTCCTCTCTCAAATGGAGCCTAAGAAAATTCAAGAGGCTCTACTAGATCCACACTGGATAGAAGCATGTCAGGCAGAGCTCCTCCAATTCAAGATTCAAGGAGTATGGGTACTGGTTGAGGTCCCATATGGCAAAAAGGTGATTGGTACACGCTGGATATTCAGAAACAAGAAAGATGAGCGTGGAATTGTGGTCAAAAATAAGGCAAGACTGGTTGCCCAGGGCTACACTCAAGAAGAAGGCATCGACTATGAAGAAGTATTTGCTCCCGTAGCTAGGATTGAAGCCATACGCTTATTCCTAGCCTTTGCTTCTTTTATGGGATTCAAGGTATATCAAATGGACGTCAAGAGCGCTTTTCTATACGGAGTCATTGAAGAAGAGGTGTATGTCAAACAACCTCCTGGATTTGAAGACCCTCAACATCCACACAAAGTGTACAAACTGATCAAAGCTCTCTATGGGCTTCATCAAGCACCACGTGCATGGTATGACACACTATCAGATTATCTTCTTCAAAACAACTTTCAACGCGGCACAATTGACAAGACCTTGTTCTTCAAGAAATCCCAGTCCGACATTCTTCTTGTACAAATCTACGTGGATGATATCATCTTTGGATCCACCAAGGATTCATTGTGCAAAGAATTTGAGGATCTCATGCACACTAAGTTTCAGATGAGTTCAATGGGAGAACTCACTTTCTTCTTGGGCCTACAAGTCAAACAAAAACCGGATGGCATGCTAATAAGCCAAACCAAATATGTCAAAGACATCCTCACAAAATTTGGTTTAATGGATGCCAAGGTGGCGAGTACTCCGGTGGAAACTCACAAACAAATGACGGCTGATCTTGAGGGGGAGGATGTGGATATACACAACTATAGATCAATGATAGGATCTCTCATGTATCTCACAGCGTCAAGACCAGACATCATGTTTGGAGTTTGTGTGTGCGCAAGATACCAAACAAGGCCAAAGATGTCACACCTCATAGCTGTTAAGAGAATCTTTAGATATCTAAAGGGCAAGCCTAATCTAGGTTTATGGTATCCTAAAGACTCTCCCTTTGACTTAATAGCTTATACTGACAGCGACTATGGAGGTGAGAACTTAGACAGGAAGTCAACAACTGGAGGTTGCCAATTTATTGGCTCAAGACTGGTGTCATGGCAGTGCAAGAAGCAAACAACGGTATCAACCTCTTCTACAGAAGCTGAGTACATTGCTGCTGCTAGTTGTTGTGCTCAAGTACTTTGGATTCAAAATCAAATGATGGACTATGGCTATTCCTTCATGAACACGCCAATCTTTATTGACAACCAAAGCACTATAAGCATCATCAACAATCCAGTCAAACACTCCAAAACAAAACATATAGAGATACGCTATCACTTTATAAGAGATTGCAACGAGAAGAAACTAATCCATGTTGAGAAGATCCACACTGACAATCAACTCGCTGACCTTCTCACCAAAGCGTTCGATGTGGGGAGATTCACCTTTCTGATCACGAGCATTGGAATGATCAATACGGATGAATAACTCATATACTTTTCTCTCAGTATTTCTATTGTGTTTAAAAATAAGTCCCTTCGAGAAGGCAGTAGTAACCTTATGATGAAAATCAAGTACCTTACTCTCTAGTACTGTACTATGTTACTACTGCAACATTAATAGTAAAGACAAAGTGTGTCCAAAGTATGATTAGTACGATCAAATTATTAAGGCTAAGGGAAGGTTTAACTACTACTGCCCTACGCCAATGAGTTTGGACGGAATGGTTAATACGGACGAGTAATGAGTTGCTACGGACCTCTGGTTTAATACTGCCAGTAACTCAAGTTACTACGGACAGTCCAGTTAATACGGCCCATGAACCATTACTACGGCCCCTTTAACCAACTTACTACGGACCCTTTGTTAATACTACAGATTATTAAATTAATAAGGTTTCTTAAGAGATAAGAATACCCTAATTAATGATGATTTGACAAGTCAAAACACAACTTGTAACCCCACTTTACACGTGTCAAGCACAAAAGACATAATAATAACACATGGTAAAACCTGATTGGACCTAATTTTTGAAATTCAGGCGCGAGGCACAGCTACTGTTGCCACGTGGCGATTTTTAATTGGACCGTCACTTTTGAATAATTACCCGCGTCTAATCAGGGGCATCAAGTTTTTACAATTTTTTTTTTCTCTATAAAAGGGGGTAATTTAACCGTTTAATCTTACCGTTTGTAAAAACCCCTAAATCTTCCAAGAAAAAGTTACCGTTAAAACTTATAAACAAAAATTTTCTTTACCGTTGTGACTAATCATCTACATTCTTGTTCATCACTGTGATAATCAATCAACAGAATCAAAGAATCAACAATGGCGGATCAATTGCAATTGTTCAAAACTCACAACATGGTGGCTTGCTTGGAAAAGACTGCCGATAACGCTGATTTCCACCAGATTATTGATTTCTTTAATCAATCTAAAATCAAGACGGCGTTAACCATCAATCCTGAAATTGATGAATCCCACATTAGGGATTTCTGGACATCTGCAACAATGGATGAAACAGATGCTGCCATCAATGCGGTGGTAAAAGGTAAAGCAGTCAGAATCACAGAGTCTTCACTCAGACGACATCTGAATCTACGCGATTCAACAGGTATATTGAGAGTCCCTTATGACACTCTGATCGACTCTTTTCGAAATATGGGATATGAGGGAGATTTAAATCTTTCAACTTTTGAAAAAGCAAAACTATCCCCTCAATGGAAGTTTATGTTGCATACTTTGCAACAATGTTTGTCCCAAAAACGAACTGGGTGGCATGAGGGAAGTTCAACATTAGCCAATGCAATGGTGTGTTTGGCTACGGGGGGTACTTTTAACTTTTCTTACATGATTTTTGATGCAATGAGAAGAAATCTTGAAAACCCAAAACTTAAATTTCTCATGTATCCTAGATTTCTTCAACATTGTATAAATTGTGTTCACAAAGATCTCCCCAGATCTGAAAAACGTTTTCTCTCACACGCTCACTCAAAGAAAGTGTTTACTAATATGAGACAAATAAACAAGGGTGGTCCATCTCATGTGACACCACTATTCTCAAGAATGTTGGTGGTCACGATTCCCACAGCTGCAGGACAAGTACCTCTACCTCTGTCCCAACCCACAGCTGCCACCATCAGTACCACTGCACTTACTCAGGGCACTAGTGCCATATCTGAAGCAGGTACTGCAGGTGGAAACCCAAAGGTTACTACGGCAGTTGCTACTGCCCCTGTACCTCCAGTTGCTACTGTGAGTTCTACTCCAGTTGCTACTGCTTCAGTCACTACTGCTAAAGTGACTAAACCCACAGCTTCAGCACCTCACAAACCCCCCAAAGCTGCTTCTAAGAGACTCAAGAGGGTTACTCAGCCTCTTGTGTCTAAAACCATCCCCCTTACTACTACTGCAAAAGCAATCCCTGAAACATCTTCAGGATTGCCACATACATTAGGGGAAAACCTTGAACACACCCCCTTGTTCACTGAGTTGGTCAATAAGGAGGGGGAAGACCATGTAGGGAGGGCTGATACTACTGCAGCTTCTACTTCTCATAGGAGAGCTCAGGACAGTATCAACATAACTAAGACCCAAACTACGGCAACACCATCCCTTGCTGAGGACTTGTTCTCAGATTGGGAAGGTGGTCCCTGGAGCCAAGAGACCATGGGGGAGATACCTGCTTCTGCTAGGCAGGAGAGTTTCTCTATTCCCTATGATCTTCCACCTGTTGGTACCCAACAGGAAAGGGGTGAGGGTAGTAGTGGTCATTTCAAGGAATTGATGGATATGTACCAAACTCTAATGGTGAGGGTGGATAAACAAGAAGAGATGCTGTATTCTCTAACTTCTTTGGTGCAACAAGTACTGGCACAACAAGTACTGGCACAACAAGCATTATTATCAGTCCAGTTACTGCCCAAAAGAATCACCACACTAGATGCTGGAACTTCACCAAAACCATCCAGCTCATCCTCTTTAGATGACTCCCCAGCAGATGACAACAAGGGGGAGAAAGAAATAAATGTGTTATCATCTGGAGAAAGCAAAGGTGATGAAGACAAAGGAAGCACAGACACTGTCATCACTGCCACCTCCAATCAAGATGAACAAATGGAGACAGGTAGTGCATTTGAGGGGGAGACAGATTTTGATGCTAACATGATGATAGATGCAGAAGGTGAAGAGATGGAAGTTGATACTCCACTTAAGGGAGAGCAGCAGCAGCAAGAAGTGAAGCAAATGGTTGAAGAAACCATAGACGAGATGGAAGATGAAACTTCACCAAATGTTGTTACTGAAACAAATGCTGCGGATCAAGATGATCAAATGGTTGCTGCGGATCCTATTACTACGGATCAAGTTACCAATGATCCTATGGTAACTAGTCCAGTTGCTACTGATCCAGTTGCTACGGAGCAAGTTGATGCGGATCCAATGATCACTAGTCCAGTTGCTACGGACATAGTTGATACGGAGCAAGTTGCTACGGACCCAATGCTTATCAGTCCAGCTCCAGAAACAGAGGATGCAGAGGAAGATCATTCCTACCTGTTCACAACCATTCCTCCCACGTTCTATCAAGCTACAACTCCTTTTCAGTCAATCCAATCTGAAGCTACAACTCCTTCCACCACTGTAACAGAAACTCCTTCTACCATTGATCAACAAGAAGCTGCAAATGTTCTTATAAGAACAGAAATGTCAAGAACAAGTGTGATGGCTGATGAAGACACTATAGCATCACAGCTGCTTAAGATCAAAGAGGAGAAAGCAGAAGAAGAGAGAAAGAAGATGCTAGCTGAAAGAGTTGCAAAACAGAGAGCATCAGCTGCATTGGGTGAAAAACCAATTCAAACCTCTTTAAGACTACCTGAACAATCTACTGGTTTGTCTGTTTCTGTTCCTACAGGTAGAGTTGGTTATGTCACAGTGGATAAGAAGAAGAATAAAGTACAAATGGTTGACCTTGATGCTGAAAAAGAGAAAGGAAAAGGCAAATCCATTGTTGTGGAGAAATCAAAGACTGAAGAAGAAAAGAGCAAGGAGGAAGCTTTTAATTTTCAAGGTATGACAGATGAAGAGGTTGAAATGCTCAGAAAAGAGCATGAAGAAGCGGAGTTATTGAACAGAATGGCTGCTGAGAAGAAAGAAGAGGAGGAAAGAGAAAGAAAGAGGAAGATAGCTGAAGCAGATGAACTTCATGCTAGGCTTAACAAATCTCCTACTCCAGCTGAGAAAGAAAAATTGGCCAGAATTGCTGAGGAGGATGCAATTCATGCACAAAACCTGCTGGATACAGAAAAAGAAGAAAGGGCTAGAATTGCGGCTAAAATTGCTGAAGAAGATGAAGTAAGAGCTAAGGAGATGGCCAATGAACAAATTTTGAACAGATTGGTCAAAAAGGGCTTGGTAAAGTCAGATGAGCTTCTAGCACAGAAGATGCATGAAGAGGAACTGAAACAAGCTAAAGCCAAAACCAAGCCTGAGAAGAAGAAAGTGTCCAAATCAAAGTCCACACAAGTCAAGTTAGCTCAAGATAGGGAGAAATACACCATGTACCTTAAGAGTAAAGGTCACAGTGGCAGATCATTAGGCCCTATGAAATTGACTAACATTCTAGAACTTGTGAAGGAGGAGAGACAAAAGGAAACAAACAGGGAAGCTGCTCTTGCCAAGATTCAAGAGAAGAAGAAGAAGGATGCTGAAAAAGCTCTTGAAGCTGCCCTGAAAACTGGAAGGAAAGTATTCATACACCCTGAACCTGTTCCTGAAGTCAAAAAGTCAGAAGAGAAGCATAAAAAAAAGAAGCTGTCATCAAAAAGGATTCCAGTTCCTCCATCTAAACGACAAAAGATGGGTGATGTTGTTGCTGCTTCTCAAGAAAGCCCAGATATTCCATTCATGGATGTCAAACCAGAGCCTGAAGATATGGAACAAGACCCTCCTAGTACTACTCAAGGGGGAGACTATTCTGCATACATCAATCATGTTGAAGGTTTGAAGTTTACTCCATTGTCTGTGAAACCTCCAGTTATCATTGATTGGAAGTATATTGGAGGGGACAACAAGACTGAGTATGAAGTGACCAGACAAGATAAATCAAGAAAGATACTTCATGCTTTTTATGATGCCATTAGACTCTTTGACAGAGAAGACCTGGAAAGAATGTACAACATAGGCAAGTCAAAGTACTCTAATCAACAAGGAGTACCAGGAATTGATGTGGCAATGGACATTCTATGCGGATTATTTGAACCTGATTACAAGAAAAAGAGTTCAGTCTTCAAGAAGGAAGGACCAAACAATCCTATTCTAAACTGGTACATTTATGAAAGAAGTGGAACATACTCCATTATAAGAAGACATGGAGCAAGAGAATTCTTCTTAGTGGATGTTAAATACCCACATTCTTTGAAGACATTGGATGAGTTGGTAGAGTTAAAGCTGAATGGACCTCAAGACTCAAGACTAGCTCATGAACTCATTTGGAGAATCTTGTGTCAACACGTAGAAGAAAAGTCCAAGGGAAAATCTGACTGGAGAAACAAGTAGTTGTAATTAACATACAATACTTAGTACTGTTTTGTAAAAAGTTAGTACGGTTGAAATATAGAACTTGTACTTTTGATATGTTATAAAAGTTCAAGGTTAGGGGGAGATTGTTGGGTTATAACTTAGCTAAAATAGTTTAACCAAGAACAATTCACTTAACAAACAAGAATAGTAATTCAAGTGATTCATACGGAAGATATTATGAGTTACTACGGAAGGCAAGTTACTACGGACGTTCAACATGTTACTACGGTTACTCAAGTTACTACGGTGACATTGAAGTTACTACGGGCAAAGTCAAAGTCAAGATACGGAGGAAGTCAAGTCAAGACACGGAAGACAATGTTATCTTACAAGTATCAATCTAATTAGATAGAGTTATAATTAGATTAGATTTCCTTTTGTTAATTAGATAGAGTTTCCTTAAATCTAGATAACGATTTATTTAGATAAGGATAGATGTAGAATTCTAGTTTATCTAGAACGAGCCTCAAGGTCTATAAATATAGATCCTTGGAGAATAGAGAAAACACGTTGTATTGATATTATTGATTAATGCAATTGAGGCTTACAATTCGACAATAACTTTGTTTATTCATTATTCATTATTAGTTGTTCGATAACTCGTAATATTAAAGTGTTCATCCGCTGTTGAACTTCTTCAATAGATCTAGATCTTAACGTTAGCAAACCTATTAGTTTACTTAGACTAATACGATCCTGACACTTTTATATGTTATTACTTTTAACATGTTATATAATTTACATTTAATAGGTCACACATGGATTTGCGACTTAAAACTGTAGCATTCCTTTTACTTTGTTGGCATTGGATGATGTTAGTTCGGCGAAGGAAAAGACAAAGAAGAATTGAAAGAAATAGAGATCTTGATTCGACATTGATCGGGCATGCATACACACAATCATTCCTTCATTGAACTTCAACAAAGTGTCAAGAGATGATGCGTCTTTCACAAGAAGCATATATATTATTTTGCAATCATTTTACACAAAGAAATTAGTTGCAACCTAGTAGGACAATAAGCGTTGAAGAGAAGATGGCTATGTTTCTAATAGTTATAGGACATAATGAACGTTTTCACGTGATTAAAGATAAATTTCAACACTCCACACAAACGGTTCATAAATGCTTTCATGAGGTCCTGAATGCGATGATGTGTTGTGCAACAGAGATTATAGTGCCAACACCTTCTACTATAAACTTGGAACGACATAGAAAGCTACAAGACATATTTCCTGGAGCAATTGGTGCGTTAGATGGAACTCTTATACATGCGATCTTGACCAATGAACAACAAACTCGTTATAGGGGAAGAGGAAAATGTGTATGTTATCAAAATGTACTTGGAATTTGTGATTTTGATATAATATCACCTTTGTATGGGCCGGGTGGGAGGACATATCGCATGACGCACGAGTTTTGAAAGAGGTTGCATTTAATCTGGATTCCGGCTTTCCCTTCCCTCCACCAGGTTAGTATATATTCTTTAACTAGTAATACTTACTATATATAATTTTTATGACTTTTATATAGGCTTCACACTAACATTTACAGATAAATATTACCTTTGCGATGCTGCATATACCAACACTCGTGGATTTATGACCCCATATCGTAATACGAGGTATTGGTTAGCCTATTATCGACGACAACAAGCTTTAACTAAGGAGGAGAAATTCAATCATGCTCATGCACTACTCCGAAATTTTATTGAGCGCGCTGATGGTGTATTGAATGCGAGATTCCCAATCTTAAAACAAATGGCTCATTTTCCTTTTGGAGTGCAAAGAGATGTGGTCGTTGCTTGCTTCGCGGTCCATAATTTTATAAGAAAGTGCAACATTCACGACGACATATTTATGCAATTTGAAAAAAACAATATTGCTCCTATGCAAAATGAAACAAGCGGTGGCCAAAACATACATGACATAGAATGGGATTCAGAAAGCAATCAATATATGTCTACTTTACGTGACCAAATTGCTACTCAACTGTTTTCAAATGCTTCAACTTAATTGTACGCAATCATTGTTAGGTTTTCTTTGGATTTCAGTATGTTTCTATTTGTAATCGAAAAGATTTACGTTTAATTTGGATTTTGTAAGACATTTGGATTTTGTAAGACATTTGAATTTATGTTTAATTTGGATTTATGGTTAATTTGGATTTTGAACGACATTCAATATAACAATAAACAGAAGGGTAAAATAGTCATTTTTTCCAGTCAACATAGTCAATCTGAGGCATAATCAAACACAACAAACTCAGTCAGCACCTAACTCAGTCTGAGCTCCAACTCAGTCTGCATTAACTCGGTCTGCAGCTATCAAACAGCCCCTAGGTAAACCGATTAAACTATTTTTTATTATGTGAAAAGAAAAGTAAGAAGTTATTAACTTTGAATTTTTTTTTTCTTCGCTATTACAAGTTTAAGCCTACTTGTTTTAGTGACAAAAAATTATGTTTAGTCCTTGCAAAATCACCAATCTTTGTCGAACATTAAAACTTATGTTTTAGTATCGTTACGCGTGTATATAATAAAATGCCAATAAATCATGATCAACGTAGTGTATGATAAAATTGTAAATTATGATGCCCATGGATATAATGTTATATGCAACCATTAAGTTTAAGATATTAATGCATAATCACTTACTTTGATTATAGTCTAATATAATCCAAAACACAATAATTGCTTCTAAAAACAAGTATCATGAAAATCAATTATAATCTAGATATTGTTGCTTGAGAATAGAAGAAAAGTGTTATCGTTTTATGGCTTCTTATTTTTTTCATACTTGAACTTGTTTTTAAAGCGAAGCAAAAATTATAAAGATATTTTAAATGTTGTTATTAATACGCTTTCGTAAATATCAGAAATTTAAAACATTTTAAATACTCTCTTACGTAACAATTTCACTTTTTTTAGTTTTCAGTTGAAACTAAAAAAAAGTGATCTAAATAAATGGTTCCTCACTAAATTTTGATTTTTCATTCGATCCAAATCTTCTTGATTTTGCCCTATTTTTCACCTCTATCTTGCATTTCATGATTTATTTATTTTTTTCATTGGAAGGATATTTTATGAAGAAATTAGGTAAAATATTATTGTTAACGAAGACCTTTTTATTATTATTATTTAATTAATCTATATAACATTTTTCTTTAATAACTTTTAATCTATAACTTTTATTGTTTAATTCAATTCTCGATAAACCGTTGTGACCAATACAAATTTTTGCCTACATTTCAATACAAATTTTGTCGTTGAAATTACCTAGTTAGGTCAAGTATTCCCCGTTCATTTGCATAACCCTGTCTTACGTTCATTAACATGTTTACCGAACTTTTGACATTTACCGTCATTTGTTAAGTTGTTTACTTAAAACATGAATGGATTGAAGAGACTCAGTCCCAAGTTACCTACACGTCTTAACTCGTGGTATAGTAATGCATTTGCATCGCGTGCAGGTTTTGAATTTAAAGAAATGCAGGGTCGGGAGATATGGTCAGGTGACAAAGATGGAATTGCATAATCGTTCCATTGTCTTCGTGAGATACCTATAACAAATTATCCACAAATTAGTTGTAGTGGCAATTGAATTAATACCCATCCCTTCGGGTTTTACACATAAAAGAATGTTTTGAATGTGTTACGTATGTCGGTGTAATATATTACATGCATAAGGTTTGCTGTAATTAAAAAAACGGATGAGGTTTTCCCCATTCAGGTTACCAGGGGAAGTCAATTCTTTTGACTCATATGTACAGGCCTTAATTGGGGTATCCACATACCGAACCCTTTCGACTCAGTTGCCTATAATTAACTCCACGACGTATATGTATGCTTAAAGTATCAATAACAAAATTATCCACGGCCAATTTTCCTGCATACATCAGTTAAAAGGCAGGGTTTAAGGACTCCATGTACAATAATCCATCCAAATTGGTTACCCTATTATTCTCCGGATATTTTCACAAAGGATGTGATCATCGGTTGACTAGTTGACTACTATGATACTGATAATTACCATTTACAAGTAGGACTTTGTTACGATATTGTTCAACACAAATGTCGACCAAGTATTGATTAATTAATTGGTCTGCAATTCTCTCCGATAAGTAAGAACTTTTATATAGGAGAAAAGAATTCCCATAGATACAATGACCGTTAACATTTCATGTCAATCCGACAGATATATGCATGAGAATTTGCTGCACTTAAAATTTAGATGACGAGCACATTTATGGGACGGTTAATAAATCCTTACAGTAGTTGAAGTGCCAATTTTTGGGCATACCATACCACATGATATAACAAACTATACTCTCGTGATAAATTTTAAATCATACTGAATATTTATAGTGACTATAAGCTGGTAAACACATGATAGAATGGCTAAACGGGTGTTTTTATTTACATGACATAGGTTGCCATATATTGATGCAATAAAAGACATATAAATACCACTGCATCACAAGATTTCATTAAATCATATATACTGTAGACGGTTTAAAATACCTTACATATGAAATCATTCCGCCCACACAGCATCCATTCCACAATTCACTCCCAACTGTTCAATAGGATGAATCTGCCGACAACAATAACTTGCTCAACTTTTTAAAGACTGCGATATTTGACACGGAAGAAAGACATTTTGCGCTTGATCGCCAACACTCAAATTCCTGCAAGACAACAACTTCACGAGTTTTTCCTTAAGGAAAGGAGAAAGCATATCACAACTAGTCAAAGCATCAAACGACTGAACTACCCCTCTTTTTTCAAGTACATCAAAAGCCGATGTTATCCCCCTAATTACCAAATCTTTCCTCTCAATATCATAATGATCCATCAAAAGAAACAAAAACTCCAAGAGGTTATGTGTTATATCGATATATTTGGGAATGGAGTTTATCATTAACAAAATAGCAGGCTCGATGTTCATAATATTATCAACTTCTTCGTGAAAAAACAACCAATCGTAAAACAGGGCCAGTTTTACATTAGCTAAAACGTGATATTTACTACAGCATTTCAATAACCAACCAATCACAGCCCATCTAGGAGTTACGTCTGAGAAGATTATTTTATTAGTCGGGTGATGTCCACAACAAATAAACCGAACGATATCAATCACAACACTCTCGTTTTCCAACAGGTTAAGAAACTTCCTCCCAAACCAAATCTGGTACCGTGATTGACTTCCTAGTTTGACTTCCGTAAGCAAAAACCGCAAGTGAGTTTCCATCTCAGGAGTAATACGAAGCAAAAAGTACTTACTAGAAGTCCTAGTTTTATAAAGCTTCGAAATATCTGAAAACCCGCACGTTTTAAAATTACTAGGCGCCAATAACAAATCTTTCCATATATCACGAAACACATCCACATGAACTAAATCCTGCAAAACCCGAATCAAATCCCGTCCAATTCTCAAACAAAACCGAAACTCCTCTCTAAAAACCCTAACACAAAACTCAATCTCCCTTTGCTTCAAAAAGTCTAGTTTCGAATTACCCGACACTCTACAATGATCACCCAACAACCTAAGAAAAACATACAAACCACTTGTGACAACAAACGTCAACCCCTCATCTTCGTCAACCAAACACCCCCACTTCCGTAACAAAACATTCACCAACTCCAAACACAACCATATATTCCCATCACTTAAATCCCCACCCCCGCGCGTTTGCCTCAACAACGCAACCACCAACCCATCAACACCACTCCCCGAAACATCAATCATTTCTGAAACAATCCACATTATCCCTACTCTCACATTCTCAACTAGCTTGGAGTACATTTCATTTACTAAATTCGTAACCAACGTTATAAATAAAGCGTATCCATCGGTTACTATACCGTGGAGATGTTTGATGTGAAGGTGTGCACAGTGTGGTTCTGATAACATGGCGTATAGGATACCGCGGGTTAGGGTTTGGTAATGGGATGGTGTAGGGGTTGTTAATGGGAACGGGGGGCGTAATTCGGGTTGCGAAAGTAAGTATGATTCATGGAGAGATTGGGCAAATGGGTTTTCGATTTCGTAAGGGGGTTTGTTGATTAATTTGGATGTCATTTTAGGTTTGATTTGTTTAAATTAAATTGATAAAGTTATGAAGAAAGAGAGAGAACTAACTCTGCCGTCGTATAGCCGTCGTACAGCCGTCGTACAGCTGTCGTACAGCCGTCGTATAGCCGTCGTATAACCGTCGTATAGCCGTCGTATAACCGTCGTACGGCTGCCTTCATACTCACTGTTTCAACTGAGAATTTAAATTTTAAGCTAATTTGGTTAAAAGGATTTTGTTTCTATGAAAAATAAGGGTGTTTGTTTCGGCCTAATAACGTGTTTATGAGTTTACATAAATTTTGATAAATTTATAAGTCTTATTTTTTTATAGGTTTATTAGTTTATTAAATTCAGTTTACGAGTTTAAATAAGATCAGCTAAACTTGATAAGCTAATAAGTTGAAAAAATTGGGTTTAGGAGCTTATCAAAATTTACATAAGCTAATAACTCTGTTATATAAACCGAAACAAACACCCAAAAACACTTGTTATGTTTTTCGTCTCTAAGATAATGTGTATTATTTTATAGACTCAGTGTGTGATCAGGCTACAATGATTTTAACGGTGAGATTTACTAAACATATATTTTAGAAACGAGACATATAATTAGTTTTTTAAGTAGAGTATAACTTTTTATTTATATCGGAAGTGTAAACACATAATTTTCATTAACATTGTAGGATCATTTTTAAGGTTATTGGGTGTACTCACTATCGGTAATGAGTTATGATTGAGTTATAGGAATGAAATAGTGACGTGAACTGAGTTAGGGGTGCACCACTTCTAGTGTTCAAAGCCATGACTCGTTAACTATGTTCGGTTTTGCTATATGTTAGATTGGTAATTTTATAGTGACAAATTGACTTTCTTTGCGACATCAATTCCACACAAAGGCTCTAACCAAAAAAATTTACAAACCAGTTTTGCTTCAAAATCAAGATGGAGGCGTCAAATAAAAATAAAATAATTGGTCAAGTACGTGTTACGTCAACTTAATAAAGGGTCTCCTAGAAAAAATAAAGATCTTTAAGAAAAAAGATGTAAAAATATTAAACTTGCTTTTAAGTTGTCACGAGTTTATGATCTCGGTTACTCAAAAACGATATAACCCTACATAGGGTCTCTGAAAGCATGTGATATTAGTACGATCTTGATCTAGATCATAGAATTATATGATATCTATCCGATTAAATTCTTTGTTTGAATTAAAGAATAGAAAAATTATAATTTTATTAAATATCTATTTCTAACCAATCATCGTCAAAATAAATACTAACTATGTTAATTATATAGAAAATTATGAATGCTATTATACTATTTTCATCAAGTTTAATCAGGCATACTATTAATAAGTGGTATGAACTATACATTATATAAACGTACTTAAAACCGATTGATAGGATGTCCAATCCCCCCCGACTAGATCTTGCTAAGACAAAAAACGGTCGATATAAAATATCCATTCTTATCAACCTTGATCCCGAACCTTTGGGGGACTTACCCACCTGGCCAGATATGCATCGTATGTCGACCAACAAATTTACATAACACTAAAATTGACTACCTACTAGTGATGTAGAAGATCGAATCACATGACAGTAAAACTCACACACTGAAATCGAAGATTGAGAAAAACAATACCCAATAAACAAGAACCCCGAAACACCGACACTTGAGAGAAATTCTGCATAAGTGTAAACAAACAATGTAAAACTTGTTATTTAAATATGGTATCATCAAACAACTCTTCATATTATCCCTGAAACAATGTATCGCACTTTCGTGTTTCCCGGAAACAATACAAAGGTGTTAAAAACATAAGTATCCACTTAAATATAACACAATAGATAACCACAAGCCAATTTATTAACTCACATACATAATCAACCACTGTAAGCTTGTCTTCACTTTAATAAGTTAATCGAATGTAAAGTAGTATGAAGATCTATAGAAACTCGCACAACGGGGTTTTTTAAAATAGAAAGGGGAAAAGATGAAAAGGAAAAGCATCTCTTTTACAAAGATTCTATCGGAACATATCATTTTTCACAGAAAAGAGACTAAAAAGGCACAAAGATCAATCGCCTGGAGAAGCACAAAGTCTGCAACAACACCATATTCGCCACTCAGATTTCAAAACAAGATCCTCCATCTTGTAACTTGCTCCGCCTGCTGCTAACAAAAAATAAATAAAAACTCATCTCAGCTTGCATAAAACCCTCCTATCTCATTATTTAAATAGAATTAAATAAAGACATTAGATAATTATTTTGGGCACGTACTTTATTCATAAACGCACGAAATAAATATAATAAAAATGTTTTAAGCCTACCTGGTGGTTTCTGGAAGCCCTGTTTCAGAGGGTCAATCCATCACCAATCTGCAGTCTACCAGATCAAGACTCGATCATATCATTTCTGGATGTAAACACGTTACACAATCTTTCTAATTCCAACGAACTCAGAGATACCAAATGGACGAAATCAGATTCCAAACGATCTGTTATACAGATCACCTGAAGTTGGCAACTGAAACTTTGTTTCTTCATGACCTGAATAATATCTGGTGAATCCCATTCTCTCGTTTCTAAGTAGATCAGCCATACCAATATCATTTCCACCATTCCAGTGGCCATTAGACATCAGGGAACTCATCGGCTGTTGGAAACTGTTCTGCTGTTGATAAGAGGAGAGATTCGTCTGCTGCTGATAATTATTTCCTAGTTGAGTATATCGAGGGTTTTGCTGAGAAAACGATGTTTGCATCAGAAGTTGAAGTCTGACATCGTTATCAAAAGAATTCAGGTGTGAAGGGAAGTTTGATCGCATGTCTAAGCCATTTGGTACTCTACCGCCAACTGCCAAAATTGCAGGATCCATAAACTCCAAATCACCCATATTTACAGGGGCTGCTGTTTCATGAGTTTTTCTCAGTAACGAAGAAGTGCCAAACATATGATTTCCTGAAAAGAAGGTTCATAAAAACGATATATGCTTATTATGATGATCTGAATAAACATGATAACTAAAGTTTTCAAATGGGTGGGTCGAGCAACGGGTCAAAACAATTAAATACTATGTTTTAGGAATAAATCACACTTTGGTCAACTTTCAACCCGTGTGACCCATTTTTCAACATGTTCCCTTTAAACGCTAATTCTTTCATAATCTACTCATTGTTAAATATCGGAGCTTAAACACAACCTGCAGCAAACTATAATGAATAAAAAATAAGAAATCCGGAAACAAACCTGATATGTTATCAAAAGTTTGTTCCATCTTCTCATGAGAAGAGAAGCCTGGAGGTGGGGCCCGGCTCGGTACTGAAAATCCAGGAGGTGCAGATACTTGGGCTCTCGGAACTGTTTAAATTGGCCAGAATTAAAACCCGAACGATATTTACCTGGATGAGTTATACATCAATATAATAATCATAAATTTACCAAAACATACCTGAAATCTTATTTTCTGACATGTGAGAATAACTGGGGGCAAAATGATCAGTAGATTCCTCAAATTTAAAAGAAGAGAAACCGTTGCCACTACCAAGCTGCTTGTCTTGATAAATACTATTGCTATAATTATTATATGCAACACTTTGTCCATAATCACATAAATTTGGAGCATAATTTGATCCTTGATCTGTGTATTCATCCTCTCTTGCAAATGAGAACCTCGACTGGTTGCTGTTTTGTGTTTTCCTTGCGCTTAAAACTTGTTTGTCACTTTCGCCTAAAAATTTAGCTAAGTTCCGGGGTGAAGTTAATGACTCATCCCACGGGTCAAAATCCATTGACAGAATATTTGATATTATACTGTTTTCTCCTAAATCTAAGGCGGAAGTACTGTGATCTTTTAACATTTCCTTTTGATTTCTACCCCCTTCTGTACCATGGAAGTATGAATGTCCATTAGATATATTATATGCATGTTTTGGGGCCTTTTCAAGATTTTGATCCAGTGATGGAGGGTCGAGATTGCCATTAGCCGAGACATAAGTATGTTGAGGTGAACTATGAGGCGGATTTTGTATGTAGCTTGTATGTGTAACTTCTGCATCATTGAAAGACATAAGATCTTCCTTCGCTTCACTAATTGCAATTTCTGCTACTTTCTTTTGCAGATCTGATAGTAAATCGGACTGTTTACTTGTAACTGAAATATCTTCGGCATGTTTGATGGTGTTTTCTGCTTCATTATTGGTCAAAGGTTCTACTAACTGTGAATCCTCTGAAGGTTGTAATCTTTCACTCTTAGTTGTGCTTTCTGACGACATGTCAACCGATAAGTTGTGGATCCTTTCTTGATCACCAGATACTTTTTTATTCTTAGGTGACGTAGAAATCAGGCTGCTTGAGGTTGAGGACGAAGGAAGTGTAGTGGTGACAGGTGTCTCGGACAGAGTTCTTTTGTGGTTCTGTCCCGCAACCTTTTTCATAGATACGGGAGTTCCCAAATTACCCTTTTCTTGAACAGTGTTGCTTTCTTCACTATGTTTATTTACCAAGTCATCACCATGAAATGAACTCGCTACTGCTGATGAAAACGAGAGTGTAGTATTAGACGCTTTGGTTGGTTGCTTAGGGGGTCCATTGACATTGACATTCGCCACAGCAGGCTGACTATTTGAAGGGCGTGCTCCCCTGTAGCACATCGCAGTCAGTACAGATTTGATACAAGTAGAAACGTCAATATGCACAAGGAATTTACCATGAGGCTGCAGCAGGAAGAGCTACTGATCTCCCAGAACTACTATTTGGCGGGGAAACTTTCATGCTATTTGCTGGATTCTGCTAATCAAAATTGACCCAGGTCGTCAGCATGATCAAAGTCAAGTTATAGCTCTGACGATTATAGTTTTCAAAACATTTTTTTCCCACAACTTATGTAAACTATTAACAAAATGCAATAAAAGAAAAGGACATTCAAACTAAAAAGTTTACCATAATTACTGGAAAAGTCGAAATCTAAAGTAGTCTCTGAATAGCATCAAATAAAAAGGTTAACTCGGAATATCTTACATTGGGGGTAATTTTACTAATAGGTTTAGGCCAGGCAGAAGTGTTGTTATTAGAATAATCATCAGCTGGTGGTGGTAATAGATTTCCCGAACGCCGTTGCATGTCATTTGTCGCACCAGTTATTTGCTGAACTCTATTCCTTTAAAACCACTATGTGAGTTAATTTAGGGACAAAAAAACAACAAGTAATTCCAACTAGCAAAATAAGTAGAATGTATCTCGACATTCATATAACCCTCCCTATGTTTAAGGTTAACGATTTTGTAAGTATCAATCATGTGATCCTTGCATAGCTCTTTCAAAAATTAACAGAATGTAAATCGATATCTTTATTTGAATATTTTGAATATAATTGACACAGATGGAAAGTAGATGGAAAGTACTTTAAAGTCATTTACATGTATTTTCTGTGTTTAGGCATCTAATTTTACATTATGTGATCATCAATTCGATTGAAAACTTTACGTGATATTCAAATTATAACTTTAGCTACGAAGATCAAACCACAATCAGCATTACTCACGAAAAGAAACGTTTTTTTCAAACAATAGCATCCCTATCGGGACACTAAAATGGTTGATATATGCTTGGCACAAATGAAATATTAATGTTTTACGCCAAAAGGCTGGGAATTCAACGAAAGATAAATTTTGTATATATCAAGCAATAAATAAATGAAAATACCTAGTAAATGCTGAAACTATTTCATCTTTACTGAAGCTATCTTCTTGCATGCCAAACTCATGTAGATACAGACAATCAACGTTCGTGCAAGGCTGGATAATCAACAAAATAAAAGTGCTCAAAAACATTTAATAACAATAGTAATCCAAATCTTTCAAATAAAACGACTTAAAAGGTTGTATGAGTTAATATATAAGATTAGGGGGATTTCGACCCATTTAAATTGTTTCAAATAAAAACACAATCCATAACGACCCGTTCATCCAAAAATAGGTTATAAAAATTTTCACATTAAGTTATCATACCATATTTCTCAGCCATGCATGACAGTACTTAGTAGTCCCAAAACAAGCCCTGCAGCAAAACCATACTTATAATTTACAAACATGTAAAATAAAAGAAAAAAAACGCTTTGATCAGGTTATAGTGTTTCAACCTTAAAGGGCAACCCTCCAAGATGAAGCCATGTGTTGACTGTATACTACGAACTGCTTCTTCCTCCTTGGAGTACGTAATATATCTGAACAATGTCAACATTCAAAAGAGGAAGAAATTGGTCCAAGATAAAGCAAACTAATGGCAAAAATTGAAATTCATACCCAACATGAACCGGGCAATAAGAAACTATAAGAGTATGACAGATGAACTTACACACTACAAGTACTGTTCGGAAATTGCTGAATAGCACCAGCTGCGGTCCGAGATATAGACACTTTCAGTACCTTCCCATACTGACCAAAATAATCTTTCTGCTGCAGAAGCTGCTTAAAAAAACAGAACTCGTGTTAATAATCCGTGGAATGAAAGAACATTAGAGATAATTATACCAGAAGAGAAAGCAAGTAGGATAAAGTCGTACATCTTCATCTGCTAAATCAAGAGGCAGCCCTACAATGTATACAAGGTTACGTTGAATAACCCTGACAGCACCAAGATCCTTTCTTCCTTCGGAAGTTTTGATTTTCCCCTTCTGCGACTTCTGTTTCTTCTCCACACTCATCCCAGTAACCAATCTGAGGACATAAAAGAAGAAAAAAAATTAGAGAAATAAACAATTAACCAGTTTTAATACGATATATCATACAGAGACAAACCTTTCACACTTCGATGCGGTCCCTACAATCTTCTCCTTGTTATAAGGGGTCCGACATGCTGGACATCGCCCTTCTGTGTTATCCTTCTCAGCCATATCCATTATGTGGTGCCAGCACCAAACACAAATCTGTATTTACACATAATAAGTTAGAAAAAACTGCTCGTAAATCAGTATTTGCGTCAAACAAAAAGAGAGTAATCCGTACATCATAACCACACTTGCAAGGCTTCAGCTGCTGATCTGTTAAATCCATCTCCTCGGCACAAAGTGGGCAAGTCCTTTCTCCTTCGTCACTCATGATTACCTAAACCACGAAACACAAAAACGACCAATATCAAACACGTTTACAAATATATAGGACATGTTGCATTATCATGAGTCATGACCACTAATATCGCAAGTTTATACGTCTTCAAACGAATATAAGTTTGTAAATTTAACAATAAACCTAAACTCCGCACATCCATATTAATCAGAAAACCCTAACTAGCTTTTTTCCCCAAATCGAAAACCGAAACACTACAAATAGTCTAATTCCACCACCGATTTAACACAAATTCAATCAATAAATAAATAATAAAATCCAAAACACTTAAAAAAATCGAAAATTTTATATAAATAAATCAATCGAGCTTAGATTAAGCTGGAAATACATACATAAATATAAATCGATTAATCAATAAATCGGATTAAAAAAATTGAAATTTATTAAATTGAATAAAATAATAAAGAATAAATTAGGGATCTTTAATTGGAATTGAAAATTGAGGAATAATAATAATAATAATAATAATAAAAAGAGATCTATTAAGCAATCGATAGAATTGAGATTGAATGAATACTTACAGTGATTGATTGATTGAAAGATGGATGGATGAAGAATCGAAGACACACACACAGAGAGAGGAAGAGAGAGAACCACAAAAAAGCCTAATTTGGGAGTGAGTGAAAAAGAAAGGTGTTTGTATTTTGGGGGTGGATATGGGTTTTTAACCTTTTTATTTATTGTCTAATGTAATTCATAATAATAATACATTGAATGTGATATACTATTTTCATAATTGGATTGTTTTATATTTAAGAAAGGTTCATGTTCATACTATTGGTATTCATGTTATTGTTTTTAAACTATTTATATATAGTGAAAGAAAATGATTAAGAGATCTAATTTGTGAATCTACGAATGGATGTAATGTATAAAATGTTTGTACTTAGGGGGTGTTTGTTTGAGTTTATATAAGGGCTTATGAGCTTATTGAGTTTCGGCTTATGTTTCATAAGCCCGAATTTTATGGCTTATATAAGGGCTTATGGGCTTATTACTGTTTATTATGACTAAATAAACAATAATAAGCTCATAATCCCTTACATAAGCCATAAAATTCGGGCTTATGAAACATAAGCCGAAACTCCATAAGCTCATAAGCCCTTATATAAGCTCAAACAAACACCCCCTTAATGTATTGAAAGTATAATAAGTTTTATCTCTCTTTAAATATAATATATAATGAATAACTATATAATATATTAGGCTGCTTTTTAATCTAACAATTAGGTCCTTTTAGTTAAATGGTTACATATTTTGTTAATTATATATGGATTAATTTTAGGTGCAACATCATGTATATAAATTTAGGTAAGGATGGCAATTCAGGTTGGGTCTGGATTGACGGGTTTCGGTTATCAGGTTGGTGAGTTGAAATTACTCAATTCGAACCTAACTCGTGTAATCCGTTTATTATACATGTTAGGTGGTTGATGATTTGGTTTGATGCCAAACAGGTCGGTTTCGGATCAATATGGTCAAAATGGTTCATTTATAAATGATGTAAGTTATTTATATTCTATTTTTGGAATAATTAACGTTCAAAAAGATAATATACAAGTTTTTAAAGAAAAAAAATATAATAATAAATATAAATTATTATCATTAAGATTAACATAAGAGGTTATTTTAGTTAAATATGGTAGAATATATATATTAAATTTTATATATTATTATTTATATAAAAATATCTTATAAAAATTTTTGGGTTGTTAGGTCGACACATTAACCAAATGACCAACCCGGACCTAACCCGAAAATAATTCGAGTTAACAGGTTGACAAATCGAGATTATACAACCTAATTTGTTAATTTTTGAGTCAGTTATCATGTCGTGTCGAGGATTATCACCTCTAAATTTAGGTGTTGCAAGGTTAATATAAGGGTGTAATGATTAATTATAATGACCATTTGTATTTATGTAAAATTTTCTAACGACTAAAATTATAAATTTTTAAATTACTTATTGCTTATGTAAGGGTTTTTAAGCTTTTTTATTGTGTAATATAATAATATTTTTATAATGATAATACATTGAATTGAATAATTGAATGTAAATAGATATACTATTATAATAATTTGATTGTTTTATATATAAGAAAGAGTCATGTTCATACTATTCGTAATCTTGTTATTGTTTTAAACTATTTACTTATTTTATATGGTTAAATAGTTATAAATTTATTAATCGTGTATCCTTGGTTTGTTCGTTTTATATTGAACTAGTTTATTGACCCGCGTAATACGCGAACAATTATATTAAAAAAATTAATGCCAACAAAGAACAAATAACGTATATAAAAAGGTTAATAGAAAACTATTAGTCATTACACAAAATTATTAGATTAACAAATGTGGAGTTAAAGAAAACATTTAATATGTAATTCGCGAAAAACCTTATTAAAAATAAAATAATTATAATATATAAAAAACTAAACATATTGCGTAAATAGGAAGGAAAAAAACATAAGATTTTTTCATATGATATGTTTTTCGTTTATACGCAAAACACACATAAAACAATAAAATAATTTTTATTTTCTTTTTATACCAATAGTTTTTATTTGTATGAACAGAAAAATATGTTTTGTATTTTTCAGATATTAATTTAAAATACAATTGTTTGATTAATTAAAGTATAAATGTTAATCAGTTCTATTTCGTTATTAGTATAAATATGAGGGTTAGATTATTTAAAGTAAAAGGGTTAAAACAAAAATTATTAATGATGACATCATCAAAATGATCTATTGGTCGAAATTAAAATTACAAACTCATCTAATGGTTATTACTTTTGTCAAGTGACATTTTAGGGCTCTCTTTTATTATATATTAAGATAAGATAAGATCTTATTGGTTATCGATATTGATTTGGAATGTATTTGCAAGAAGGAATTTAGAACGAATGTTTAAGCAAAACGAACATACAGATGTAGAAAACGAAGTTTAAACGATAAGATATGAAGATGAAATGACATGGAAAATAGGTTTAGCATACATTCATATTTTGGATATAAATAACTTTTTCACACGAACTCTGATTTTGGTTACTTCTATTTGATAATTCGATTACTTGTATCGTAAAAAAAACTTTTTGTATTTTATTCTTCATTTGGTTTCTAAAACTTTAGCCATGAGTTAATTTTCCTTTGTATTCGCTTAGACGAATATACCTAGATTATGCTTTTAAATATGTATTTACCTAGACATGAATTTGGGAAAATTGAACGGAAAAGCAACAAACTTTGACTTAATTGTCATCGTATGTAACTAAATTTGTTTTTTCTCAAAAAAAATACATCAACTTTATATACGTTTTCATTGTGACCGTTTTTACCTCTTATCGGATAAATGTTGACGTGGACCCGGCTTTTTCTTATATTTGACTTTTACTTTTAAAAATAAAATTAGAAAAATAATCCGGCTATTGGAGTCAAAGTGTCACACCCCGCCAAAGCGGAAACACATGATGTGAAGAGCAATAGTATTCGATAGCAAGATATAGATAAACGCCAAGTTATATTAAATGAAAAGTTACATCAAAGTTTACATAATAGTTAAAATATCGATTACATATCCGAAATCAAAATGGGGTGTTCATAACCAAACCACCCAAACCCTTCCCGTTCTTGAAGTCATCCGCCCAAAGCATAACGTCATCACTGAAAGCTTACTCGTTACCTGAAAATACGAGTCAAGTGTTAACTACGGGAGACGTAGTTAGTGAGCTACAAGTTTAAGTAATAGCATACAAGTTTAAACGCACGTAAAGATGGCGTAAAGTATAGTTTTCAAGTAGTGCAGCATAGTCATGCATAAAGTATTAGTATCGAAATAGTTACCACAAAACATGTGTATAGTATAGGATTTGTGTTTGTAGGCATTGGACACATAGCGCGACTATGTGACAATCCTAAATATTGCCCAATGATCGTTGCTAAGCCTATAGCCTACCCTATAGTATTATGCACCATCGTTATAAGTCGTTGTGGTGAGGGTCAATTTACCCTAATAGGTCCTTTTAGTTAAATGGTTACATATTTTGTTAATTATATATGGATAAATTTTAGGTGCAACATCATGTATATTAATTTAGGTAAGGATGGCAATTCAGGTTGGGTCTGGATTGACGGGTTTCGGTTATCAGGCTGGTTAGTTGAAATTACTCAATCTGAACCTAACTCGTGTAACCCGTTTATTATACATTTTAGGTGGTTGATGATTTGGTTTCATGCCAAACAGGTCGGTTTCGGATCAATAAGGTCAAAATGGTTCATTTATAAATGATGTAAGTTATTTATATTCTACTTTTGGAAGAACTAACGTTCAAAAAGATAATATACAAGTTTTTAGAGAAAAAAAAGTATAATAATAAAGATGAATTACTATCATTGAGATTAAAATAAGAGGTTATTTGAGTTAAATATGGTAGAATATATATTAAATTTTATATATTATTATTTATAAAAACATATCTTATAAAAAAAAAAATTGTTGTCGGTCAACACATTTAACCAAATGACCAACCCGAACCTAACCCTAAAAAAATTCGGGTTGACAAGTCGAGATTATACAACCTAACTCGTTAATTTTTGGGTCGGTTTCAAATCGATTTTCGTGTCAAGTATGGTCACCCCTAAATTTAGGCGTTGCAAGGTTATATAAGGGCGTAATGATTAATTATAATGACCATTTGTATTTATCTAAAATTATCTAACGACTAAAATTGTAAATTTTTAAATTACTTATTGCTTATGTAAGGGTTTTTAAGCTTTTTTTATTGCGTAATGTAATAATATTTTCATAATAGTAATACATTGAATTGAATGTAAATAGATATACTAATATAATAATTTGATTGTTTTATATTTAAGAAAGATTAAGAAAGGCCTTATTTTGTTTCGTTTATGTTCTTCATTTCCTTCTTATGTTTATACTATTCGTAATCTTGTTATTGTTTTAAACTATTTACTTATTTTATATGGTTAAATGGTTATAAATTTTATTAATCGTGTATCCTTAGTTTGTTCGTTTTATATTGAATTTTATTGGTTATCGATACTGATTTGGAATGTATTTGCAAGAAGGAATTTAGAACGAATGTTTGTGCAAAACGAACATAAAGATGTTGAAAACGAAGTTTAAACGAGAAGATATGAAGATGAAAATGAACATGGAAAATAGGTTTAACATACATTCATATTTTGGATATAAATAACTTTTTCATACGAACTCTGATTTTGGGTGATTTAAATTGGAGAATAAACTAGACAAAATTACACCAACTTGATAGTTCTGACAGTTGGTTGAAGTTTGGTTGAAGTTAAGTCTAGTTGTCGGTTGAACTTGTTTATTAATCGCCAATTCATATTTAAATGAACGTGTGATTTGCATGTTTTAAACACCAACTGTCGGTTGGAAATGTCGCCCAAAAATCCTAAGTAAACAACTTAATCTAGTCTAAACCAATACGTTTTCACAACCCTAATTTGACCCGAGAGGCATACGATAGCTTTTGGGCTGTTTGGAGCAGGAGGATTCATTACGACTGAAGCCATTCGGTCGTTCGAGAACTGGTTGGTTACTTCTATTTGATAATTCGATTACTTGTATCGTAAAAGAAACTTTGTGTATTTTATTCTTCTTTTGGTTTCTAAAACTTTAGCCATAATTTTCTCCTTTGTATTCGCTTAGACGAATATACCTAGATTATGCTTTAAAATATGTGTTTACTAGACGTATTCCCGCGCGTTGCGCAGTGACAATTTCTAAAGAGATTTGTCTCGAGCAATGATCAGAATCGGGTTGTTTTACTTACCGGATTTTGTCACACCCCGCTTATAGCGGAAACACGGAATGTTCCAGTTATAATATCAAGAGTCAAGATTACAACAATATAACCGATAAACAAAACATCAAATTAAATAGATCATGCCAAATGTTACAAAATACATCATAAAGTCAAAGGCGATAAGACGCCAAGTACCAATACAATTCCAAAAGAAATAAACAACGGATCGTTATGGAATTTACAATAAAGAGTTCAAATTCAATTTTCCCAAAAGCAAGCGATCCGAAAATAAATTATGGCATGATCAATGGAAATCCTCAATTTCCTGCAAAGCGTTAAAACGACATCAACAACATGTTGGTGAATTATTCGCAATTTTAAGTAAAAAGTGACCCATCGACAAGTTTCAATAAACATTATAATTTCAAACATCATATCTTGTTATACAATCCAATAGTGAGAGGTACCATGCCTAGACTATCATACACTGAACCTGACCACGCAAATTAACCCCTATCCTAAGGGGTATCAATCCAAAGGCAACCAATTATGAAATACGGCCATAACACCTACTCCTAGGTACGTCCTAGCGAGCGATGAGGGTTCGGTCAAACCCAATCAGATCTGTATATATGAAACCGCGGGCAAAAGCTTAATCAAGTGTATAAGGGGAGGCTCCTCGAGCCTAATGATACTTAATCTAAGGCAGACCTAAATCACTGGGTAAACAAGATAATCAATAACATTCCGCATACGCAGACAGTTTTAAAATACACTACAAGATGATTAATAACATTTCCGCATACGCAGACAGTTTTAAAATACGCTTTACAGCCCAAAAATAGTAAGACAAGGGCTACGAATAACTCATTGATAAAGCTCCAGCAAACAAATATCGGGTACACCAACACAGAGTTACAACTCCACCGCCTAAGTGCCTTAAAACAATAAACAACATAGTCTCAGTATCTCTATAAGTATAGTTCGGTTTAGCCTTGTCGGTTAATATTAAGTTAGATTATAACATTCCAATGATTAATAAATCGAATAAGGATGACGGATTAAGAAGACGATGTTCCGCGCCAGAAAAGGGCCGATCGGCAAGATATCGAACTTTCACGTCAACAGCGACCGTTGGAAACAAGTGACGACTCCGAGTCGAAAAGAATATTATTACAAATGTTCATTATGTCGACCAAAATTAAGATGTTGACTTGTAAAAGTCAAAGGTCAATTATGTTGACTTATGAAAGTCAAATGTCAATCATGTTGACTTATTAAAGTCAAAATCAATTTAAAAGTCCAATTTGACACTTTGAATAATTTGAAGTGTTTTCATACCAAATTGTTTAGAGTAAAATGTCTTTCAAAACCATTTATAAAGTTTGTCGCAAAACATATGTTGATGACTTAAAACGATGATCAAATTGAGGCGAAGTTTAAAATATCGCAAAAAGGTTGGAATTATTCGTTTTAAGTAATATTATGACATTTGTGATTGCGTTGGTGTCTTTGAGTCCAAAGACAATGTTATCGTAAAATATGTTACCTTTGTATACAATTTATTTATATAAGTGTTTTAATGTCGCAAAAAGTCGTGAGATGAAATTTCGGCAGCGCTTCCGCGTCATAAAATATTCGTCCAATTTTCAATCACTTTCCCGCTTAACAACATTATCATTTTAAACCATTATTCATAGTACATAATACCATCTTAAGTTTTATATAATACTTAGATTAACTTATATATTAAATATTATTGTCCAACTTCAGTCCAATCAAATGAAATACAACGAGTGTTGGTCTAATAATTTAACCCTAACCGATTTCAAGGCTAAAACCGAATAATATATATAATGAAATCACAAGATTCACAAGAGTAACAAGTTATACCGCTAACACCCGCTTGATTTGACAAGAATCTGGAATGACAACTTCAGTGGTGTAGTGATGAGAATATCCGCCTCCAAAACACAAGACAACCACCGATAATTAGCAAAACGAAGAATTTATGTTAACAGATTGATCCAGCCGCCGGCTGGGACTATCCAGCCGCCGGCTGGAAGTCCACAGTCAGCTTCGGATTTTCGTTATTTTTGCGTTTTTAAGCGTTTTCAAGAGTATTTTCGGTAGATTTCGACATGCAACTTATAAACCCTTAATAATATCCATTTATCTCTTCAAATAACATATTTTTATATCAAGATCTAAGGTAAAAGTTTATAAAATTCATGTTTTTAGATAAATCTCCATAGAAACTTTTATAAAAACCTTTATTTGATCTTTGATGATACATGCATGTAAAAAAAATGTTAAAATGTAAACAAAACAGTGGAAGAAAGTTATTATACCCCAAGAAAATCGAAAGCAAGATGATCTAGCTTGATCTTGAAGAAGACTAAACCCGAAAATGATGAAGAACTTCAAGAAACAACCCGGAAAATCACCACTCCATGCTCCCTTTGATGAACATAGTCGATTATTGTGATGTTTATGGTGATTTAATGGTGAATATTTGCTGGAAATCACAGCTCAAAGTGAAAGAAATGGAGGAAAATATGGAAAGTTAGAGAGAAAACTCTAAGTGTGTGTGTTTTTGGGATTAAGAAATGAAAGAAAAATGGAAAGAAAGGGATAATAGCACATGGGACAGAGTTTTCTGGCAGATTGGGGGTCGAATGGGGCTTAGCCAAGTGTCCCCAATCGTTTTTCATGCAAAAATGAGTCATCAAACACCTGTCCAGACCATTCCAGCCGCCGGCTGGGTGGATTCAGCCGCCGGCTGAATCCCTGCCAGCTGTTGGCTGGTCGGCTGGCTCTGCAGACTCGTTTTTGACCGTGAAGGAGCTTCGTTCATCGAAAACTCCCGATTCTTTTTGAGTTGAACTTAGAATTGTTCCTACTTTGATTTACTTTATATTAGGTTCATTTAATATTATATTTTCACTTTCGATTTCGAGATTCGCACGATTTCGGTAAAAGAGTACACAAGAGCAAAAGCACGATATCTCGAGGATAAAGGATCCGATAACCGACAAATTTGGCATAAACTTTCTAACTTATATTTATGAGAATACTAACTAATTGGCACTTAGATAAAATAATATTATTACGTCTCAAGGGACGAATAAGCAAATACAGAAAACCCGATACTCAATAACAGTAAATCGTGAGCAAAACAAAGCGTAATACAAGGGTCGAAATCAATTGCGAATAAAATATAAATAATGACGGTAACTCAAGTACTTCAAATTGACGGGACGTCACAGATTTGATATCTTTCCAATAAAATTAGGGGTGGTGTTTTAGGGTTATTGCAACAATGAGCAATTTTATTTACCATCTGTCTAATCACTGACACATAGATGAATTCGATAGCTGCCGGTTCAAGAACAGATTTAGAAAATTATAAAAGGCAAAGAATCATATGCAACAAAGTACTAAATGGCCTTACCGAACCATTGGAGAGGGGCAATGAGTATTGCAAACGGGGTAGACAAATATCCCATGTGCAATTTTAGCCTTTTTGCTGCAGCAATGGCAGGTGACATAATACCACCCCACATGAGGGTAAATACTATCGATATTTGCCAGGACCGTAAAGAAACCCTCCTGCGATTCTTCAGCCGCTCCCATGGCCAGCACATCACGAATTACATGAGCCGCCATTATTGAAAGATACAAAGATGAGCAGATGATGAGCAAATGCAGATTCTATGCCCTTTTATAGCCATTGGTAGCCAAGGATGCCAATAACCGCCATTACCACTCATTAAAGAAGGAGTTCAAGGGACAGTTTCAGAAGATGAAGGGGATAAAGACTTCTAGAAAGGCTGAACAACAATTAAATGATGCTTTAAAAATCATTGAAAGTTTCCACTACAAACTTTTATACAATAGCGACCCAAAAGCCAACCACCATTAATTACGATGCACTAAAGAGTTAGGAGTTTCAAATGCATAACATTCTATTATTTGGGATAACTCATACAACAATGGTTTGGTTCCCTTAGATTATAAATAATAGTAGATGTTTGGTTCTTGTTTTATGCAAGGGTTATTATGTCTATTCATAGATTCATGTTTATTTGTGGTTTTTTGACAGTCGACTTTACATGATTAGTAGTTCCATGACTTACTTCGTATAAATGAACATGGTAATTAAATTGGATAGGAAACTAGTGGATGCGAGGTCGATAGAATAATTCACATTAGTTGTAAGAATCTTAAGTCATAACTTGTGTTGGCCCATGTTTAGGACTCCTTGTATTAGTCTATATTCATAGCTTATTTTCAATAGTTATAAGTTTGGAAGACCTTGATATGAATTTGGGAAAATTGTATGGAAAAACAACCAACTTGACTTAATTGTCATTGCGTGTAGCTAGATTTGTTTTTTCTCAAAAAAAATACATGAACTTTATATACGTTGTCATTGTGACCATTTTTTACCTCTTACCGGATAAATGCTGACGTGGACCCGGTTTTTTCTTATATTTTGACTTTTACTTTTAAAAATAAAATTAGAAAAGTAATCCAACAACTGGAGTCAAAGGTACAAAATGGTCATAATGACAATGTATATAAAGTTGAGAGATTCTTTTTGAGAAAAAACAAAGTTGGTTACACACAATGAAAATTGAGTCAAAATTTATTGTTTTTCTATGCAATTTTCCCATAAATTTTATCTTATATGAGTTTTATTCACCATGAAACTGTGCACACGAGTAATGAACATGGATATAGAAGATTAACACGAATAAACAAATATAATTAAGAACATACCTCATAAAAAACGTACATAGAGGTAAATATAAAACTCTAAACTACTTTGGTTTCAAATTGAAACTACTAATAATGTTAATTTCACATAACAAATTTGTATTAGTTTCGAATAATGTTCCTTGAATGTTGAGTATTTTCATCTTCTTTTATGTATGTTGAAATGGGTTTTATCTTTTTGGAATGTATAGTAAAAACGAATTAATATTGGTAGAAGCGTACACAAGCTATACGAAAGGAGATAGAAAAAAATAATAAACAATGTTGGTTAAAGTTGATGAGAGGTACTAGAGATAGGAATTAGAAAATTGAGGGTTTGTTTAGTATCATTGTTAATCTTAACTAAATATTATTACACGAATTTTTTATAATTTAGAAACTATAATTAATCATGGTGATAGAATATGTAAACTTTTATGTATTGGTGACGTATATCTTTCAATAACATTAAATAATATAATATTAAAATATACAATTATTGTCAATTTTATCATGAAATTTATTGTGATAGTTTTTTACTTGTAAATGGAAAACGATTTTGTAATTATATTTGATTGTGTATAACCTATCATTTAAAATTTCACATAAAATTTACGTCTAAACACAATAGAAATAAAATTATGTTAAATTATGTTGGATCATAGAGTTCAATATGTTCAAGAATATGATACAAGTCTTTAAAACTTTCACGTGTAGTAATATCTTACAAGAACTATATAATAATTATAATCGATACATATTGTAATAAAGAAGTAATCATTACTAGTGGAACATACTCTATTCATCCTGTAAAACTTATTGATACATAACGATATTCTAAAGAACAATATTCTAAAGATGTTTCAATAATTTATTTGGATACCATATTTGCTTTAGTTTAGCTACTATTTTATAAAACCAATTATATTAAGTATATAGTTGAAGGTGGACATCAATATCCGTCAATGATAAATAGTCGACAAAATCGTGAATAATAAATAGTCATTGTAGTATATAGCAATTTATATAATGTATTTTACCTTTTTCTTTAAAAAGTTCGAATATGTTTTACTTTTTACGATTACTACTTACGAGACTAATTAAAATGATTTTTCTTTTCGATATAAATAAAATACTTTTACATTAATATAGTTGCAGAAACAGTTATAGTATATTATTATAATCTTGTGCTTAATTATTTTTATAATACTTTTAACAAATTAATTTTAATTGAATTCTATTAATAAAATTACTTAATATGCTTTATTAATCTAATAGATTATAGACTTATGAATTAAAGTATTTAATATTATAATCAAATTATATAGTCAAGTGTTTATCTTAAAAGTCTGAAATATTATATATTAAATATCCTAACATTAATTTATTTATATTTAACTCTATAAAACTATAATACTTATACACTAGTAATCTTGGCCCGTGCGATGCACGGGTTTTGATTTTAATCTTTTATTTTAATTATGTTTGTTGGATGTTGAGTTCTTTAATTTTTGATTCGATGAGGTTGTCATATTAGTTTTAATTATACATTTCAAATAAATAAACTTAAAAATTAAATTCATCAAAATTGCTTAAAGATTTGTTCATATATATCACAATTGCAGTTCAACTTTTATTTTTTCTAGCATTATTGTCATTACCTTCTCACACTTTCATTTTATTTATTTTTTGGTTTTTAAGATAACCTTAATAGATCGGCTTTTAAGTAACTTAATAAATACTCTTAAACAAAATATATAGCTATTTTCTTTGTTACATTGTTTAAAATTAGGTTGTGTTTGAAGAAAATAATGATAAAACTATATCTTGATCAAAAATGCATCTATATATACATATACATTAAAAGTTAACAAAAATGAAAAGAAAGAAAGAAAGAAAAAACTACGCTAACAAATCTACAAAAAATTATATAAGAATGTATCATTTTTCTCAAGAATTGTGCATAGAAGATTATAGTGAGAAATAGTTATGATAAAAACAAAGATATAGAAGATACATCTTGAAAAACATTATTGTCATCACCTTTTTCAACTTCAACTTTTTGTTCTTCATAGTTTTGGTTTTCAAGATCATCTTTGATAGTTTGGATTCTAAATGTCTTTCTCTAGTTGTTCAAGTAAATATCGTATATTTATTTAGATGTTTTGGTTATACCCCATTTCACGATTCATTTGTAATAATAAATTTGGACTATATATAGTGTTTAGATTGTAACTTTCTAGATAAATCAAAAGATATTTTATTAATTATTTAAATTTTAGGCAAAACTCTTAAGCTTACATTGAGTTACATATACATGAATTTATTTTAATATTTTAAGATTTTTATTCTAATATTTTAGGCTTAAACTCAAATTATAATTTAATATAAAACTTTTGGTCTTTTATTTGATAATTTATAATTGTCTTTTTGAAAGTAGTATGTTTACATCACTTCAATTAATATTAATAAATAGGTTAAAGTCTAATATTAAAAATAAAAATATGATTTATAACAACTCTTTTCATTTCTGGTTTGGTTTTACACAAATTTATTACCTATTTTATAGTATTATATATAGATATTTAAGATTTTTTTGTTTCAAAGAAGTACTTTTAGATAACTTTATTTAAAATTAATAACTTATTATCACTAATACTTTTATTATAATAAAGCTACTAAAATTTATTACAAAACTTCAACTTATGAAAACTTTTGATAAATACTTTAATAAATTTATTACATATAATTAACATATAAAACTCAACTTAATATTTATGATGTTATTTAAACTTAATGAAAAACTTTTAATTTTACAAAGATTATTTATAGTAAAACTTTTATTATAAATTTATTATTAAAATTTATTACTAAGTTTATTACAAAACTCAACTTTTATATATTATAGAATTAATAACTTATTATCACTAATACTTTTATTATAATAAAGTTACTAAAATTTATTACTAAACTTCAACTTATGAAAACTTTTGATAAATTCTTTAATAAATTTATTATGTAGAATTAATAAATAAATAAATGGTAAAGATTGAGTCTTTTTGTTCTTAGAAAACTAATGAATTTTTATTGATATTTTGTCAATTATAATAATAAAATGATAAATTGAAAATATGAATTAAAATATTTATTATCCTAATTATTTATTTATCAAAATGTTTATTTGGATATATTACAATGATACATGAACATGATTATTTTAACTATTGTTTCTTAAAGTTTTTATTATTAGTTTGTTCGTAAGCTTGTATTAATGCTAGTTCATTGAATTGTTTTTTTTTTAATTAATTTAATAATTAGTAATTAAACTTATATATTTAATAAAATTTTAAGTCTTTGATAGTTTTAAAATGAATTAGGAAGATGTCATTTTCTTATACTTAAACACTTAAAATTCAAATGGATATATTTTATAAAGGAATAAAATAAAGATAAAGATTAGTATAATTAACGTGTGTTTAATAATAAGTATGAAATACAATATTTTGAACCATAATTGTTAAACTTGTACGAATTACGAGTTGACTTGTATGAGTAGAATAATTTTTACGAAAAAAGTACCAACTCAGATAATGACTCAAAAGTGCATTTGACTGTTACGTTTTGTTTTGTGACTCGTACAATGACTCGGAAATACATTTAAAATTATCATTAAATTCAACAAAAAAAAGAAATTTTATATTAAATTGCATATTATATATATATATTTTTCAATAAATCGTGACTGTTACGAGTATAACATTTGAAAAAAATATCAGACTTTTGCTGACGTATAACATAGTTTAGTTATTGAAAATTTTCTCGACAAAAAATCCGTTTCATATATATCATTTGTAAAAAAGGTAATATTATTACAAACAAATAGAAAGAAAGTTTACTTAGATATTTGTTTCAACTTATATAACAGACATATCCGTTTATAAGTCTATTTTATCAAATTAGTTTATAAATTATTTAAGTTCGTAAACTTAATTTAACAAGCTAATAACCCGAATAAATTAAACTTATTAAGTTTTCAAAATTTAAATTTCACAAATCTGTTTAAGAAAGTATTCAGAGAATTTTGGCGGGAGAGATATGGCGAACAAGCTGATTTCTGAAATGTGTCTTCCAAGATCAATCAGCAACATTTTCGCAGCTCGCAATATCATAACCGCAAAGGTATACATATACATACATATATCTATATATCTATATTCTTCACTATTTCATTTCAAACCCTAGTTCTCATAATTAGGCTTTTTTGTTCTTGTAATTTAAAATTGGCATTGACCTTTTATTTTCTGATTTTGAATATTTATAACTTTTAGGACGCATTATCATTGACTGAATTCGAGTTAATGGAATTGTTAGATGTCGGTTTATCACAAGTCAAGTTTGCGTTATCTGTTATTAGTGAGAACGTTTCTCCACCGTATCAAACCGTATTAACCTTTTCCTTTCCTTGCTAGATATATTATATAGAAATGTTATGTATATTTATCGTAATTGTTTTAGATGTGGTTTTATTTAGGTGAAATCTTTGTTGGAGCAACGGATGCAAAATGAGTATCTGACGGGTCATCTTCCCACACGTTTAAAAGGTCTCGATGTAGCATTATGTGGTGGATTGCCGTTTGGTGCTTTGACAGAGTTGGTTGGGCCTGCAGGAATCGGAAAAACACAAGTATGTTATCAATGTTTCACATGCTGCCATTTTTTGTTTTATTGATGTAGAATCCAAATTTAGATGCTTTAGTAGACGTTTTACTCCATAAAACGTATACAATTTGATCATGTTTTTTTTTATTATATTTTGGGTTGAAATTGCAGTTCTGCTTGAAGATGTCGCTTTTGGCTGCACTTCCGTCTTGTTATGGAGGGTTGGATGGTAATGTAATATATATCGATGTAGAATCTAAATTTAGTTCCAGAAGGTACCTACCAACAAATCGACTTTTTCTTATTTTAATCTCCTCATTTTCTTTTTTTCCATGACCTTTTCTTTCCCCGCTTACGTTAAATCTAAAGTTCCAATTTTTTATATGTGTTTCTTAACAGGTTAATTGAAATCGGTATTAATAGTTTCCCAGAAATATTTTGTTTGGAGGGCATTGCAAAAGAGGTATGTTTTTAAATAAACGTTATCGTGATTCAAGCTATCTAGAGATAAAGACAGTATTTTTCATGTAGATGGCAGGTCGGATCACAGTTCTAAGACCTGGTTCACTCAGTGAGTTCACTGAGAGGTATACAAATGAACTCTTTTGTGTTTATATTATCCATCTTTGAACCTCAACCTTTACACGTTTTTCGTTCCAGCTTGCAGAAAATAAAAGTTTCATTCCTCCAGCACCAAGTGAAGTTGCTAATTGTCGATAGCATGGCTGCTCTTGTTTCCGGGTTAGTTAAATCTTTTTTTTTTTAAACCACTCTAACTCTGTCAGAGATACATTTAGCACTCCGATCGCCACACATCAGCTTCTTCTGTTAGCTCATTCTATCGTGATAGTTAGTGTTATTAAGTTGTTTGTGTTGTATTTAGAGAATACGAACAAGGACCTGAAAGGCAACATCCATTGGGTTGGCATATATCGTTCATCAAGTGAGACATATCTTTAAGTCTTTCACTCTCTCTACTTTTTTTCCCCTTAAAACTGACTTTAATTGCTATCGTTTAATTAAAATCTTGAGGTCACTTGCTGAATTTTCACGAATACCCGTGGTGATGACAAACCAAGTAAGATCTCGAAGCGCTAATCAATTGCCTCACTATTCCTTCCAAGGTATCAAATATACCCGTGACCTCGTGCTTCCAGTTTAAAGTCCGATTTAAAAAAACTAATCAATAAGAAATTATTTTACGCAGCTGAGAACAGCGGTGGTACAATAGACACTACTGGAAAATTTGATTCTCATCTTGTGGCTGCTTTGGGAATTCACTGGGCTCACGCTGTTACTATTCGTCTTGTTCTTGAATCTCGATCAGGTTGGTTTCACACTTTTCCGACACATATAATTAGTGGTGGCAATTTTGACCCGTTTTCTAATGAATGGGTGAATGTGAATTATGCTATCAAAAGTTGATTAATAGTTGTGATGCTCTTGTTGCAGGTCAGCGGTTTATAAAGGTGGCAAAATCTCCGATGTCACCACCACTTGCATTCCCGTTTGAAGTTACTTCATTGGGGATTATATTGCTTGATGACGATGGAGTAGAAATGAAAGGAGCTCATATAAACTCAATCGATCATCAAGGTTTTCTCTATCTTAGTAACTTGTCTCTTCATGTCATGTTATACCAAAATCACATAATGCATTCATTCTTTCCTTCCTTCGTCTTCACTTGTATAGATAGCTCAAATTTCGGAAAACCTATAGAGCTTCATGTTTTGCCCTTCTAAGTCACTTTGTTTTTGCGTAATTAAACCCTTACTCAAAAACTTTCGTTTTGCATGATTAAATCCTTTAGCTTGCTAAAATATAACAAAATGGCCGTTTTTTTTTGCATGATTAAGTCCCTAAACTTTGTTAAAAAGATCCATTTTGTTTAGGTATACAATTTAAGCGAATGAATCATGCAAAAACAACGTTTAGGGAGTAGGGACTTAATTGCACAAAACACATATTCTTCTTTCTTGCTAGTAAAAGGCAATATCCGAGTGTGGATTTTTCCTGTATAAACACTCTTTTTAGGCCAACTTTATGTGCCAAAACAAAAAATGTAAGCGGTTGATTACCCGAATCATCAAAATACTGATTACTCTGAACATATTTGAGTGTGACTATTAAGTATTTGGAGATGAAAAGCATTTCGTTATTAATCTGTTGAATATGGTGAAATGCAGGTCACAGCGACATAATTTGTCATGGAGATGGAATGTGAAGATCATATATGTTACATTTCTTGCAAAAAAATTTAAACTGGATTTCATGCTTTCCAAATGTTGTTGATAGATTATGCACATCGTAAAGTGAAAATTGTTGATAGGATTAGACATGACGTAACCTTCTTTTTGTATTGTATCTTTTTAAATCTTTTGTTTTCTGGTGCCTTGATTCTTGCATAGTTTACTTTTTCGGAAAATTTTAAGGCAGAATCTACTTATTTGTCACCAAAAGGGCCTTTGGCCTTCTCTACCAAGTGTGTGTGTATATAAGGCATTTCTTCCTCCATTTAGTCGATAATGTTTCAGCAAAGAGACCAACGTGAAAGTGTAGCTGTTGTTTCTTCTTCTATGAGGTTGAAGGTTCAAGTCTCACTTTAGACAAAAATGTGATATTTACTCATTAAGTGTGCGAGTTTTTTTTCTTCCTAATGAAAGCTTCAGGTCACTTGCCGAATTTTCACAGATACGAGTGGTGATGACAAACGAAGTAAGATCTTGAGACGCCAATCAAATGCCTCACTATTCTTTCGAATGTATGAAGTCATAGTTGTGATCATGTTTTTGCTGTTTCCTGCTCTAATTTAAATTAATAAATTAATAAGAAATTATTCTATGCAGCGAAGAATGTCACCAATTCGCTTATTCTAGAATCTAGATCAGGTACAATAGACAATACTGAAAAAATTTGATTCTCATCTTGTTTCTGCTTTGGGAATTCACTGAGCTCATGCTGTTAGTATTCGTCTTATTCTAGAATCTAGATCAGGTTAGTTTAAAACTTTGCCAATACATTTGAGAATTTGATGACATTATCGACCCATTTACTTATGAACGGGTCATTTTGAATTATGTATCAAAATTTGGTTAGTAATTGTGATTTTCTTGTATGTTTTAAACCTTAGACATACACATAATATACTTAAACAACCTGATTTAAGGAGTACATGTCGTTTAGTAGTCCCAAAAAACCTTGTTTGTAGTCCCGAAAAACATATTGGGACGACATGTTGTCCCGAGAAGCGTAATCCCCACTACTCCGTCCCATTAAGTTTGCGGGACAACAATTTTGATTTTTCGGGACAACGCGTTGACCGGTCACGTCGACGGGTTTTGTTGGGACGAGATCTTTCGGGACTACGTTTTGTCTCTTGAAAGTGTTCAAAAACATCGAGTGACATGCCTTTTGGGACTACAATCTGTCTCAAAAGATTTTTTCAAAACCTCTAAGGACAGGTTTTCGGGACTACAATTTGTCCCAACAATTTTGACTTTTTCAACCGCATTTATTTAATTATTTATTTATTATTTATTTAAAGAATTATATTAATGTATTTTATTTATTTAATTATTAATTATTTTATTTAAATAATATATACATAATCACAAATAGATAAAAAAAACATAAATCTTCAATCAATGATAAAACTTAATGAAAATAACAATTTATCATATATTACAAATTTTTAAATCGAAACTAAATAAAATAAATATAAAAATCATGGCGGCAACAGGTGGCGGTGGTGGCTGGAGGGGGTGGTAGCAGCAGGCGGTGGTGGCCAGGCGGCAGTAGGTGGCGGTGGTGGCCAGGCGGCAACAGGTGGTGGCAGGTAAAGAGATGTGGTGGTGGTGGTGGTGAAGTTATAAGGGGGTAATTAGATATGAGAAATGGAGGGGCATTGAGATAAAATTGAGATAAAATTTGTGATTTGTGAAGTTATAAGTGGGGAATTAGATATGAGAAATGGAGATGGTGAATACTTTAAAATGGATCTAATGGTAGCAAATGGAGATCCATGTGACATATTATTTGTAAGGGACAATTATATAATTTAACAAAAAGGTAAATTAGCCACTTGTAACAGATTTTCTTACCGAAACTCGGACCATCAATGTTATAACTATTAAAAATAGACACAAGTGGCGTATGTTTTAGAATTTTAACAACAAAATCCATAATTTGAGATAAAAACTTAAATAATAAAAAGTATATATGAAAGTGTATTTTAATCATTTTAATTCGAAATATAACTATAAGGACTATTCGTTTAATTTACTCTCTTAACTTATAGAGTAAACTAGTTTATTGCTCGTGATAATACGAAAAAATATACAAAACTAATGATATAAAAAAGTTGTATGTATAATGATATAAAAAAGTTGTATGTATATAATAACATTAATTATGTTGCTTGAAGTTAATATTCAAACATGTTATACATTTAACAAATGGTGGAACAGAAAGAGTCAATTAAGTTATCAATAAGGATAAGTCAATTGAGTATTTGCAAGAGTTAACAGAAAGAGACATTGTTTCAAAGGTTGCAGGTACTTGAAAGGGATGTAGATGAGGGTGCTGATGACAAACTACTTTTCATTGAAAAGTTGAAGGGGAATGTGGCCTTTCAACGACCTCGTGTTATGTGTTCCCGAATAAAAATGTGTATATCATGTATTTGATTTAATGAGATTTAAGTTGAAGGGGAATGTTCCCGAATAAAAACATGGAAACCAGGGCATCCCCTCAATCTCAATTATTCTAGCACATTCAACTTAACTAACTACTACTACACACGAAGATTGGTCATTTTCATTTAAAAGCTCATTAAGTATTGTAGCTGACTCACACGGGTGGTCATCGGGATTCTTCTCCATGGCTTGTCTTGCCTCCATTGCCTTTATTTTTAACTTTAACAGCTTGCAGTTTGAGCACTTTTGGGTTTTTCGGAGTAAGTGTAGCTCTAGAGGATCCTGAAGAAGAACTTGCACACGAAGAAGAATCTGAAGGTGTTGTCTTTCTCGGAAAAGAACTTAGGTTTTCAAAATTGACCTCATCCTTCCATGCAAAATATCCACACCCGTAGTCTTTGAATCGGGACACACATAGTAAAGTCTACCAAAACTGCCTTGTTGACGTGATTGTCTCACCACTACATAACCACCTCCACATGAGCACTCCATTTGGATAAGAATTGGATGTGGTGGTGGTGATGTATATAAAGATAAGTGCTCACCCCTTTTTAGAGGGAATTTTAGGCGGTAAACATTAGGGGGACTACATTTTAGGGTTTTTAGGGACTACATGTGTCACACCCCGCTAAAGCGGAAACACGGGATGTGAAGAGCGAGAATATTCGATACACAAGTTTATAATCAACCACCAAGTTATATTAAATAAAACATAACTTCAAAAGTTAACAAGTGTTTAAGACATCATTTACATATCCGAATACAAAATAAGGTGTTCATAGCCAAACCACCCGAACCCTTTCCCATTCTTGAAGTCATCAGCCAAAAGCATTCAAGCATCGTCTCAAGCTTACTCGTTTCCTGAAAATACGAGTCAAGTGTTAACTACAGGAGACGTAGTTAGTGAGCTACAAAGTTTAAGTAAAGCATTTAAGTTTCGACGCACATAACAATGGCGTAAAGTATGGTATTCAAATAGTTATCGCATAACCATGCGTAAAGTATAGTATTCAAATAGTTGTCGCATAACCATGCGTAAAGTATAGTATTCAAATAGTTGTCGCATAACCATGCGTAAAGTATAGTATTCAAATAGTTGTCGCATAACCATGCGTAAAGTATGGTATTCAAATAGTTGTCACATAACCATGCGTAAAGTATAGTATTCGTGTTTGTAGGCATTGACCACATAGCGCGACTATGTGACAATCCTATGTATTGCCCAATGATCGTTGCTAAGCCTTTAGCCTACCCACTAGAATTATGCACCATCTGTTGTTATCGTTGTGGTGAGGGTCAATCTACCCTAATAGCGCTATCCATAAATTCTACCGGTCCTCTCCCAGAGATTAATAGCAACTGTTATGCAGGAGTGTATGGGAATTTTCGTGGTATCTCACGTCCATGTTGTACAACGTCCGCAACATGACGATCGATGTTTAGTCATTGGCAATTTAGTGTTTGTATCCTCAGCATTGTTGGCAAAACCATCAACAATGCTGGCAAAATATTGTTTCGTAATAGTATTCAAGTATCAAAGCGTGTCGTAATAGTATTCAAGTATCAAAGCGTTTCGTAATAGTATTCAAGTATCAAAGCGTTTCGTTAAGCGTTCAAAGTTTGTTTCAGCTTAAATGTAGTGTTTAAGCCTAAGACTCGCATTTCACCCCCAAAAATGTGTTTAAAAGCATGTAAAAGAAGGGGTTTGTAACTCACTGTTTGCGAAGATTCCTAGCGATGCTCAGATGGTACTCGGAATCACCGGAATCCTATTTTATACCAAATTTTGGCGTAAGTAACATTGTTTATTAGTTCATACAATCGTTAGTCAACGAAATGCTTATGTTATAAGTGTTTGTAATTGGTTTTACAAAAATTGGGCAGCGCTTCCACGTTATAGTTTCTAAATCTAATTTTCAACACTTTCCCGCTCACAATTTTTATACACCAATTATATTGATTCAACAATTATAATAATATGTTAACATGTTCAAATAGTCACTTTATACTCAAGTTTAAGCTTGTTACAGGTTCTTTAAAACGGTTTTAAGTAATAAGCTCAAGATTTCGATTTATAGCGAAAACGAAGATTTTCCGGGGACCTGACCTCTGAATGCGGTGCATCAAGTCCCAGATGCGGCGCATTCAGTGCCTGGTCAGTTGTCGAAAACGTTTTTGTGGCGAAAATGGTTATCTTGATGGTAGATTTCGACATGCAATGTTTAAAACATGAAAATACTTGATAGTTTACAATTTATCTTGGATTTTTAACAACAAAATCAAGGATCTAAACATCCATTTTATAAAACACCGTTTTTGTATGGAAATAGTTATAAATCTTCATAAAAACTTGTTTTTAGTTGTTTGATCATACATGCAACGAGTTAATCTTGTAAAAACAGAAGATTTAAAAGAGTTTTACCGAATGGAAGATGATTTGATGAAGATAGAAGAGTTCCTTTGGTGATTTTAGCCCAAAAATGCTAGAAAATCGTTTAGATAACCCAAATGGATGATTACTTGCTTCCTACTTTGATTATGAATGATTTAGTGATGTTTGTTATGGTGTTTTTTCTCTGCTTTTTGACTGTAAATGAAAGGGGTTTGAGAGAGTGTTCTTGGAGAGTGTAAGTAATTAGAGAGAGTGAGAGAAAGCAAATGGGTGTAGGTGTGTGTTTGATGTTATGGTGACTAAATGAACTAAGGGCTTTGTAGGGGTGTTATAACATGAGTTTACTGGAGCCAAAAGGCCTTATGTCATGTTTAAAAACCAGAGCTTTTGGTTTGGGTCCGTTTTAGATAATTTATAAAAGTTTGAGAAAGTGCTGATCTGCACCCCAAATGCGGCGTATCTAGCCTCAGATGCGACGCATTTGGGTGTTTTTCTGAGATTTTCGTTTTTCGTTTGTGTTATCGTTAAACATCTTTGTTAGTTGAAAGTTTACGATTAGTTTTGAGATGAACTTAGGCAAGTTCGTTAAGTGTTTTCTTGGTATTAGGATTCATTTAATGATTTGATTCCGATTTCCGATTCCGACACACATGTTTTATGTTTAAGTAACGTTAACCTACGTTAAAAGTTTTTGTATGAGTTACATCGAGCTTAGCTTAAAGAGTTATGTTTAGGTAACCACGTAACACATAAGTTAGTTATAACAAGTATCAAATATTCGTATTGAGGTTATAAGTTAGTGTTCTCGACCTGAGTTTTGGCGGTTGTCACAACATGTTGTCCCCTAAAGTATTTAGACATTTGTGGGCTACATTTTAGGGTTTTTAGGGACTACATGTAGTCCCCTAAAAGTTCAGTTTAGGCGGCAACTTTTCCCTCCATTTTTTCACTTTGGTGACCTTTTTAGGGACAACGACTGTAGTCCCTAAAGTTTTGTCGAATTAGAATTGTTTAATGGTTGTCCCGTAAGAGTTGTTTATCGGGACAAACACGTAGTCCCATCAAATTTTTTGCCCCAACACATTTATCGGGACAACGGGGTAGTCCTAATAAATAGTACCCAAACTCAAACAAACACATAAGACTCTTTTTTTGTCATGTAGTGAAGTTTTCGGGACAACGATGTAGTTCCTAAAGCTTTGTCGAATTAGTATTTTTTAATGGTTGTCCCGTAATAGTTGTTTGTCGGGAAAGATATGTAGTCCCCTTAAGTTTTGTCCTCCAACACATTTATCGGGACAACATTGTAGTCCCGTAAAGTTTGAGCGCCAATTTTTTCCTCAAACATTTTTTCGTCATAGTTTTTTAGGGACGACATGTAGTCCCAATAAATAGTAGTCAAACTCAAACTAAACATGAGACTCCAGTTTTGTCACGTAGTAAAGTTTTCGGGACTACATGTCGTCCCGATAAATGATGGCGTTGTCCCTATAGGTTATGGTCAAACTTTGGGAAAAAAAATTTCAATTTTTGTCGTTTAGTGGACTATTGGGGACGGATTTTGTAGTCCCAAAAAATTGTTGTCCCGAAAGCCCTTATTTGGTGTAGTGATCGGTTGTTAAAATCTCTCATACCCACTTCTTGCTTATTACTTCTCCGTCTTGCACGAGTTATACATAAACATATAAGCTTGAGCAACTTTTTCCATGTGAAACCCTCACCTATATACACATATCACAAAATATACTTATATCATTATACGTAAAATAATACATATTGACAAATAAACGTTTTGGACTCAAGACGTAATCGCAATCACAAACCTAATAGTTATTATTATGATATTCGATAAACATATATATTTTCGACAAATATACTTTTCCTCAAAAATGCGATCGTAATCTCAAATTCTGATAATAAATTATAACCTTTCGTTAAACTCTTATAAAATTGTTTTCAAACTATTTTTACTCAAAATATTTAAATTCTTCAAATGTTGAATGTTGACCTTTTAGTTTCTTTGACTATTTATCGTAATCGTTGACTTTGACTAAAGTCAACCCTCTTTAAACGTTGAACTCGATGGATGTTGACGACACTTTGTTAGTCAACATTAAATCTTCAAACGATATTTCTGTTAGTTATTTTCCGCTCGAAATATCATTCCCTTCTAATCGTCGTTATTGACACAACTTATCGATATCTTCTAGTAGTCATTATTAACTCGAAATATCGTTATCTTCCATTTGTCATTATTGACTCAAATTATCGATATCTTCTAGTAGTCATTATTGACTTGAAATATTGTTATCTCCTACTCGTCACTTTGACTCGAAATATTAATCTTTCGGACACTTTTGAATATACTATATAATATAACGTTAATTGGAAGGCTAAACCGGACTAGACTTGATCTTAGAGATACATATATTTACTTGATGTTTTTGATCTAGGGCACTTAGGCGACAGAGTGTCTTCTGCTGACTGTCACCCCGACACCTGCTTTGCTGATTGTTGTGAGTATTCGCACCCCACTTTCGTTTTACTTTTTGGGTTGGAAAGCGTGATACATCTATATATATATATATATATATATATATATATATATATATATATATATATATATATATATATATATATATATATATATATATATATATATATTATTTTGTCTTGTATACTTTGTGAGTTACGACTTGCCTTTATATAGTTGTCTTTTTCTTGTATGGCCTCTGGCTTGCAAGACCCTCGGTTTACACGTCTGTTAGCTTTATAAGCCTCCAGTATATATATATATATATATATATATATATATATATATATATATATATATATATATATATATATATATATATATATATATATATATATATATATATAGATCTACATGGGTTTGACCAACCCTCATCGCTAATATGGGATTATGTCGGTATGCTGTCCCTATAAGTCGATGTTATGACCGTTAGTTATTCATGATACACTTGGTTTGACATGCCAAAGTGGGGGTTAGTCGGTTTACCTGTCAGGTTTAAATGTATTGATATCTAGGGCAATGTTCTCACACTTATGTTATAAATCAAGACACTTACTTATAAACTCTTATTACCTATGATTTAAAGATGATCTTATTTAAAATTGCATGCGTGGTTGTGTCTAAAACTATGCGAATTATTCACCCACTTTATGTTGACGTCGTTGTCTTAACGTTTTTTAGGAGATTGAGATTTGCATCGATTGCGGAGTTACATTATTTGCTTTGGCATTTGTGTGGACTATTGAAGAGACATAGCTAGACATAGTTTAATATCTATTTAAGCCACAAAATGATTTTTATGTTGTTTTTATTTTGTATTGTGTAACTCTTGAATTTTATTAATGTAAACTTAATGTTGTAGTTTTATTCGATGTAATCTTTGTTTTCTGATACCTATGATACTGTACATCTCGTGTTTTCCCCTGAGCGGGGTGTGAGAAAAACTTTACCAAATAATAAAATGAAATGCGGACATAAAAAATAGACACCATGTGTATTGATACATACAACAATACTAGACTAAAAATAAATTAAAAAATTATATTGTGAATCTATTTAATTTGACCTGTAAGATTTGCTATTAAATAAAGCAAAATTGAATATTAAATTCATCGAAGACTTACTTCTAACATGACATAACTCAATATGTAATTTAAAATCTAAAATTTGTTAGAGTATAAAAATACTCAAATGACCAAAAAATAAAACTTAGCAAAATGCAACTCTTTTATTGACTTTTTTAAACTACATTACTCAATCTTTTAATATGTTATAATTGAATATTTTCGATAAAGTTATCTACGTATACGAATTTAAAAGTGAAGCTTAAAACACGTACATATAAATGAAACAACAAACATATGACATCACAACTCATATTGTTATATATTGTTAATGTCGCATGATGTTTACTCAAATCCTATATATTATACTTGCATTTTTCTGAATAAAATTTTCCAAGTATAAGCGTGAAATAAGCTAGTATATAATAAAAGATGAGACTAAAATGCCACATGTTAAAAAAGTAACCATTAGATGAGTTTATAACTTTAATATATGTTATTAAATCATTTTGATGATGTCATCATTATTAATTTCAGTGTAACCATTTTACTTCAAATAATTTAACCCTTAAATTTAATAATATTCAGATAAAACTAATTAACTCTTTTTTACTTTAGATAATCAACAATTCTACTTAAATTAATATCTAAAAAATACGAAACATATATTTTTTCGATATTAGACTTTTTTTTTTCTTTATACAAATATAAACTATTGTGTTTTGCGTATAAATTGGAAAAACATAAAATATGACAACCCAACCACCCCCCAATTTATGCTATTTTTCATTTTTGTATAGAAATGTTGAATTATTTAAAGTATAAGAGTTAATTAGTTGATTCGTAACATGTGACATATGCATTTGCATATTTTGTGTTGATGTAAAGTTAATAAACATATATATTGACTGTTTTCGGGTCATGTGAGTCGTGACATTTTTAAAATACAATACGTAATATATGTTTATTTCTCTTTAGTTTACTTTTCTCTGACTTTGAGTTCATCTTAACAGTATGCACATATTGCCTTAGTAGAATCGTCAATAAATCTCATCTTTAACTCCACAAATAAATTACATAAATTTGGAGATTAAGTCGCTTACGTATAAACGAAACAACGTAACATAATCATTTGGTGTACATGACTAATAAATTTCTAATAATATTTTTATATAGGGTTATTTTATTGTTTAACATTATATTGTTTTTAATATAGTTCTTCGTGTATTAGCTAGTCAATAAGGAAGTATTATTATATATGTTTGCGCATGTTAGATTTGTTAAACGTGAACAATAAAATAAGAAATTAAAAGAATAAATAGGACATAAAGGTCGAATATAGTACTAAAAGTGATTCTTTTTCTTATAACTTGTTTTACGAAATACCAAGGGAGCAATTATTGCATGCATAACTAGAAAAATCACTTTCGAGAGATATGGTTGTAACTCTTGATGGTACGAGTAAGACGGACCATGAATGAATGACGAGCAAATAGTACTATTAAAATGTCATAAGAATGTAATGAAAATATAAATCTTCTAGAATTTATCTATACAAATTCTTGAATCGACCATTATAGATAATTAGTAACTCTTGTTTGTATGATGCACGGGTCTTGATATTTTAACTAATAATTAAATTAAACACCCAACATCTTATATAATATTTATCTTTGTCTTTGATACAAATCGAACCTACAACCTTTTGATTAGAAACACCTAAGCATCAAAAATATCAACCAAACAAAATTATTAGTGTACATTTTTAAAAATAATAACTCGAAGTCGAGAGGTGATACCTTAAACGATGACACTATGCTTCTTTCATTGTTTTGGATTACAAATAGGAATAAGAAATGTAAGATTGAGTGGTTAAAATGGATTTGTGAGCTTAGAAAAGTCAATTAAATTGTAACTAATAACATGTTTCTCATGCCTCTGGTTTATTATTAGAGTGGAATTAATTTATAAATTTTTTTTGTTCAAAACGAAAGTTATTAAAAATAATAGTCTCAAACTCTAATATGGATAGATTACTTTAACCGTGTTAAAATGAATAAATTTTAAGATACATAAATGTATTTGAGTGAAGTTATATTCATTCAACTTAACCCATTAACCCATTCCTTATTTTATCTATACTATCTATAAAACATTTAGACATTTGTTGAATTTTAAGTATAAAATTATGATATTACCCTTCATTTATTTTATTAAATATAACTAATAATTAATTTGTCATTACACCTTTTCTTAAAAGCATATCTTTTCAAAAACACACTAACTCAATTATAAAATTTATAAAATAAATCCAATAAATAAATATTTAATTTTTTTTTACTATTTATAAATTGTTTGCATTTCTTTATATCACCAAACAAGACTTGTAACATAGACGTCAATATCATACTCAAATCATTTATAACAAACTTTAATGTAATTTTATTGAATAAAAACTTTTAATTCCCGCAACATCGCGTGAGTTTCTTGCTAGTACTTTTTAACTAGTTTATTAATTCGTGTTACACACGCTTCGTAAAAAAAAATAATACTAAAAAAGCATTACATTTAAATTAAATTTAGAGTAAATAAAAAACGTTAACGTAGTAAAAAAAAGAAACAATTACATGATCATATTTTTCAAGTGAATATCAACACATCAACATCAGAATTAAATTAAAGATTAATTAATAAAAGCAGAATGTGAAAATATCATTGATAAAATGATTTTGACGGGAATAACCATTTACAAACTTTAAGCTCTACGATAGTCAAGAGAGCCCAGATTCAAGGACAAATAAATATACACACACATCAGTCTATTTATAGACATCTCAATATAGACTCCCAACAAATAAAATACTTAAGTCTTCATTTAACTTCAATGTTTTGAAACCTGGGTCGACCCGACCAGTTCCGGCCAAAAAAACGGGTCAAAACAACCCGGGTTTTAGGGAAACTGAGAACCGGTCGAACCGGCGGGATTTTAGAAACCCGGGTAAACCCGGTTCGCTAATACCCGCCGGGTTTTGTTTTTTATACTATCTTTTGAAGTATAAAACTTGTAACCTCGTAGGATTTATGCCATTTGAAGTTTAAAACTTATAATCTCGTAAGATTTATGCTTGGGTATAGTCTTTTGAAACATAAATCTTGTAATCTCAGTAGGATTTATGCCTTATCAAGTATGGAGTATGAAACATGTAATCTTTTTAAGTAAAAAACTGTAATCTCTTATTTCTTGATTAGTTAAACATGGTTCTTTGATGTTTTTATGCAGCAAATGTTAGTGTTTTGACATGTGATATTGGAAATTTTGGACATGTGCAGAAATCGGGTTGACCCGCCGGTTCAACCGGTTGGCCCGGTGACCCGGTGGCTCGGCCGGGTCGATCATTGACCCGGTTTTCAAAACATTGTTTAACTTTAACTATGGTGAACTTTAGTTAAGTCTGGTGAACTAACTTGTTCACCGGAGTTAAAGTCTTCAATAAAAGACTTTCTAAATTTTAGTTCGAATAATAAACTTTGTTCATCCGACCTAAAAACTTAAACAAAAATACACTTTAAAGATTTTTTAATTTCACCCGTACTTTTTAAACACATAGCATACAAAAAATATTACTCCCCCATCCCATTTTATTTGTCATGATGGACTTTTCAAAATATATATTTTTTTCAGCTTTGACTTTATAAAAATTAGTAGAGTTGATATTGTTTTATTCCTTGATGATAGGGAAATACAGTACAACATATAAGGAAACACAAAACCCTAGGCCCGACTGCCTAAAGGGTTGACATGGGCTAAGCGCACCATCGAAATTCAAATAACAAATTATTTAAGGTATACAACAATAAAACCGATACAAATTAAGCTTGTCCAGATTACTTGAGGCTTCAGTTCATGTCTACTTTGTGAACCAGTAAACACCGTTTTCTTTTTGGCCATCGTCTGATTTGACATAAATGCATTCCTTCATTTCCCTCCAAAAGGCTTTAATAATCGGGGTATCATCGTAATTGTAATAATCTCCTAATATCGGCTTGACGGATTTCATAGCCTCGATTGCGTGGTAATGTGGAATAGAAGGGAAAAAATGATGCAACACATGAATACGTGGTAAGTCATGGACAAACCAATTCAAGAACCCAACATCTCTATCCATTGTTGACAAGGCACCTCTAATCCAGTTCCATTCAGTTGAATCATAGTGAGCGAGCGAAGGATGAGTGTGTTGTAGATAAGTCAATACCATCAGTAGACCACACATAATAAGAAACGGAGCTCCATACAATGAAAATGCGCAAATAACTCCTTTGGTTACCGCAATTTGGTAATATGCGTACAGGGCAACCAAAATCCCGACATCAGAGAGAAATATTAGACCACGTTCGCTATCATTGAATATAGGACTTTGTGGATAAAAGTGACTTGCTATCCCTTCATATTTCCGACCAGTATGATTGAAAATTAAGTACGCGTTCCATCCAAGAGTGATATTAAACAAGATTGTTACCACCACACCAATCGGGTAGTTTAGAACTTCAGAGTAGAATGTATCCGACTTGAGTTTAGGGACATGAACCTCGTCATATTTCAATAGAATTTGTGTGGGCATGATGAGTACGATGACTGTACTGTTGGACCCATATTATTTGTGACCCTCATTGATCATTTATCCTTACTGATATGATGACTGACGCTAACTGAAATCTGTGTCTAGTAAATATTTGATGGACGTATTTACCTTACCGACACTATAGATTTCCCATTAGGTGATCGGAACTAAGAGAGCTAAATGTAAACACTTATTAAACACCACGGGACTAAATAATACACACTCCTAATTTGAGTGTGTATATAAAGGGATGTGATAAACCTTTAGATGGGTTTTTGGCTCATTTTTACCTTCATCCCTTTTATCCCAATACACACACATAGTGTTTTCTCTCAATTACTCCATCCTAACACGATCATCTCAATTTGGGAATCATAGATGGCTAATCTATTCAACAACATCTCCGGATCATCATCAGGAGGTATGTAAATAACATGAATCAATCTGATTTAATCCAACATGTGGTATCAGAGCCAGTGGCTCGTGATTATCCATTGGTTCATGTTTATTTATCGCTTGGCTATTGCTATTATTGATTCTGCAACTTATTTGGCCGGCGGAAATCGTTTTTGGATGAAAAAATGGAGTTTTTTGGCGTGGTGGCGGCTGGACTGCAACCCTAATTTCGACGAACTTCGTTCGTGCGAATGAAGGCTCATTCGTACGAACCTGATTTGTTCGTTCGTACGGATGAAGCCCTATACGTACGAACCTGATTTGTTCATTAGTACGAACCTGATCGGCTCATTCGTACGAACCTGATTTGTTCGTTCGTACGGATGAAGCCCCATTCGTACGAACCTGACTTGTTCATTAGTACGAATCGGATTTGTTCATACGCACGAACGTAACTGTTGATCCGTACGAATCTGGGCTAATACGTGCGAACCTAGGCTTACATTCGTACGAACTTAAACCTTACATCCGTACGAACCTAGGCTTACATCCGCACGAACCTGGACTTACATCCGTACGAATCAACACTCATCCGTACGAATATAATCTCATCCGTACGGATGAATACAGACCCTAATTTGGTCGTTTTTTTTAAAGTCTTACTGGTTGCCTTATCTGTAAAATCGTTTAGCTTTTGGGGCGCTGCCCCAAACCCCGCGACCCCGTAAGGGGCTCAGCCCCTTGACCCCGTAAGGGGCGCTGCCCCTTAACCCCGCAAGGGGGCGCAGCCCCCTTGACCCCTGCCTTATTTGTAGTGGTCACCTTATTTAGTCACCTTATTTATATGTGACCTTATTATACTTATGCACTAATATTCATGTTTTCATCTTTGTTGCCCAAAGGTCAAAGGTGATTCCTATGATTGCATTTTTTTCCTTTAGCATAATAAACACGTAGGATATTAATTCTGCCCAAAGGTGATTTAATATACTGGTGTGCTTAAAAGGATTCTTATTATGCCTTAAAACACGATGTTCTATTTTGTTGCCCAAAGGTCAAAAGACAAACATAGTGTTGCATAAACCTTATGCTCATAATTTTACGTAGATATTAGTTATTTCTGCCCAAAGGTGATGTAACATCTAAGTAGAGCCTTACTTTAGCTTATTATTTTGGTGTTTTTTAATAGGCTTACCTATCACTAGCTTCATTACTTATATGGTCTTAGTCTCAGGAACATTACTATTAGGTCTACTTATTTTAGACATTACTCTAGTTCTATTACTTTAAGGGACATTACTTAGTCTGCCTTATATAGCTAACTCTGTCACTCTAAAATCTTCTATAATTCGTATCATAATCTTATATCCTCCTTATTCTCCACTACAGTACCAAACTTCGGCATTGAGGCACTTACTGGTGCTAATTTCACTACTTGGAAGGAACAACTCTACTTAACTCTGGGAATGCTCGACTTGGACTATGCTATTCGCCATGATGAACCCGCCGCTATTACTGCTGAATCTACTGCGACTCAGAAAGCGGACTTTGAGAAATGGGAAAGGGCGAATCGGCTGTCCCTAATGATGGTCAAGAACTCAATTCATTCCAGCATCCGAGGAGCTATCCCTGATAATGACAAAGTGAAAACTTACCTCACATCTGTTGAGGATCACTTTAAGGGATCGTCTAAGGCAACTGCGAGTAGTTTAATGCTACAGATGCTGACTCTTAAATATGAGGGTTCTAACGGTGTCCGTGAACACATAATGAAGATGGTTGACATGTCTCACAAGCTTAAGAATTTGCAAATGGAAGTCTCAGATGGCTTTCTTGTGCATTTCATAATGACTTCCTTGCCTGCTCGGTTCGACACTTTCAAAGTGAATTATAACGCAATGAAAGATAAATGGTCGATAAGTGAACTGATTGCTATGTGCGTTCAAGAGGAAGATCGTCTTAAGCACATTCAACCTGAAGCTGCTGTTCACCTTACTACCACTTCAAACCCCAAGAAGAGGAAAGGTAACTACAGTAACAAGACTGAAAATAAAGTCCAAAATCATGGTGCTTCTACCTCTGGCCCTAAATCCTCGACAAGCAATACTAACTGCCCATTCTGTCGCTCCAAAGGGCACAGACAGAAAGATTGCTCTAAATTCAAGGAATGGCTAGCTAAGAAAGGTAACATTCTTTACGAAATATTTGATTCCTTTACTACTGATGTTCCATTTAATACATGGTGGGGTGACTCTGGTTCTATGGTCCATGTGACAAATTCATTACAGGGATTCCTTACAATCCAGAAGCTACAAAAGGACCAAAGAAAGCTTAGAGTTGGAAATGGTGATCTCTTAGATGTCGAAGCCATGGGGACCTTAAATTTACATATGAATACCGGAAAGTGCATTAGATTAATAGATACCTTATATGTACCGAGAATTACTCGGAACCTTGTATCTATATCTAGACTTGATCTTGAAGGTTATGTAATTACTCATGGTTGTGGCAAGATCACTTTTACTCTTAATAATGAATTGTTTGGTTGTGGTTTTTTGGATGGATTACTGTATAAATTAGAACTAGATCATAACTTCTCACAGTCTTTGTTGTCTCTTAATATTGATGACATAACTAAAACAAAGACAAAATCACCTAAACAAGCAGAGAATTCCTCCACATTGTGGCATAAACGTCTCGGCCACATCTCACGAGATCGCATGACACGACTCGTAAAAGAAGGAATATTACCCTCTCTTGATTTTAGTGATTTTGAAACATGTATTCAATGCCTCAAAGGCAAAATGGCTAAAGGGAATAAGAAAGGAGCCACCAGATGTTCCAACTTGTTGGAAATAATTCATACTGATATTAGTGGCCCCTATCCCGCATCAATAACAGGACATACATCATTTATTACATTCATTGACGATTATTCACGTTATATGCACCTTTATTTGATTAAAGAAAAATCTGAATCCTTACAAACTTTTGTCGATTATAAAACTTTGGTTGAAAACCAACTTGATCATAAGATAAAAGTTGTCCGATCAGATAGGGGAGGTGAGTATTACGGTAAACATACTGATATTGGTCAAGCTCCTGGTCCTTTCTATAAATTTTGCAAGGAACAGGGCATAATTAACCAATACACCATGCCAGGTTCTCCTCAACAGAATGGTGTTGCTGAAAGGAGAAACCGAACTTTAATGGACATGGTGAGAAGTATGCTCGCCAACACTAACCTACCCAAATTTCTTTGGACTGAGGCCTTAAAAACAGCTGTTCATATACTCAATAGGGTTCCATCAAAATCTGTCCCTAAAACTCCTTATGAGATCTGGACAGGTAGGAAACCGAGTCTAAAATATATGAAAGTATGGGGCTGTCCTGCCGAAGCAAAAGTCTATAACCCTAACTTAAAGAAACTGGATTCTAAAACCCTTACATGTTTCTTTATTGGTTATCCCGAGAACTCAAAAGGTTATCGGTTTTACTGTCCTTCTCACTCTACCCGCATCATAGATACGCAACATGCCACTTTCCTCGAAAATTCAGAGATCAGTGGGAGCACGACAAATCCTGATTTAGATTTGCAAGAAGTACAAGAAGCGGGGGGAAACCACTCGTCGGTTATTACGATTCCTCCGATAATTCCTCTTGTACCCAACGCTGCTCCCGATATACCTGGATCTCCTAATGAACCGGTTGAACCTCCTATGCCTCCTAATCTAAACGTCGAAGAACCGCTTGTTCCTGAAGAACCCGTAATTCAGCTAAGGAGATCATCAAGGGCTCGCAGAAACACTAATTTTGATGATTTCGAAACTTATCTGGCTGAAGTCGAAAACATTGGGAAACTTACTGATCCAACCTCTTACCGAGAAGCTATGAATAGTGATCAGGCCGCTAAATGGATTGAAGCCATGATTGAAGAGCTCAAATCCATGGAGCGTAATGGCGTTTGGGTATTGGTTCCACTCACTAAAGGATCCAAAGTAATTGGATGTAAATGGGTGTTTAAAACCAAATTAGACCCGAATGGAAACGTCGAACGTTATAAGGCCAGACTGGTTGCAAAAGGCTTTACTCAAAAGGAAGGAATTGATTATCAAGAGACCTTTTCCCCTGTCTCTCGTAAAGATTCCCTAAGGATCGTCATGGCACTCGTAGCTCATTATGATTTAGAGTTACATCAGATGGATGTCAAGACCGCTTTCCTAAATGGTGACTTGCAAGAAGACGTATACATGCGGCAACCTGAAGGATTTATTCCAGAAGGTAAAGAGCACATGGTCTGCAAGTTGAATAAATCGATATATGGGTTGAAACAAGCATCACGACAATGGTACCTTAAATTTGATGAAGTCGTAAAATCTGATGGCTTCCTAAAGAATCAAGTGGATCAATGCACCTATCTCAAGATCAGTGGGAGTAACTTTATTATCCTTGTTTTGTATGTGGATGATATCCTACTTGCAAGTAACAACTTGGATTTGCTACATGAGTCGAAGCGAATGCTTTCGCATAATTTCGACATGAAAGATCTCGGTGATGCCTCTTATGTTTTAGGTATCGAAATAAATCGAGATAGACGCAATGGTGTTCTAGGTCTTTCCCAAAGGGCTTATATTGACCGTATTCTAGAACGCTATAACATGCAGCACTGCACACCCACTGTGGCTCCGGTAGTTAAAGGGGACGTATTTGGACCTCATCAAACTCCGAGCACTGAAACTGAGAAGGCTAAAATGAGGATGATACCTTACTCATCTGTAGTTGGGAGCATTATGTACGCTCAGGTCTGTACTCGACCGGATATCGCTTACATCGCTGGTATGCTGGGGCGTTACTTATCTAACCCCGGATTAGCACACTGGAAAGCGGCTAAAAAGGTTCTGCGATATCTGAAAGGGACCAAAGACTACAAATTAACTTATAGAAGAAGTGACAACTTGGAAGTAGTAGGTTATTCTGATTCTGACTTTGCTAAATGCAAAGAAGACCATAAATCTACTTCTGGGTATATTTTCATGTTAGCTGGCGGACCAATCTCTTGGCGGAGTCATAAACAGAAACTGACCACAACGTCTACTATGATGGCTGAATATGTTGCCGTTTATAATGCAACCTGTCATGGGATGTTGTTAAGGAATCTGATCAGTGGACTCAAACTCGTCAACTCAATTTCTAGACCATTGAAGCTTTACTGTGATAACTCAGCTGCTGTAACTTTCTCGAACAGTAACAGTTCGACTGGCGCTGGGCTGTATCTCGACACAATGTATCTGTTTGTACGCGAACGGGTTGAGGAAAATGTTCTTTGTGTTGAGTACATAAGTACACATGACATGCTAGCGGATCCGATGACCAAAGGTCTTCCTCCTAATATATTCGTAGGACACGTGTCGAATATGGGGCTTACAAAAGACTTAATTTAATAGCATTGTTGTACTTATTGGTCATTATTATTTATTAATGAAAATTTTCCTCCTTATTCAGATTTTGTTTGTCTATTATTTACACCTTATGCGCATAACTGTGTTGGACATTATTATAACAAAATTTGTCTTAGTTGGTCTATCATTGCTTATTCAGTTTTGAATTTGAGTCATAGTTTGACTAGTGGGGGTCCTGAGTAGATGTTCTTCTCTACGACTGTACTTATCAACTATGATTTCGGTTTTAAACAAAATGAGTATTATCTCGTACGGACTTATCAATACTCATAGATAAATGATCTACTCGGTCAAGTGGGAGAATGTTGGACCCATATTATTTGTGACCCTCATTGATCATTTATCCTTACTGATATGATGACTGACGCTAACTGAAATCTGTGTCTAGTAAATATTCGATGGACGTATTTACCTTACCGACACTATAGATTTCCCATTAGGTGATCGGAACTAAGAGAGCTAAATGTAAACACTTATTAAACACCACGGGACTAAATAATACACACTCCTAATTTGAGTGTGTATATAAAGGGATGTGATAAACCTTTAGATGGGTTTTTGGCTCATTTTTACCTTCATCCCTTTTATCCCAATACACACACACATAGTGTTTTCTCTCAATTACTCCATCCTAACACGATCATCTCAATTTGGGAATCATAGATGGCTAATCTATTCAACAACATCTCCGGATCATCATCAGGAGGTATGTAAATAACATGAATCAATCTGATTTAATCCAACATGTACTTCATCGAATAGTATGGAGTGAGGAGGATAGTATGGATCAAGAAACCAACGGTATCATCTAACCATAGATAACCGCTAAAGGCACGGTGGCCACATTCATGAACAATTGACCAAAAGCCGCCAAACATAACACCTTGGGACATCCAATAGATAGGCCATGCAATGAAGGAAAGGAATGGAGGAAGAAGAGGAATGAAGTTTGATGCTACGTAGTGAAGGGTAAATATTATGAAAACATCTCGAAAGAGAGACGAAAATGATCTTAAAAGAGATTTTTTGAAACAGTGTGGTGGTACAGCTTTCTTGAGATCACTATATTCAAATGGAGGTTTTGAGATAGGAACTCGTTTCATAACCTTCGTGGGATCGGCTTCTCCCATGGTAGTGGAGGTAGGTTTGATTTTGCTTGTGATGATTTAAAGCCAAGGTTACTATTTTATATACCACTTTAGGATAAAAAGCACTACAAATTATTACATAAGAGTATAAAAGTAGAAATGAAAAAAACGTTTTTTACTACTTACAAAATATAATGTTGTTATATAAGGTAAAGTTGATAAACAAAAGAGAAATGATAAAGACAATAAACAAAATAGAGTTTTTGTTTACTTTTATTTAGATCATTAATGTCGCATCCTACGCGAAAATCACAGATGCAAACAATATCAGTAGAATCAGAGGTACAAGGTTACAACATAATGAGAAAACGTACATCGAATTAAAAGTTTAAGTAAATCCGAGATACAAAGCTCTACATCATACGAATAAATAAAAGTACAACAAATGTCAACTATGGATCATAAATGAACTAATCCTAACAAATCAAGTTTCAACGTGCAAGTAGACGATCCACATAGTCACAAAACATAGCAAACACATACTGCAACCTCAAACCTATGAAAATCATGAAAAAAGCGTCTACATAAAGTTGGCGATATATTCGCTATTTTATATTGAAAACAATAATTTCGAAAGGTTTTGACCCGTGTTTAAAAATATATAATCCAAATCACAAAAATAATATCTCATAAGTATGTGAGATACATTCATAGTCTTAGATAATAAATACACATGAGCCCAACGTTAAATAGCAACATTTACCCCACCTTAGTGTGTAAAACTAAGGTTCACTCATCGAATAATAAGCGGTCATAACATCGACTCATAGGGACAGATTACCATCGTCATCCCATACAAGCGATGAGAGTGCGTCAAACACTTATATATATATATATATATATATATATATATATATATATATATATATATATATATATATATATATATATATATATATATATGTCGTTGGCTCAAAAAGAGTTAACATGCGTGTATACGAGGGCTTTATACTACTACTAAGGCCATATAAGTAAGATAACACTAATCTAAAGTCATTTACAATCCACAATGCATAAACAAGATAAATAGTTAAAACACGCTTTTCATGCCCAAGATGTAAGACGGTAAAAAGGACAACGAATAACTCCCGATAAATTAGCAAATATAGCATCGGGATGACAAATCAAGAGAAACCACTCCACCGTCTAAGTGCCCTAGAATAAAGACATCGTAAAGTCTAAGTATCTCTATAAGTCTAGTAGGGTTTAGCCTTATTAATTAACGTTATTATATATTATGTATATAAAAGAGTTCGAAGGAATAATATTTCAAGTCGATAACGACGAATAGAAGTTAACGATAGAATATTGATCATTGAAAATCAAAGTTTAGTCGAAGTTCATTCAAATCAACGTTATAGGATAGTTGACTTTAACCAAAGTCAACGTTTACGATAAGGAGTCAAAGTCAACCAAAAAGTCAACGTTCAACATATTTAAATATTTTGAGTAAAATAGATTGAAAACAATTTTATAAAATGTTTAAAAGAAGTTATGATTACAAATGAATATAAACGAACATTAATGGTCGTAAATAAACCAACGAAAACTTTGTTTATATTAGTTTCTTTAGTTAAACAAACAAAACTATGTGTTTGTGTTCGTTCCTTTATAAGAATAAATAAGTATAAACGAATTTACCGTCAAATGATTCACACACTATTCATTGAACGTCTGACTTATTTACGTCCCTAGTAAATGATAGTTTTAATGTTAGTGGTTGGATAGAAGAGAATCTGGTTAATACATACTTTTAGGGGTTTTTAATTTATCGGCATGTGTTGAAGGTGTATCTTAAAATTCGAGTTTTATATGAGATAAGTTTATAATATGTGTGCAATGTTTATGATTATCATTAAAGAATAAAAATATCATACCCAAAGAATGTAAACAGAAGTTAAATTCAAATAAAAGTGACACATTTCCTAAATAATACATGTGTTTAAAATGTGGACAATAAAATAATAAATCAAAGCTATAAAGCTTACGACACAAAGGTAGAATATAGTACTAAAAGTGAAACTTTTTTTAATAATTTGTTTTACGATGTACCAAATGCCTTTAGTATATGCATAATTAGAAAAATCACCTTCGAGAGATATAGATGTAGCTCTTGACGGTACAAGTAAGACATACAGTTCATGAATGAATGGCGAGAAGGATAATAATATTAAAATGTTACAAAACTGAAACACTTCTAGAATTATTAATACAAATTCTTGAATCGATTCTAATATAATTTCATTATACATCAATTGAATCATTTTAGTAACTTCTATTAATAAGTGCCTTTTCGATCTTTTCATCAAACAATTGTAAAGAAATTAGAACAACCTTTGAGCTTATGATTATAAAACTTAAACACGTAGTATTTTTTTCTACACCATCAATAAGCACCCTCGTATTTATACATGTTCGTTATTAGTTTGATAGTCGAGCACATTACTCTATTCCATATACTGTAAGGTTTTCAACTATTTATAGCATACCTTATATATGCTCTTTTTCCTCTTTTATAAAAATGTGTAGGTGACATGTAGATTTTAAAATTTGATATTGTATATCACTTTGAGACCATCATGTTGAGCAGTGACAACAATTAGGATTAAACCTTTAGTTAAAAATAGCCTTTTTGTTTCTTTATTAGATAGTAACTACAATGGTTTGCTAAAATTTCCACAATCCTTTGTAGCACTCATTTTTAGTGCTAAAAATTAATAATTTAATACCATATTTGTGCCTACCTTTCTTTCATACATCCAATCATACATATCTTAAACATGTAAAGAATTATACATAAACAAAATTAAATATATCATATTATTGTGCATTATGAGCAAAATCTTAAAATTATAATATTTGAAGTATTTCGTGCAAAGCACAAGAATTTTTTTTAAAAAAAGTGAAATGATAAAATATAAACGATTATTGATTTATTAAAAGAAAAAAACATAAAAGAGTAAAAATAAATAAAAGAATAAAAATGTTTGAGCAACGATTGATGAGCTCAAGGGTTTTGGGTGTTGGCTAAATCGATACGAACTCCTATTAGGGCAGTGTGAACCTATCAAGCGCTTGGCGAGTTAAATGTGACGTATGATTAAGCTTGATGACGTAAGAGAGTGAGAAAATCTCTCTTGAACGCGTGTGTGTAAAATGGCAATGAATGGAATTGAATGAATCTTGACAATGATTCGAATGCTATTTATAGGAATTAGGTTTTCCATGTACGGGTCATGGGCCATGATTAAGTCCATGGGCCGTCATTTTATGGCCCCTAAATGGGTAGTATAGTAACCATGCGTATGCATGACACTCGGTCAACCTAAGTCAAAGAGGATAATCTGGCCGTTAATAGCATTACGTAAGCGTACGTGCTTATGACTTTGATTATTATATTCGTGTGAACGAGACAAATACTCTTAGTGTTAATGTTCATGTCACGTAGGCAACAAGCAGATCAGTCGGGTCACCTTTCCTAGTGCACGGGGCAAAGGGGTGTCCGGGCATATCACATGTTCCCTACTCGGGTCACCTTTCTTCAGTCACGGAGCCTCGACTCGTGCTAAGTGTGGCCAAGTACACAAAAAGATGACCTTAGTTTAAATATCTAGCCAGTTTTTCTCCAGGGTCTCAATCTTCATTTGCCCTACTGATCTAGATGACAATCCACCAGCAACCACCAAGTAGTTCTTCACATGAAGTTTGTAATTCTTCTCTGAGAACTTATTTTTGTATTCTGGCATCTTCTTCTTCAGATTGATCACCTTAGAAGGTACTAGCTTTAATGCTTTTAATGCTTTTAATGCTCTACTCTTCACTCTCTCTCCCTGTTTTACACTGCTACCACCAACCTCAGGAGTTTCTTCTATTACTCTCTCTACTTCTTCCTCTTTTACAGTCACTTCCACACTCTCATCACCTTCTTTGTCACTATCCATCTCTATTACCACTTTCTCTCCTTGCAGTTCTTCATTCCACTGATTATTTATGTCATATGCATGTACAGAAACATGGTTCCTTTCCTTGACATAAACAGTGAAAGTCTCTGCTGCATTGACATCAAAAATCCCTTCATACAACCCATCAAAGTGTTTTTCAAACGTCTCTTGATCTGTTACTTCTCCAAATTGATCAACAGCTCTAAATTTCTTGATATTCTTTTCAGCTTCAACACTTTCAATTTCATCTTCATCACCAGAGTTAATAAATTTTTCACCCGATTTAAACTCTACATCACCAGACTTAAACAACTCTTCACCAGATGTAATTGTTTCTTTACTAGATGTAAATTTTCCTTCACCAGATTTAAACTCTATGATTTTTTCCTTTCCTTTTGAACTCACAGCCTTCTCCAAATCTTCTACAATATTCCCCACCATGAATAGATCAATCTCAGCTTCTTCATCCATACTTTCACTACTGTCCAATCTAACTTCAACTTCAGCTTCAATATTTTTTTCTTCCATCACTATTCTTTCCTCAGCTTCAACTTCAACATTAATCAGTTTAATCTCCCCCTATTTTGGATGCATCATCCATAGGAAGAGATTTTAATCATTTTATCCTCAATTGCTCTCTAATGACTGCATTTGAAGCATTTTTCCACCTTAACTGATTTATCAATGATTTTTATCTCATAACCAGTTGCTCCAAATCCTCATTCTTCTTAGTCAATTCCATGATTGTCAACATACCAATCCCTGCTCCCCCTTTCTTCCTTGAAGTATACACATTAATCGGACTGCTTGATGAAGCATCCTTCTGAACATTTAACACAAGAGTAGACATAGGTGGAACCTCAGAAGTGACAGGATGTGAGGCATCCAGATTAGGCAGGGTTTGGCTCTCCTGAACTGATTAGAACCAATCTCCTCTTTCACCGCTTCCTTGGGCTTGCTCAGCAATAGGTGATTGAGGTGGAGGTGATGGAATATGAATAACAGGTGATTCAGGTTGATCAACCTCCACTTGTTGTTTTTGCTCTTCTTGTTGTTGTTGTTGTTGTTGTTGTTGTTGTTGTTGTTGTTGTTCTTGTTCTTGTTGTTGCTCATTCTCTCCCCATTGGCCTTGTAGCTCTAAAAGCATATGTATAGCTACCCTTGCCTGATTGATCATTGGTGGGAAGAAAGGAATGAACTGTCCTGAGAAGACCACTCTTGCTTTAGGAAAAGATTTTCTCATATTGTTCATGATCTTCCAGTTCATGTTCTCATCCTTCATTGTAGGACCTTCCAGCATCAATCCCTGAACTTCAGATTGCAAGATGTTCCGAAGAAATTTTGGATATAGAAGAAATTTCTGTGAACTGCCTTCAGCCATTCTCTGCATGCAGTCCATGATGAATCCAGAGAAGTTAAACCTCCTTTGAGTGATCATACAAACAAAAGCAGAGTCCAATGTTTGATTCATCTCATCAAACCCTCCCGATCTTCTAGACATACAGCGAACCAGTACATGAATCAGATATCTCCAATTGAATGAGACTCTTGTCTTTTTCACCATACTCTCTAGGAAATCACCCTCATAACCAGTCTGTCTACACACAGTCCTTATTTCTTCCATCTCCAATCTATCCACACCACCAGCATCATCCAACTGTAATGCTCTCCTTATTACATCTTCAATTATAGTAACAATCTCCATTTGTACAGTTAATGTTATAGTCCTCACTCCATTTACAACAACAAATCTTGCATTTTTCCAGAACTCCAGTAATACATCTCTATACAACACGAGACTCTCTGAAATAGCATATCTCACATTTAAGTTTATCATAAATCCCAAAATAAGCTTCCATTCCTCATCAACTTCAGAATGGCCCATATCCAAAAATGCAGCAACATTATGTTTTGGTTTATAAGGGAAAACCATCTGAAATTAGTTACAAATCATTAGTCTTCAATTAAATGTATAAACCGATTTAACATGTATAATAAAAATTAAAAATACCTTAATGAACTCATAAAACAGAGGAATAATACTCTAAAACTGGAAAAACTCTAAAAACTATCTCAAAGGCGCTAAAAATCTATAGAAAAGATCTTAAGGAAATCTTTAGTGAAAAGAAATGGTAAGAAATTTTATTGAGATTAGCAATTTTGATCCAGATAAGAGATGCAATTTGCATGAATTAAAAAAGATTATTTGAATTTAAAAGTGTTAAACGAAAATTAAGAATAGATATTATATTTAATATCCCACCAAAGAGTCACCCGACTTAAGTAATAGTGTCCCAGAATTAAAATAAAACAAAATTTTTAACCCGGCTTAAAAATTAAAGAACTTGACTTAAATTTATGGTCAAACTAGTCAACTCAAGTACTAGATTTAAATAAATTTAATACCCGAGATAAAAATATGGTCAACAAAGTCAAAGTTATTACCGGACATAAATTAGATCAATACCCGACCTAAAATTTTATTACCCGAATTAAATTAAATCAAAATTAACTCATTTAAATCTTTCTAGGTTAAATTCTTAACAGCAGAATTGAAATATTTCAAACCATCAGTTAGTCTTGAAATTGTTTAAAAAGCTAAATTTCAATTTCAGGAATCAAAAACTTATATTCCATGACTCCATAAATTAGTTCATATGAGCAAATTTGCTTCAGAAATGAAATGTTTTATAAAATGCAGAAACTTGTATTTTTAGTAGAATTCAACCTGTGTCAAAGATTCATAGATTGCAGGTTTTAATAATTTAAAAATGACATGATATAGAATCAAACTTATTCAATTCTTGTCAAGTAGAAATAAATTAAATTAATATTTTACTTAAATATGACATATATACCTTATTGTCATTAAAACATAGTAGTTATGTGACACGTTTAACCAAAGAATTTGTATGAACACATGAATAATCTTCAATCTTTATTGAGAATATCCAAAATATGATTTTTCAACCTTATAAACTGCTTTTTCTCTCAACATATTTTTGATTATATGCATGTTTTTATGTTCATAATTAGACTTAGAACTATTGTTCAAATCATTCCCATGTCTCTACCGTTTATCAAGTTAGCCTCAAGGATCTAAGAGGACAATAGACTAGTTTATTAAAGAATTTGGACTTATTCACCTGTCTCTTCCGTTTATCAAGTTAGCATCAAGGATTTCAAAGTCAATAAATTATTAAAAATCACTTTAAAACTTTATAGTTTTTATAATAAATAGATTTAAATGGCATTATTTACTGAAAATATATCTTTTCTTTGTTTTTCTACTTCACAATCACTGATTTCCCATTTCACAGTTATCAATTTTAATGACTTTATGCAATGTATAAACCACAGATTGCTAAAGGTTTCAAAATACAGGAATATGTGCATTTATGAAAACATTTGGTTTAAAGAAATTCTTTAAATACTGAACTATGTTAAATTATGCAGGAATTCTTGTTTATTGACTCATTTCTTAGAAATTTTGTTTTTGTGAAACATTTTCAAAATTCATAATATTTTTGATTGAATTTTCATATTTTGTATTTGAATTTCTAGAAAACAGACTCAAAAACTTAAAAATAGAATAGAAAGAAATCTTTTTGAGTTATATATATATACATACTGAAAACACATATTTTTGGATTTTATCTATACCATTTGAAAACACGTATTTCTGGATTTTATCTATACAAATTGAAAACACATATTTTTAGATTTTGTCTATACAAATCACTACCAGATTTAAAAATTTTTACCAGACTTAAAAAGAAAGCACTATCAGATTTAAAAAAATTTACCAGACTTAAAAAGAGACACTACCAGACTTAAAAACAAAACCCTACCAGACTTAAAATTTTTTATCAGACTTAAAAAAAAAACACTACCATACTTAAAAATATTTTTGATTTTTTCCCCATTTTTCCCCCTCTTTTTGTATTTTGAAATAAAAGAAAAAACAAAATTCAAAAAGATATGTACAAAAATAGTTTGAAGAAACACTTAATCAAGATTCATGCGACCAATAGCTTGAACAAGAACATTGAATCTTGAAACATAAATGCCTTTTGTGAAAAGATCTGCTAAATGAAGGTCCGTGTGAATCTTAACCAAGTGAATCAAGTGTTTTCAAAACAATCTCTTATGAAGTGGTGTCTAATCTCAATTATGTTTTGTTTTAGAATGTTGTACAGGGTTCTTAGTAATGAACATTGCAACAGTATTGTCTATGTGAATAGGTGTGTTCATAAAGTTAAGGCCATAGTCTAGCATTTGATTATGAATCCATAAAACCTGGGAAGTAGAAGAACTAGCAACAATGTATTCTGCTTCAGCATAGGATTGAGAAACAGAGGTATGTTTCTTGCATTGCCAAGAGACTAGCCTATTTCTTAAAAACCGGCACCCTCCTGTAGTAGATTTCCTATTCAAGTTGCAACCTCCATAATCACTGTCAGTGTAGGCATAAAAGTCAAAACTAGAATTCTTAGGATACCAAAGGCCTAAAGAAGGTTGTCCCTTAAGATATCTAAAGATTCTCTTAACAACAATTAAATGGGAAACTTTAGGATCAACCTGAAATCTAGCACAAAGACAAACTCCAAACATTATATCAGGTCTACTAGCAGTTGGTACATTAAAGAACCTATCATACACCTATATAAATGTTGATTAACACTCTCACCATATAAATCAGGATGTAGTTTGGCCCTAGTGTCAACAGGAGTGGAAGCAGATTTACAATCAGTGAATCCAAACTTAGCTAACATGTCTTTGACATACTTAGACTGATTGATAAAAATGTCATTATCCAACTGCTTAACCTGTAATCCTAGAAAGAAAGACATCTCTCCCATAGAGCTCATTTGAAATTTTGAATGCATCACAGATTCAAATTCTTTGCACAGAGCATCATTACTAAAGCCAAAAATGATATCATAAACATATATTTGAACAAACACTGATTCTTGGCCAACTGTCTTAATAAATAAAGTCTTATCAATAGTTCCCGTAAGATAGCCATGGTCAAGCAAATATTTGGAAAATGTGTCATACCAAGCTCTAGGAGCTTGATGTAAACCATACAAAGCTTTGTCCAACTTGACCACATGATCAGGGTATTGAGGATCCAAGAAACCAGGAGGCTGACTAACATATACTGTCTCTTCAAGAACTCCATACAAAAAGGCTGATTTAAAATCCATTTGATAAACCTTAAAGTTCTTATGAGAAGTATATGATAAAAACAATCTGATAGCCTCTATCCTAGCAACTGGAGCAAAGACATCATCATAATAAATACTCTCTTCTTGAGTATAACCTTTAACTACAAGTCTAGCCTTATTCCTCACAATAATACCTCTATCATCCCTTTTTACCTTAAAAATCCATTTAACTCCTATAACATTCACATTTGTCAGTCTGTCTACTTAAGTTCCTACTTCCTGAACCTTAAACTGCAACAGTTCTTCTTGTACAGCCTCTATCCAACTATTTATAGTCAATGCAATATCTACATTCTTTGGCTCAAGTTGGGACAGAAAGCAAGAAAATAAACACAAATTTGCTAAACCTGAACTATCTTGACTCACAACTGTTGTAGCTTCTGATGAAATTGTGTGATCATGAACTAGTGATGAAGGGATATATGTATATAAATCCGTACTTATACTTATTATGTAAGTATATTTATGTAAGTTTGTATAGTAAATATGTAAATTTTTACATAATAGTTAGTCATAATACTCTTTAGAGTCCAAATAATAATTAAATATACTTATACTTATTATGTAAGTATATTTATGTAAGTTTGTATAGTAAATATGTAAATTTTTACATAATGGTTAGTCATAATACTCTTTAGAGTCCAAATAATAATTATATATATATAATTATGTCCAAAATTTATCCAAAGAGTCCAATAAGTCCAAATACGATATAATTTTACTATTATTACATAGTTTATTTATAATTTACCATTTTATCAACTTATTTACATATTTAAAACATTTTACGTTAATATTTTCTAATAACTTATAGTATGAATATATTATGTATAATTAGTTAATAAATTACGTTTTCTTCCATATTTAACCATTTAAAGTATATTACTTAGATGAATTTAACGATAAACAAGAAACGTAAGAGAAATTGGGAGAAAATTTAGAAACTACCGAAGACCTCCGCAAATATCTACTAATCGCACGAAAAAGGTCTCGATATCTCCCGGAAAATGAGCTCCAAAAGTGGTGGTGGTTAATATCCGACTCCAAACACACAAAAACACATACTTATTAATAAGAGCTTAGAAAGGAAGTAAGAGTAAAATTTAGTGAGATTTTTACTTACCAAACTTAAGATGACGAAATCTCAAGGTGGTAAATGAAAATCTGGACCGAAAGATGAAGATTTTGGAAAGTAAAACCTTGTAAATCACATGAAAAAGAAATATGTTAGAAATCTCTAAGGCTATGGGGTGTGGGGCTTTAAAAGCCCCGATAACGCTGCCACATCACCTTAATAACGCCCCATAAAGCCCCCCACCACACCGGTGGGGGCGTTATCCATCAAAAAACCACCATGGCGTGGTGAGAATGAAGGCGTGGTGGAAGGAAAAGGTGCAGCAACGGGCAAAAAAAAAAGGCAACGGTAGAGTATTTTAAATCCCAACGGATACTTTTAAACCAAACCAAAACAATCTTCTATAAATACCCATTCATTTTTATAACAAAAACCACACAAAATCTCTCTTTCATTTTTATACAACTTTTTAAAATTACACTCTCTTTCCTCTATCACTCCACATCATCACACAACCACACCACCCATTTTTATCACTCCACATCATCACTCTCTTTCCTACAAATCACACTCTCTTTCCTACAAATCACCTCTATCACTCCACATCATCACTCCCAATAAAGCCCCACACCCCATAGTCTAACAAGTATATGAAGAAAAGAAGAACTTAGATGAAGATTTCATGGTGAAATCACTTACCAAATGGTGGAAATCCAAAGGAGATAATGAGGAATATGATGGAATACTTCTTTTTGCTCAAACCCACTCAATTAGGTGTTTATTTTCCCTCATACTTATTGGAAATTGAGAGAGAAGTGGAGAGAAAAGGAATGGTGGAGGTGTTGGAATGAAAAGAAATAGAAAGAATATGATGTAAAAGTTTATTTTGGGATGAAAGATGTTGTAAATTTAGTTTAGATCTAAAACTTTCTCATTTGGGCTTTATGTCAACATGTTATCACATGCTAGATCTCAAAAATGCAGAAAGCAACTCCATCGCGTGTTTGTGTCAAAAGTACAAGAATACAAAAATCCAACTCAGACAGATCGCTACGTCGCAGCATCAAGCTGCTGTGTCGCAGTGCCTACTGCGTCGCAGTCAGCCACCTTTCCCAACTTCTCGACGTTCGATTTTTTTCAATTTTTTAATACGAGTGCGATAGTAGTTTAGGCACGGAATTAAACCGTTAGAAAGGACCAACTTTGTAATATTATTAACGTTAATTCTCATCTGAATAACCGAAGGCATAAACACCCTAACTTATCTTAAGAGCGTATTATATCTACAAGGCAACTTAGGTATCTAAAACGTTTCGGTCACGAATGACAAAACAATAAATAAAACCCGACAAAACTAAATAAACGTGATATGCAATAACATCAATAATCAATAGCGCGTAATAAATAACGATAATGACAACCGAATTAAAAATGGAAAAATCGCGGTTGTCACACTTTTGTTTCAATTATGTTAATTGGTATAAAACCTCATACGGATATGTGTATATTCATTCAGAATACATACAATGCAAACGATACTAGTCGTAAGTCCATTAATACATAATAGGGCTTAGCAACATACCCCTGCAGACAGAGCATGAAAACTCGAACGCTCATACCGAGTAAAACATCCAAATAAGACAACACTCATCATATAGTAGCAGCAGAAGATAAGTGTGATTGTGATGGAGCCATTAGGCCCATAACAGAACGGAAGCAGATCTATGGGACCGAAATAAAGCTGGTGACGGGCCATGAAGCCGATAAATAAGGTCGTGGTCGTGGTCGAAGTCTGAGCTCAAAATAAGGATGATCCAACCGTAAACAAGATCGATCATGCAGCACACAAGGATGAACCGATTGACGATAAAGCAGAGGTCGAGCCAATAGGCAGTAAAATATGGTCGGTGTCAAGCCATATAACCGATAATGAGGGTGCTTTAGGACAGAATAATGATCCGTAAGGTCGAGGTTGTACAATATATTGCGGAATCAATTCATTGATAGCTATGTCAATAAAATTGCCATCTCTACTCACTGTTTTGGATGCATAAAAAAGTTTTAACTACATAGTAAAGGAAAGTGAAAGTTTGTAGAGAATAAAGTCAGTGTGACCAATGCAAACTAAAAAACCATCATCATGAAATTTTTAAGACAAGTAGCACACCGCCAAGTACTAAACAAAAGACGTATTCTAGACAAGAAGATCAAATGATGGTCTCAACGGAAAGCAGTTCATCGTCACAAAATATAGCATGTTTACATAAAACAAAAGTACAAATACGTTCTCATATATTTGCTTCAACAAGCATCGCCTCCTCAAAAGAATCAAAAATCCCAAGCACAACCAAAGCTTTATAGGGAGTGTTTCTTCATTCAGCTAATAAGGTAAAAGGATACAAATTTCTTTTTTTTTTCTCATTTTTTCTTCAATTTAATTATCGTCTACCTTTAGGATTTCTGGCTCATCTAAGTTTGGATCGGTATCAGCCTCTTGAACATTTGTATCAAGTGATGCTTCAGTTGGGCCATCATCTCTTTGTTCGTTAGAAGATTCATCGTTCATGTTGTCAACAGTTACCGAGTCCCCCCCTGGGTCAGTCAAGGCTTGGTTGGTCATTTCAGCTGCTGACTCAACGGTCTCATTAGCTTCCTCAACCTGCTGAGAAACTTGTGGCTCTGACTCTGTTTCCACCATTGTTGAGTCTTGTACGTTTGCAACGATTTCTTCTTGCTTTTTTGCTTCTTGTCTGTACATCTCCATCAGATTGTACATCCTTTCTTGCTCCGCAAGCAGATCGCCATAGCGATTTTGTAAAGTTTTCTCCACCTCTTTTTGCTTTTGCACATCTTCCCAGATGCCATTAATACGATTCGATGCTGCCAGCTTCTCTTGTCTTTTTAATGCCTGGAAACACTCGTATTCTGTTCCAGCTGTGTCCATCTGCTTGAAAGTTGCCTCTACTTGTGACCAGATTTTCGCAGATCGCATCTGTGAAAGTGATAAACATGGCCTTAGTAAAAATAATGGGAAAAAAAACGTATCAATGAAAATCAGCAAGCACGGTACTATCAGATCAGCCCAAATGATTCAACCTTATGCATTTGCACAATCATTATGTGTGTCAGGTGGCCTTTTACATATTTTACTTTAAATGTCGGAATTTAAATGATGGGAGAGAATATACTCATGGATTTCCAAGACCGGGTTGGAATGGGATGTCTGTCTGCTTCTTTGGTCCATATGTACTGTCATTTTGGACTTTTTTGCTGCTGCTTACCAAATATTTACGGATATGCCCTTTCGGGATATGGGTTGCTGGAATGCTGTAATCTCGGGGTTTTATCAGAACGGAAAAGGTGAAAAGTCGCTCGAGGTTTTGGATGAGATAAAATCTGAAGGAATAAAAAAGGATTCACTGTTTTTCCCATTTGTGCAAAAATGGATGAAATGGAAGAAGGAAGCTTGATTTATTTGAATGTTATAGAACATGGTCTGGATTCTGATTCTTTTAATGGCAACGCGTTTGTAAAGTTTTATGCAAAATTTGAAGAACTACAGCAGGCACAAAAGGTGTTTGATATTCTGGTGACAAGAGATTTGGAATCGTGGAATTAAGTAATTGCTACTTATGAGCAGAATAATAATACCGATCCTGCACTTAATTTTTTCCCTGAGATGCAAATAAATGGATTCAAACCTGATTTGTTGACAATTATAAATGTTGCTTCGGTTATTGCTCAATCTCGTGATAATTTGAAGTAGCAGATGTGTCCAGGGTTTTGTTTTAAGAAGATGTTGCTTTAACAAAGACGTTATCATAGGGTATGCGGTGGACTCCTTGTATTGCATAACTGGGAAATGTCGACTCTGCCCGTGAACTCTTTGAAAGAATCTCTTTGAAAGATGTTTCATAAAACACAATGATTACAGGGTATGGGCAAAACGGTCTTGCAAGTGAGGCCATTGAAGTCTTCTATATGATGGTAGAAAACGAATCCATTACTCCAAATCAACGAACGTGGGCATATTATACCAGCTTACACTCACATTGATGGCCTACGAGAAGGCGAAAAGACCTATGGGTGGGTCTTAAAAACGGGGCTAGTTTTGGATGTCTTCATTGGAACGTGTCTAATAGATCTTTATAGAAAATGTGGAATAGTGGAAGAGGCAATGAACTTATTCTATGAAGAACCTAGAACAGGTTATGTCCAGTGGAATGTCATCACATCATGTCTATACACGGACATGGACAAACATCTCTAAACCTATTTAGAAATACCCTCAATGAAGGGGTTCAACACGATACTAAAACTTATAAATCCGTACTGTCAGCATGTAGCTATTCTAGTTTAATCGAACAGGGTGAGTGGTGCTTCAATGTGTTGCAAAATGATTATGGGATCAAACCGAGCTTAAAGCATTACGGGTGTTTGGTTGATTTGATAGGCAGGGCTGGGCAATAAGAAAAAACGTGTTTTGAAATGTGGTATATAACAATGTGGCAATTTCCACCCATTTACTTGCTTATGAAGAGGTCGATATTCGAGTTAAGTATTATCTCTAACAGGTCGTCAGGTAAAAAAAAAAAGCTAAAAAAGAAACACATTAACGGTGTATGGTTTCCTAAACCTTTTTATTAAGAAACCTAAATTATTTTTGAAATAAAATAAACTTTATAATTATATTTGGCTGATAACTGTTTACCAAAAAATATAAAATTTGCTCCATGCTGACCCTATCTAACACGAACGGAAATGGTACTTGTTTCAACCAGGTACTAATCCTCCCATTTTACCACCTCTACAAGTAACAAACAAATAAAGGGAGGAACGGACACTTGAAATAAAGAGAAACAGGTAAGCGATTTGAGAGAAACTACCTGATAGCCATTTGTAAGAAGCTTGATCTTTTGCTCAAGGCGTTGTGCCTTCCTTGTATCATCATCCATTCTCTTCTTCACAATATCAAACTCCTCCTGGAAAGCAGCAAGCTTCTCCGCATTTACAGCAACACTAGAGAGACCATAAGCATTGCGGGTGGGGAAATACATAATGTCATTTAGGCATGTCATGTGTGCATCAATAAACTCATCTGTATCCTCATTCTCGTGACCCATTGCAACACGCAGCAAGTTTGCCTCTTCTTTTATCATTTCATCAGCCTCTTTGAGTTCATCCTGATCAAACTCGTCTATTACAGGAACAGAAACAGATTTCCCACGCTTTTTTCCTTTCTCCGCCTTGTCATCAAGAGGATACTTAGCATTATCATGTTCCAGTAAAGACAAAAGCTCCTTCCTGATCATCTCATCCGCCTGTTCAATCAAAGTGGGGGGAACAAACGAGCTCTTATCTTCAACACCTCTCATTAAGGAATTCTTTAACAAATCCAGTGAGCCAGCTGGGGGTCTCGGGAGCTCCCTTTGCAACACTTTTGACCTTTTTTTGAGTAAAACCTGCAGCCTAGCATCTTCCTCGGCCTTCTCCCGAGCAATCCGGTCAGACATATCCTCCTCCATTTTCTCTTCGGGCTCTTCGTTATCTTCTGGAGCAGGTTGGACCATAATCTGATACTCGTTTTTCGGCTGTGGAAGACCCGTTAAACCCGATCGTAAATTGCGTCTCATATCAGCTTGTCTTCTAAGCTCGAGTTTAGCGCTATCATGCAATCCCATTTCTTCATTGATACGAAGCTCGTCCCGTATAGGAGTTCCCTTAGGAGTAACACCAAAAGACTGGCCATCTCTGGGTGTCATTCCAAGCCTAGGTGTCAGACCCATGCCTCCTGGAGTCGACAATGGTGTTAAAATGGGGTTTGGGGTTTGAATTTCTTTCTTCTTTGGAGTGACACCCGAAAAATCAGAAGGGTGCAAATCGGGATTTTCACCTCCAAGTAATGGTGTCTGAGATAGTCTTAAACGAGCTTGATTCTCAGCCTCCATCATAATAGCATCTTGCTTCCCTGCTGGTGTCCTTTGTGGGGTTCTTAACGGGGTCATTCCTTGACGTGGGGTTTGGGTGTAATCAGCTAAGAGTGCACGTGTGGCGCCACTTCCTTCCGAAAGTTCCTCACTTAAAGCTGGTAGACCGAATTTTGCAATATGTTCCAACTCATGGTCAGGAATTTGGGGATTTGGTAGATTCATTTTCGGCCTTCGTCTCACAGTTTCCGGATCATTCATCTTGTTTGCTTGGAGTATAGCTGACGGAGCATCTTGTCTCTGTGCAATTTTGTTCCTTGCAACATCCTGTTTTCTCAAACGGGCCTCAACATCAGCCCGTCTTTCACCTTCCAGTTCTTGAATGGTAGTTGGAAATTTCGGTTGTTCCACTACTGAAGTTTCATCAGCAACATCATAAAAACCAGGAGGCGGCCTTTTCTCAAACGGAATTTCAGCATTGTAATCAATCCCCTTTCGCTTTCTCTTCCTATGCCTGTTATCAATTCCAGCAGCTTTCAGTTCTCTTCTCTTTTGCAAAGAAGCAAGCCTTCTAGCCTCTTCAAGTTGTTTCTCCCGAGCCTTTCTTTTCGCCTTTTTACCCCTTGTATTGGCTAAACGGGCCCTTGCTTCTGAAAGCATTTCTTTCTCATCTTCATCCATATCAACTGGATCAGGTCGGGCTGGTTTGGATTCGGGATTTGGATCAATTTCCCCAGGTCGCAGTTTTCTTGGATCGTCACCAGGTTCATAATTTTCATCTTTTGCACAAGCTGCATCAAGAAGCTTTTCATAACGCTCGAGGCATTGGGACGGCGTTCGACCAACGATCGGAGCAATTGTTCTCCATTGTGTTGGCATAAGCTTCGCAAGATGAAGCAGCTTCTCATCTTCTTCTCTGGTCCACTCAGTCTGTAAAAATTTCCAAAATTAGTAAATGTAGAAAAGATGAAGTTACTGTATGTTAATATAATGAAATAAAAAAACCGCATACAATGAACAATCAGTTAGTGAGCTAACAGACATGATAACACAGTATATTATAATAAAGATTAAAAAGAAAATAATCAAAATCAGTGTTGTAAAACTCTGATTTCAAGGCCGAGTAGTCACTACAAGATCAATGGCAGAGGCGATTTGAATAATATCTGAGTAATCGCTACATGGTTCACAATTTGGTCAAAATTTGTTCAACTCGGACAAAATTTCGGCTAATCGGTCAAAATCAGTGTTAACATCGGTTTGAAGTATTTAAACAATTGTGTTGATGTTTCTAGACATACTTCTAGGGTCATATATTCTACAGGAATGGTCCTGAACATGTCACATAATTTCAAAATTCATATTAAATATTACAATCCGCGTAGGCTGATTGCTCGGTCCAAGGTCCCCAACCGGTCGAGTACCGATTAGCGAGTTTTAAAACCTTAATCAAAATTGAACATTAGTAGTAACAGATACAGTTCACAATTATACTTAATTCCTTAGGCAGCATATAACAAAAAAAGCGCATCCTCATTTCTTATTTTTACTTTCGTGTCCCTAAAAACCAATATCTAATCACCCCTGGAGATTTATTTGATATAGTATATTATAAGTTATACGAGCTATGTATAAATATTTTCTGAGCTTCTTTCATTTCTCAAGAGAAATACGACTTTAATTGAATTTGTGAAATCGCGTATTCGACTGTTTTGGCAGCAACAAACCTATAGTTGTACTAAAGGCTATTCAGTTATATTTATGTCCGATTTCGGAGGCGTTTTGATAACCTATAGTTGTACCAAATACATCCTAATATTTAGGGGGTGTTTGTTTCAGCTTATGTAACGGCTTATGAGCTTATGATAAGCTCATAAGCCCAATTTTTCCAGCTTACGAGCTTATCAAGCTTATGGCTTAGGGGGTGTTTGTTATAGCTTATAGAAGGGGCTTATTAGCTTATTAGCTTATGTAAGATAGATAAGCCCATTTTAAGTGTTTGTTTGAGCTTATTAGCTTAGGCTTATGAGCTTATGTAAGAGGTTTTTCATAAGCTCCTTTTGTATCAAACATTTTTACCTTGTCATAAGCTAATAAGCTCATAAGCTACTCCAAACACTTCATAAAAATTTAAAAGCTTATATTTCATAAGCCATAAGCTACTTATAAAACATAAGCCTAAGCCTAAAAAATAAGCTTACACAAACACCCCTTATTTAAGTTCATAAGTACAAGTTGATAAGCTCATAAACCGGAAAAATTGGGCTTATAAGCTTATCAAAATTTACATAAGCTCATAAGCCCGTTACATAAGCCGAAACAAACCCCCCTTAATATTCCGTTTGCCAACAACATAACTAACAACATAACTGTAACTGTAACATTTCGATAACGATTATTAGAAACCCTAAATTAACAAAAAATAATAATAATACCTTTTTAATAGAAGGATCAAGCCATTCATACCAACGAGCTTTACATTGTTTAGCCGATTTACGAACAAGTAAAGAAGAAATACGAGCCCATTGATTTTTACCATATTTCATAACAGCTGCTTTCAGGATTTCATCCTCGGTGTTTTTCCAAACACCTCCCTTAATCATTATCCTCATCTTGCCGGAATTTGTCTGTAGATTGCTTACTTGGTTTGTGTTGGCATACAAAAATAAAATGGAAACGATGAAGATGATTGTGAATCTGGGTTCTTTTGAAGCCCTAATTTGCCTTTTTATAATTTTAATTATTTATAGATAATTGTTGAGATTTTTATTTTTCTCATTAAAAGTAACATATACTATTACTATAATCTAAGATCTAAGGTACTATTACTTAGATTCCGAACATTTTAGGTGTGAGTTATCGCAAATAATAGTGGAATGGTGTGCATTGAAACTCATAACTATTTAGTTGCCCTATGTTTTAATTAACATAATGGAGAGTTTTACTATGTCCTAACTCTTTAGTTGCCCCATGTTAAAATCATAACTCTTTAGTTGCTCCATCTTTTAATATATGTTTTAATTACCATAATGGAGAGTTTTACTATTTCCTAACTCTTTAGTTGTCCCATGTTAAACTCTTAACTCTTTAGTTGTCCCATCTTTTAATATATGAGTTTAAGTACCATAATGGAGAGTTTTACTATGTCATAACTCTTTAGTTGCCACATGACCTATAAATAACGGCTTTGTCTCTTGCAAAATGATCCAGGCGTTGGCAGCTATGCAAATTAGTATTGGCAAGTTGGTTGGCATGTCGTTGACCGATGGCCTACAAGACCATGTTTTCACTGCTTTGGCAACAGTTGATCGTCTATATACTCAATCGGGTTGGTGCTACAAGAGTTGTGGAGAGTGCAACAAAGAGTTAGTTGTAAAGGATGGTTTGTTTTTTTGTGATCTTTGCAATGACTTTTGCAAGTACCCTATGATAAGGTTATTGTTTTGAGTTGTTTTCTGTAGGGACTATGGTATTAACCTACCCAATTCCTGCCTTTTGTAATGTTTGTTTTCGTTGTTGCAGGTATAGGGTCCATGTGCATGTTGTTGATGAGACAAATGATACAATATTTACCATTTTCAATTCCGTGGCGGAGAAGGTGTTTGATAGTTGTGCCAACAAACTGGTGAATTGATTGGGCATTGGCAATGATGGTTTCCCTCCGGAATTATTCAGTTTGGGTGGTCGGACTTTTGAATTTAAGGTTAGACTCCCAAATTACTTCACTCGGGACCTAGACTTCCACCATTACAGGGTTGTTGGTATGTACAAAATCCACATGCCCCCGAATTATTGCATTCGTTCTCTGCGCAGGAAGAAGGTATGTGTCCTTATTGGCTACTCATATTTTAAATATGTCTAGAAATGTGTTTCCCTTACTTTGTATCCTTTTCTGTTGCCCCCATCGTAGCTCAAACAGCCTGCAAATTTCTATCACGTGGATCCACTGTTTCTGGTGGACACTGGTGAGGATGCTCCTCCAAAATCGGTTGGTTCTGTTGAAAGTGTTGGGTCGGTTTCCAAAGGTGGTGACGTCGCGGACATTTATGCCCCTTCAAAGAAAAGGGCCTGAGCTGCAGAAAGTTAGTAATAATATGTTGAAGTCAAACATCCCGTTTTACTATTGAAGTTAGTAATAATATATTCGATCTAAGTTGAGATTGGCTTTACGCCTAGTTTTTATATAACGTGGTTGATAAAAGATTTTTATTTAAATAACACTCATTGCTATTTACTGTATTATGTCATCTATATCATTCTTAATTATCTTAACTATCTATTCTTACTCAACTCAAACACATAACGCGCGCTCTTTCATTTGGGTAATCCTTCTCTATCTATCTCGCTATCTCCCTCTTTTCTAATTCTTAATTCATACAATCATACCTATGTTCTCCGGTCCGCCCTTTTTATAAAATATGCTTATTGGATATTATATGAACGACCGGGATACCGACTGAAAATTGTAAACTTGCGTATGGGATAAGATTTGAAATCGATCGATTTACATATTCTCGATTTCAAATTTGATCGTCCTCTTCAGGTATCTACATCTTTCAAATAAACCCTAATTTTTCAAACATATGTATAAATCACTAATTTATGTTCAATCTGAAACAATTTAAATACAAACCGATTAGCATCATCATTTCCATACATCTGTGTCACTACATATTTTCTTTTGGGTTTATGCTAATATTACATATGTCACAAACGATTGATTTATTTTGGATATTCTTTATCTTTGAAGCAGAGTGTCACACCCCGCTCAAACGAAAACATGAGGTGTACAATTTATGATATCAGGAGTCAATGTTACAACAAACAACCATAACAAAACATTCATCATATAAAATTTATCATGCCAAAAGTCTACAAATACGTAATAATCATCTCAAATACATAACCAAATCATAATACACGAATCCTCTAGGAACTACATCAAATCAAAACAAGTTCCTAATATCAATCAAACGATCCGCATAAACAAGCATGGCATGACTAAAAACAATCATCAACCTCAAACTCTTGAAAAGCGTTTAAAATACGTCAACAATAATGTCGGTGAATTATTCGCAATTTGGGTTAAAAGTGACCCATTTTAAATATAACATTTGTAACAACTTTCCAAACATATCTTGTTTTACAAACATAGTGCGACGTATATTTCCTAGATAACATACACCCGATCTTGACCACAATAAATAACTCCAATCCTAAGGCGAGTCAAACCAAAACAAATAATAAACATACAACCATAACATCTATTCGTAGGGACATCCTACCGAACGATGAGGGTTTGATCAAACCCATATAGATCTATATATATGCAACGGAGGCTCAAAGAGTTAACCGGTGTAAACAGGGGGGCCCAACAAGGCCTAAAGACTACATAATCTAAGGGAATTCTGATCCACTAGGTAAACAAGAATAAATAATAAACAGTTTTAAATACGCTTTCCAGCCCAAAGTAAAACAGTAAAAAGGGCTACGAATAACTCACAGTACTCAACAATAGCAGTGTCGGGCTATGCAGTTATCTCGGTCAAATATCGAATATCGTTCACGGACCTTGATACGATATATCGGTTATCGCGGTGAGATATCGGTGAGATATCGGTTTTTATATTATTTAGAAAATTATATATATATATATATGAAATCATAAAAAATTAAACATTTAACATAACATATAAGCATAATAGTCTCAAACAAAAAAGACAACATAAAAGTCTCCTAACATAACATAACATAGCATAATGAAACTAAAATCATAAAAGCATAAAGTTGTAAAACTGTATTAGTTGCAGTCTAACGGTTCAGCATCCGAATCAAGATCGTCTAGAGCATTCACTTCTTCTTCCAAGCCACCACCAACACTAATCTCATCATCATCATCTCTGTAACGCTCCCTTTTACTTCTTGTACCTGGTCCAATGTGTTCATTTCCTCCCATTGCTTCTCTCACATCAGACCAAAGAAGATCATCACCCGTATTCACAAAGTCTTGAAGCTCAGTCTCCGTTGGTATCGTCCACTCATCATTTTCCTCTACGTCTCTCAACAAGATAGGGTCTAAAGAATTGTTGCTTTTCATAGACTCGAATCGCCTTCGTAGCCTTGTGTTGTATTGGATGAATACAAGGTCATTGAGCTTTTGTTGCAAAAGACAATTCCTTTTCTTCGAGTGTAAATTGTCAAATGCACTCCAGTTGCGTTCACAAGGTGAAGCACTACAAGTTTGGCTAAGGACTCTAATTGCAAACCTTTGGAGCAAAGGTGTATCGATCCCATAAGAACGCCACCATATATGTGGTGCAAATTTTGTTCTAGTCCTTTTAGCGGAATCAGATCCAAATTGGCCCCAAGAGTCGATGTACATATTCAACTCTGCCCTCACAGAATCATTCTCATCAGGGTCGGGAACAAGACGGTCAATGGCAACATAAAGATCTGCCAAAATCTCCCTATTATCAGCAACCTTTGAATTTTCTCCATGAAAAATAGCCGGGTTAAGGTAACAACCAGCAGCATGTAAAGGATGATGCATTTGGTCGGTCCATCTTGTCTGAATCATAGACCAGACTCTACTCAATAGTCTCTCATTCTGCCCTCCTGTTAGATTTTTGCTTATTTGCTCTTTCGCTCTACTCATCGCGTCGTAAATATAACCCATGCACGGCTTCTCTTCCGTATCAACCAACCGAACCACATCGACCAAAGGAGCGAGTACTTGACAAGCTAGATAAACATTGTCCCAAAATTCTCCTTTTGCAACGATTCTCTCGACTCTCTTTCCTACTGCTTTCTTTGCAAAGTCGCTTTTGGTCCATTGTTCAGACACAAATAACACTTGTAGATGATGTCGATTCTCATACACACTCCTTAGAGTATAAAACTGAGTTGCAAACCGAGTCACACAAGACCTGTGCAATTCCTTACCCTTGGTCAACCTCCGCATCATATTTAAAATCCTTCCGTGGTTATAGATGTAAACCACGACTGCCCTTGCATCACTTAAAGCACTCTTTATTTTCGGTATCTTCTCCCCGATATCTCCTATCATCAGGTTCACACAATGTGCTGCACACGGTGTCCAAAACAACTTAGGATGTTGTTCTTGTAAGATCCCTCCAGCAGCTTTGAAGTTGGAGCCGTTATCAGTAATAAACTAAAAGAAAAGAAAGAAATCTAATTAAATAATATGGACAAAAGTTGGAGCCGTTATCAGCTTTGAAGTTGTAACAACCAGTACCTGCAATATGTTGTCTTCTCCAACATCTTCAATCACTTCATTAATCATCGTCACAATCAACTCCTTATCCTTTACATGCTCCGATGCATCAATTGACTTTAAAAATATCGTGCCAGTAGGACAATTCACTAAAAAGTTTATCAAACACCTTCCTTTCCCATCTGTCCAGAAATCAGACATAATGCTACATCCGTATTTCTGCCATTGTAGCCTAAACGAATCTACAAATTTTTTTGTATCTTCTAAAGCATCTTTTAGCAATGTTACGCGAAGATTATGATAACTTGGAGCAGGCATACCTCTTCCATACTCTCCAATGGCATAAATCATATCTTGAAAGCTCTCGTCACGTACGGCATTGAAAGGTAAGCCAACTGTATAAGCCCAAGTAGCAATCTTTTTCCAAGCAGCCATCTTCAAGCTTTGTTTAATTGGATTGTTTTTATCCAATGTGCTTTGCTTTGTTTTTCCATGATCAACCTTAAGCATAGCATCAAGAGGACCGCGAACATTACTAGCACCTACGGACTTTCTTCTCTTACTTCCAGACCCCGTAACTTGTACCTCATCATATGCTTCTTCATCTTCTGATAAATCTATCCTATTCGCAGACCTTAGGATTTCTATATTTCTCTTTTTTTCCTTTGTTAACTTTTCCTTTTCTTGCATTGATGCAAGTATTTTCATTGTTATATCTGTTGTTACTTTAGAACAGCCAGTTACATCACCTTTTCTATGAGTAAGGTGTTGTTTTAACCTGGTGATCCCTCCTGACATTGGCTTGCCACAAAGTGTACAACAAATATACTTTTTTGCGGGATCCTTCCACTCCCCCCATTCCCAAGCTATATCCCCACTCGTACTTTTTATACCGGTATGAGCATCCGATGAAGTATTAGCACTAGTGTTAGGATTTACTGAAGCATGGGAAGATTGACCTTCCATACTTGACCTTGAACAGATGGAGAGAAGAAGAAGAAAAAGAGAAGATAGGTAACGAAAAAAAAGTGGGCTGTAAAAAAGTGTTAAAAGTGTTAAAAGAAAAAAGTAAAAAAAAGTCTGCCAAAAGGTTTAAGTAAAAGTGGTGGGCTGTACAAAAGGGCTGTAAAAAAGGGCTGCCAAAAGGCTGCCATAAAGAAAAAAAGTAAAAAAAAAAAGTCAAAGAAAAAAGTCAAAAAAAAGTCAAAAAACGAGATTTTCGATATAACAACGAGATCCGATATGAGAATCTCGGCAAAATCTCGCCTAATATCGCCGATATTCTCGGGTCCGATATATTGGACCGATATTTGGAACCGAGATGACTTTTTAGGTCCGATATCCGAGATATCGCCGAGATATCGCCGAGATTGACTGCATAGGTGTCGGGATGACAAACCAGGAGAGATCACTCCAAAGCCTAAGTGCCATAGAATAACGAAATCACATAAGTACCTTTATAAGTCTAGTACGGTTTAGCCTTATAAATTAATGTTATATTACATTATATATTCAAAGAGTCTAAATAACATTTCGAGTCGATACCAATGAATAGGAGGTAATGATAGAGGTTTGAATATTGAGAACTGAAGTTTAGTCGAAATTCACCAAAATCAACTTAATAGGATAGTTGACTTTGGTCAAATCAAATAGTAACAACAGCTTCAGCGTCAGTATAAGGGGAGGGAAAGTCAACCGATCGAGCATGGCAGTCAGATCACTAGGCTCACCTTCGACAATGGCATGAGAAGAATATTGCACATGCTCCCACTGTTTCATCTTCAAAAATTCCAACAGGGGTAATACTGAAAGGAATACCGACCAAAATAATTTGTTAGCATCAGAAACGGTAAAGCAAGGAGATAGCAAGAAATAGAATTAATGAACCTCGACCGTTCATCTTTAAACAAGGTTTGAACGAAGGGTCGATTCCAATTCTGACTTAAACCAGCCTGAACCAACACAAGCTCCGGATAAGATTGAGAGCGTATCGGATTATCCTCCAAAGCAGCGCATAAATTTGCATCAACAACTCCTACCAGACCCAGCTTCTCATCCGAAAACGCCTTCATCATGTAATTTCCATCTCCTTCGGATGGGAGCAACATAAGCTTTCACGTAAAAGAAACGGTCCTTCCATCCCTTTAAAGAAGACAACGATCAACTGATACACGCGGGAGCACCCTTTCTCTTATCAATGGTAAGCTAGTCGCCGTTTCTACCCAACTTATAAAAATGACGGAACACAGGTAGAGAGGGTTCCTTATCCAAACACCGACAATGAATCTCAAAATTGGTGATCTTATTGGCACTAAGGGGGTTCATCTGAGAAATATGAATCCTAAAGTGTCGAATCACCTCCAGGGAAAACCGGGAGAGAGGAAACCGGAGGTTTGAGAATTCGAAACAAGCAACATACACAACAATCTTACCAAAGGGAGCATCACGAATGGTGTCCTTCCGCCCATGTAACATAACACCATAACTGTCATCAATTTTGCACTTTTTGCAGAAATCGCGGAGATCATCAACACTCATGGTATTGTACATTTCGTCCATATTTTCCTTTGAGTCCTTCGACATGATGAGGAGAACGAAAACCTTTGGAGAATAAAATAGATGGACAGAGATTCGGAGCAAGAAAGTATGAAAATGAGGAAGGAAAGCCACCTATTTACAGGGTGTGAAGGGCAACTCAAGGGCGCGCGTGGTGACACGTCACAAGCAGGACGTAGCCAACTCTCAAACACGTAGCCTACACAGAACGGACACACATTGTACACGTATTTTACACATGGCGATGAGATAAATAAAAACAAATAAAATATATATTCACATAAATCTAATTATTTTTTATTATGTCTTTAGTCTAGTTCGGTATAGGCTTATGTCTATACCATACTAGACTGGGGGAGTTGTTGGAGTAGGTTCGGTCCGATGGAGACGTACCTACTCCAAAAAGTCGTATTAGGATCGGATCAGGTAAAGACACGAAATATAAGATGTCATATCACACCCATAAAGCGCAACAGCCGTCCAAAGAATATGTAGGGCGTCTGGCAGAGGTACTATTAATAATCCATCAGACAAGTAACGGGGCCGAAGACAAGCATCCTTTTATCCAAAAGGATGACTATAAATACAAGGAATCAACATTCAAAGCGCTCAGGTTTTTTCTATTTAATACATACTTCATTCATATATATATATATATATATAGGAGGAGGTTCTTATAAACCAATATTTAAAATAAATTAAGTAAAAAAATATGAAAAAATAATTTCTAATATGTGTAATTTTGTATTATGTTTATTTATTCAATTATAACAAACTTTAAAAAAGCAAGTTTTGATATGCATCAAAATATATGTCGTTTAGGGGTTGTGCATCAAATTCATTGTTTTTGTGCAGTAAATATTCAAATTTGATGCACAACGATAAAACTACCCATTTTTTGATGTACAACAAAACTTCGTGTTTTAAAGTTTGATATATGGTTAAAATGAACGATAATCCAAAATATCTAACGTTATAAATTATTTTTTAATTTTTTTTTACTTATTTTACCTTAAAGTTTGTTTTACAAGAACCAACCTATATATATATATATATATATATATATATATATATATATATATATATATATATATATATATATATATATATATATATATATATATATATATATATATATATATCTTCCGGAACCATACTAATTCTTACACGAGTTGAATTGGGGGGTTAGTCTCCTCTCAACCTGGTGCTTTGATATTGGTACAGGACCATAGTCGGAGAAAGAGAACGGGTGGAGCTTCGACGGAACTTGTCAAAGAGAACGAGTGGAGCTTCGACGGAACTTGTTACCTGACGGACGAGCCAACCGAAGGAAGCAGAGATCTGCTGTAGCAACAGGAAATGAAACGGTTCTCTGTTTGTTGTGGCTCTTTTTAGTGAGATGAAGCACTATAAACATTATAGTGCCAACTAAAGATTTAAGGCCGCCACTTATTCTAGCTTTGTCTAGCTGTTATTAAGTTTCAACACCTAAACTCAAATTTCATGAGTTTTATTACATGTCCTAACATACAAAGGAAATAATTTATCATATATGACTGTATGAGGGTAATATGATATTGATAATATGCTCGTGTATGCATGTATGTTTACATTTCCATTCTATCAGCGGACTAATATACAAAGTTGCATTTTACATATCTTCCCTTAGGTAGTGTTTGATATACAAGTAACTAATTATCTTCTTGGTATTGAAAACTATGATCCTAAAGTTGCATTTTACATATTTTCCCTTAGGTAGTGTTTGATATATGATTAATAAAAGTAAGAATGGAAAGGTTTGTTAAGACTAAATGAGGAAAATATGAAAGGAATTAGCTATTTGTAGATTAACTAGATTATTGTCCCGCGATAGCGCGGACAAAGACAAAGTTTGACTCGTAAATTTTTGTTTATGTAGATTTTAAGTTATTATGAGAAGACAATCTCATACGTATAATAACATATATATACGTTTACGTTTATACCTATGTTGCTCATAGTTAAAATAATATATACACTTTTACGTTTATATACATGTTTTGATATTCTTATGAGGAGATTTTAGAATAACAATATGGTAAATCATAGTCTAAATTGAGCGATTTATAAGTAAATTAAATTTCGTTTTTTTATTTAAGTGGAGATGTAAATGAAATAGAAAATGTAATTATGTATTGTAAGAGGGTGTAAAATAGAAATAGTCTTTGACGACATCATCTATCTGATGTAACGTCTGAAATCAAAGAAGATAACCCATCCAAGGAACCTTACTTCGTCATATGGTATTTACGGCCCCTCTTTTATTATATATTAAAGATTTGACATTTTATTTCATTAACGACCCCCCTATTATTGTTTCATTTGATCTTGGAATGAAAACAAATAACATAAAATTTCTATTATGTCAATTCTCCATAGTAATATGATAAACCTATGAAAGATATTTTATCTTTTAAAAGTTAACAGCAAGATACATAAGAAAAGACTTAAGAGGGATGATATAACTTGTTAAAGATGATTTGAAAGTGTTACATGAAAAGTTTTAATCATTTTTCATTAAGGGGTATTTTTGTTGTATTTCACTAATTTTTTATTTGATTACGTTTGATGTTTCATATTTCGTTTCATTTAATTAGTTACTAATGATTTATAATTTATTGTTTAAATGTAAATAATTATAGTCAACTACCGTACATCGTGTGGATATCACACCTAGTTATAACAATATATCATATGATATAAACAGAAGAGTAAATTACATAGATCGTCCATATGGTTTATATGCAATTACGGATTTCGTCCCTAACTTTGAAAAGTTGCATGGATCGTCGAGGTTTCCAAACTAATTACTCATTTCGTCCCTAATTTCAACATCCGTTTATTTGTGCCGTTAGCCTGACCCACGTGTAAAACACGTGAGGGTATTTTAGTAATTTCACAGTCTTCAATTTTATTACCCCCATTTCTAATCGATTTCATTTTGTATCCCTAATTTTAACCTAATTTCTCTCACTTCATCACTTCATCATTTCATCTTCCTCGCAATCCTCTGTAACACAAATTCATACACTCAATCGATGTTAAAATTCCCTAATCTACCAATCGATAAAAATGGTGATAAGTGAAATGTCTAGGGTTCGACTCCCAACCGATAATATCGCTCTTCTACCAAAGTTTTATGGTAAGTTTTTTATTTTCATTTTAGTAGTCATTAACAACCACAGTAATGGTTGATGACACAAAATTATTTCATATTTCAGAAAATGACAAGACGCATTTTACCATGAAGATTCATCACGGTGGCAAGTTTACAAGTTTCCCTGAAAGGAGGTATATTAATGGGCTTGAATCGTATATTGATCTTTTAGATATTGATACCTTTTCAGTTCATGAGTTGGATGATATTATGGTAGAATTAGGCTATAAAAAAGATAATATTATTTTTTACCATTATCAGATTCCTGATACTGATTTGGACTTTGGATTTGAGGCACTTGCTAGTGACCAGGATATAAATAGGTTGTCTAAATATGTTGCTGAACATAAGATACTTAATGTGTACATTGAACATGGTTAAACTAGTTTAAACACTTATTTTGTGGTAGACCAGAACACACCACCAAGAACCAATGTTAGAATTGAAGAAATCCTTGATAACACACCAACTAGAATGACAAAAGGAAAAATCAAAACTTCTAAAATGTTGTTGTTAGACCAGGTCACACCACCTAGAACCAGTGTTAGAATTGAAGAAATACCTGATGACACACCAACTAGAATGACAAAAGGTAAAATCAGAACTTCTAAAATGTTGTTGTTAGAGTATGACCAAGTTAGTGTTCAAACTGATAAGGGTAAAAGCAAAGTTGCTGACTTAGATGATCCTTTTGTGAGCTTAGATGATTTAGTGGATGATAGAAATTATAAGGGTAAAAGAAAAGTTGTAGAACAATCTGAAATTGATGAGATGAATAAGTATAAAAACAAGGCTGTAGATGAGGATTTAGAGGACAGTGATTATCTAGTTGATAAAGAGAATATGGTAAATGAAGTAGCAGTAGACATGAGAGACTTTCATTCATATATTGATTCAAATGTAGAGTTAGGTGGTGTCACAAATAGGAGTTTACTAACAAATATAGATGCAACTATTGAAGAAATTGAAGTGCAAGTTATAGTCAATGATGCATTTTCTAGTGTTGAGGATTCAGATGATGGTATTGAAAACATTAGGAATAGAAAATTAAAGTTGTTGAGGAAAAAGAAGGCTGCAAATGATAGGGGTATAGATCATGAATATTTTTATCCTGGAAAAGATTTTGGTTCAAGGTTGGAGGTGATTCAGTTGATCAAAAAAAGTGCTATTGAAAGTAGAAGGAATTTGAAGATTGTAAAGCAGGACAACATTAGGGTAAGACCTATTTGTACAGGGAATGTATGTGTTTTTGATGATGAAACTGGGCCAAGTGCAGCTGTTGGGCCAAGTGAATCTGTTGGGCCAAGTGCAGGTAGTGGGCCAAGTAGGGCAACTAGAGCTAGTGGGCCAAGTAGGGCACGTGAGGAAAGTGGGGCAAGTCAAAAAAAGAATCTGGGTACAGGTAAGGTATTTAATATACCAAGAAATGAGGGTAGGTGTCCTTAGGTGTTGTATGTGGCCAAAGTTAAAGGGGAATCTACTTGGTTGGTAAAGACATTTAGAGGTCAACATAAATGTCTCCAAACTCGAGAAGTTAAAGCATGCACAGCTGGATTTCTATCCCAAGAACTTGTTTCTCAAATTGAGTCTAATCCGGATATACCAGTCAAAGCAATCCAGGATCAATTGCAAAAAAAATATGCAGTCTCAATTAGCAAGATGAAAGTATTCAGGGCAAAGTCACAAGCATATAATAAAGTGAGGGGTGATTACATGGCTCAATATACTATGTTGAGGGATTATTGTGAAGAGTTGAGTAAAAGAAATCCTGGTTCAACTATAAGGTTGGATGTGCATCCTGAACCAGATCCAGATGTTGACAGTAGAGCTTTTAGGAGGATATACATATGTTTGGGGGCTTTAAAACAAGGATTTAAAGCAATTAGAAGGAACTTGTTAGGATTGGATGGGGCATTCATGAGTGGTCCTTTCCCAGGACAGATTCTTACTGCTATGGGACTAGATCCAAATAATGGAATTTATCCATTAGCATATGCAATAGTTGAAGCAGAAACAACTGATTCTTGGCAATGGTTCTTGGAGTGTCTTGGAGGGGATCTTGAACTAGGTGTGATGTCTAATTTCACATTTGTTACTGATAGACAGAAGGTATGAATATTTTTTTTATTGATTTATACATTTTTATTGAGGGTCTTACTTGTTACAGGGTATACTCCCTGCAATTGCCAAAGTGTTTCCATGTGCTGAACATAGGTACTGCCTTAGGCACATACATGAAAACATGAAGAAACAGTGGAGAGGAAAAAAAATATAAAGACCATTTGTGGAAGTGTGCATCTCAAACTAGTGTTCCATACTTTGAGAGGGCAATGGGTGAGTTAAGAGAGTTCAATAAAGATGCATACAACTGGCTACTTGAGATTCCACCTCAACATTGGACAAGGTCACACTTTTCAGGTAATTCATATTATTGATTTTAGTTAATATGTTATAGATTTTGAGTAATATGTTTGAAATATTGTTAACTGCTGACATGAACAGGGATTGCTAACTCAGATGTACTGTTGAATAATATGTGTGAAGTATTCAATAGGCAACTCAAACCTGGGAGAGATAAGCCCATCATAAGTTGTTTGGAGTACATAATGGAGTACTTAATGAGAAGAATTGTTGTTGTTAAGGGAGTAATTGACAAATCTCAAGGGCATCTTACACCAACTGCTACTAAATTGTTAGAGGAAATCAAAACAAGAGTTGTGCAATGCACTGCTATATGGAATGACAGCAGTAGGTATGAAGTTTCTGGTCCTTTCTCAGATCAATGTGTTGTTGATATGCAGTTAAGGGTTTGTACTTGTAGAAAATTTGAAATCACCGGTATACCTTGTAAGCACATAACTGCTTGTATATGGAACATGGCACAAAATGACACAAATGTTGGCATACCTGAGAGATGGGTTCATCCATGTTACAGACTATCTACATGGAAGCAAGTTTACAGCTTCCATGTGGAACCTGTAACTGGTTCAATTATGTGGCCAAAGTCAGTAGTTCCTACCTCTATAAGAACACCTTACCATCATACTCCAGTTGGTAGACCAAAGAAAAAGAGAAGAAAGGGTGAATTTGAGATGGATGACATGGTTCAAGGAGGAAAATTGACAAGGAAATGGAAAACTGTTACTTGTGATTCTTGTAAGCAAATAGGTCATAACAAGTGTTCATGCAAGGGTCAATTTCCAGGTAAGCAAATGTGATTATGTTGGTTAAATTTTTACTTGTGATTATGTTGGTTAAAATGTTAGTAGTAAGCAAATGGGTCATAACAAGATTTTGTATTCTTTTGATAGAATGGAGTCCAAAAGACAAGAATAGTGGAGCACCTGCTGGTGTTGGAACAAGTGCAGCAGATGGTGGTCAAAAAGGGAAAAAGAGTGGACTAGGTGGTGTTCAAGCAGAGGCTAGTGGAGTTGGTGGTGTTGAAACAAGGGCCAAAAGAAAGAAATCAATTGGAGCAAAGGGGAAGGGTACCAAGAAGTGTTAGTGTTAGAGTTGGTTTGTAACAAATGAAAACACTTTCTTTTGTTTAGTTGTAACGTCTTTTGTGTTAGATGTCTTGAAAACTAGTGTTAGTGTAACAACTTTGGAACACCTTTATGGTATGTGTAACGTCTTTTGTTTAGGTGTCTTGAAAACAAGTGACAATGTAACCACTTCGGAACACCTTTATGGTATTTATGGTTTTATGGTTTTATGGTATTTATGGTATTTGTAACAATGTTATTGTTTCTGCTTGTGTGTTATACTATATACTTGAATCAAAAACAAAAAAATCTGAGAATCACATAAACAATCCTTATACATATAACCAAAAACCATTACAACTGATGTTTGAGCAACGATTGACGGGGCTCAAGGGTTTAGGGTGTTGGCTAATCCTTACGAACTCCTGCGAGAGCAGTGCAAACCTACCAAGCTCTTGACGAGCCTAAGGTGACGTAATGATTAGCGGGTGTGACGTAAGAGAGTGGGAAAACTGCTCTTGAACGTGTATGTATGAGTGATGCAAATGATTGGTAACTTGCCCTCTGACACTGGTCAGAGGGGTATTTATAGGTTTGAGATTTAGGGTTTCCATTTATGGGCTGAGGCCCAATGATTACCTCCGTGGGCCGTCACTTTATGATCCACAAATGGATACGTGACGTGAGCATGTGTGCTCGTGACGTCAATTCAACTTGAGTCAACTTAAGCGTAAACCGACCAAAAGTTAGCGTTACCGGGTAGCAAGGCCAACCGGGTAGGCTATGCCCGGTAACGTGGCTTAAGTATCCGAGCAGGGTCACTTATCTCGGTGACGGGGCTCAAATCCCCGAGGTAAGAAGGCGATGTCCGAGCAGGTGTCCGAGCAGGGCCTCTTATCCCGGTAACGGGGCTCAAATCCCCGGGGTGAGAGGGCGGTGTCCGAGATGTTCAGGGCGGTGTCCGAGAACCGCCCTGACTTGTCCGAGGTATCCGAGTAAGTGTCCGAGGTGTCCGAGAATCTCCCAGTGACCCCAGTAATTTAGCCCGGAACCGGGGCTCATTAGCCCGGTAACTTTAGCCCGGTAACTTAGCTTAGCCTTGTCCGAGATGTCCGAGTAAGTTGTCCGAGAATCTCCAAGCGACCCCGGTAATTTAGACCGGTACCGGGGCTCATTAGCCCGGTAACTTTAGCCCGATAACTGTTAACCTTGTCCGAGAATCATCCAAGTGACCCCGGAACCGGGGCTCATTGCTCGAGCACGGTATTTTTAGCCCGGAACCGGGGCTCATTGCTCGAGCCCGGTATTTTAGCCCGAAAGCTATGTTTCGACAGGTTTTGGTTAGGGAGGTTTCGGGGTTTATCGAGTTTTCCGAGTTATTTTCGGTTGTCGGGGTACATACCTCAATAGCCCCCCGAAGTTTGAGTTTTTGTTTAAATTTTTCGTAAAAAATTTCAAAAATTTCAAAACTTTTCTTCTCTTTTTCCCCCCAAGGTTTTTCTATAAAACCTTTCCTCCTTTTTACTTTTTACTTCATTTTATTTTCACCTACTCTCCTTCTTTTTTCTCTCTACCCCTTTTTCTTTTAGCTTTAAGGAAGAAAGAACCAAACCAAGAAAACATCACCAAACCACCCTTTAAACCACCACCGGTTACGGCGGAGGGCGGTAGGTGACGGCGGTGGAGGGTGGTTGAGGGCAGTGGGCGGCGGCAGTAGGTGGAGGTTGGCGGCGGTGGTGTCCTTTTTTCCGGCGATTGGTGGTAATTTTCTTCCTTTGTCAAGTAAATTCTTCTCTTAATTTTTTGTTTTTTCTCATTTTGATCTTTGTGAAATCCCTTGTTAGCATTATTAGGGTTTTTGTTTTTAGCTAGGTTGCCATTGTCCCCCCTCTTTTCCTTGTTTATCATTATTTAGGAGGAAAATGTAACAATGTAGCAGAAAACGTGTGTAGGAGAGCCGTAGACAAAATACTTCCCTTATTTTTTAGGAGGGCCGTATCAAAATACCTCCCTTATTTTTTAGGAGGGCCGTAGCTAAATACCTCCCTCATTTTTTAGGAGGGCCGTAGTTAAATACCTCCCTCATTGTTTAGGAGGGCCGTATTAGAATACCTCCCTTGTTTTTTAGGAGGGTCGTAGCCAAATACCTCCCTTGTTTTTTAGGGGGGAAATTTTGTCCGTCCTTAGCACCTTTTACTTTTATATATTGCTAATACATATACACATTTTTTTGTGTTTGCTAGGTTTTGTAGCGGCTTGGGATGTCTGACTTATCTATATCGGAGGTGGATGAGGGAAGAGGGAGGAAAGAAGGGTCTTCTCCTCCTCTGACAATGGAGGATTATCCATGTTTGTTGACAAAAGCTGATCTAGCTAGGCTTGTTAAAGCTAAGCATTATGGTCTCTACCATTATAAAGTGAAACTTCCTGGTAAGAATGATCGGGCGTGTAATCCTCCTGAGGGGTTCATAACATGTTATTTTGACTACTTATCAGAAGGTGGTCTGAGATTTCCCCTTTCTAGTTATTTATTGGATGTGGTGAGGCATTATGGGATTGGTTTTTCTCAATTGGGTCCTCTCTTTATTTGGAGGCTTGTTGCCCTCCAGATGCTTCAGCATGCTCACGGTAGAGAGCCTTCTGTGGATTTATTCAGGCTTTCGTTTATAATGGTGAAGCAGCATAGTTGGTTTTTGTGTAGACCTACGGCTCCAGCCAAGCACCTTTTCGATGGTTTTCCTGATAGTGTGAGGGGGTGGAGAAACAATTTCTTTTTCTTGGAGGATTCTTGTATTCCACCTGGGTATGAGTTTCTTCATGAGAGGATTGAGAATATCGGGGATCGTGCTCGTGTTAAACCCAACGGTGCCCATGCGGATGATTGTCTGACCTTTCTTGCAAACGCTATTGGGGATGTAAAGGTTCATTATCGGAGGTACTCATCCGCCATCTTGTCAAGGGGGGTGTATGTCCTAACCCGAGAGCGCCGTTAGTGCCGATGATTTTCAGGGTCACTTCTGATGGGAGACGAATAGGGAAATGTAAACTTTTTCTCTATTCTTTTTTCTTTCTCTAACTTTTTCGCTTTTCTTGACGTTCTCCTGTTTGCTTGTTGTATTGCAGCTTTGGGTTTGGTGGAGGCCATGTCTCTTGGTAAGAAGGTTTTGTTGGCTACGATAGCTATTCCACCTGGGGAGGTAAGTAAATTTAGGGGTGAGGGAGATATGGATAGAGTGATTATGGATGCCATTAGAGAGGAGGTGCCTGAGACTAATGATGATGGTATTGACGATGCTGATGATGACGATGACGATGATGATGATGATGCAATGTCTCCTATTGTTGGTGGAGGTATGTTTCATGGTATGGTAGTTCTACGTCCATGTGTGTTTGGTTTTTCCTCCCTCCTTTTTATATGTAGGCTTTCGATTGTAGGGGGTGAGATTGCGGACCCGGGTGCTGAGGTTGTTAAGGATGTTGAGGCCGTTGTAGGCGAGGATGCTAGGGCCGGTGGTTTGTCTGTAGGTGACGTTGGTGGTGAGAGCCTTGCTGATCTAGCCCCTCCAGACGACCTTGGGACTGTGCCCCTTGGTGTCATTGTTGATGATTCGCTTATGTTATCTCCTGGAGATGATGGTAAGTGTTGTGTGCTTATGTTAGCTATATATATTTTTTTTGTAACTTTGTCATAATTAGCTCCTTGTTGTTTTTGTGTAGTTTCTCCCTTGGGAGAGCACGTTGATGGTGCTGCCTCTGCTCTGGGGAAAAGGCCTGCCCCCAATGATGTGCAGGGGAGGAATGTTCAGCCTTTTCGTCGAGGAGCGGGGAAGACCATGCGTTCGATCACAGATGCGTTTGGGTCTTTTTCTGATGGTGCTGCCACTTCTGTTGTTGGTATGCAATTTGGTGAGGGCTCCTCCATGGCGGGGGTGACTACTTCCGCCGCTGTTCTGACTCCCCCGTTTCGCCCGCCTAGCTTTTCAGCTGGGGTGTTCACGCTGCCTGATCCTGGTAAGTTAGTTTTATTTTGTTATTAGTTGCTATGTTGTATCTGATCTTTTTGTTTTTTGCAGGCCTTAGCATGGAGTTCTCTCATACTGAGGGGCGTCCGTCTCGTATTGTCGACCCCGTGCGGTTTGAGGGGGATTTCAGCTCTGAGGCTGCTCGGGCCTATTTGAGTGCTACAGAGAAGTATAGCCTTACTGATGTCTATGACATGGCTACGACTTCAGCATATAATACTTTTGTGGATACCTGGGTGGCGAGGCAGCGAAATATTCTCTATCATCAGGAGAGAGATCTTAGGCTTGCTTCCTTGACTGAGCAGTTGGAGCGGGAGCGAGAGTTTGTTCGTTCCTCTGGGGATAGGTCTAGGGTGGCCGATGAGGAGGTCAGGGCAGCCAGGGAGGAGGCTAGAGTAGCCAGGGAGGAGGTTAGGGCAGCACAGGAGGAGGCTAGACTAGCCAAGGAGGAGGCTAGGACAGCACAGGAGGAGGCTAGACTAGCCAAGGAGGAGGCTAGGCTAGCCAAGGAGGAGAAAGACGGGGTTCTTACCCGCCTTAATGATGTAGAGGCTTCTTTGACACGTTGTGCTACTGAGAAGAGGGATTTGGTTATTTCGATGCCTGATGTGTTTAGGGCTGTTTGTAGTCATCCTCAGTTCGTGGATGCGGTGACTAATCTTAACACCGCAGCCCGTGGTTATGGGAGGTATGAGGCTGCTGCGGCCTTTAAAGAGGAGTTCCCTGATTTACCTAGCAATGTCATCACGAAGTATCATAATGAGAGAGCGAAAGATAGAGTTACTGAGAGGACGCAGGCCTTTAAGTGCCATGATTACCCTATCCTGACTCGAGTTGCGGCTGATCCCAACCTAGAGGCGAAGGATATTTTGGAGATGGTCAGGGAGGATGCGGCGTTGGAGAATAAGAAGAAAGGAAAGTAGTGACTTCCCTCTTGTCTCATTTTGTTTGTCTTTGTTTTTGTGAGGCATGAGAGGACTTGGTGTACTTGTGGGGTTGCTTCCCTCTATCATTTAGACTATCTATTATGTATGGTGTTGCTACCTCTTATTTTTGAGATTATGTTATGATGATATATTTATGGGTTTGCGGTGGCAACCCTTTTTGGTATGACTGTGCCATATTTATGTTCTTGTTTATTGCATGCATGTATTTTTGTGTTCTCGCGAGATCGCTTCCGTAGGAAGTGCTTACCCTTTCTCCCATGGAGTTGAGGGCGGATAAATATGTGTTTGCCTAGTAGGCCTTGGATTTCTTTTTTGTATCATTCATAGACATAATATATAAATAATGAACCACAAGCCAAGTGTTGGAAGAAAAAAGTTGTATTCATTAAAAATAAGGATATTTCGGAGTACAAAGCGTGGCCCTGATCATTACATGGGATAATTTGATCAGTCCTTGTATAGTTCAAAACGTACAAATTTTCTTAGGCATAGCATTTTTTTAGGTTCATGGCGTTCCAGGTCCTGGGGATGGGGAATCCTGCCAGGTCAGAGAGGGTGTAGGCACCGCTCTCATTTGCCTCTTCGACCTTGTAAGGGCCTTCCCACTTGGGGCCTAGCTTGCCCGTGTTCTCTGCTCTGCTGGCCTCATTTTTTCTCCACACTAGGTCACCAACTTCGAAAGTTGTTGGACGGACCCGTGCATTGTAATACTTAGCCATTTGGCGCTTGCTCTCTGCTTGTCTTATGTGAGCTATTTCTCGTCTTTCTTCAAGCAAATTGAGGTTTTCCCTAAGAGCTTCCTCGTTCTGAGCCGGGTTGAGTGTCATAACCCGAGGAGTTGGGATGGTGAGCTCAGGGGGGATGACAGCTTCGGTTCCATAAACAAGGCTGAATGGGGTTTCTCCCGTGCTGCCCCTAGGGGTTGTTCGGTGAGCCCATAGAACTCCAGTAAGTTCATCAACCCATGATGCTCTGCCCGTTCCTAGCCTTGCCTTTATGCCTTCAACAATTGCTTTGTTCATTATCTCCACTTGGTCGTTTGCTTGAGGATGGGCGACAGAGGTGAAGACTTGCTTGATGTCCATGTCTTGACACCAAGCTCTGAAAGGGTTTTCAGCTAGCTGTTTCCCGTTGTCACTCACCATTACGTGAGGCACACCAAAGCGGCAGACGATATGTTCCCACACAAAGTTGATCATCCTTTGACCTGTGATGGTGGTGACCGGCTTGGCCTCTACCCACTTAGTGAAGTAGTCAACTGCTACTATAAGGAACTTGACGTTCCCCACTCCTGGAGGGAACGGGCCAACAATGTCAATGCCCCACTTGTAGAAGGGCCATGCGGTGGTGACAGGGATTAGGTCTTGCTTGGGCATTTTGGGGATTGGGGCATGCATCTGACATGATTCACATTTTTCGATCTCCTTCTTAGCATCTTGGTGCATGGTAGGCCAGTAGTATCCCATGCGCATGATTTTTGTTACCACGGTGCGCGGACCAGAGTGTAGGCCACAAGTGCCGCTATGCATTTCTTGTACTAATTCAAGCGCTTGAGAAGGGCCGACACAACGTAGGTGTGGTCCAAGGAAGGATTTCCTAAAGAGAATGCCATCAATCATCAGGTACATGGGGGCCTTCATTCTTATCTTTCTTGCCAAATGCTTATCTTCGGGGAGCATGTTATCCTTAACGAATGCGATGATGGGGGACATCCAGTTGTTAGGATCTTCGGTGGCCATTACTTCCTCCTTAGGGGTAATTGATTTCTCTATCAGCTCTTCCACTAACACTTTTTTCGTTAGGTGGGAAAAGGCGGATGAGGCCATTTTGCTCAAGGCATCCGCGATCTTGTTTCGGCTTCGTGGCACTTGTTCTATGTTGAAGCTTTTGAATTCAGAGGCTAGTTGCTTGGCTTCCTCTAGATAGAGTTGCATAGAGTCTTGAACGGCCTCAAAGATGCCCTTGACTTGGTTTGCTACCAACTGTGAGTCCACAAATACTTCAATGTGTTGTACCCCCATCTTTCTAGCGATACGAAGCCCGGCGAGGAGAGCTTCGTATTCTGCCTCGTTGTTGGTAGCGGGGAACTTAAACTTTAGAGCATAAGTGTATTCCTTCTTGTCTGGGTCAGTGAGGATCAGACCAGCCCCAGAGCCTTCTTCATTGGATGCTCCGTCAGTAAACAACGTCCACGTAAGTCCCACTACCTCTTCTTCTTGGGCTTTAGGTTCCTCTTCCAATTCTGCCAAGAAGTCTGCCAAGACTTGGCCCTTCAGAGAGCTTCTTGGCTGGAAGGTGATCTCATGTTCTCCCAACTCTACTGCCCATTTTGCTAGCCGGCCTGAGACCTCTGGCTTGCCTAGCACCTGTTTGATGGGTTTGTCACTAAGGACTTGTACAGGGTGCCCTTGGAAGTATCTTCTTAGGCGTCTTGCCGAGTGGACTAATGCTAGTGCCAACTTTTCTAGGGCTGGGTAATTTATTTCAGCTCCTTTTAACGCCCTACTAATGAAGTAGATGGGTACTTGTGCTGTTCCGCGTTGAGCAAGGAGGACTGAGCTTACACATTCCTTGGAGGCAGCCAAGTATATGGTAAGGAGCTCTCCTGGTACTGGAGCTGTGAGAGTAGGGAGATCAAGTAGAAACTTTTTCATTTCTTGGAACGCTTCTTCAGCTTCTTCAGACCACATGAAGTCTTTCTTTTTTATGCATCCTTTCAAGGTTTTGAAAAATGGTAAGGACCTGTCTGCGGCCTTGGAGAGGAAACGAGCCAGAGCAGCCAGCTTACCATTGAGGCTTTGAACTTGTTTCTTGGTGGAGGGAGAAGGCATTTGGATGATGGCTTGTATTTTCTTGGGGTTTGCTTTAATGCCTCGAGGGGTGATAAGATGGCCAAGAAATTTTCCTTCCTCCATGCCGAAGCTACATTTAGAGGGGTTCAACTTCATGTTGATTTCTCTAAGTGTGTTGAAGGTTTCTTGGATGTCAGCAAGCATTGCTCCCTCGGCGTTGCTTTTGATCACAATATCATCTACATATGCTTCAACATTCCTTCCAATCTGATCTTTGAAAGCTCTGTCGATCAGACGTTGGTAGGTGGCTCCGGCATTCTTTAGTCCAAATGGCATCTTTTTAAAACAATAAATTCCTTGGTCTGTGTGGAAGGCGGTTTTGTCTTCATCCCTTTCTTTCATGGAGATTTGATGATAGCCTTTGTAAGCATCCAAAAAACATTTGAGTCTGAAACCGTCCAAGGACTCCACCTTCCAATCTATCTCGGGTAAGGGGTAGTTATCCTTTGGGCATGCCTTGTTAATGTCTTTGAAGTCTACACATAGCCTCCATGAGCCATCACCCTTCTTTACCATGACGAGGTTTGCTATCCATGTCTGGTACTTCACCTCTCTGACTATTCCTGCCTCTTCCATCTTGGCTACTTGTTCCAGGGCAGCTATGCTTCTATCATGGGACATTGCCCTTTTCTTTTGCTTGATAGGAAACATATTAGGGTTGGCATTGAGAGAGTGTTCAGCCAGCTCTCTTGGTACTCCCGTCATGTCAGACGTTTGCCATGCAAACACGTCTAGGTTGTTCTTGAGGAGATGAACTAATTTCTTTTTGGTTTCCAATGGGAGTTGTTCTCTTATGCCAATGGGCTGCTCTGGGAATTTTTCATTGATTATAACTTTTCGTTCATTTCCATCTACTTCTTCTGTCTCCGTTGTGATGGGCTTGGGTTTAGATACTTCAGCTTTAGCCACTTGCTTGCATTCACGAGACCAGTTTATGCGACCGCGTACGGTGCCTATGCCATTTGGTGTTGGGAACCTGATCATTCCATGTATGGTTGAGGGGATAGCCCCAAACCTTTCTATGGAAGGCCTTCCCAATATTACATTGTAGGCGGATGGAGCCCTTACAATGGTGAAATTTAGGACTTCAAAGCGATGAAACGGGTATTCCCCCATCATGACCTCAATCATGACTTGACTGATAGGCCAATGAATTTCTCCTGCAAAGCCTGCTAAGGGGGACTCAGCGGGGAGTATAGCCTCTCTAACCTTCTGAGGGAGCTTTTTGAAACAATGCTCATAGATGATGTCGGCGGAGCTTCCAGTATCTATGTAGGCCTTTTCGACCTCATAATTGGCCAAACGGACCTGGATGACTACCGGATTGGTGGAAGTAGTTTCCACTGGTGGGAAAGATATCGGTTGCATCATCCAGTTCTCTAGCACAAGGGACTTTCGTTTCTGAGAGCCACCGCTTACCATGCATACATGGCCGTCAGGGGGGCCAGGGTGGTTGTCTTTCCTAGCTGCCTTCTGCCACTCATAGGTCTTTTTAGCGGGTGACTTTTTCGCTTGCTGCCTTGCTCCTATCACCAAGTGTTCGAGCTTTCCTTCATCCAACGCCCGTTTTATTTCAGCTTTTAGTTCCCGGCATGAATTAGTGTCATGGCCGTAGTCTTCGTGAAAATCACAGTGCTTGTTCATATTCTTTGTTCCAGAGCGGTGAAGCATACGAGGGGGTGGCTTAAACGTCGCCCCTACCTGTTCAGTTTTTAAGATCTCCATGGGGGTCTTGCTGAGGTTCCCCCCAGACGGGCTTCTTTCATAAGGGGTGAATCTTCTAGGAGGTCTCTCCTCCTCTCTTCTACCTTGTCTACTGTCACGATGATCCCTTCTTCGACTATCATGTCGGGGTTCTTGTCTACTTGTCCCTCCGACAGCTGGTCCACTCCATGCCCTGTCTCTCTTGCCACTTGTTACACTCCTTGCCAAAGCTATCGTTTCCTTCGACCTTAAGTAATTGTAGCAAACATCTGTGGTTTCCTTGAAGGTGACTGGGATTCGTGCAGCTAGTCGTTCTTGGAGTTGGCCTGGGAGTAGTGAGAGTGTGAACCCGGATATTTGTTGACTCTCGGGTAGGCCTGGTATCTTCTGGCACTCTTGTGTGTAACGTAGGATGAACTCTCGTAGGCCTTCCCCTTCCCGCTGGCGTATGAGATGTGCCTCAAGATGGGTTCTCCTTTGCTTTTTCTGCTGAAAAAAGTTGGAGGTAAACTTGGCTTTAAGGTCGTAGAAATCATAGATGCTCTTCTCTGGGAGGCTTGTGAACCAATCTCTAGCGAAGCCTTGTAGCGTTCCTGGAAACATGTGGCAAGCTACCGGGTCTACCCATTTTTCTGTCATGATAGCTTGTTCGAAAAGTGCTAAGTGATCTTCCGGGTCTCTTGTTCCATCATAGGTACCGACAATGGAGGGAACTCTCTGTCGGTCTGGGATGGGATATTTTGCCACCCAATCACAAAACTTAGAGTTCACCACATTAGTAGGCATGGTTGCTACCCGGGATGGTCCTTCCCTCCCTCCCACGAGGCCCTTCAGCAAACTGAGTAATTCTTGAGTGGTATCTTGTGGGGGCGGAGGAGGGGTAGGCTCTGGTGCCTTTTGCCTTTGCAACTCGTTAACCAACTGCCCGAGCAGAACACTCGCGTTGACCTCAGGCGTTGGTTGTGGCGTAGGCTTGGGCTTCAATGTTTCTATGAGCCTGGCTAAGAAGTCGTTTTGTGGAGGTGGAGTTGGTGGAGGTGTTTGTTGTTGGGACAAGGCTGTCTTCAAAATCTCCAAAGCCTCTTCCACTGACGGTTGTTCCCTGGAAGGGGTTTGAGTGGGAGTGGGAGATGGTTGTTGGGTTGGAGTGGAGGCTTCTAAGCTAACAAGTTGTGGGAAGCTCAGGGTTGGAGTGATACTTGGAGGCCTTCCCATCTGGAAGCCTTGATAGCTTGACTGGCCTACTTCTCCCGTGCCAAGCACTTCCACTTCGGCTGTGTCGTTAGACCCGAAAGGGTATAGTCTGGTTCGGACACCAGATAGGTTTTCTTCACTAATCCTTCTAGCATTCCCCGTCCCATCTCCTGATCCAGTGACTTGGGAGTTTGGGGGGGTGGTGTTGATGTCTACCGAGGGAGGAGGAACCTCTCTGCTCGGAGGGGGGTTCATGGCAGGGCCTGAATCCATTGGGGGTGAAGGGTTAAGGAGAAAACTTAGTGAAAAACCGTTGTTCTATAACGGTCCCACGGATGGCGCCAATGTTTGAGCAACGATTGACGGGGCTCAAGGGTTTAGGGTGTTGGCTAATCCTTACGAACTCCTGCGAGAGCAGTGCAAACCTACCAAGCTCTTGACGAGCCTAAGGTGACGTAATGATTAGCGGGTGTGACGTAAGAGAGTGGGAAAACTGCTATTGAACGTGTATGTATGAGTGATGCAAATGATTGGTAACTTGCCCTCTGACACTGGTCAGAGGGGTATTTATAGGTTTGAGATTTAGGGTTTCCATTTATGGGCTGAGGCCCAATGATTACCTCCGTGGGCCGTCACTTTATGATCCACAAATGGATACGTGACGTGAGCATGTGTGCTCGTGACGTCAATTCAACTTAAGTCAACTTAAGCGTAAACCGACCAAAAGTTAGCGTTACCGGGTAGCAAGGCCAACCGGGTAGGCTATGCCCGGTAACGTGGCTTAAGTATCCGAGCAGGGTCACTTATCTCGGTGACGGGGCTCAAATCCCCGAGGTAAGAAGGCGGTGTCCGAGCAGGTGTCCGAGCAGGGCCTCTTATCCCGGTAACGGGGCTCAAATCCCCGGGGTGAGAGGGCGGTGTCCGAGATGTTCAGGGCGGTGTCCGAGAACCGCCCTGACTTGTCCGAGGTATCCGAGTAAGTGTCCGAGGTGTCCGAGAATCTCCCAGTGACCCCGGTAATTTAGCCCGGAACCGGGGCTCATTAGCCCGGTAACTTTAGCCCGGTAACTTAGCTTAGCCTTGTCCGAGATGTCCGAGTAAGTTGTCCGAGAATCTCCAAGCGACCCCGGTAATTTAGACCGGTACCGGGGCTCATTAGCCCGGTAACTTTAGCCCGGTAACTGTTAACCTTGTCCGAGAATCATCCAAGTGACCCCGGAACCGGGGCTCATTGCTCGAGCACGGTATTTTTAGCCCGGAACCGGGGCTCATTGCTCGAGCCCGGTATTTTAGCCCGGTAGCTATGTTTCGACAGGTTTTGGTTAGGGAGGTTTCGAGGTTTATCGAGTTTTCCGAGTTATTTTCGGTTGTCGGGGTACATACCTCAATAACTGAGAATCACATAAAAATGCCAATACAACTAAAAACCATTACAACTGAGAATCACATAAACTATCCTTATACATATAGAAACATTAAAATACAAGAAACTAAAAAAGCCATCCAACTAGAGAATCAAGAACACCTTCAATCTTCTTCGTTCAAGTTCCAACTCATTAATATTTGATTGCATCTTATTCCTTGTCGTCAATAAACCAGAGATTATAATAGTTGATCGAGCACACATTGGAGGATCAACCCATCCAATAAAACGACAATTCGATCCCTATCAAAAGGGAAAAGGGATACAGGTTTTTAGTAAAAATTAAAAAAAAAAAACTAGTCACTGATGGAAATAAAAAAAAGGAACTGACCATTTGGGGACAAGCATAAAAACGACGACCGAGATTTTGTGATGTCCATGAAGTGCGAACAACAACATGTCTTCCACACCAACAATTCACCATGATAAGAACCCTAATTTTGTGTTATAGAATGATTGTGAAGATGATGAAGTGAGAGAAATTAGGTTAAAATTAGGAAAATCGATTAGAAAAGGGGGCTAAAGGGGGTAATAAAATTGAAGACTGCGAAATTACTAAAATACCCTCACGTGGTTTACACGTGGGCCAGGCTAACGACACAAATAAACGGACGTTGAAATTAGGGACGAAATTAGTAATTAGTTTGGAAATCTGGACGATCCATACAATTTTTCAAAGTTAAAGACGAAATCCGTAATTGCATATAAACCATAGAGACGATATATGTAATTTACTCTAAACAGAATGATAATAAATGCTAATACATTTGTATGAGAGTACTAATTTATGGTCCTATAACCCAAAATTAGCTTTTAACACTTTGTAACTCAGTGGATGAAAGCAAATTAGGGGCCCATCGGGTTATGTATGGACTTTCCCTCCCGGGTCTAAAGTTGTTTTTATGGATTTAGGGGCACAAAAAATAATAAATTGAAAACTTTAGAGACCCCTAAAGAAGAAATGACCCGATTGCCTTAGTCTGCAAGTCACGTGATTTGGTTAACAGGGAGAGTTAAAGGGTCGTTGGTGATTTGAACCGCCGGCAGAAGAGGATGACTACGTTGAGGACGCTTAGTGTAATTAAAAAAACGTTATGGATTAAACGTGAAAAATCTGAATCGCAGAGTTTACTCTATGATGTCCAATTTAACTAGACATGAAACAAAATGCAGAAAATCCCAAGCTATACTTAAATGTGATTTTACTTTGAATTTATGATGTGAAATTTCATAATTGAGAAAAAAGTGCCTAAAAAGTATATCGAATCATCGATCCATAAAAAAAAATAGCAATGATATTTATTCCAGTGACGTGATTTATTTGATTTGTACATTAATCATGTTTAAGATAATTATTATTCTTCTAAAACTAAATAAAATTTGGTATTAGGTTTCATCAAATAAATAATTTTTTAATAAATGTACATCATAATATCATATTACATATTTAAAAAGAAATTTGATTTCATTTATGGTTGTCTTATAAGTTTCAATATGAAGTTGTGGTTGATATTTAGCATTTTGGGCTTACGAAGTAAGGTATGTTTCAGCTTGGTTTCATTATTTATCAGATTTTTATTATTTAATAGTTTTGAAAATAATTTACAATTTTTTTGTAAGAGTTTTTCCATCATGTCATAATAATTTGAAGGAGCATCTTTCTCTTATCGTTTTTGTTTTGATCTTTCTTCCCTGTATACATCATAGAGACGACTGCCACCTTTGTCGGTTTAATTCTCCTTTGAGAGTGTTTTACTTTCGGTCGGAAGATCATTGTCCCCCTTTCATGTTGAATTTTTGGAAAAGATTGGCTATTAATTCAAATTTTGAGATCTAGGAATCATTTTTGAATCCAACATATTTAATAATAATAATAGAGAGACCCTAAATGGCACATGGCGAAGTAAGGTCCTTTGATGGGTTATCTTCTTTGATTTCAGCCGTTAGATCAGATTGATGATGTCATCAAAAACTATATCTATTTTACACCCTCTTAGAATAAATAATTACATTTTCTCTTTCATTTACATCTCCACTGAAATAAAAAAAAACATAAGTTTAATTTACTTATAAATCGCTCAATTTAGAATATGATTTACCATATTATTATTCTAAAATCTGCTCATAAAAATATCAAAACATGTATATAAACATAAAAGTACATATATTATTTTACCTATAAGCAACATAGGTATAAACGTAAACGTATATATGTTATTATACATATGACATTATGTTCTCATAATAACTTAAAATCTACATAAACAAAAATTTAATTACGAGTCAAACTTTATGTTTGACCGCGCTATCGCGGGACAATAACCTAGTTTTTATCATTATACAAAAATCTCATTCAATCAGATTTGAATTTTAGTTAGGTGCTGTTCTTTTTTCAAAAAAAAGTCTTAATAGGCTCTGAACTCTGACCCGGTCAGAGGTTTTAAAAATTTTGTTATTCTTTTTTTTTTTTCAACCAGAGACAAAAAAACCTCTTTTTACCTCTGATCCAACCCTACATGAAAAACCTCTTTTTACGATTACCTCTTTCTCTTCACCGATAAGTTTTCCATCCTTAAATTCAAACAATTTTTGATTTTTTTTCAATGGTTTGTCACTTGATTTCGTTATATAAATTGATATTGATGATTGTTTGTTAGATTTAGGTGATATAATTTTTTTTTAATATGTATTTGTTTTCGATTGCCTATAAACTCATACTATTACATTGACTTTTATGTGAACTTTTCTTTTGTTAATTATTTTTATTTTTTGAAATTGATGTTAGACAATTAGTTTATTAATTTGTTCAATCACGCTCACGCTAAACTTAGAAACGTGATTGAGCGTGCTTTTGGTGTTTTTAAAGCACGTGTTTCCATCTTGAAGAGAATGACTCCGTATTCTTTGGTGAAACAAAGAGATATTACTATTGCATGCTTTGCTATTCATATTTTTATACGAAAAGAAGGATTAAGTGATGATTTTTTCTCCGAATATGATCGAGGTGAAGTACATGCTAACGAGAATGTACAAGATGGAGACGAGTATGATGAGGACGAGGTTCAACCACATGGAAATACAACAGATCATCAATATATGATCAATTGTCGAGATCAACTTGCTGCACAATTAATGCAAAAATGTTGAAAATGTTGTTTGAATATTATCTTTATTTGAAAAATGTTGCCACTATGTTTGAACATTTTATGAATGTTTTTATTTAAGACGTTTTATAAATGAAACAGTTTAGTACTAATATAGTAAAACAGATGTTACGAAGGGAAAAAGAACATAGTATATTGATTCAGATTCAGAGTTTTGGACCACCTCTGATTATTCAGAGCTGGTATTCAGATTCAGAGGAAAAACCTTTGGTTCAAAAGAACAGCACCTTAATGATATTATATGACATCTTTAAAACTTTGTAATACATATTATTAGAGCTCATCTATAGTCATATACTTTTAACAATATAAAATAAATAAAAATTTTTTAAAAAAATAGAGAAAAAAAAAAGAAAAAATCCTTATGTCGCTTGTAATATTTTAGTACATATGACACTGATAGACGTTTTTGAGAGGGAGGTTTAAAATAATTTTGTTTGTAAATAAATAGATTTGCATTTGGGTATATTATAATTGCATTGTATGTTAATGATGATTATAATATATGGTTGACTTGCTTAGATTATCCGAATAAAAATTATGAAAATTTTTTGGTTCCATCTTTTCATGTGTAACAATGTCTTTTGAGAATAAAAATAATAAAAAGGGTATATTTGGAATTTCAGAATGGAATTGCCGGCCTTTACGAAGTAGCCGTAACCCTGCCACCTGTTCCGGGACCACTTATCGTCATCGCTGCCGCCAGCCCTCACGTAAGCAGTACGAAATTTACCTTAGTAGCTAAGCAAATCATTGAACAACACTTTTATCAATAACTATTTTGTTTCTTTCTAAATCAAAAATACAAGTCAAAACAAGTAGTATAAAATACGTGTTGCGGGCTGAAATTTTTACATCTATAGTTATGTCGATTCTAATCAAAATATATACCATAATATAAATATATTTATTTATCGAATATAATAAACTTTTTTACATATCTTTATTAAACAAATATATGAAATGTAAAACAAAAATACCAACTTAAAAACATATCATAAACATACTATTGAAATGGATACCCGCTTGTTGCACTACATCTTTTTTAGAAAAAAAAAAAAATACTTATTACAAAACTATGAACAAAGAGACACCCTAAACCAATTTATAAAACTAAAGCAAATGATCAAAGTTATGTGTAAAGACAAAAAAGCCTTCGTGTGTAAGTCACATGATTAAAGTTAACGGAAATTTTAACAACATGTTAACGTTTGGACTTTGGATGTTACAAAAACAACACTTTTGGATGAGGAGTGTAACATTCAAAAATTAGGGACGAGAAGTGAAATTTATGGTCAAAATTTAGGACGAGGCATGTAGTTTTTTCAATTCGAACCTATACCTCCTGGATAGACATCGTTGGACAAAACCATTCCAACAAGGGAGTGCTTTCGTAAATGTTGGAAAATATTGAATTTTAACAAAAAAAAAATAAAAAAGTTAAGTTGTAGCGGTATTTATTTGACTTTTTTTACTTTTCAAAAAAGTTATAATAATTTTTTAATCTTGTAAACAACATGTTTGTGCCTGAAACGACAATCTATTTCTGATGAATGTATATATTAGTAATGTACAAATATAGACCATACTGATTATGGACAAGTAAACGCTTTGAGAACAAATTAAGCACCATTTGTTTCATTTGGAACCGGGTAAAGACTGGTATATGTAGTCATTAAAGGCTAAGATCGGGTTTTTAGTATAGATATTTCTTGAAACTATCTTTAAAAGAAAATCAAGTACTCCTATCATTTTAAAAAATTGTGCGAGGATAAAAAACGGTCAGTATAAAATATGTGTAAATTAATGAGGTATATTTTTTATTCATTATCCATTATGCACATATATCAAGGAAATCGTTTATTTTTAAAGATTGAAAAGGTAAACCTTTTGAGGAACAAAATAGGAAATTATTAAATATTAACAATTTATATTTAAAAACAGATAATAATTATGTAACAAAGATAAATAGAACGATTCCAATTCTTTTTAGAACGGATGAATTGATCATTAATAATTATCCCTCCCATAATAACTGTCTAGCTTTCTGTTTATGTTTTTCAAAATTATTGTCATGTTTTTAAATATAAATAATTAAAATGTATTTGTTTTTATATATTTTCAACTTTTCATACTCTAAAAATAATCGATTTTCTTAATATATGGACAATAAATAATCTTTAAAAAAAAAATATTTCATAAATCGTACATATTCCAATTCATTTTTTATTCTCAAACACTTTTCTCAATATAAAGGTAATATAATAACTACGCCCTCAAAGTTATTATCATAGTCATCATAATCAGGGGCGATGTTAGAAAAATAAAATTTTTCTAAGGGAGCAAATTATTAAACATAAAAAAGGTTGTGGAAAATTGAACTCATGATTAGAGTAGGATAGATGGTGTCTTATCTCTACATCAAATGACTACTTTTTATTTAAAAACTCAACTAATTCATAGAAATAATATATTTTCGGAGAATAAAAACTCAAAAAATTATATTCTTTGTCACAAATTACTATTTGAATAAAAAAATTTAGGGGGAAAAAGGCGCATGTGATCATAATCATCATCAAGTATAAATATTGATATCGATATTAAATATTACTATTAATTTAATAGATATAAAATTCGGTCATAATTTCAATTAATAGTTGAAATTAAAATACTTAGATCATTATTCATAATTATAATTATTAGAAGAGTTTTATTGTTTTATTGGCCATTGTTAACAAATAATCATTCAAACATTATATGTATAAAACCTTGTCCAAACAAAACTATCATTGATCATTAGTTCATTACTAGTCTTCTACGATTTTACATATTAAATTATTTTTCATTTTCAATTGGGTGAAATAGCAAAAAACACAAATAATTCTCTTATAATGAAGAAATTTACTCTCATATACAATGCCTTTTCTAAAGAGTTGTTTAATAATTGCTTCTCACTATGTCCAATTTTAAGTATTAATTTTGAAAATAAATACGATCGATTTTAAAAAAATTGGTAACTATCACTCTTATCTACTAATAAGATATCATCTATATTCACCAAAATCTTTGTGTTACTAGATTAGAATAAAAATAATACTTAAGATAAGACGAAAGAGTATTGTTTTGAAAGACGAACGGAGTATTGTTTTGCAGAAAGTTTCTATTAACGATAGCCCTATTAAGAAACTTATGAGTCGTGGCATGTACAATAGGTGAATGAGGTCAAAATATTACGTGATAAATATAAATGGTTGATGTAAGGGGAAGAAGGTGGGCATGACCCTCGGTCCACTTGGAATTTACAATGATTCGCGTAAAATTTTAACTAATAGATAAAGTCAATTAGACTCGAGAATAAAAAAATGTAAATTTTTAATTTTCCTTTTCTTTCGTTTAAAACTTAAACTCGAGAACAAAAAATGTAAATTTTTGTACAATAGTCGTTATAAAGCGTAGTATGTGAAAATCAAAGGTTAAAATTGTTATTATATGTAAGCATAAGGAGTTTTAAGCCAAACGTGGTGGCTAAGTTACTCTCTTACTATAAATAACTTCACTCTCACTTTCTCCATTCAGACCAATTCATTCCCCCCTATATTCTCTCCCTCACACACACACACTACAAATGGCGTCTGAATCATTCACTGAATCAATCAGATCAAAAAAGAAGTCGATCAATCCACCGCGCCGCGGCCAAATCAAACGCAAAATCTTCAACCAAATCATCAATTCAGCTGTTCTCGTTGCATCAAACATGCTGATTACGAAGAAGAAAACAGAAGATGACGTCAGCTCAATTTGTAACAGTTCGCTGTTAACTCCTACTGATTCCGGTATAACTTCCGATGATCTTTCCGATGAACTTTACGGTTCCGGTAGATGACGTCTTGTCGGATAGAAGATCGGACGAGTATTTTTGTATTGATTTGTTTAATTTATTTGTTTATGTGATTGTTTGGTTATTAAGAAAAATGGCTACTGCCTTTACTGTAAATAAATTGTAAAGTGTAATTTGAATTTTGTTATTATTTCGAAAAAGTTGAGAAATTTGTGTTGATTTCGAAGAGGCAGATTAAGTTTTGTGAGCTGATTTGTGATTGTTGTTGGAATATATCTAGAGGTTCTTGCAGATTCTTCTTTGATTCGGGTTTTATTTGATCGGGTTGTGTCTGAAATATAATTTTTTTTTACGTATAAAGTTATGTTTGACGTAACTAGTTGACTAGAAGCATTTTTCAATTATATAAATTGAAATGAAAAATCATCAAGTAACCTGATTGAATAAGAGTTCAGGTTATTTGAGTCGGGTTTCTGGTACGAATTTTGTAGTAAACATCAACGACAAAATCATATCGAAAAGGCCAATTATTTTTGGAAAGAAATAGTAACTATTTATTTATTGTAATTAATCATGATATACAAAAAGAAATGATATAATCTAAAAATATGGGTTCGATATACTATTATCTTCAACAAATGGCCCGATATTAGATTAACATAAAATCTCATGTCACTTATTCAATGGTGTTCAAAAAAAAGTAAAACATTTTGAAGAAAATTAATGTGATTAGGTTTGTATACATTGTTATGTTTTTAATTTTAATTTAATGTATCAGACTTTATTTACTAAGATGACTCACTTTTGTGACCAAACCTTGTTTATTTTCATCATACATGACAAAACCGACAACTATACATATTTCTTGTTAGATTTGAAGACATTATTTATTTAGTTAGTGGACTTTATCAAACGCACGAGGTGCCTAACACTTGATTTAAACCGATATGATCGAATAATTCACATTTGTTAATCACTTAATCGTTAGGTTTGGGTTTTTAATTTATTCAATAATATGGTATCATATTAGTTTAATTGTCCATTCATGAGTTGATTTAATCCTATGTGCGAATAGTTTATTGGGAGTCCATGATTTATATATAGATACGTATTCAACAGTTTTAGTCGACAAAACAACCCGAAAAATGAATGAAAAAATGAAGAGCAATAACGTGAAAGAGGAAACCAAGGAAGCATTTATGTTATCGAAAAACAATCACCTAATGTTGTTTAGTGTTCTTTGGATTTATGTAACTTTTACAAACTAGTAAAAGTAAATTTAGAGATTGTGACTTTAAATTTTGTAATAAACAAAATTTGAAGATTTTGGATGATTTGTTGAAAGTATTTGACTTTATAAATATTTGACTTTCTAAAAATAATAAAAAGTTGGTACAAAAAAGTTTAATTTAAAATTTGTCAAAGCCCTTGAATTCCCACAAATGTTTGGATCTAAAGTACGTCAGAATTCATTCAACAAATCAACAAGAGTAAATTACACCGTTGGTCCCTATATTTGTACCCAAATTACTAGTTTGAGGCTTTTTTTGAAATAATTACGTCATTAGTCCCCATTGTTGTAATTCTGTTACGTCGGTGGTCCATTTTTGACAATTTCCAACTGAAAAGACCGAAATACCCTTTTCAAATAATTTTAATCTATTTTTTTATTTTCTTTTAACATTTAACATAATAAAAAAAAAACTAAATAAGTAATTTCTCTCTCCTCTCATCTCTCTTTCCCTCTTTCTCTTAAACACAACTACCACCATCATCATCAAAAATAGATCTTGGTTTGTTTTTTTTTTTTTCTACACATATCGTTTATCTATCTACAATGCAAGCTAAAATCTACGAACAAACTACAAAAAACATGGACCCACTAGCAAAAGCTAAAACTCTCCATATGAACCAAAAAGACAGCAAACAACAGCAACACAACAAAACACGAGGCAACCTAAACCATTACCATCTGATCTGATTTCCAATCATCCCAATCCAAGCCAATTTGTTTTACTCTTGCTGAAATCCACCCACGCATACAGATATGGGGCCACAATATTCCCTACACACTTGAAAACCACCGAATTTCTACACCCCATATACAATATATTGCAGACCAGACCAACGCTTGCCATAAAAAACAATGATCTATCGATTCAACCATTTCATCGCAACAGGGGCACAAAGCACTATGCAAATCAATTCCTATGGGAACCCGTCCATGTCGTAATCTCCAAATCAAGACACAAACCGAACAACCTTATTCCAAACTGTTTCCTAATGTACGATCATCCACCATCTCTTTGAGCCTACGAACCGAAAACACCCCGTCATCACTAAGCCGCCACCTCCACTTATCCAACCTTATTCTCCTTATAACGACATCATTAACCCACAATGCCGTCATCAAAAGGATTTGTGCTGTAAAAAAAAAATCCAGATCTATTCTTGATGATGATGGTGGTAGTTTGTGTTTAAGAGAGAGAGGTAGAGAGAGAGAGGAATTACTTATTTAGTTTTTTTTTTAATTATATTAAATGTTAAAAGAAATTAAAAAATAGATTAAATTTTTTTAAAAAGGGTATTTCGGTCTTTTCAGTTGGAAATTGTCAAAAATGGACCACCGACGTAACAGAATTACAACAATGGGGACTAATGACGTAATTATTTCAAAAAAAGCCTCAAACTAGTGATTTGGGTACAAATATAGGGACCAACGGTGTAATTTACTCAATCAACAATATTAGACTTTGAGGTGCTATTAGTAAAACCATAATAATAATAATCATGAAGTTTACTAACCATAATTTCATAGATATGGATAAAGGATTTAGACTCATATAATAGAGTCTACAAAAGTTTATCCATAATATAGAGATAATTATAAAATAAAAAACAGTTTTTACTCCGTATTAATAGACAAAATAATTATGTGTGTTTAAATCTTTATAAACATAACTATAAGGGTTCGTTTGATTCGTAGAATCCAATAGAATTGAAAGGAACTGATATTTTAGAATTGTTGTTGCATCCTGTTTGGTTGGACAACTGAATGAATTAATATGTGCCAAAATTCCATCAGATTCCTTCCATTGTGGAATTCAGAATTCTTTCGAGTTTCAGAAATAATTCAAGATTCCCGATTTCATTGAATTCCAGTCAGTTTACTAAAAAAATTTCAAACGAAAACTTTGTACCATTTTAATATAAACGACCAACTTTTTCGTAGATGTGTTCGAAAATATAGTTAAAATTATAGCTTAAAAATATAAAATGATAGTACATAATAAAGAAAAATTTAATTATGGGTAATTATATAATTTACCATATTATAATCTCAATATACGTTTATAAGCTACTTAAAACCACTTGTTTTTAGAAGTCTATATTTGTTTTAAATAAGTTTTACAAAAAAAGTCGACCAACCAAAGATATTAGATTAAGTTTTCATAAGTTTCTTATAAGTTTTTCACCAGACAATGTTACAAATATTTCAATAATTTTAAATATTTACAAATCGAACTAAATTATATACAAAAATTGAAAACTGATTTTCGTTGAATTTTGTCTATAAAACATGACAACTATGGGTGTCAAAAAAACCCTAACTCGATTGACCCGACTCGACCCAAACCCGAATAAGCTTATTAGGGTCGGGTTAATCGGGTCTAGAATCTACGATCGGGTTATTCGGGTCAAACCGATTAATCCGAAACTTAATTAGGGTCGGGATGCGAGTCTTTTTAAGCATCCTTATTCGGGTTCGGGTCAACCAGAATATTTTTTTTTCTTTGTTTTACTCCATTTACTAATAAGCTTAACAACATTTTATACAACTCATTAATGAATTGATAAGTAAAACGTCGATCATTTCTTGAAATAAAAACCTTACATATGTTTCTTCTTAATTCCTACTCTTCGAAAACATACCTTTTTTTTTTTACAAAACACAACTTCGCATTAAAGGTTATGTTATATATTAAATGGTTAGATCTTTTTTTATAAATGTTAGTAGTCAAATAAATATTTACAAAACTAATGTATACACCTGATAATGGCAAAATATGTTACAAATTATTATTTTTTGTGTTATAATTTTTAGCATTTTGTGTATATATAATATTATTGCAACATTATATATTTTTCTATTTAATGTTCATTATAACTTTTGTAACATTATAAAGTTTATTTGGTCGCTATTGTTGTGCCTCTTAAGAAAATTGCTTATGTTATATATTAAATGGTTAGATCCTTTTTTATAAATGTTAGTAGTCAAATAAATATTTTCAAAACTAATGTATACACCTGATAGTGGCCAAAATATGTTACAAATTATTATTTTTTGTGTTATCATTTTTAGCATTTTGTGTATATAATATCATTGCAACATTATATATTTTTCTATTTAATGTTCATTATAACTTTTGGAACATTATAAAGTTTATTTGGTCGCTATTGTTGTGCCTCTTAAGAAATTGCTTATTAGAAATTGTTTTGCTCATTAATCTAAAAACCAATAACTTACTAATTTGAACAAAGTTTATTATGCATTTTATTTTATCCAACCCGAACCCGAATAGACCCGACCCGAATAAACCCGAACCCGAATAGATCCGAACCCAAAAACCCGAACCTTATTAGGGTCGGGTTGATGGTCTGTTTTGAGTTTTGAAAACCCAAAACATATTCTAATTCCTTAAAAAACATATCGCGAACCCGATTAACACCCCTAATGACAACTTTTAATTGTGATTCAAATTCCTTTGACATATTCTAATTTCTTAAAAAACATTACGCGAACCAAACAAGCCCCAAAAGTTATGTTTAATTAAATTAATAATGGTAGGATGAGATAATGTAAAATGTTATTTGAAAATTAAATTGCAATTTTTTTCTCTCAAACTTTTCAATTCGTCGATTTTATACTTCACATTTTTTTCGCAATTTTTATCCTTAACTTATTATTTTTTCGTTTTTTTGTCCCTCCATCAAGTTATAGTTAGCTTTTGTCGTTAAATGTTAACTGAACTAACTGAAAAGACCAAAAATTCAATTTTAATTCAATTTTATTGTTTTAATTAACTAATTAATTATTTTTAAGTATTTTTTTTTTAATATTTTTTTTTTTTGTAAAAGTCATATGTGCCTTTTCACCTATAAAATTATATTTAAAATCACATTTAATTTTTCAAACATGTTTTTCGACGATCATCTGTCACCATCGATCATCGTAGTCACCACCACAATCTCCTCCGTTAAAAATCATATATAAAAGCTTAAAATAATGTACTGTATTTTTCTATTAGTTGCATTTTAAATATCCTGAATGTTACAAAGGAATTAAACTTAAATATTAAAATAATAAATCAATCAATAGTTATTTAGAATGTACATGTTAAAAATATAGTCAAATTGATGATTATAGATGATACTTGTTTTATTAAAAATGTAAATAAATAAATAAATAAAAAAAATAAAAAAATTGAAAGACAATATTCATTAATAAAAATATAATAAATAGAAAAAAATTTAAAAAAATAAAAAAAATTTAAAAAACTGGAAGTCTTATGTAAAAAAAAAAAGATTCAAATTTTAATGTAAATGACCTCTTTTACAAAGGGGTAGGAAGCTTACTAACTTTAGGGGTGTTTGTTTGGGCTTATATAATTGACTTATGAACTTATGTAATTTTTCATATTCATAAACCCATTTTTTTGGGTTTATGAGCTTATCAAGTTGAACTTATGACTTTAAATAAGTAATAAGCTTAGCTTCATAAACTCATAAGCAAAAAAAAATGAGCTTATGAGCTTATGAAAAGTTACATAAGCTCATAAGCCCGTTTAATAAGCCGAAACAAACACCCCTTAATAATAACCTTTCAAAAGTTAGTACTTTGTACTTTTAGAAACAATTACCTTAAATACTAAAACGTTTATTGTACATATATTTCATAAATATATGTATCTTGATATATTAAACATAATATTTCGCCGATAAACTATGTTTGACCAGATTCGAGTAAAAATTATACATGACAATAAAGCATTTAAAAGGAAAAACCAAGCATAGTTTTGGAGGGTGTGGTGTGGTGTGGTGTGGTGTTGGTAAAGCATAATTTGTTTTTCTCTTTTCTCATAATATCCGTCATACCCTAATTAATGTATACCTTTTACGTCTATTTATATAGGTTATATTTAGAAAGAAGCTTTTAAGAGATTTTTGAAATTTAAGATTTTCATTTTTTAAAAGATAAGCTTTTGAATAAAAAAAAACTTCGTTTGGATAATAAAGTTTTTAGCTATTATTTTAAAATAAAGCTCAAAAAAGCTCCAAAATAAAAAAAAATAATTGAAGTGACTTTCAGAAATTGAAAAGCACAAGCTTCCGGCTCCCAAAATCCAGGTCATATCTACAACTGCAGCTACTTGCATCGAACATACCCTTAGACTGATTTTATTTTGGTCCTTTTAACAATAATAAAATTTTCTTACACCTATATACTTTATTGGTTTATCGCATCAAAAGTTCTATGAGTTCGAACCTCATGACTAGAGGAAAGGTTCGTAAACTGTTACGGGAATATGTAGAATAATTCAAACCCATTAATGATTTTCATTATTGATAACATATATAGGAGGAGTACATAAACCTAACGGACCCAAACCCACATATCGGGTTTGGACTTATCATCTAATACTCCCCGACAGTTCGAGCGGCGAAATAGCAAAAGCTCGAACTGGATGAAAAAACTCTAATTATGAAAATAAACAATAAAGATGAAGCAATTAAAATAAAATAAACATAGAGACGTTGTAAACTTGAGATGTGACTTTGGGAAATTTGTCTTCAATGTTTGAAATTGAGATATGTATTCACTAAAAACATATGTTCGTTTTTTTTTTTTAGGGTTTGGAACCTAGTCAAACTAAGCGGCTTATTCCTACGCCGATTAGGGATTGACAGACGGCATAGAAGCTAGGTATGAGGATCAGTCCCGCTCTAATACCATGTAGAATAATACAAACCCCGTAATGATTATTATTTTAATACCCCCCACACACACACACACACATATATATATATATATATATATATATATATATATATATATATATATATATATATATATATATATATATATATATATATATATATATATATATATATATATATAAATAATTGACCCAAAGCATATATCGAGTTTGAACTTATCATCATATCTTAGTTAGGGAACATACATTTGAATAACAAAGAGTCTCGTCCTTCCTTAATATATAAACTAGAAAAACCTCATCGATTCACATTTTTCTTATGTAACAACAATTCAACCTCATTACCATTAGATGTAAATTTGGTTTGCGATTAATTTACTAAAATGTCACCTCATAACTCGCTTTATACTTATCTTATACATATATAATTTAAACACTTTAAAATTTTTACAAAACCTTTCATCATGAAAAAAATATTACAAAACCAAAAACACACATAAACATAAACATCAAGAACACATACATAAACATGAAGACAAGTATAAAGCGAGTTATGAGGTGACATTTTATCTAATATTCTAAATGTATCTAAGTGACATCAGATATAAAGCGTTGAGATTATTCTGTCAAAATTAACCTTTTGATTGGTAATGAATACACTCGTACATGCCAAAAATTCATGTACTTTTTGGAGGTGCGAGTTCTACAAAACTAGACTACTAAGTGTAAATAGTAAATGGTAAATAGCACCAACATGAAGTAAAACCATGTTTATATCTACTAATACTGATGTGAGTCATCTCAAAGTGTATTTCTACCTAATATTCTAAATGTATTACCAAATATCAAAATCATTTTAGTATTTTTTTTTTGAAACGACAAATGTTTTACATCGGAGCCTACTTGTAATATTTCAACGAGCACCCCAGGTTCGAGCTCCGTATAGCGGGCAAACCCAGCCCCCCACGGGGGTTCCTAGGGGAAAATTCGCCATGCGTGCCTTAAGAGATGTGAGTTAAATTACGCTATTGCGACGACTACAAGGGTCGAACCCCCAACCTCAGCCCACATGGGTATAAAACCCGGTGCATTACAACCAGCTAGGCTAGAGATCATTTGCAAAATCATTTTAGTATTCTAGTACCGTATCACAACAGATTTAGATACACAAATAACTTGTATATTATGTAGCTAAATATTGTCAACACTACAAACTAAAATTCTAATCTTATCTTTTTAAAACCGTGTGGGCCCATACGGCAATAGACTCCCACGTATGCATATGTATGTAGTAAATAAATATAATTAAATGCTGTTAACTTGTAAGTTACTCATATTTAATTTATCGTATATTATACAAAATATCCAAGGAAGTATTCAAAAAACATTGTATTTTCCCTTTTAATGAAAAATTAAATTTCAGTTATTTTTATAAAAGTGTTAGAAGGTTGTGGACGTGTAATTTATAAGTTTAGACATATTATAAAATTTGTACAGTACTAATTTTTTATAAAATTTATACAGTACCAAATATATTGGTTGTTATTAAAACTAATATGAAACACGCACGATGTAGCGTGGGTAAAACATAATTATTTTCAACAAAATTATGATAACGATTTATGGTAATTTCTCATTCGTTTCAAGATAAGTAATAGTTATGATTTGAGCTGAAGCATAAAAATAATTATATGGTAAAAGTTTCTTATTTGGTCTTTCGAACCAGAAAATTAATTATGTGGTAACCGTATATTGTGTTGCCCCCCTTCGGGCCATCATTTTATTTATTTATATGCGGTAACTATTTTTGTTAGAGTCTCACTTCAAAATTAATAGAGTTAATTACATATATCGTCCCTTTGATTTACTCAAAATTATGGATTTCGTCCCTAAGTTTAAAAAGTTACATAGATCGTCCCCTTTTAGAAACTAATTACGTTTTTCGTCTCTAATTCGTAAAAGACACCCATAATTGTGGCAAACCTTAGGGACAAAATCCGTAATTGGGGCAAACCTTAGGGACGAGACTCGTATTTGGAGCAAACATTAGGGACAAAAAGGGTATTTAGATTTTAAAAGTGGACGATTTATACAACTTTTTAAACTTAAGGACGAAATCCATAATTTGGGATAAACCCTAGGGACCATTTATGTAATTATAATAGTTTATGATCTGGTCAATCGAGCATCAACATTCTCTCCATATGTTTTCACATACATGTGGTGATGTAGTAAACTCATTTGATTGTTTTAGAAAATTGTTCTTGTTCGATCGTTCGAACTATAAAATACTATTTATATGTTTTGTCTAATAGTTTTTGTTTGAAACGTGTTCTATTAAAGAAAACATTTATTCGATCCAAACTCGAACTTCCCGTTAAAAAATAGTGGTAATGTATAGTCGAATAACCATAATTATATTCTATTTAATAGTTTCTGATTCTAGTGTTGCGACTATATTTTAAGTGTAATAGTTTTTAGTGGTTTTTTTGACTCATATATATCTTTGCGATAAAAGTTATAGGTCATCCATGTCATTCGGGCTATAAACACAATTATTCGGTAACGGTTTTAAATCTAGATCTTTGGACATAACAAATTATTATATGCGACGCTTAACAAAAAAAAAATAAAAAAATCACATTTTACATATTGAAATTAGATGTAAGAAATTATTTGAATCGAAAGTTTTTGAAAAAATTATTAGTCAAGCTAATTGTAATTTAAGTTAGTTGATGACGAAGATTGAAAAGTAAGGAAAATGAATTGAAAAAAAGAAAGTAAGTTGGCAAATTAAATTTTATTTAGATACTAAATAAGAGATATTATAGTATTTTTTTTTCTTAAATTTCAACTTTAAAATAATTTATAGATAAGTAGATAGATAGTACAAATAATCAACGTATGTATTAGTTTTTTGAGGGTTGTGTTATGAAACCTTTTCCATAAATAGATAAACTGTAATAATGTATTATCATTATTTAAGCTTGTTTAAAACTTAAATTATTATTATGATTCCTAACATTATCAAACAAAATGTTAAGACCAACTTTCTAGCATAGTTGGTTGGTTTCATTACCCAAAACGTGTAGGTACCGGTTCAAGTCTTATCTAGTACAATATTAAATAAAATTTGAATGTTTTAAAATTCTATTTATGTATTTTATAAAATCATTTGCATTGCTTTTTAGATTTGCCTATGGATCTTTGTGTGACATAGTTTCTGTTGTCGGGTCTGTTTTGTGATCGGGTATGCGTTTTTATTTGAGGTTCCTGTTAAGTTTAGTTTGTTACAATTAGGACAGTTTTTGTCAATCAAGCTTTGATTTAATAGCGTTTCTCAACTCTCGAATCTACATCGTACAATTTGTGGTTAGATGTAATGCCTATGTTTGAAACTTACTTCTACCTTTTTTACATTTGTGTTCATATAAAATGCGTTTAAAAATAAAATAAAATAAGAGTATACAATCAAAATAGAATCATTTTCAAAAGGAAATGACCCTACTAGATACGCGTGAACGTAAGAGCTATCCCAATCCAACTTCAAAACAAAAACAAATGCATAGGATAGGAAAAAAGCATTCAAACAAACTAAAATTAATGTTAACTAGTGGACTCTCGTGCGTTGCACGAGGTCGGGTTAGTATGTTAGTTCTGTTGGAATATTGATCTCCCTGTCCTCTACCCGTGTTATGTCTTTTTTTTTTTTGTATTCTGTTAGTATTATTTTTGTTTGTTCTGTTGGAGAGATTGGCAATAGAGTCGGGTTAGTAGTGATCGAAGTTGGAAAGTGGAGTCTTGGGGGTCCGATATGTGGATAAAAAACATTTTCACCCAAATGTCTGACCTCCAGGATTCCATCTTCCAACTTCGGTGGCTCCCTGACTCTTCGGGGCAGTGGTTGGAGAGAGCGAGAGTAGCGATCGAAGTTGGAAAGTGGAGTCATGGGGGCCAAACATGTAGGTAAAAAATATTTTTACCCAGATGTTTTGCCTCCAGGACTCCGCTTTCCAACTTCGATGGTTCCTGATCGTTGAACGATGGAAGTTGGAAAGTGGAAGCGTGGGGGCCCGACATGTGGACAAAAAAACTTTTTCTCCAGATGTTTGGCCTCCACGGTTCTGTTCTCCAACTTCGATGGCTTCCGATCGTTTTTCCAATTTGTTTTGCGGGGTCAGCAGCGATCGAAGTTGGAAAGTGTGAATCTTGGAGGCCCAACATGTGGGTAAAAAACATTTTCACCCAGATATTTTGCCTCCATGATTCCGCTTTCCAACTTCGATGGCTTCTGATCGTCACTGATTGAAAAAACGATAGCAGCGATGGAAGTTGGAGAGTGGAAGCATGGGGGCCCGACATGTGGACAAAAAATCTTTTTGCCCAGATGTTTGGCTTCCATGGTTCCGCTCTCCAACTTCGATGGCTCCCGATCGTTCTTTCAACCAGTAATTGAAAAATCGACGAGAACGATGGAAGTTGGAAAGTGGAAGCGTGGGGGCCCGACATGTGGACAAAAAAACTTTTTCTCCAGATGTTTGGCCTCCACGGTTCCGTTCTCCAACTTCGATGGCTCCCGATCGTTTTTCCAATTTGTTTTGCGGGGTCAGCAGCGATCGAAGTTGGAAAGTGTGAATCATGGAGGCCCAACATGTGGGTAAAAAACATTTTCACCCAGATGTTTAGCCTCCATGATTCCGCTTTCCAACTTTGATGGCTCCTGATCGTCACTGATTTAAAAAGCGATAGCAGCGATGGAAGTTGGAGAGCGGAAGCATGGGGGCCCGACATGTGGACAAAAAATCTTTTTGTCCAGATGTTTGGCTTCCATGGTTCCGCTCTCCAACTTCGATGGCTCCCGATCGTTGTTCCAATTTTGTTTTGCAGTGTCAGCAGTGATTGAAGTTGGAAAGTGTGAAGCCTGGAGGCCCGACATGTGGGTAAAAAACATTTTCACCCAGATGTTTGGCCTCCAGGATTCCACCTTCCAACTTCGATAACTCTTGATCGTCGTTTCAGTTAAAATAACAGAATTTACTCGACTCTTTGGGACAATTGTTGGAAAAAAACGTCAGCAGCGATTGAAGTTGGAAAGTGGAATCGTGGGGGCTTGATATATGGATAAAAAACGTTTTTGTCCGGATATTTGGCCCCCACGATTCCATCGTCCAACTTCGATGGCTCCTGATCGTTCCTTCGACTGATTGTCACCACATTTGCGAACGAAAATTGTATAAATAATGTTTTTATTGGAATGAACTCCATTTGTTTTTGTGGGATCAATAGTGATTGAAGTTGGAAAGTGGAAAGCTGGGGGTCCGACATGTGGATGAAAAACTTTTTCATCCCGATGTTTGGCCTCCAGGATTCCGCCTTCCAACTTCAATGACTCTTGCTCGTCGTTTCAACTGAAATTATAGAGTTAATATCTCTGTAATATAATACATGCAAGTAGTAAGCGGATGATTTTCTTTAAAAATGTTTCGCCAAATAATCTGGTTTAGTTATCTGTAAGTGTAATAGAACGGAAAAGTAGTGTTTCGAAATCGAACTAAATTACCTGTTATGGTAATAACAAATCAAAATGAAATATACCTCAATTTCGTCTACCTCAACGGAATCGTCAGTACCTGTACATTAAATGAATTCGAAGCATTAATTGGGGTGTTTGTCCATGGTCTAAAATATGCCGTTACGTCGGCTAATTCAATCTAAGTATTAATAAGTGTAATAGAACGAAATAGTTTTCACAGAAATAGCTTACATGATTAGGTTGAATACAAAAATCCGTCAACGTACATATTTTTATTAAATTACTAATCGATAGTTTGAAAGCGAATCAGACAGAACACCATAGTTTCAAATAAATATACATACCTCTCCCGGATTAGCAGCGACCGTGCGAGGAATAAAACTTCCACCGGAAGAAATCTTATCGCCTACAAGTGCACATATTAACCGTTACACAGATTTATAGAACTGAAACGACAATACTGTTTTTACCCAACATATATTTGAATTACGAGACGATAAAAACAGTACCTAAATCCACACTTACATAAGTATGCCTTAGCTTGGTCTCTGAGGAACTCATTTTCGTTTTCTTCTTCTTCTCGCCTAAAAAGCTTCCGTCACTTCCTCCCGATTTTACATGGAATCGACCCCTAAATCTACAACACACCCATTCATTCGTTATAATAAATTCATAAAACAATAAAGCAAACATAGACTGTGATTCTATTTCAAGGTAGTGTTTCGAAATCGAAGTAAACTGCATGTTACGATTATAGCAGATTAGAATGAAATATACCTCGATTTTACCTCTATCAACATTTCGAAACATAGATCGGCGGATTTGGTGATTGTTTGTGGATCTTGGTGAGTCAGTGATATTTGAGATCGAAGTTTAAAGGAGTTGGAAACTGAATCGGTGGGAAGAATAAATGGTGTTTAAGACCTGCGCCTAGGCATGATATTTCAACGTAGGCTTCGCTTTCTTCTAGATTGCGTTTGTACTCTCTGCATTGGAACATATACTTGCTTTCAATGATGTTAAGTTGTAGTTGGGGTAACCAAACTAAATGTGTTTGTCAGATTCAAAACACACGAGTGCATAACCATTATGTGCATGTACCTTGATATTGTAATGTTCTTTTTGTTCCTGTTTAATACGTAAGTCTTAAAGTAGTAATTATGTAACATTGATTGTTATATTTTTTATATATTGGAAGGGACAAATTTATATTTGTTTATAAACATTGATTTAAGTATACATATTGTGATTAACGTGTTGAAATGGCAATTATGTTTTCGAGATATTTCCGGTTGCATCATTGAAAATTGTTGTTCATAATAGCCGTTAACGTTAAAAGTACCGTTTTCATACGTGTACATATACTACTACATATTGTTTTTCCGGATTACGAACGTTCTAATATATTACAAAAGTAGATTTCTGACTTTGTTTGCATAATGCGGGTGGACTATTCTGGAAACCTTTCACGCTTTGTAGGATTGATGGACGTGATTTCATCTGCATAATATAATAGTATTTTGTTAGAGCTAATGTATTTGGTATAACGTGTAGAGATAATGTACCTGTTTTTTCCGCAGTTTTGGGTTTTCCTCCGACATCCGTTGTTATATTGGGGTCATGGGAATGATCTGTATTATTGTCATCGATATTATCAGTACCTATATACGATATTGTAGGTATTTGGATCTAATTATCTCGCGACCGAAACGGTATTTTTTGGATATGATTACCTGGCGATTGAAACGATAACTGTCGTGTCACTGGGAGTTTGCTGCTCTGTGTTGCCTTTGTTGTATCCGAGGTCGTATCTTTTTTTTTCAGAATCTGGAGTGGCGGGTGTTTGCGGTGGTGGGGTTGTATATGTGGTTTCTACAATTGCTAGTGTGGTTTCAGGCTCTCTTGGATCTGTGTCGATGGCTTGTGGTTGTGGTGGCTTGTTGGGTGATGTCTCTTTGTTAATAACTACGAAGTTGATGTTGTTGGGGGTAGACTTTTTCGTCATTTCCAGGTAGAATCTATGGGTGTTCATGCCCTCTTTGTTAAACAACGGAGGCAATGTTTTGCGATCATCATACCCGTCCTCCATGACTGTTTCTTTGCACGTGCGGCCAAAGAGTTTCTGCATGCATGAATCTGTCGTCATTGTCTGCAAATTCATTGTTCCGTCTGAAAGCGTGATCCTTACACTGTAGCTGCAAATTTTTTTGTGATATTAGTCCAGCATTATGGTGCTTTAAAACGGTTAATATTTAATATTTGTTTTCTTACAAAAAATTGGGATCGGATTTCGGTCCATGGTTTGGACAGAACCATATATGCTTTTGTTTTGCTATCTGAGCTTTGCATTCTGGACACGATGCGGTGTACCAGCTACTTCCAATATCGGTTTCAATGATACGCGCATCTACGACAATTACTTTCCGCTGTAATATCATAGTTAGGGAGTATACAATTTTATAGGTATGTAGATAAATTTCCTGTCGTAATTAGAGTAGTTGGAATACTAACTGAGATTGTTTCGTATGGCTTTGACTGAAGTTCTTCTAAGGTCATAACGGTATCTGAACTGGAGATGGGAGACTTCGTACCTATAGTTGCTACTTGTTGATGTTGGTTTGGATGTGATTGCAGTTGTGGGTTGATGATCACGTGGGTTGCGTCGGTTGATGATAACCTGAGGGAGCCTGAAATAGTTTGAATATATGTCGAGATCAGTGGATTCGTTTTAAATATGACGATATTGAATTTCTATGAAGCGGGGCACATGTACCTGAATATGTCGTGGGTTTCACATTTGTGACTGCTATAAGAGTCTCTGGTGCAGTTGTCGACAGAGCATCAATATTAACTTTTTCCAAATCTTGCATACATTCCTTCCAAAGGGTAATCGTAATTTCTGGTCCGCTGCAGTATACACGAACAGTGAGAATTCTGGGATTGTACAGTAATCGTCGTCTACTCATAAGAATATAAAGGGCTTGTTTTTTTTTTGTTTACCCAGTGTCTATTAACGTCAGCAGTAGGAATGGATCACCATCCCTTTTGTTTCGAAGAGTCTGTTTCTTGTACTTCCCGAGAAAATCTGCATTTACATTTTTCATGTTAAATCTGTTTTTATCTTGTATTTTGTGGTCTCGATCTAAGATTCAGTGTCTACTGATCTGTGTGAGGGGTTGTTCACATCTTGTATACCCGATAATTCTGGCATTCAATGTATTTAGAAATATAAATGAAATTCTAAATTTTATTTACCTGGGAAATATGTGGGCGTGTCAAGAAATGCATGCAGCTGATCCACAGATGCAAAATCAAAGAATGATTGCGGTATTTTTTCTTTCTCGTCTATCATTGTAATTTTTGACGCCTCACCAGCGCTGAGGTGGACCGTGTTTTTGATTACCCTTTGATATTTCGGTGTTTCAATACACGAGTATAGTTCCAGAACGTAACATTTTTTTAGACGGAATTTGGACTCTAGAAATTTTTGTCCCTGCTGTTCTCCGAAGATCGTAATAGCATCTCCCTATTGTTGAGAACAGATTTAGGCATGTTAGTTATAGAAATGTAAAAAGAATATAATATGTGCATTGAATACATACATGCTCGTCCACTACAAGAAACCATGTCTCTTTACTTCGAAAATGTAGAGTCCATTTTCGTAAAATCCTGACCTCTAATGGTGATCCCGCACACCCATGTTCTAGATCTGCGATGCGTGCCATGTTTCCCTGTTGTCAAAGTAAAATTTATATTTATTAACATTTGATAAGAATGCGATAACTCTAAATATAAATAAATGGCCTTAAACTAAAAGTGTAAACGGCAGAGACCGTAAAAAATATTCGTAATGTTACGTTGAATCTGCACATGTATGCATATGTACGTCTAAACATGTGACTCTATTATGTGCTTTCTAAACTATCAATATATGAGATGAATTCCTTGTAAACTATGTTTTTCGTATGGTGAGAACATTTGCCATTCTGATCATGAATCAAAATTTTAATCGAATTCGGAGCAGTGGCCCGTGAAAGAGCAACATACAATTGACCGTGGCCAAATACTGGAGAAGGTAAGAATACACCAATCCGCTGTAGTGATTGACCCTGGCTCTTGTTGATTGTCATAGCATATGAAATTTTACATGGAAATTGTTTTCGATTAAAGGCAAAAGGAAGTTCGGGATCGTGATAAACAAACTTATTTCTAGGAAGAAACACTTTTTGTCCGACACAAGTCCCTGTCATAATCACCGCCTCAATAATTGTCGGCAGGAGGCGGGTTACAATAAGCCTTGTACCATTACATAGGCCATTTTTTTGATTCATGTTACGTAGAAGCATGATTGGAACGTTTCGCTTCAACTCGAGTTTGTGCAGCGGAAGACTGGGGAAGTTGAGTTGATTTAAGTTTTCGTCCGGATATAGTAATTCAAGGTCTGACATTCTCTGAGTGTGTGATGTTATCGAGTCAGCGCTATAATAAGAAGTGAGTTGGCCTGGACTGTTGTTTAAAACCATACGATTTATATCGTCGGTTGTGCAATTCTTCGGGCATACAATTGCTCGGTTACAAAGGATTTCCGGTCTCGGGTTACGGAGAATTGTCGGGCCATAAACAAAATCAATCAATTGCTGAAGTCCGGAGTCATCATGTGTTATAAGAAAGTCGACTGGAATTTCAAGGTCTGACTCGTATTGAGGATTTATTACATTTGGGGTACCGGCGACACCATTCCCAATATCTAAAAGCCACTGCGAAAACCGTCTGGAGTTGGTGTGTAGAGAATCACCCGTACTGCCGGTCGAGATACGCATGTTGCAAGACAATTTGTATAGCGAAAAGTGCGGCCATAGATATGATTTTGGAAGAGTTGCAAGTACAATATCTCGATGACCTTTCTTTCGTTTTATGGGTAAAGTTTGCCTAAAATCTCCTCCTAATAACATAGATATTCCACCAAACGGTTTATCATTTTTTTCTAGTACGTCTCTAAAGGTACGATCAACACTCTCAAAACATCTACGATCCATCATAGTTGCCTGGTCCCACACAATAATCTGTGTCTGTTGTAAGAGCTGACACAAATGGGTTTTCTTCTTGATATTACAAACAGACGTTTCCAGCAAATTTATAGGAATGTTGAATCTCGAATGTGCAGTTCTGCCATTAGGTAGAAGAAGTGATGCAATTCCAGAGGAAGCGACAGCTAAAATGACCTTACCGATCGACCTGAAGTAGCTAAGTATTGTTGACCATAGAAAAGTTTTTCCTGTCCCTCCATGACCGTATACAAACAATAAAGTCTGCCTATTACACAATTCGTCGCTGTGTATCCTGTTAAGAATTCTGGACTGATCTGGGTTTAGTTTACAACGCATCTGTAAATACTGCTCAGCCAACAACAATTTGTCGTATAGTTTTTCCTTTAATAATAAACGATTAGTTAACGGAAGCAGCAAATTAGAAGATGGAAGGGGCAAATTAAATGAAGTCAAAGACTTTGGCGGTATTGCTGGGTTCAGTATTTTCTCCACCTCGAATAAAATGTGTTGCTGTAACATTTCGTCGGATATAGCAAGTTCCAGGGAGAGTGTAGAATTTGATATAATTCGGGTGATATCATCTCCCATTTTTGGCCATGCGCTATTCCACAGTATCTTTGGATCGCTAACTTCGCAGTACAAGAGCAAATTGCAGAATAGGTTCCGGAGTTCTGGAGAGGACGCCCAAAGTGAGGCCTCGTCAAATGCAGTGAGCCATTCCTTATCATCACCAATCAGGCCAAGCGCTTCGCAAGCAAGGCGATACGATGGGTAAACGACACCATTAACTGTACGAATGTCTTTGAAGTAACAACACCCTTTTTGATGGCACAAAAGCATTCTCAGAAAAAATAACTCACCGGCGGTAGGATGTATATATACCATTCTGCCGACCGAAGTAATCGCATTTCTACTTCTCCAGAACCAGTCTTTCTTGGTAGCATTCCAACTAAAAAATGACGGATATTCAGTATACGTTAGAAGACGGCCATCTGGATCCCATCTGTTAGTAATCAACCATCTCGACAACGTGGATTTACCAAAGTTAGCGTTCTGAGTTAAATCTTGTAAATCGCAATTGTCTTTGAATGTGGCAGTCTGCATATGCTCTAAGTGTACTTGTAACACCTGTACCGCAGGCTGTCTCTCGTGAATAGAAAAATTGAGCAACCGCCAGGCGGCTTCGTGAGGGCATACAAATCTGCCGTCGATAAACTGTTCAATTTCATTAACCGCTTCCGTAACAGTAGTAGAACAACCATGACTGGTAGAAGCTTTGGATGAATTAGAAGCTGCTGATATAGAGTTGTCAGCCTTCTGCAATGAAAAAGCCACACGTTCGACTCCTTTAGAAATGTATTTAAACAGATATTTGATCATCATATTCCAACCGCAATACTCTACATTTATGTGTGCGTTGAAACGACTACAGAGGATTTTATTATATGGAACGATGAATCCATTATGCACCCGGGTTCCGTTCTGCATCATATGTGCACTAATGTCATTTCTTTTGTAGTGAACGTATCCATCCTTATCAAAAGAGGTTATCGAACAGAAAGGCTTTGGAATTTTTTTTTTGCACAACCCGTCTCGCATACAGGGAGCAGCTGGATTAGAGAAACCACATGGACCATGTATCGTACAACTCGTTATCGTAGAATAAAGTTCCGGCTCAGTGACGGGGTTAGGAAGTTCTGCGGTAACAAATCTGTCTATGTCAGAAGCATCCCTAATTTTCGAAGCCTCATCGACCCACACGAGTGTATGACAATGTGGAAGACCCCTCTTCTGGAATTCAATCGTATACAAATCTAAACACACAAAATAAGTGCAGAAACAAAAAAAATAAAAGAGCAAATAGAAATTTGACTAAGCAAAAATATAAAGAAAATAAAGAAAACCTACACGCATTTACGGTCCCAAACGGTTTATCCTCTTTAAGGAACCTAATGAAGTGCGCCACCTTCATGCTAAACACCCTAGAAATGACATCTGGCCTGTTTTGGGAGTGCGATACATTATGCAAGTCCATAAATCTTGCGATCTCAGGCCACCTAGCATTGCACGTGAAGGTAATGAAATATTGAGGATTGCCGTAAACACGACACAAGGCCAAAGCGTCCTGATAATGCTTGTACATGTATCGTGGACCACCAACGAAAGAAGCAGGCAAGAAAATTCTTTTACCTATCTCTTTACCGACTGAGTCTCCTTTCGACAGGGCGTCAAAGACGCCGGAAACATACTCAGATCTCAAATTATTCTGGTGTGTACGAAAATATTCTAGTCTACTATCTTCAACACATAAATAAGCATCTATGAGAAATTGTTCAAAGAGTCTGCCACCACAGAGCAAAAGAGAGAAGACGTTAAGACGATCATGCAGCAAATAACTATAATACATGTTGACTGTTAAAGACTTCGGTCTCATACCAGGAGTCGATCTTAGTTTTAAGGAAGGACACCAGCCAACCTCACCGAAAGGAAAAAGCAACGGATATTGAAGAGGCATGTAAGATTGATGCAATTTACTTATACGATAAGGATGATGATCATTCGAACGGACGATTATATCATAGACACTTGCATTTGCATCATCAGCAACTTCAATCGCCCCAAGCGTACCCGGCTGCGGCAAACCGTATCGGTTATCTGGAACATTATTATAAAGCCTAACTGCGTACTCGTCGACATTATTGAAATTCGCAATCTCAACAGCCCTCTTAAAAGTACGGATATACTCGTTACAGGACGACAAAATGCGAGACAGAGTCGCAACAACATCAGCATTCAACCCGTCATCGTTATTCGCTGCAGTAAAATAGCTAAGTCTATTCTCAACCTCATTTAAGGTGTCATACACGTATAATTGCAAAAAACGCGGAGCATTCGGGGGTTGAGGACATAAAGAACCGATAAAATGCGAAATCTGACCAGAAACCTTAAAGGTGTAAGGACCATGACCTACATTAACAGACGTGTCGACCCTAGCACCAAACGAAGTCATCGAAAACATAGAATTATATGCCCTGATGTTACGCATAAAATGAGAATCCTGATACGAACGACACAATTCTGACGGCGGTAAGACAGAAGCAGGCAAAACGACAGAACCACCCTTGCAACACTGATTATACACTGGACGACTAACACGAGAAGAAGATAAAACCCGTTCGTCATACCAAAACAGAGCACCACAATGAGAAAAATAGTTACTTGCGTCACCACAATCTAAATATGTAGGCAGAACACTTTCAACAGGCAAAACAGCTCGTCGACGTGGAGGACGGCGACGCAACTGAACCGAAGCTACAAGCCATCCAACTCCATCAGCAAGACCACTACCCCACATTCCAAACAAACCCCAGGAGCACAGAAATTCTAAAAACAAACAGCACAGAAACCAAATGACGACAAAACAAAGCACATTGCACTTAACACCACGTAAAACACAGAAGACAAAGTATACCAATCCTAAGATGCCTCTAACCTATGCACTAAACAGAAAACAGAGCATATCAATTCTAAGATACTTCTAAACAACAAAAAAACAAAGAAAAATCACACACCTCAACCAAAACAAAAGAAGCACATAAAACACCAACCTGGCTATAACCATACTAAAATGCTTGTAACCTACGCACTACTTCTAAACAACAAAAAAACAAACGAAAATCACATACCTCAACGAAAACGAACGAAGCACATAAATCTCCAACCTGAAAGTAAACCAACAATGCTTGTAACCTACGCAGTACTTCTAAACAACAAAAAAACAAACGAAAATCACATACCTCAACGAAAACGAACGAAGCACAGAAATCTCCAACCTGAAAGTAAACCAACACGTCACAACAATCAGAGGCTATAAACATATATAAAAACAAAATACGACATACCTCGAAGACGAAGAGAAACGGAAAAAAAAACGAAACAACGAAAAAGGCAATACACCTGAGGTAGACGAAGAACACAACGACAACACGTGGCAAGACACGTATCACAAATACCACCTGGCAAAACACGTGTATATTACTGGCTTACTGGATGACTTAGTGGACTCGACCAACATTCGCCTAGCAACGGACTGGGCTAAGCAAAGGCCCATCAAAACCGGGTTAAAGCCCATTAACGGCACGAAATTCAAAGTCCCCATCGGATTTAATATATAGAGTAATCACTTTTGGTCTAATTAATAACTACTTAAGGCGAATTAAAAACTAAAATACATTGATGGATCCGAACTATTATTAAGCGTAGAAGTGATCGAATTAGAACACCCACGACTAAACCTCGAAATATAGGCCATTTTCAGAGTTATATGTTTATCTCATGTGAGTAAATTGGACTCCTTTAAGGTTGTAGAAACACAATAAACACGAGGAGTTGGTTTAATTCTAAGGTTTGTAAGTATAAATTGTAATTTTGGAGAATAGGGGATTAAATGGATTTAAGGTGTTTGGTATCCTGAATTCTTGTTTTAAGGGTATTTTTGACACAAAAAGCTACAAACGAAGTTGAAGTTGTAGATGAGTTTAAGTTTGAGTTCTATTTACGAGTTGGAGTCATAGTTTTTAAATTTCTTAATCTGGTTTTACTAGATTTTCAATTGAAGTTTTATTTTAAGAAATAATTCGTACAAAATAAAGTACCACCATCGAATCAAAACTTTTATCTTGAACGACTTTTTTGTTTGAAAAAAACAAAAACTTACAACTCCCAAAAGCTTCGAAAAACTATGTACCACACTTATTCTAGATAAGACTAGACGGAGTGGGAGGTGATAGGGGCGTTATAGGCGCGTTACGGGTGGTGGCGTTTTCCTGGTCACGGGCGTGTTGTGCGTTTTTGTTTAGGGTTAACGGTCATATGACCGTTGTGCCTTTTAAAAAAAAAAAATAATAAAAAATCTCTATATATACTAACTCAAAATCACACAAATATATACACAAACACACAAAATATATATACAAACACACAAAATACACACACAAAATTTTATAAAATGTCAAGTTCGGAAGAAGATGAAATTGTAGCCGGAGCGCTCATGGCCGTTGCTAACGTTGCATCACAACAAATCCAAAGACCAATCAACACAAGAACCGCAATAGAACGTAACCGTGAAGCAGCTCAAACACTACTAATGGAATCTTACTTTTCTCCGGGTTGCACCTACACCGACGAACAATTTATCCGTCGTTTTCGAATGAGGAGGGAGCTATTTCTCAAGATATGCCACGATTTTGAAAACCATTTTGATTATTTTAGGCAAAAATTTGATTGTAGAGGAAGGGCTGAGTTTACACCGATTCAGAAATGCACCTCCGCTATACGACAACTTGCTTTTGGCACTTGCAGTGACATATGGGACGAGTATTTAAAAATATCCGAAAGAGTTTCACGTGAATCCCTTGCCAACTTTTGCGAAGGTATATTTTTAACCTTTATTTTTTTAATTAGTTTACTTTAAATCTTATTTTTAATTAAAATTTAATAATATCCGAAATAGGTGTGGTTTCTTTATACGGCAAGAGATATTTACGCCGTCCTAGTTGGAGTGACATACATCAGATTACTTCGGTTCATGATGAAAAACACAATTTTCCCGGTATGCTAGGCAGTTTGGATTGTATGCATTGGGAGTGGGAAAATTGTCCTGTGGCTTGGGCTGGTCAATACCATAGGGGTGATCACAATCACCCTTCCATTATGTTAGAGGCTGCGGCCTCTACTGATTTGTGGATATGGCATGCCTTTTTTGGGGTTGCTGGAGCGAATAATGACATCAATGTCTTGGATCAGTCACCGCTTTTCAACAACATTGAGAATGGGACAGCTCCCGATCAGTCGTTTATTGTTAACGACACAACCTACAAATACGGGTATTACCTCGTTGATGGTATTTATCCAAAATGGTCGATGTTAATAAAGTCTTTCAGGGAAAGAGACGAATTAAACGAGAAGCGTAACCATTTTAAAAAAGCCCAGGAATCTTCAAGAAAGGACATCGAACGGGCATTTGGAGTGTAGAAAAGAAGGTGGCATATAATTAAAAACCCCGCAAGAGCTTGGAGTTTAGAAAAAATTAAAAACGCGATGTACGCTGCTATAATTCTTCATAACATGATTTTGAAAGACAAAGGTCTCGCGTATTGTCAAGCTTATGATGAGAATGCCACAGAACCAGAAGTCCAGATTAGCTTTGAAGAGAAACAACAGAACATATGTGACATGCGTGACGTAGATACCCATCACAGTCTGGTAGCCGATTTGATCGAACATGTCTGGTATTACCACCCCCGACGAAACAACGATGAAGATTGAAGTGTTTTTTTAAAAATTGTATTTTTTTAACGTCTTTTAGTTTAATCGTAATATGTTTTTTAATAAATTGTAGTATGTTTTTTTTTATTTTTAATAAAAATACATCTTTTTAAATTTTATTTATATAAAAAAAATAATAAAAAGTAATGATTACAAAATAATATCTATCACTCCAAATCATCACAAACCACTCCACCCATTTTCTATCACTCCACATCATCACACTCTCTTTCCTAAAATCACACTCTCTCTCCTACAAATCACACTCTCTCTCCTAAAAAAAACCTCTATCACTCCACATTATCACTTACCACTCCGCATAGCCTAATAAATATACTAAAATCCATTACAATCAAACAAAAAGAGATGTTCAAAACCATATTTTTGGTATACTAGTTATTGATTAGACAAAATTGTTTTAACCATATTTGGCAATGGGTGGATTAGAGATATAAACAAACTAAACGAGTCTTGTTGGATTTCATTCGCTTAAGTTTTAGTGTAGTGATGAACAAACTCGAACACAAAAACGAGCCATAAACGAGTAATCTTTCGTGTTAGAGATCGTTCTTTAGAAAATTAGTTTTTTTCTTCTTATATTCATTTTTTTAAATACAAAAACAAACATAAGCGATCAATAGACCTAAATATATAAAAACATAAACTGAAACAATCTAATGTAATTCAATCATAGCAAACATCTAAAATTTTATACGTAATTTTTCGAAAGAAAAAACGAAGTCTCTTCTACATATTAATCAATTTGAAAAAAAAAACCTTATTATATTAATCATCAGAAGAAAAAAAAAAAAAAAAAAAAAATGGATTAGGGAGGTGTGGGCGAAGGGGTGCGAGTATCATATGCATTTTTTTGCTATATAAACCATAACCCCATCATTAATTAAATTAAACTACTTGTCACTTTTCTATTAACTTTCTCTCACACCTTCACCGACATTAAAACAATCTCCGACTGATCACAAATGGCTCCTTCCACCAAAAGAGGAACGATCAAAGCTCAAGTCTTCGGAGATGTTTCCGGCGCCTTGGTCTCTATCATTACCAAAACCGGTCAAACCCTCGGTTTCATCCGAAACACCACCTCCACCACGACCATCAACAACGAGGGAGGCGGTGTTTCTAATGAAACCGAGGGTGACGGACCGCCTCAAGACGTGATATGATGTCATCCGTTCTTCTTAAATTTGTGGCTCAATCAGGAACTCCGCCGCCCCTAGAATCAATAAGAATGTTGCTTGTGTTTGGGAATATTTTGATTAATTGTACCGTGTCAAGTTTTTTCTTTTAATGGAAACATTTGTATTCGTGTCAAGTTGTTCGGTTTTCTGTTAAAGTTGTTTAGCCGCCAACAAAGATTTTGTTTTTATTGTTGTTTAATTGGTCCTAAACTGTCCAACTCTTTTGCTTACTTGTAAGTTGTAACTATGGTTTGGAAACTTTACATGCACTAAAAATACAAATCACCCAAAACATATACAAACATATTTTTGTATTGTTATTTTATAACTAATCAGTAAAATGTGTAAAAGTTTTCAACCGTTGCATTCATGTTGGAACAAACGACAACTAAAAACAACCTACGTGGATACATTCATAAAAATGTGATTGCTAGTTAAACCAATAACAATTCAAAACCATCACCCGACATACTTAAACAATCTAAAATATTGCTAAAAAGTAAAAACTGAATAGAGGCGACTCCAATCATAACCACTTTGACCATATTATATATATAATGGGAGGTGATTTTTTCACTTAAAATTTTTATTTATTCACTTAAATTTAATATTAATTGACAATTATACCCTCCCCTTTAATATTAAAACTCAATTCTTCAAACCATTTCATCTTCATTACAACAAATAAGCACATAAAATCTGTCCATTTTCAATATCGCTTGGAGTCTATAAATACCTCTAATTCAATACCTCTAACAGATTTAAACAATGAGGTTTCCACAGTTCCTCGTAAAATGTTTCTACCCTGCACATGAGAATTTTTTTTTAACGAGGGACTGTTTTTTTCCTAGTTTACAAGTAATGGTAGTCGGTACTAGCTATGTATGGTAATCTTGAATGTCTCAAACAACAACTGAGATGGTTAAATCGAAAATTATAGCAGAAATGTAAACATGTGAGTAAAACTCCTAAATCGCTTTATTCAAAATAGCAGATTAATCATTTAAATTACGAAGCTTTTTTTAACCAAAAAATTAATAATCTAATACGCGAGAATCGACAAAGTAAACCAACCCGTTTCGTAATCCCCTCATTTTGTAAAATTCTCACATAAAATGGACAAATTTTATGTGCTTATTTGTTGTAATGAAGATGAAATGGTTTGAAGAATTGGGTTTTAATATTAAAGGGGAAGGTATAATTGTCAATTCAGTTTAAATTTAAATGAATGAATAAAAATATAAAGTGAAAAAATCACCTCCCATATATAATACATTTTTGGAAAATGTGAAAGCGACATTTCCGCACTGGTTGTCTGTCTGCTTAAATAATAACTTTTTTTTTTATTAGTAACCTACCCGACCTGTCTGCCTGCGTGCTTAAATAATAATTTTTCTTTTTTATTACAACGCTATTAAATCTATACACAAAAATATATATAATACATATATACATATAGATGATTTTTCAACACGTATAAAATATGAATCAATATCTACTATCAACGTTTAAATAAAATATGCAGATATTAAGTTGATACGGACACCCTCACTCGTTATAACTAATCGGGGATTATAGCCAACTAACAATATTCAAAGTATAACATCTTGAATCACCACATGTCACTTTGTTAAAATAAACAACCATAAGACTTATTCTTTTTCAATTATCTCGAAAATATCCAAAAATCCTAACTCATAAAAGATTAATATCTTTTTGTTTATAGATCATGTTACCTTGTTCAACACTTTGATGTCTTTTGCGTAGCCCGAACACACTACTTTATCTAAGCTTCCACCTGAAACAATATTTCTTTTCTTTTTTGCCTTTCTACTATATTCACCTTCTTAACTTAGCAAGGGATTACTTTCCGATCAACACCGAAAAATTATGATACTTATGATACTAGTGGTTGATGGTTCAAGTTCAACGTCGGCTTACACAAATTTTATAAAGTACTCATAGATATATAAATGTTAATTAATTATAAAGTTAAAAAAGAAATTACTGTTAGAGGTCCAAGTCTAATTAAAAAGTTAAATATTCGTCTCAACTCATTTTAATCTACAATTTTGCAACTTCAAGTCTTTGAAATTTATAATTTTGCATGATGTATACTTCAAATCATTATTAAATGTGCTAGAAATCAAACTTATGATATTGTCAATTAGTTTCTTTCCCTTTTATATCAAACCTTTAGTCTAACGGTGTATCGTCATGATTTTTATGAACCATCGCACTAAATGTTATGGGCTCAGTCGTGTCTTGCATTCGAAAATATTTGAGTAAAACAAAATTAAAATTCATTCCATTTTATCTTCTTTTTTTCCGAGTCTTCTTTAATTTAATAATAAAGACATAGGGTTGTCCAGAACAGTTCTCCCAGCAAGGCGCTCCTCGGAGTATCCACTTCCCTCTTCATCGCTCCTCCGATCCCGATCACCCGTTTGAGAATAGCGTAGGTGTTCTAGAAAGAAAAAAAAAAGAATTGAATTTTGGTAACAAGTAAACTAAGACATATATCTCCTAGAATTCCTTGGTTGCCGTTTTTAGTTGACTGTTAGAAGAAAATTATAGTTTGTGTTGTTTTAGAAAAAAAAAACCTTCCTAATATTTTGGCAAGTGAAAACTTATACTCTTTAGTCTGTGATGAATGTTCTCTGCTCTTTAGAATTTTTATTAAGTTTACTGATAACATTTACTAAATTTAAGTTTTTGCAATTATACTCCATATGTTAACATCAACATTTTTATGAATTAATTTGCTAAATAATTAATCTTAATTAATTCAAATATGGTAGGGGGTTAACCATGGTTCCAAATTACCAAAAATGCTTGTAGTCTTGCGTTTTGTTTACCTTTAAGCCATCACTTTGTTGTGTGGCTGGCAGCGAAACTGGTTTATTCAGGAGTAGTAACTTCATTTCGAAAATATCAAATCTTAGGTGACGATATAGTCATCTTGGACTCGCTATTTGTTCATTTCGGGTTTGTTGGTATTTGAATAGTTTTAACAAATGTGTGTCCGTAAATGTGTGAGACTACGGGAGCGCACACATCGACATTTAGACACGACTACAAGTTTAATTTATTTATTAAATATTACTTAATGGTTAAGTGTAAATATTTATTAAATATAGGGTTTATTATGTAAATAAGGAGTTTTCCTTATTGTAATATAACTCAAACTCTTAGATTTGAAAACCTATAAATAGAAGATAAACCCTAAACCCTAATTCATTGCAAATTACAAAAAGTCGACTAAACCTTTTTGGTTTAGCCGATCGGTTATTTTAAAAAAGGGTTTTTATTTTTCTATTTGTGGTTTTTGTAATAAAGAGTTGCTGCTAAGACAATTGTTGTAAAAGGCAATTAAACGTGTACTAGCATACTAGTCTTTTGATACAAGAAGGTGTCGCGTACGCAATCGTAGTAAAACCTTACGTTAGGTTTTTGGATTAATTGCTCAATCAATAAGGTACACTTACTTATCCGATTTAATATTTACTATGTGATCCTATATTCCGCTGCATGTATAATTGTTTGACAATTTGACTCTGGTTGTTTACCTGTAGTGGTATCAGCCATAACATAGTAATTTTATCTTGGATGAGTTGTGAACATCAAAAATTGTGGGGGGATTCGAGGTTGGGATTAAAACGAATGTTAAAACGCAAATCTGTTTTTAAATAAAATAAAAAATAAAAAAAAAAACGTTTTTTTTTTGTTTTTGTTTTTTGTTTAAACATTGATTAAGTCTCAAACTTTAATTGCAATTTTTGATGTTTACTTATTTGTGTACCGCATTTATTTTTTATAAAATTATGTTTATTAAGTTACGTGCATAACTTCATAAACATAATTCGATATTATGATATTATAAAAAGTAAATTGTCTATATATTGACACATATGATTAATTGGTTAAGTGTATATGTGTGACACCTAAATAAAACTAATATGCTTAAAAGGTCTATTTGTGGTTTATTTGATATTGAAGAATTCTAATATACAAACCACCTACGCAATCCAAAATTGTTTTATGTGAACGGATGAATGTGGTCTGTTTTCTTTCGAAACGGGGGTGAAAGGGTTTGTATATTAAGAATGACCATAGAGACCTTTACATGTTTAGGATACCCATTTGATGCGTAGAATAATTCTTAAGTATATTATTTATATATTGTTTGTCAAATGTTTTTGAAAGAAACAAAAATTAAATAAATATGACTAAAGAATTATTACAACGAGTTATTAATTTATTTTGACACTTTTATACGTTCTAAAACGGGTTGGGTTTATATACCGTAATTTTCTCCCGTAATGGAAAATATAAATTTGACAAAATATATTAAAAACCAACGATTTAATAAGCGTGTGATTGGTAATTTATAAACTAGATTGTAAATGCTCAACGTATTATTACCCAACTAGGCTCACCTACAATAGAGGACGATGTCTAGGAAAGTTATGCGGAAGTGGTAAACACTCCTAATGAGGCAACGCTATTAAGAAATGTTAATCATTCGCTACACCTCACATACTTTCCTGGTCGTACTCTCGTAGAGCTACCGAAAGGGTTTTAATGATGACCATGTTACGATTAGTTGTATAGATTAGGTAATCATAGAAACACGTTTAATAACCAGTAAACTAAAAACTTTTGTTTTTAAATTAAATTACGTTACGAAATTGTTGCATGGCAATTGCGTACGTAGATTTTTAAACACCCATGGAATTTAAGTCAATTGCTATCCGTATTTCTTAGACAACTTGTACTTGCTCGTCACTCTACGTGAGACGTAGGTGAAGTGTATCCAAGGCGGATTACCACTCATAGTGAGACTATGGTGGACTATCTGCAGTCTTCAGTCGGACGACTTAAATCGGGTTATGCAGTGAGACTGTAAACGCCGATAGCGATAAGATGCGACGAAACATGATTAATGTCACGATCACCATACTGATGCGTAGGATCGAATTATGACATTAAGTCCCATTTTCTAGGAATTGCACCGGTAAATGCAATTACGAATCGTTCCTTACCTTTTGAGTATTATTTAGTTCCTAGCAGATCAACTGATGGAACTATAATATGTCAATTGGGTCCTAGACTTAACTAAAAGTAAACCATGGGTTTTACGTTTTAAGTTAAGAATTTTATGTCGAAAGTATTAATCAGAACTTTCTTCTGTTTTGTAGAAATGGCACAAAATCCCGATTCAAGCGGGATTATGTCAGAAATCAAAACAATGTTCAAAAGTGAATACTTACTGAACCAAATTTTAATGATTGGTTTCATCAGCTGAGAATTGTTCTATGAGCGATGAAGTAATTACCAGTCATTAATAAACCCGATATCTCTTGAGCTGAAGAATGCTTATGATGAGATAACTCGGGCAACTTATCAAGCAGCGATAAGTAGCCGGATATAATGATTGTTAAGCTTCACATTATGTATGAGAAACAAGTCGGTCTTGAATTGAACGACTTGATTCAAGAATTACATTAGTGAAAACATGTTGCTGGAACGTTAGTATGGACTCACGTTGTCAACATAACAAGCTAAGTTAATCATTTGGAAAGGATGAATTACCCTATCATCAAACTATTGTTGTTATAAATTGTCTTTCACAAGGTCTTGGTGAATTTACACCTAACAACAATATGCATGGTATGGCTAAAATTCTCAAGAACTTCATATGATGCTCGTAGAGTTTGAGAAATTCCTTCCTAATCGGTTACCGACCAGATCCTAGCGGTCAGTGGTGGTATGGTTCAGATAAGAAAAGACAACCGCAAGCTAAGGGCAAAGCTAAACAAGATGGAACGAATAAACAAGCAATTGTTTATATTCACAAGCCTAAGCTAACCCCTCTAGCGAAAAGAGAACATCCTACGAAGGATGATGGTTGAAATCACTGTTAAGTGATTAGGCATTGAAAGAGGAATTGTCCTACTCTAGCCGAGGTGCAAGATAAGAAGAGAGTCGGCAACGCCGGATCTTCGGATATCTTCACTTATAGAATTATGTTTTTTCTCTAAAAACAAATACCTGAGTATCTGACATTGGTTGTGGTACTCATATTTGTGATTCCTTACAAGGATTTAGAGCAAAGAAGAAACTGAAGAATGGATCTCTATAACTATACGTAGGCTATGTCAAACGTGTAGTTATGAAAGCCATTAGAAGTTAAGACTTACATTTACCCTAGGGCATAATAAGTGCATTAGACAATTGTTATTATGCACTTACTTATGTGAGGGGGAATGTTTCAGTTTATGTTTTACAGAATAATGAATATGGTATTTCTGTTTCGGACATAATGTTATTATATTAATATGATTGATATTAATGACATATATGAAATAGATTTGCATGCTCATTCTTCTTTAAATTATAATTCTATATCTATTTATTAGCACTAAATGCATTAAGTCCAACTTGGACTCAACCTATCTATGACATTGTTGTATTGCGCACATATACAAGTATTGCATTAAAAGGCTTCACAGCTTTTAAAGTCAAATGATATTTTATTTGATAAATGCGAATCTTGTGTGTGTCGTGCAAAATGACAAGGAAACCTTTTTCGTATGAGACAAAAAGGGCAACTGGTCTTTTAGGAATCATACATACTGATGTATGTGATCCCTTTAGACATGTGTCAAAGAAAGGTGCTAGCTATTTCGTTACATTGACGGATAATTTCAACAGTTATGGTTATGTTTAACTTGCTTAAACATAAACATAAGGTGGTTGAACATATTCAAAGTGTTTCAAAACGAAGTAGAAAATCAACTCGGCAAAACCATCAAGATCGTTTGATCGGATCGTGGTGGTGAGTACTTAAGCCTAGAGATTAAGGATCATCTCAAAGCATTTGGGATTACCAAATAGCTTACTCCTTCCTATACTCATCAGAGAATGGTGTATCGGAAAGGAGAAATCGAATCTTGCTTGGCACTGTAAGATCGATGATGAACCTTAATATTCTGCCATTATCTTTGGGATGATGATCTAGAGTCTGCTTTATGCATTCTCAAAATGATTCCAACAAACTGTTCAAGTTGCACGGTATTCCGTGTTTTTCGAAACAAGGCTTATCGGTCAAGGAAACAGTGGGAGTGTTGTAGAACTTGACGAGGTTCAAGAGGGAGATACATCACTTTCTACTCACACTGGTGATCAACAATTCGGGGGGGATAGAGTTGAGCCACATGTTATGCCTCAATCTAGTCCGACTCAAGTTGTGATTGAGCCACAAGTTCAGTCTCAACAACAAATTGTTGATGCTCCAATTCGTAGGTCCGAAAGGACTATACGTGCACCTTCTAGGTTGAACTTAAAAGTTAATCTAGAGGATGGAGACGTATCAAGAGGATCTTAATGAACCTCGAAACTTGAAAGTTGCATTATTAGGTTTAGACGCTGATAAATGACTTCAAGCTGCGATTGGAGATTCAATCCATGAATGCAAACGAAGTTTGGAATTTGGTAGATAAAACTCCAAATGCCAAGACTATCGATTGAAAATGTTTCTTTTTAAAGATAAAGAACATACATGGATGGGAAAATACATATCTATAAAGCTCGTCTCGTGGCAAAAGGATTTACTCAAGTCTATGGTATAGATTATGAGGAAACCTTTTCCCCAATGGCAGACATAAGAGCTATTAGAATTCTCTTAGCCATAGCGACGTTCTATGACTATGAGATATGGCAAATGGATGTCAAAACAACCTTTCTGAATGGTTATATAGACAAAGGCGTCTATATGAATCAACCAGAAAGTTTTTATTGATCCATTACATTCCAACAAGTATGCAAGCTAAAAAAGTTCATTTATGGACTTAAGCAAGCATCAAGAAGTTGGAATAAAAGATTTGATGAAGAAATCAAAAGGTTGATTTTGTTCAGAATTTCGATAAGCCATGTGTGTATCAAAAATTCAGTGGGAGTAATGTTACTTTCTTTGTCTTATATGTAAATGACATATTAACAATGGGAAACAGTGTTCCAATGATTGAAGATGATAAATCTTATCTTGGAAAATGTTTTGCCATTAAAGACTTAGGAGAAGCGATATTTATTTGGGAATCAAGATCTTGAGAGATAGATCTAAGCGGTTAATTGAGTTAAGTAAGCTTACATTGATAATATACTTAAGCAGTTAGTATAGCAAATTCCAAGCATGGAAATTTATCAATGAAAGATAGACTTAATCTCAACATCAAGGATAGTGATCTTACACCTCAAGAGGTGGAGCACATGAAAATGATACCTTAGGCTTAGGCAAAAGGATATATTTTGTATGTGGGGAGATGCACAAGGCCTAAATGTGTTTTTAACACAGAACATTGTTAACAAGTTTCAACAGAATCCAGGCGAAAGATACTGGATTGCTGATAAAGAACATACTTAAGTACCTTAGGGATACTTAAAATATGGTTCTTGAATATGGTGGAAATCATGAGGCCAATATTGGATATTGTGATGCTGGATTTCATAAACAACCATCTCTACAACAGAATATGAGTACATTGTATCTTTTAGAGATGCATATGGAAGCTGTTTAGATCTGGAAATTTATTTCTGGACTTGGCAGTGTTCCCAAAGCCAAGACTCTTTTGGATATGTATTGCAACAATGCTGGTGCAATCATCATAGTCAATGAACCTGAGGGTTCATTAGGGAGTTAAACACTTTCAGAGGAATTTCACTATATTCTTAAGAGAATCGAGTGGTGAAATTTAAGTACTCAAAGTTCACACAGATAACAACTTAACTGATCAAAGGATCAGGTTAAAACGATCCTAACTCACTTGGTTGAGGGAATAGGACTTCGTTTATCTAGTTGTTTCATGTAATCTGTGATTGATTTAGTATTTGGACATATGGATGTATAAACAATTTTATTAAGAATGAATAATATTGAGGATATGTGCTTTCATTTCTTATATAATTGTTATCCAATTTTTCATGTTTTAATCCTTGATTTATATTTATGTTTAAATATTTTTCTAAATATCCGTTGTCGTTTGATTATGTGGGAGCATAATTGAATTAAGACAATATCTGAGTAGTCAGCCTGGCTCACTAACTCGGATGGTGTACATGGAGATGAACACTGGATTATCCCACATGAATTAGTACTTATGGATCCTTGTCATTAAGTATAATTCATAAGGTTTAATGTCCTGTGACTTGAGATGCAAGTTGGGAATCATGTACGTAGAGCATTATTTGATTCTAGTCAAACGCACTCCTGAATAAGGGTGTTATAAAGGCTATTTTTGGTAATGTTGCGAAATACGATGACTACCAATTGTAGTCAAGATAGGATTTGTTCCTTCAGTGAAAACTGAAGTTAGATACTAACTGGGCCACTCATGAATACTTAAGATGTATGTTCGGCCGAACCCAAATAAATCCAGATGTGTCTCGATAGTATTTGGTAATCTTTAAGTGATTTGCGAAATGAGAAACAGTAGTTAAAATGGAATGATTTTGATCCATCAAAAGATTTTAACTAAGTATCTGTAACAAAAGGATATGAACCGAATTTAGACTCACAGGTGAGTTTTGGAGAAACTTACTCGTGCATTTATGGGAGCATTGATATGTTGCTAGACATTAATCAATGTTATCACGTTTTGTTTGAAAATTATTCAAAAGTGGGAGCTGTTGGTATTTGAATAGTTTTAACAAATGTGTGTCCGTAAATGTGTGAGACTACGGGAGCGCACACATCGACATTTAGACACGACTACAAGTTTAATTTATTTATTAAATATTACTTAATGGTTAAGTGTAAATATTTATTAAATAGAGGGTTTATTATGTAAATAAGGAGTTTTCCTTATTGTAATATAACTCAAACTCTTAGATTTGAAAACCTATAAATAGAAGATAAACCCTAAACCCTAATTCATTGCAAATTACAAAAAGTCGACTAAACCTTTTTGGTTTAGCCGATCGGTTATTTTAAAAAAGGGTTTTTATTTTTCTATTTGTGGTTTTTGTAATAAAGAGTTGCTGCTAAGACAATTGTTGTAAAAGGCAATTAAACGTGTACTAGCATACTAGTCTTTTGATACAAGAAGGTGTCGCGTACGCAATCGTAGTAAAACCTTACGTTAGGTTTTTGGATTAATTGCTCAATCAATAAGGTACACTTACTTATCCGATTTAATATTTACTATGTGATCCTATATTCCGCTGCATGTATAATTGTTTGACAATTTGACTCTGGTTGTTTACCTATAGGGTTAACAAATAAAGTTATTAGATTTCACTACTACAAACAGGGCCATCAATGACGCGCAATGCGCGTCAAGAAGAGGCTTTATGACGCGCAAATGCGCGTCAAGGATGGACCAGTCATAAATAATTTATGACGCGCATTGAGGCGTCACAGCTGAATGACCCGCGCTTATGTCCCTCGTTTTATGACTCACGTTTTTGACCTTCGTTTAAGACCCACATTTTATGACTTATGTTTATGTCATATGAAATTGCGTGTCAAAGTTATGCAAACTAATTTTTTTTAAATAAAATTCTTTTTTATAAAACCTGGTGATTATATATTATATATATTATATATATACATGACAATAAACCTGACCAACAATCTGATCATTGTACAAAATTAACGCATTTCATATATAATCAAAACCATGCGTTTTCCTTACATAACATTTGTCTAATAATGTACAAATAACTTAACTATAACATGTTTCATTACAACGAGTTCGATTTCTACCTAAAAATAAAGTTATTACACAAGAAAGGAGATTATACAACAGTTATTAAAGTAAGTAAAATTATTGCTATAAACACAATTTGGTTACGAAATCCGTACCATCATGATAATAATCTTCATGAGAGCCAAATATGTTGAAGACTGACAAAAAGGAATCTAAATGGATCTTTGCATTGCCAGAAAATGGAAGAACGTCCCAAGGATTCTGCAAAAATATTAAATCACAAGACGAGAAATGAAGGCAAATTGCAGATTTGGCTATATCGACCCATTAATATGTAAATGGTCGATTTGAGTAATGATGTATCTTCAACAGGAAAAAGGTCAACTGGGACGTGCGGGTCAAAAGGGTTGGCCCGCCAAAAAATGAAAGCGAAGAAGTGTTTGTGACTTTGCGGGTTGGCCCGACTCGTTATCTAGCCCGCCTTTTTCCACCTTTAGATAATTGGCCAAACAAAAGGGACTAGTTTTAAAGGACACCTGGGGGAACTTACCGAAAGTGATGAAAGGCCAAATCTTTGCATAAGTACATTGTTCCTCTGGCCACTCATGTAATTAACGGTCATCTGAGAAGATAATAACAAAAACGAGCATGATACACCAAAATTATGGGTATCATATTTGGAAAATGATAATAAGAGTAACAGTGATCATGACTTACCTCTTCCCCTTTTTTAATCTCTTGTCCAGCATTTGTCATCACCTCAAACATTCGGTCCCTGAATCGCCAATGGAAAAAGCAATTTGGCTTACAAGAATGGTTCAGCATATCTGCAAAACAGGACCACCGATTTTTCATAAAAACACGAAAACAAAATGGCCAAAAACTAGTATATAAGTAATATTGACAAACAGGCAGCCAGAGGATATATCAAAATGACACACTCTTCTATTCTTCTTTGTTTAAACCGTTCAATGCATTTGTGTATATTTCGGATGACTTTCAACAAGTTTTCTTTTTAGTTATATTTTTTACGTTAACTCATTTGACCACTTACAGATAAAACTTAACCCAAGTCCACCTATATGTATATAAGTGGGAAGATATTGCAACCTAAAATCCTGACTCGTGGGTAAAAAAGAAAGTAACTTATGATAAGAAAATAAAGGAAATATACATGGAAAAACTTACCTGCATAAGGAGCAAACATATTTGCATTCTGAACTAATGAACCGACTCTAATTCGAAAATTAATGTATCTAGTCTGTGCCATACTAACTGCCCACATAAATCTCTCTGGATCTCGAGCAAGCCGCTTTACTTTCAGAGGCATAGCAGAGTGCTGAGGACATTTACATATGGATATACCGGTTACTTTTAGAAACAAACAGCAAGAAATATGATGAAAACCAGAGGTGGCAAGATTGGAAGGTCGGGTAGGTTTGGTAACGGGTCATATTTCAGCATGTACTGAAACAGATTGGGTTGACCAATAGACACTTTTTGTCCACTTTTATAAAAAAGGTACATATAAATAAGTAATGCGTTAAATAAGTTTCAACAATAAACATTATTACAATAATATTCTAAATCTGTGAATAACACGATTTAGGAGGTTGTATGCAATAAAATATAGACCTATTTGACCCGTTCCCCTTTTAGACAAGTTTTCTATCTGACCCGTTTGAGATAAAACACAAATCAAATCGACCCATTCACTGGTAAATGAGTCTAAATTTCTATCACAAATGAAAATCATCACAAAGATATCACTTAAAAAGACTAAGAAAATACCCAATTCCTTTCCCAAAATTCTAAGACTCGTGCTTTCTCTTTTCTCATTGTTGAAGCAAGATTCTCATCGTGTAGCTCCTTGAGGTCATCCTGATGCGTGTCAAAAGGACGAGCTTAAGAAAAATAATACAAAACATATGGTTTCTCAATAAGTATCATTATGCATGTCAAAATTATTAGAGTTTAAATTGGCCAGTCAGCTAAAGGGTGTTTGGATGTGAATATAAAATTCTGATTTTCTGAATTTAAAAATATGATATTTGAAAGAATTCTAATTTATAAAAAACCTCGGTAGCTAGAAGCAAGCTAGTGCACTCCTCAACACTAGGCAAAAAATCACCATAGAGTTGCCAAAAATTCTTGTCGTGATCAAATGCATATAAAAGAAGACACGCCAATCTGAGGTCCCAATCTGTCTGCCAAAGAAATCAAATCACGGTGTTAAAAAAGAAAAAGAAAAAAAAAACTTGTCTTGACTAAACGAAGCTCAAAGAGTTTGAGTACACGTGGGACTGTCATACAGGTTCGGACTGAAGTTGATTCTAATACACTTTAGATAACTTAAAACCATTTCCCTTAAAGCTAATTTTCCTTTGGCTTGTTAAGGATATCGAGCTATTCAATTATGATACTTGAAAAGAGGAAGATACAGAAAGATGGTGAATACCTCTGGATTTGTAGAGTTAATAATGTCGAATATTGGATGCCCAACTGGTATGATATCTGGAAAGAACATCCACGGGGTTGTTTGGCTTATAGTTAACATTAACTCCAACGGGATTTCCATGACTACCTAAGAAATGGATCAGAAAACAAAATTATTCTCAATAATTATTCATTGAAATCATATTTATTAGTTACGTAAATTACTAGAGCACAAAATAAATGATAAATGATTCACCTTGGCCCGCTTAGTAGGTGTAATATCTCTCGAGGCATAGACTCCGAACCCATTTGGCCCTTCCCTGAATTCGACCCCATAAGCTCTCATACTTCTAACAAATCCCATTTTATAAAATTCAGGATCTGCTAGCTCCAACTGTTTAAAAAATATTCAAAATTAAAACGACATAAAGCAATATACCAATTTCTACATTATTAGAATGTGAATGATTCAACGGAATAAATTACACTTACGATTACTAATAACTTAAGTAACATTCGTAACCTAAAACCTATGATTTATAAAAGGGATAATGTCATAGAATACCGAGGTACTTAGGTTAGTCATTCATTTTACTCAATGATTAATGTCCTGACGTTGTAATTATTTTTTTGAAATGGGATAATTTGGTAATATGATTCACAAACACCAAAAATATCATAGTAACATTTTCACAAACACCAAAAATATCATAGTAACATTTTCACAAACACCTGGTGTGCATACAATTTTACCATAAATTGATACAAAAAATGATACAGTAAATTGATTTTATAACTCTACAGCTATCAAACAAACAATATAATGTACTATTTTGAGTAAATTAGGGCATACCTTAACTGCAAATCCTTAACACCTGGAGAGTTTTGAGAGTTTTGATACAAATTGATTTTTTGTCGATTAGGGATTGTTTTGAGTAAATTAGGGCGGGATTGTTTTGAAAGTTTTGAGAGTGGATTGAAAATGTTTTGAGGTGAATTAATCGAAGGTTTTGAGAGTTTGAGAGGGAGGGGAAATTTTAGAGAGCGGGAAGTTTTGGGGGAAAAAATTAGGTTTTGAGTTTTTTTAATTTTAAGCAGATATATATATAATCTATGACAAAAATAATATACATGACACCTATTTAGGACGAAGAAAAACAAACGTCATAACAAAATCTTAATTTTAACTGATTATGACCCATGTGTTATGACACATCTGAAAACGCGTCATCTCTTTACTCAAAATGACTGTTGTTTTATGACCCTGGATATTGCGCGTCATCTTTCTGCGTGGGTCATAAAAAGCGGGTCAAGGATAGCTCTGTTTCTAGTAGTGTTTTCAATAAGACGGTTGTTTTTCATTGGTTTGCTTGTTAGACGGAAACATCGAAACATATTTAATTTAAAGTTGACAAAGTATAACGTTGTCACACACACTAAAAGAAGACATGGTGTGGTCCGCCTTTCATGTATTTCACCACATATTTCTCGTATAAATAGTTTATACTTTATAGTGGTTATGCAAATTGTTTCATGTAATCTTAACGGAAAGTTAAGTCTTGCGGTACTAAGATGAGTGTGAACAAACACTTTCGTTCCCAATCACCTCCGGTCACAACTACTTCCATCCACTGCCACCTCCGACAACTTTGACCCCGCCCACAAGCGTGGTTCGACCTTCCAAGATTTTTTTGTTAACGTAAAATTTTAAGAAATTATACTATTTTTGATTTTTGCTACTCCTAAACGCGTAAAAGAAGCAATTGTTCGAACATAATTATCAATAAATGATGGATGGCTTAGTTGTTAGAGTGTTTTTTTTACACATGTATTGAGAATGTAATAACAAACATTTGAGATATCGGTATCCATATATGTATATTTATGATACGTCTTATTTAGTGGTTAAGAATTCAAGTTCACCGATAGCTTAACAAATGTTTAAACTTTAAAACACTTATCGATATGTAAATTAAAACTACTAAGTCGTATATGATAATTATATATAAAGTTATACAAAATTACTACTAGCTAGAGGTCGAAGTGATCAAGACTAAAAAGTTAAATATTGATCACAACTTATTTAATCTTCAATTTAGCTTCCCCGATGCATTTCGCTTCCACGTAGTATCCAATATAAGCTTTTACGGTGGTATTCATCATCCTGAATTTACTTGTTAGTTGATCTTTCGACCTCTCCGTAAAACCAGGTTGTGGTGCCGCTTTGTTGAATTCGAACAAAATTCTCCTTTTTGGTCATTTTTGTCGTTACTATCCTCGAAAATGTGTACCCACATAACAGCCAAAAATTCTTTCTCGTCTACATGCCAACTTACTTTTTTTGCATATTTTCTTTCGTATTGATGTATACCCGTGAACTTGTGTTTTTTTTTACAATTTCTTGTGTTTCTTGTATGATTTCTTGTGTTTTTTTTTACTCTTTATGGTTATTGTTTTGGTTGTTGTTGTTGATGTTGTTGAAACGTCATTTGATACCTCGTTAGTTGGCTCATCGCTTGATTCAACATTCCGATAGTTAGCATACGTTGGGTTGCTTGCTAGATATAGGTATGTAATATTTGATGTAATCGTTGTGAAAATGCGGTAATTGGTTTTGTAACAAAGGATTTTGGTGAAAGGTGAAATTTGCAAATGCGGAATGTTGAGTATTGAGACATTTTTTTGTGTTTGTTGAAAAACTAGATATATGAGTCATTAAAAATGATGTGTTTATTTGAGAAAATAGATGTGTTATTTATAGCGAGAAAATTCAATATAAAAAAAATTCAAAAAAAAAAGGATTTTCCGTTAAATAGACAAATAATATTTTTTTTTTACCTTTCGCAAGGGATGTATTAAAAAAAGCGAAAAAGTATATATTTTTATAGCTTTTGAAAAAATAAAATAACTTGCATTATGTAATTAACGTTTCCACAATGCAACCGTGAACATATGAGCTCGGAGAACGCGGTCACCACGCCATCCACTCCGCGAGCTTATACTTTGATACCAAATCGTTTTCACCTTGTGTTATAATTTCATTGAAGTAGAGGTTATACTATGATACCAAATCGTCATGTACTCAATTAGTGAGTCGAGTCTTCGTATCTTTAGATTTTGACTTTTAAAATATTAATAAGTTTTTTAGCATAGTTAAAACTATAAAGTCAGCCAAAAAGAATTAATTAACAAATCTCATAAAAAACAAGAGCAAATCAGATATAAAATTATAATTTATTTTACTAAAAAAATATATTTTCGATAACGCGTTTGTTAATCATTGTTTGCTTTAACCTATTTAATTTAGAGTTGACAAAGTATAATATTGTCCCACACACAAAAAGATATTATGGTGTGGTCCTTAACGCTGTGTTCTCAAGTTTTATTTTGAGGGTAATGGAATGTAAAGGAAAGGAAATAAAAAAATTGTTGTGTTCTCAAGTTTTTTTTAAGGAAGGAAAGCAAGGTAAAGGAAAGGATTAGGAGGTAAAGTTTATACATTTTATTCAATAAAACAATCCGGCCATATTTGGGGTGATTGTAAAGTAAAATAAATATTTTCCTTTACTTTACTTTCCTTTTCTTTACATTACTTTCCTTTCCTTTAATTTTAGACTCGAGATAAGGGTACAAAATGTGATTTTTTTATATTGTGGTTGTGTTATTCGTTTCATATAATCTTAACGAAAGTTATGTCTTGCGGTAGTAAGAAGAACATGATCCTAAAAGTCCGAGATCTTGTTCATTAGTGAATTTGTGGTGTTGTTGTCACGCCAAGCCCAAAGGAGGCGTGGAAGAGGCGACCGTCCAAAACTCAAATTTGAAGGCCTAAATTAGAAAAAAGAAATTATTAATTGGATATTTTCTTTAACTTGTCAACATGTTTTCATAGTACCAACGGATTCAGACTATCACCGATCTTAGATGGGCATCGAATATGAATTAGAGAGTGTCATTCATTAAAGAAAAATGTTATGTATAATATGTTCACAAGTCGCATTATATGATGTAATTTGTGGTCCCAATAATTCTTTTTGTTAAGATATAGAATTAATAGTCAAAATTTTCTTATATATAACGTATAACCAACGTGAAATTTCCACTATAAATCTAATGGGACTTAATTTGTGGTCCATGCACATTTTCATACTCACTATAATAAATATATCAATTCTAAACATTTGTATTTTTATATTTCTAAAAGGCGTGTATAATTTTAAAATTCGTTCTATCATATGTGTGTACAATATATTTTTAATTAAAAAATGAAATAAATACAAAAAAACTAAACACTTATAAGTGTAGGAAAAAAAAAATTGACACATTTAAATATGTACAAATACAAAAAAAATTGACACCTAAAAGTGTGACAAATTTGTCACACCACATTCCTTCACACTTTTGGTGTGTGAAAAAATTAGGTGTCACAAATTTCACTCTACACTTTTTAGTGTGGATTAGTTGTGTGACAACCGAGTTTTCGAAGTATCTTTCCGGTGTTTCCATTTTTCTTTTATTTATCGATGTTAATATTTTGACCCTTTTATTATTTGTTATTTCGTTTATCACGCTTTTTTGTTTAGTCGGGATTTATATTATTGTTTCGTCCTTCGTGACGGAAACGTTTAGTACCTAAGTGCCTAGTTGATATAAGTATTCTCGTAAGAAAAGTATGGGTGAGTTATGTCTTCGATTATACGATTAAGATTGACGTTAAAAAAAATATTTTACAAAGTTAGTCCTTTAACGAGGTTAACGTTAAATTTCTTACAAATTCAGTCCTTCTAACGGACAGTTAACGGAAGTTAACTGAGCGAAGGACTGCGCCGCAGTCGGGGTCTGGGCAGATCATGCCAAAAACGCTTTTTCACCTTTCTTGAGATTCCACAACTTTCAACCACGTGAATTCTGGCTAGAAACTTCCATATTTGAGTAGATATGAGTTTATTGAGGATCTAATATCATCCCACATAATCTCTCATGCCACCTTTGTAACTTCACATCTTCACCACCTTTTCCTTTTCATTTCTATCATTCTCATCACTCAAAAATCTCTCAGTTCTCTCTCTAAATTCCAGAAAATATGAACCAAATATTTAACATATAAGTGAAATTTACAAGAGTAGAAGATTCATCATCACATCCTACATCCTTTCCTTTGATTTCTTTCCAACTTGGTAAGCATTCTTCAACTTAAATCTCATCTTTTCTATCTCTTCTTGTTCTCCTTTGTTTACATGAGAATTCTAACATAAAACTCTTGTGTTCTTGCAAAGATTTGTCCTCCATCTTCACCTTTCCATTTTCGGTTTTGTTCACCATCATGGAAACCTTTATGTATTGAAGATTGGTAAGCAAATACACTCCTTAAATCTCATTCTAATACTTATTTCGTTGAGTTCTTATTCTAACAAGTGGTTTACTTTGTGTTTGGAGCTTGGTTTCTCCTCACTACCACTTTTGGAGATCACTTCCGGGAGATTTCGAGGCTATTCCGGCGATTTTTGGTAGATTTTGAGCAGGTCTTCGGTACTCTCTAATGAATCCTTAATTCTCCTTTTCGTTTTCTTAATTTTCACTAAATTTCATCTAAATAACTTATATAAAAAGTTGAATATGGTTAAAAGGGGAGAAAACATAAGACTTGACATATTACACATATTAATATCATATCTGTAGGTTATTAGTTAACATGACATGAAAATGGTATAATATGAACATACATGTAATAATCGGATAATTTCAAGTCATATAGGTATTATTTATAAATTCCTACCGAAAATGTGATTATTTGAACTCTTGAACGATTTATGGACTAATTGAACAAGAATGTACATATTATTATCATTTAAACTCTTATTAGTATAATCATCTATTATCATGTTCAAAGTTACGTATAGAATATATAAATAAACTTATATAACTATTTATACATAAAATACATTCTGGACATATTAATATTAAGACTTAAAATAAAACGTAACGATACTAAAACGTAAAAGTTTAAAACACGTTTTCGCCACTGTTGCCCCACTGCGCCACAATAGTCAACTACTGCGCCGCAGTGGGCTTGGTCACAAACTAGATGTGTCGCAGCTTAGTCCCTGTGCGACGCAGTGAGCTTCAGAATCTAAAACGTCACGTATTTTGAACTAACATAAGTATATATATACATATATTATTATACATAAAGTAGTATATGTTGACAAATATACGTTTTTGGTCTCAAAAACGTAATCGCAATCATAAACATAATATTTATCAATATAACATTTGCTAAACGTACATATTTCCGATAAATATACTTTTCTCAAAATGCGATCGAAATCTTAAAGTTTAAACTTTATCTTTCGTCAAACTTCTATGAAATTGTTTTCAAACTATTTTTACTCAAAATATTAAATTCTTCAAACGATTTTAAATTTATTCAAAATGTCGAATGTTGAATTTTAGTTGACTTTGACTTCTTTCGAAATCGATGACTTTGACCAAGTCAACTATCCTCTGACGTTGATATTGGTTGACTTCGACTAAAATTTGGTACCAGTATTCAATCTTCAATCGATAGTTCTGTTAGTCGTTTTCGGCTCGAAATATCATTCATTTCTAATCGTTATTGACTTGAATAAACGATATCTTCTGCTGTCATTATTGACTCGAAATATCGTTATCTTTTATTCGTCGTTATTGACTCAAATTATCGATATCTTCTAGTAGTCATTATTGACTCGAAATATCGTTATCTTTTACTCGTCATTTTGACACAAAATATCGTTATCTTTTACTCGTCACTTTGACTCGTAATATTATTCTTTCGAACACTTTTAATATGCTATATGATATAACGTTAATCATTAAAGGCTAAACCCTACTAGACTTATAGAGATACTTATACTTTACGTTTTATTTTATGCTAGGGCACTTAGGCGGTGGAGCGGTATTCTTCTGATTTGTCTACCCGACGTATTGTTTGCTGATTTGTGAGTTATTCGTTGCCCTTTTTACTGTTTTATACTTTGGGCATGAAAAGCGTGAATTAAACTTTATATCTTGTTTTTATACATTGTGGATTGTGATGCCTTTAGATTTAGTGTTACTTTACTTATATGGTCTTAGTGGTAGTATAAGGCCCTCGGTGCACGCCTGTTAACTCTTTTGAGCCATCGGTACATATATATAGATCTATATGGGTTTTACAAGCCTTCATCGCTGATATGGGATTATGTCGGTGTGTTGTCCCTATAAGTCGATGTTATGATCGCATACTTTTCGAGACTATACCTTAGTTTGACACACTAAGGGTGGGGGTTAATGTTGCTTTTAAATGTAAGGTTCATATATAATTGATTATCTAAGGATATATATAATAGGTTTATTGGAAGGTGCCTCTTAGCCCCTAGTATACATTTGTATACCCACCAATCCCATCATGCAAGGGACTTGTGCCTGTAAATTACCCACCCTGAGAGAGCCTCGAACCCGAGACCTCCCACAGATAGGCAGCATGCTATAACCATTTGGGCAAGCCCTAGTTGTCTATATATATATATATATATATATATATATATATATATATATATATATATATATATATATATATATATATATATATATATATATATATATATATATATATATATATCTTACTTTGTTTATAATTCAAGATATTATTTTTACTATTGATCTTATATATTTCAAATGGGTCAAAACCTTCGAAATTTAATGTTTTTATAAAAATGAGAATAACCCACCAACTTTATGTTGACGTCGTATTTTTAGCGCTTTTCAGGAGATTGAGATTCGCATCGATTGTGGAGTTACATTATTTGCCTTCGGATTTTGTGTAGACTTTTGAAGAGACATAGCTAACCGTAGTTTTGTTTCTATTTAAGCCACAAATTGATTTATATGTTTATCTTATTTTGTATTGTTGTAACTCCTAAACTTTATTAATGTAAACTTAATGTTGTAGTTTTATTCGATGTAATCTTGGTCTTCTGATACCTATGATATTGTAGACTTCGGGTTTCCGCCTGAGCGGGATGTGACAAGTTGTACATTGTACACGCTTATAAATGTGTATATTTTTTTAACAACTAAAAGTGTGTATATTTTAGAGGTTTTACATCTTTCTTCGCATTTATAAATGAAATAATCTTATAACACTTAAAAGTGTGAAGAAATCAACAAAAAACTACACAGATTCTGTAAGTATGAAGAAAAAGTGTGTAAAAAAGAACATTTTTTTTGTAGTGACTGTAACAAGATATGTATCTATCCTACATATTGTAAATTCCAACAAAAGTTTATAAATATATTCTGTTTTTTTTCAAAATTTATCATACCTTTAAAATTTTATTGTCATTTCAAATATACATAATATTCATATCCATATATATTAAATATTCGGTTTATCGTTACCTGTTTACTTTAGTGTTTAATTGGTAAATATACAATATTGTTGAGCCCTCAACAAATAGACGTTGTGCGGGACGGTATATAGAACCCGCGTTGAATGGTATTATACGTACAAAGAAAATAATAAATTCTTCTAATAACATGATCATGACATTTGATAAAATTAAAAAATAAGATTATAAAAGACAATTATTACAACACATTAGAAGAATTTTATAAAAAGATATATTATTTCTCGACACATAATATTTGTAAGATCTATAAAATATTTGTGTAGAGTGTAGAGTGACAAAATAGTTTTATGCCACGTTGGCTACTGTATTATTTAATGGAAAAATAGAAACTCCAACTTGGGGGCAATTAGGGAATTTTAGAAGCTAGTAGTGCCGTCCTTTATGATGTAATCCCGTCACGTCACTTGTTCAAGGAATACTCCACGTCATCGCTGACATCACCATTTATATTAGTATATCGGTGTACCACACTTTTAAAATAAAAAACTGGTTTATCTATTTTTGTTTTTTTTTATATTAAACCAAATATAATTTTAACATAAAATACAAAGAAATCACACCCATTCACGATATATCTTTGAATTCTGTATTTGTAGTTATTTAATAATTTCCAATATTCTTAAACATATTGTTATGAAATTAAATTTTCAATTAACGGCGTAAAACAACAAAGATGTTCATAATTAATGATAACTGAAAAATAAAAATGATTTTAAGTTTACATTGTAGATGATAGAATAGACTTACGAGAAAGGTTCAAACGAGAACCAAAGATAAAAGAAGAACTGAAAGAACCATATAAAAACGTATTTTTTTCAAAATGTTTGAAATGATAAAAATAATTTAAACTTCAATTCTTGTAATATGTTGAAAATAATTTAAAATACTCCGCAATTTTCAAGTTTTTCGATTTGTTTACATATGAATATCTGATGACCATTTGTACGTGAACAAATCGAAAAACGAATAAATTATAAAATATTTGAAAAAGAAAATTTAAGTTTTTTTCACTTGATTTATAGCCTTTATTAGTTTTAACATATGAACGAAATTCAAAACAAGTGAAAAAACACTTTCTTAAAAAATATTTTCATTTTGGGCTTTTTCTTTTTCATCGTTTGAACTTAACTCATACACCTATAAACTTAATTGAAATATATGACAAAAATATAAAACCGAAGGAGAGAAATACACATGTCATGTGACAACAACTAATGAATTTTAGTCCACATATTAGGTGCATGTATCATTGATCAATATATAAATCAAAATATTATATTCAATTTTCTAGTTCTAGCTCGATTTCTGTTTCTTCCTTTACAAGCCATTTTGTATAATTGAACTCTCTAATTGGTTAATTATAAGTTATCAAAATTTTCAATTTTTACATCTATTTTAAAATTAAACAATAAAAGTATGTATTTAATTAACTCATCTACAATTTATGCTTCTTTTTTTTACGGATATTGACATTCATTTTATTATTTGTTTTTTTAAACTTTTAAAATTTATAGTTTATCCCTTAAATTTGTTAAAAAGACCATTTTACCCGTTTATAACTACATGGACTAGTCTGTATCAAAACTCAAAATACGACATTTTGACAACTTGATCACTTAAGCAGTAAAATTATGTGATAATCTAAAACGATAAAATAAAAATTTCGTAAGATTTTAATATAAACCCATTTTTTTAATTATTCAACTAATTATTAAGGTGGTATAAACTAATTAGATATCCGCGAATATATATAAGATTCTTGATTCTTGATATATATCTTTGAACAATGTATTTTAACTCGTCTTTAACCTATACCAGTTAACCTAAAACATTGGTTCTTTGACCGGCTTATTATATTATGAACAAGCCAAAGACTATTTCAGACCAATACTGTTGCATCTCTTAAAAACGTTGACATCCATCATATAGTTTAGCTGCTTAGGTCAACCTGATTAACCTGAAACTTAATTAGAGTCGGGTTTTGGGTCTTTTTAAGCACCAATATTCGGGTTTGGGTCACCCCGAATAACCCGAATAATTTTTTTTTCTTTGTTTTAATCCTTTTAATAATAAGCTTAACAATATTTTATACAACTCGTTAATAAATTGATAAGTAAAAGGCCGATTCTTTCTCGAAATAAAAACCTTACATATGTTTCTTCTTAATTCCTACTCTTTGAAAAGTTAACTTTTTTTTTTAAAACACAACTTCGCATTAAAGGTTGTAATCGAACATACTAGTAAATTTTATATAGTAAGTGGTTGAACATTTTTTATGAATGTTTGGTGTTTTTATATGTTAGTAGTCAAATAAATATTAATAATATTCATGTACACAACTGATAGTGGCGAAAATATGTTACAGTAAGTGAATTTTTTTTTTTTTTTGGATTATCTTTGTAGCATTTTTTGTATATAATATAATTGCAACATTACATATTTCCTATTTAATGTTCATTATAACTTTTAACTGTTAGATTAAATTAGATTGATTCATGTTATTTACATACCACCTGACGATCCTGGGATGTTGTTGAACATGTTAGCCATTGATTCCCAGAACGAGATGATCGTATTATGATGGAGTAATTGAGAGAAAACACTATGTGTGTGTTAGGGATGAAGATGGTGGCTTAAGTGACCAACCCTAATAAGGGTTTATGATGGTCCTTATATAGACACTCAAATTAGGAGTGTGTACCATTTAGTCCTTGGTGTTTAATAAGTGTTTATATTATAAGCTCTCATAGTTCCGATCACCTAATGGGAAATCTATAGTGTCGTTAAGGTAAATACGTCCATCGAATATTTACTAGACACAGATTTCAGTTAGTGTCAGTCATCATATCAGTAAGGATAAATGATCAATGAGGGTCACAAATAATATGGGTCCAACATTCTCCCACTTGACCGAGTAGATCATTTATCTATGAGTATTAATAAGTCTGTACGAGATAATACTCATTTTGTTTCAAACCGAAATCATAGTCAATAAGTACAGTCGTAGAGAAGAACATCTACTTAGGACCCCCACTAGTCAAACTATGACTCAAATTCAAAACTGAATAAGCAATGATAGACCAACTAAGACAAATTTTGTTATAATAATGTCCAACACAGTTATGCGCATAAGGTGTAAATAATAGACAAACAAAATCTGAATAAGGAGGAAAATTTTCATTAATAAATAATAATGACCAATAAGTACAATATGCTATTAAATTAAGTCTTTTGTAAGCCCCATATTCGACACGTGTCCTACAAATATATTAGGAGGAAGACCTTTGGTCATCGGATCCGCTAGCATGTCATGTGTACTTATGTACTCAACACAAAGAGCATTTTCCTCAACCCGTTCGCGTACAAACAGATACTTTGTGTCGAGATACAGCCCAGCGCCAGTCGAACTGTTACTGTTCGAGAAAGTTACAGCAGCTGAGTTATCACAGTAAAGCTTCAATGGTCTAGAGATTGAGTTGACGAGTTTGAGTCCACTGATCAGGTTCCTTAACAACATCCCATGATAGGTTGCATTATAAACGGCAACATATTCAGCCATCATAGTAGACGTCGTGGTCAGTTTCTGTTTATGACTCCGCCAAGAGATTGGTCCGCCAGCTAACATGAAAATATACCCAGAAGTAGATTTATGGTCTTCTTTGCTTTTAGCAAAGTCAGAGTCAGAATAACCTACTACTTCCAAGTTGTCACTTCTTCTATAAGTTAATTTGTAGTCTTTGGTCCCTTTCAGATATCGTAGAACCTTTTTAGCCGCTTTCCAGTGTGCTAATCCGGGGTTAGATAAGTAACGCCCCAGCATACCAGCGATGTAAGCGATATCCGGTCGAGTACAGACCTGAGCGTACATAATGCTCCCAACTACAGATGAGTAAGGTATCATCCTCATTTCAGCCTTCTCAGTTTCAGTGCTCGAAGTTTGATGAGGTCCAAATACGTCCCCTTTAACTACCGGAGCCACAGTGGGTGTGCAGTGCTGCATGTTATAGCGTTCTAGAATACGGTCAATATAAGCCCTTTGGGAAAGACCTAGAACACCATTACGTCTGTCTCGATTTATTTCGATACCTAAAACATAAGAGGCATCACCGAGATCTTTCATGTCGAAATTATGCGAAAGCATTCGCTTCGACTCATGAAGCAGATCCAAGTTGTTACTTGCAAGCAGAATATCATCCACATACAAAACAAGGATAATAAAGTTACTCCCACTGATCTTGAGATAGGTGCATTGATCCACTTGATTCTTTAGGAAGCCATCAGATTTCACGACTTCATCAAATTTAAGGTACCATTGTCGTGATGCTTGTTTCAACCCATATATTGATTTGTTTAACTTGCAGACCATGTGCTCTTTACCTTCTGGAATAAATCCTTCAGGTTGCTGCATGAATACGTCTTCTTGCAAGTCACCATTTAGGAAAGCGGTCTTGACATCCATCTGATGTAACTCTAAATCATAATGAGCTACGAGTGCCATGACGATCCTTAGGGAATCTTTACGAGAGACAGGAGAAAAGGTCTCTTGATAATCAATTCCTTCCTTTTGAGTAAAGCCTTTTGCAACCAGTCTGGCCTTATAGCGTTCGACGTTTCCATTCGGGTCTAATTTGGTTTTGAACACCCATTTACATCCAATTACTTTGGATCCTTTAGTAAGTGGAACCAATACCCAAACGCCATTACGCTCCATGGATTTGAGCTCTTCAATCATGGCTTCAATCCAATGAGTGGCCTGATCACTATTAATAGCTTCTCGGTAAGAGGTTGGATCAGTAAGTTTCCCAATGTTTTCGACTTCAGCCAGATAAGTTTCGAAATCATCAAAATTAGTGTTTCTGCGAGCCCTTGATGATCTCCTGAGCTGAATTACGGGTTCTTCAAGAACAAGCGGTTCTTCGGCGTTTAGATTAGGAGGCATAGGAGGTTCAACCGGTTCATTAGGAGATCCAGGTATATCGGGAGCAGCGTTGGGTACAAGAGGAGTTATCGGAGGAATCGTAATAACCAACGAGTGGTTTCCCCCCGCTTCTTGTACTTCTTGCAAATCTAAATCAGGATTTGTCGTGCTCCCAGTGATCTCTGAATTTTCGAGGAAAGTGGCATGTTGCGTATCTATGATGCGGGTAGAGTGAGAAGGACAGTAAAACCGATAACCTTTTGAGTTCTCGGGATAACCAATAAAGAAACATGTAAGGGTTTTAGGATCCAGTTTCTTTAAGTTAGGGTTATAGACTTTTGCTTCGGCAGGACAGCCCCATACTTTCATATATTTTAGACTCGGTTTCCTACCTGTCCAGATCTCATAAGGAGTTTTAGGGACAGATTTTGATGGAACCCTATTGAGTATATGAACAGCTGTTTTTAAGGCCTCAGTCCAAAGAAATTTGGGTAGGTTAGTGTTGGCGAGCATACTTCTCACCATGTCCTTAAAGTTCGGTTTCTCCTTTCAGCAACACCATTCTGTTGAGGAGAACCTGGCATGGTGTATTGGTTAATTATGCCCTGTTCCTTGCAAAAATTATAGAAGGGACCAGGAGCTTGACCAATATCAGTATGTTTACCGTAATACTCACCTCCCCTATCTGATCGGACAACTTTTATCTTATGATCAAGTTGGTTTTCAACCAAAGTTTTATAATCGACAAAAGTTTGTAAGGATTCAGATTTTTCTTTAATCAGATAAAGGTGCATATAACGTGAATAATCGTCAATGAATGTAATAAATGATGTATGTCCTGTTATTGATGCGGGATAGGGGCCACTAATATCAGTATGAATTATTTCCAACAAGTTGGAACATCTGGTGGCTCCTTTCTTATTCCCTTTAGCCATTTTGCCTTTGAGGCATTGAATACATGTTTCAAAATCACTAAAATCAAGAGAGGGTAAGATTCCTTCTTTTACGAGTCGTGTCATGCGATCTCGTGAGATGTGGCCGAGACGTTTATGCCACAATGTGGAGGAATTCTCTGCGTTTAGGTGATTTTGTCTTTGTTTTAGTTATGTCATCAATATTAAGAGACAACAAAGACTGTGAGAAATTATGATCTAGTTCTAATTTATACAGTAATCCATCCAAAAAACCACAACCAAACAATTCATTATTAAGAGTAAAAGTGATCCTGCCACAACCATGAGTAATTACATAACCTTCAAGATCAAGTCTAGATATAGATACAAGGTTCCGAGTAATTCTCGGTACATATAAGGTATCTATTAATCTAATACACTTTCCGGTATTCATATGTAAATTTAAAGTCCCCATGGCTTCGACACTTAAGAGATCACCGTTTCCAACTCTAAGTTTTCTTTGGTCCTTTGGTAGCTTCTGGATTGTAAGGAATCTCTGTAAGGAATTGGTCACATGGACCATAGAACCAGAGTCACCCCACCATGTATTAAATGGAACATCAGTAGTAAAGGAATCAAATATTACGTAAAGAATGTTACCTTTCTTAGCTAGCCAGTCCTTGAATTTAGAGCAATCTTTCTGTCCGTGCCCTTTGGTGCGGCAGAATTTGCAGTTAGTATTGCTTGTTGAGGATTTAGGGCCAGAGGTAGCAGCACCATGATTTTGGACTTTATTTTCAGTCTTATTACTGTAGTTACCTTTCCTCTTCTTGGGGTTTGAAGTGGTAGTAAGGTGAACAGCTTCAGGTTGAATGTGCTTAAGGCGATCTTCCTCTTGAACGCACATAGCAATCAGTTCACTTATCGACCATTTATCTTTCATAGCATTATAATTCACTTTGAAAGTGTCGAACCGAGCAGGCAAGGAAGTCATTATGAAGTGCACAAGAAAATTATCTGAGACTTCCATTTTCAAATCCTTAAGCTTGTGAGACATGTCAACCATCTTCATTATGTGTTCACGGACACCATTAGAACCCTCATATTTAAGAGTTAGCATCTGTAGCATTAAACTACTCGCAGTTGCCTTAGACGATCCCTTAAAGTGATCCTCAACAGATGTGAGGTAAGTTTTCACTTTGTCGTTATCAGGGATAGCTCCTCGGATGCTGGGATGAATTGAGTTCTTGACCATCATTAGGGACAACCGATTCGCCCTTTCCCACTTCTCAAAGTCCGCTTTCTGAGTCGCAGTAGACGCAGCAGTAATAGCGGCGGGTTCATCATGGCGAATAGCATAGTCCATGTCGAGCATTCCCAGAGTTAAGTAAAGTTGATCCTTCCAAGAAGTGAAATTAGCACCAGTAAGTGCCTCAATGCCGAAGTTTGGTATTGTAGTGGAGAATAAGGAGGATTTAGATTTATGATACGAGTTTTAGAAGATTTAATAGTGACAGAGTTAGCTATATGAGGCAGACTAAGTAATGTCTCTTAAGGTAATAGAACTAGAGTAATGTCTAAAATAAGTAGACCTAACAGTAATGTTCCTGAGACTAAGACCATATTAATAATGAAGCCAGTGATAGGTAAGCCTATTAAAAAAACACCAAAATAATAAGCTAAAGTAAGGCTCTACTTAGATGTTACATCACCTTTGGGCAGAAATAACTAATATCTAAGTAAAATTATGAGCATAAGGTTTATGCAACACAGTGTTTGTCTTTTGACCTTTGGGCAACAAAATAGAACATCGTGTTTTAAGGCATAATAAGAATCCTTTCAAGCACACAAGTATATTAAATCACCTTTGGGCAGAATTAATATCCTACGTGTTTATTATGCTAAAGGAAAAAAAAATGCAATCATAGGAATCTCCTTTGACCTTTTGGCAACAAAAGATGAAAACATGAATATTAGTGCATAAGTATAATAAGGTCACATATAAATAAGGTGACAGAGTTACCACGACAGTAAAGCAGGGGTCAAGGGGGCTGCGCCAAATTAGGGTCTTTAGTCATTCGTACGGATGATATTATATTCGTACGGATGAGCATTGATTCGTACGGATGTAAGTCCAGGTTCGTGCGGATTAATCCTAGATTCGTACGGATGTAATGTTTAAGTTCGTACGGATGTAAGCCTAGGTTCGCACGCATTTAGCCTAGATTCGTACGGATCAATAGTTAGGTTCGTATGAGATGATCCTTAATTCGTGCTAATGAACAAGTCAGGTTCGCACGAATCAAGCAACACATTCGCACGTATGAGACTTCATCCGTACGTATGAACAAATCAGGTTCGCATGAGATAATCTTTGGTTCGTGCTAATGAACAAGTTAGGTTCGCACGAATCAAGAAACTCATTCGTACGTATGAGACTCACCCGTACGTATGAACAAATCAGGTTCATACGGATGAGCCTTCATCCGCACGGACGAAGTTCGTCGAAATTAGGGTTGCAGCAGCCGCCGCCGCCAGTCTGAAAAATCTCATTTTTTTCATCCAAAACATAATCCGCCGGCCAGATAATTTGCAGAATAATAATAGCAATAGCCAAGCAATAAATAAACATGAACCAATGGATAATCACGAGCCATTGGCTCTGATACCACATGTTGGATTAAATTAGATTGATTCATGTTATTTACATACCTCCTGACGATCCTGGGATGTTGTTGAACATGTTAGCCATTGATTCCCAGAACGAGATGATCGTATTATGATGGAGTAATTGAGAGAAAACACTATGTGTGTGTTAGGGATGAAGATGGTGGCTTAAGTGACCAACCCTAATAAGGGTTTATGATGGTCCTTATATAGACACTCAAATTAGGAGTGTGTACCATTTAGTCCTTGGTGTTTAATAAGTGTTTATATTATAAGCTCTCATAGTTCCGATCACCTAATGGGAAATCTATAGTGTCGTTAAGGTAAATACGTCCATCGAATATTTACTAGACACGGATTTCAGTTAGTGTCAGTCATCATATCAGTAAGGATAAATGATCAATGAGGGTCACAAATAATATGGGTCCAACATTAACAACATTAAAAATTTTGTTTGGTGGCTACTATTTTGCTCCTAAAGAAATCGTTTGTTAGAAATTATTTTGCCCATTTATCTAAGAGCTATTATGCATTTTATTTTCATCCAACCCGAACCCGAATAGACCCGAACCCGAATACCTGAACCTTATTTGGGTCGGGTTGCGGGTCATACATCACACACAATAATTCGCATTTTCGTCAATTATAAAATTTTAACCTGCAACTTATTTGTTATTGATTAACTCCCATATCACTAGATTATAAGTTTTTGATTTTATAAAAAGAAAATAGTAACAAAATGTTGTTAATTAAGTTCGCCTCGATGGAGTTGATTGTTTGACTTGAGAAATATATGTTCAAATAACAAACACTCAAAATTGGTTATCGGCTTGGATATATTTGGCAAGATACTTATAAGAATTTATAATAGTAGCTAGGTTGAGCTTATATTTAAAAGGGTAAAGCTAAAAGCTATGTTTGAACGACATTTTGTATATCTTATAAAGTAGCTCGAGCCTTTGTATTAAAAGACGATACGCTCTCTCGGGTGATAAGGATAAAAACGTACAATTGTTAGGTGCACGCCTCATATTTATAAGACTCTTCGTTTAATCAAGGAGTTTTATTAGTCGTATCAACTTCGCATACCATTTTTACGAAACAAATACTTTAAAATTACTTAAAAGTTATTTCTCTGTAACAAATATTCATACTTCACGTCTTCAGGTTATATACAAAACTTAAAATAGACCCATTAAAACAGACTGATACCGAATATAAACCTTTATATCATTTATAACAACAGACGCTTCCATGTTTATACGTTAATTAAAAACCGAACTCCAAAACTTAGTGCACAAGATACTGAGTTCACTGTTTTAACTCACTCACTTACTCCTATAAATAAACACTCATTCTTCATAGCTCAAAAACACACATTCAAATTCACTTTCTAAATTTCGATACGAAAATGGCATCTGCATCACATTCCGTTACTAACTCAATCAATTTAAACAAGAAATCGAAAAACCCGCCTCGACGCGGCCAAATCAAACTCAAAATCTTCATCCAAATCGCCACTTCAGCTCTTTCCGTTGCTTCAAGTTTGATGAAGAAAAACGAAAAAGTTCGAAAAGAAGGTGACGTTAGCTCGGCAACTAACAGCTCTCCGTTAACTCAATTCGAATCCGGTGTGAATTCCGGCAACGTTTCCGATTACGGTAGATGACGTGCTGGTGAATTTGCAATCGATCTGATCAGGATTTTGAAATGAGGTTTTCTTAATACTTGTTGTATTTTTGTTTTACTTTATTTATTACCGTGATTGTTACTTTATTTTATTTTATTCCTTTTATTGTAAATAAGTTGTATAGTGTAATAAACTAGCTTATAAATTCAATTTTCGACTTTTGTAATTAGTTTGTGGTTATGGCCTGTGGTTCTTACGGTATGTTTGACGTAAGTATCTAGAATCGGAGTTTAAATTTAGTAGCTTAAGTTTAAGCTTATTTTTAGGTTTGGAGCTGAAATATAACACTGAAAAACATGTTCGGCAATATAGCTGGAGCTTGTACTTATAGATGTATAAAAACATAAAAAGGTGTATAAATATATATGTTTAAATCTTCATTAACGTCATTTTGTGATTTTGTCGACCATAATCTCAAGTCCCTTTCATAGTCTACTTCAAGTGGCTTATGATTTTTGGGTTTATCGTTGTTTATATTTTCTATAAGTCCGTCAAACCAAACAAGACTTATGAGAATCTTATAGAAAACGATAAACTTAATCCAAAATAATCTCCATAATCTCCTGCGCCAAATATACCCTTAGTTTACGGTTCATATAGTTTGTCGTCGTGATTAATGGTCAAGTGGTTGGATGTGCCAGTATAATAAGTTGCGTTGGTTTATTTATAATGGTTTATGATAGTGTCAGATGGTTTATGTTTACGGTTCATGATTTGTGACTCATTCTGTTTTTTTTTATTTTAGTATCTAACATTTTAATGGGTCAAAAATATCATTATAAATTTTTAATATCTGTATCAATGAATATCATATATTATATTTACATCCAAGAAAGTTAGACAAGTAGCATAAGTACATAACAGAGGAGAGGTGTTAAGGTAATATGCTTTATATAGTTATGTTTTATATTTTTTTTTTTTCGTTACACTTTATCTACTTAGGTGACTTGTTTTTGCGACACGACTTGTTTCCTATTATCTTACATGACAAAATAGATAGACATTGATCTTGTGTTCGGGACTATATGGAAGGTAAGAGGCGCCTAAATGTCATAATCATTTTAACAAACATAAATGTGTCTGAACCGATAAAATCCAAATACCAGCGAATATTACTCCTAAAGTGTGAAACGACATTTAACTTGGAACCAAATTAAGAACAAAAGTGAACTAAAATCAAAACAAAAAAAAGGTGTAAATCATATGCAAATCAAAGCCATATTCCCCTGTTATATGCACATTCTGCACGATGATCGAGTTCACGATACCAATAATCCTCTAGGGTCTACAATTAGTATCGATTATATTTGCAATATGATCCGATGCCCCGATACAAAAACCATCGATATGACGATATCCCTCACCAACTCTTTGTAAAAATGTTGTTATAATTAATGATCTCAACCAATTAATGATACTAGATCATTGCAATTAAAGAGTTTAATTGACCTACTATTAAATTTAATATATCTTATCTTTAGAAAGCGTGTGGGGCCTTGATAACGAACAAACGTTTGGGCATATGGCCATACACCCGCACGAGTGTATCGAGAAAATGTTGAATCTTAAACAACCAACTACGATGTCTTTAATTCTATATTGTAAATGACAAAGACTAAAGTTTGATGTTTTTCCTACGACTTTTATGCATTGTTGTGATAAGGTATGATAGCTACCCATAAACCCGACGGGGTTGAGTACAAACAAATAAGAATCGACTAAATTATATACACGACTATGTCTTAACACTTTGAGCTAGAATAAACCGAATGTTCAAATTGGATAAATAGAAAGTCATTTAATAGCACTAAAAGAAACCTTTTTTGTTAAGAAAGTAGAATTTGTGATTGGCGGGGATCGGTGACATACTTTATAAAATATTGGTCCCATATACAATACTTTGGATTTATTAAGAGGGCCTATATGTAATTTTTAAGATTTATATAAAGGGACAGACATTTAAAATGTAAGTTTTTATATAAGAAATTTACAGAAAATAGGTTCGATAGAGAAGGCCAAACGTCCTTTAGCCCCCTTGTCTCCGACCTTGTTTGTGAAGAAAATGGAAGTTAATCTCAATTCCGTTTGTTTATGCTAATTATTACTCCCTCCGTCCCATATTTATTGTCCAGTTTTGACTTTCTCGGTCTTTGCTTTTTAACTTTGACCTTAAATAACTTTTTTCGTTCTATAAATTTGTTGATAAAAATTATATCATTGAAAAATAATTTTAAAACCGAATCCAATCATATAATTTGTATCAAATATTGTATAACACAAAAAAAGTTATTCATGGTCAAAGTTACAAATGAAAGACTTAAAAAGTCAAAAGTGGACAATAAATATGGGACGGAGGGAGTATATCATAAACCATATATAGCACTGCTAATATTGCAATAAACAATGGTACGTGGTTCAGTTGAGAGGACAATAAAATTCAAGCGTAAATTGCGAAGCCAATTAGTTTCTAAGTACTCATAGGGTTTGACATATCGATTATAATATTTATAAAGAATACAATCCATAATTCTAATGGACGCAAAACACAAAGGTTGGTCTTGGCGCAAATGATACTATTATCTAATACATCTCGATAGTTCAAGCAGCGAAATCGCGAAATATCGATTTGGAGAAGAAAGCTGTAATTATGGAAAATAATTATAAAGAAAATTTTGTAGACAGTTTTAATGACTCCTTGCTTTACGACTTTGGTTTCATTTTCTTCCGAATTTAATTACAAATCCATAGCCGTCAATGGCTTTAGTTAACTCTAAGCAATTTGAGCGTTATCAGCAAACCATTGAATCTTTTCATAGCCGTCAATGGCTTTAGTGAAGTCTTATTTTCAGCCCGTCATAATGCCTTCTGCTTCAATTTCGATATGGTTTTTCTTCGAAACTTATTTACGAAGCTAATGGTGCAGGCGGTGTAACTTAACTTTAAGCAGTTTAAATGTTATGACCGACATAGTTACCAAATAAGATTAGAACCATATATTTAAAGTCGTTTAAATTCAAGAATGGATGAATTAAAGGCGACGACTATGGTTTGACGGGGTGACATAAAGACAAGATGAAAGCCGTATTGATTTTTATTAAGTGCTTAAAAACAAAATTTAAGTAAACAAAACATGAGATGTTTAAAAAAGGAGTTTTATAAAACTAGCATTAAAACAAGAAAAGTTGTGTATCGTCATGGTTGTTGACTTATATTAGGAGTATTGATCATTCATTAAGTCAAGCAAATTGTTTCTAGATGTTCGTTTCTTTTTTGTTATATTCATTGAACATTAATGGAATTAAACGAAAATTGCTAATTTAAAAATATATGATTTGTCATTTTAAAAGATTAATTTATAAGTTGACTTACTTGGCGATGGTTATCTTTATGATTAATCCAAGGAATTACTAGATTTTTAACTAAATACTACTACTTTTTTTGGGGGGATAATGAGATATACATTTGCTAAATGTTAGTAAGGGTCTCGGTCTCACAAGTTACATTTTTCCATTTCGTCGGCTCCCATAATCTTTCCTCCAAGTTGGATTATTAAAACATGTTATAAACGTGTTTAATTAGAGTATAAATTGCATTTTTTGTCCCTCCATACTTTTTTATTCATGGATTTTATCCTCAAATTTTTTTTTGGTAATTTTTGTCCCTAAGATCGTATTTTTCATTTATTTTGTCCTTTCGTCTAACATCCTTTAGTTTTATCGGTAAAATAACATTTATATCATATCACCACCCATCTTCTTCCCCATAAATTCATCCCCTATATAAACAAAACCTAAAAATTAAAAACTCAAACTCATAAACCTAAAACTCAAATTCACATCTACCTTCCGCACCACTCTAAAACCTTCATATTTTTCGGCTTCTTCCCTTTCATATTATCCGGTGTCTCATCCATTTTTTACGGTGTCTCCATATTTTCCACCTTCTTTCACCCCTCCATATTTTCCGACGTCCATCGTCGCCGTCCACCTCTCTTGTCAGTTTCCCTTTTCGTTTCACTTTTTTATTTGGATCTAAAATTTTATATTTACAAGCAAATTGTGACAACCATGACTTTCGAGGTATTATTCCGTCATCATTCGGGTATCGTTTTATGTATTTATGTTTCGTTTTGACCCTATCATGTATTTATTTCGGTATTTATGTTTTATGCGCATATGAGTTTATGACTATTGTATTTATCGAGATATCTGATTTATTGAATTTATTGAGTTTATCGAGTTATATTTATTTCGAAGTATTTATGCTTATGTTTTGTCGGGTTAGTATCGTTTGGCTTTCTCGTCTCTATGACGGAAAACCGTATTAGAACCTAAGTGCCTGTTAGAAATAAGTATGCTTTTAAGTTAGTTAGGGTTATTATTGCCTTTATTTATACGATTAATGTTAACGTTAAAATGTATTTCAAAGTTAGCCCTCTAACTGCAAATCTGTTACAAAATTGGTCCTTAACGGACTTAACATTAAATGTATTACAAATCAGTCCTTTAACCAAAAATTGACCTTTTTCCGTCTGAGGTCAGTGCGCCACACTCCTTGTAAGGTGCGACGCAGTGACTTAAATTTCTTGTTTTTATAAAGATTCTCGCTATCTCTTTTCTCGGGCCATCATTAATTACATCAGACCAACCACCCCTATGCAGTGAATTTGGGTAGTTGGGGGTCTAACCCATGCCCACTCACTATCCTTTTAATTCATTTAAAAAAAACACAATTTTTCACTCTAAACACCTACACACATTTCCTTTTCATTTTCCTTTTTAGTCTAGTGATTTTACTAACTAAGAAACGACATTTTTCAGCAAGATTCTTCAAAATAAATCGAAGTATTCAACTCTTTATCATCCCCTTTTCGTTTTCATCAAGTTTGGTAAATTTTCTTATGAAAAATCGTATGTTTTCTTACCTTTTCTTTTAACCTCGGTTTGGATCCATAAACCCTTTTCAAAATGGAAGTAACTATGTTATTATAACAAGATTTATCTTAAAAGTTATATAAATCTATCACTTAAAACACTTATATGTATAAAATGAGATTAACACCTACAAATCTATATTTTATGTTGAAACTATGACTAATTCTATCTAATAATGTTATATTGGACTTATGGACAAAGTATGTGGTGAAGACTATCGTTAAGACACTTAAAAATGACTTAAAATTTTATGCCTCGAAGCTTACTGCGACGCCTCCACCCTATGTTGCGCCGCAGCGAGCTGTCAGAAGGCAATATTATGTATAAAAATGTCACGGTGCGACGCAACAACTTGGTGTTGCGTCGCAGTCCCTGTTTCGCCAACTTATCGTTTTCCCTGTAACAAACACCGTAACATGATAACGTAACAAGTATTTACCGTAACGAAATAGTAACGAAACAACAGCCAATGCGCCGCAACATGTCCTTGTTGAGCCACATTAGGCCAATTTTACCGAAACATGATTTTAAATAACAATCATCCACGTAACATCTATTTTAATGTAACAAAGACCTGAGTAACATCTTAGAGGCGTAACATGAACATATAACGTAACAGTTTTGGTCCATAACAACATTTAACGTAACAAAACTGTGAAACAAGAATGTGTAACAAGGACGCTGCGCCGCAGTAGCTGCCTACTGCGACGCAACTTAGGCACAGTTTGGTATTAATTATTTTGTTTCCAATATTTAACTTGTTCACCGCTTTGAAACCTATCGTAACTTACTGATTTTATTACCTATGTTTATTATACTTATGTAACCAAACGATTTGAGCATAAAACATATACACTATATTTGACCTATCATTACTTAAACGATCTTAATCAAAGTATTACACTTTCGGTAAACATTTATATTATCCAATGGTCGACTGTAATTACAAACACCTTATAATTATAGCATGACCCTACATTATGACACAAGTATGTTACATTATTATTATTAACCTTGAAATAGTATCATTTTCGAACATTATAAATATTATAAAATATAACGTTAACGTATAAGGAAAAACCTACTAGACTTAGAGATGCTTAGACGGTTTATTGTATGTATTGCAAGGGCACTTAGGCGAATGATGTTTCTTTCGGTTGATTTATACCCGACGTATCATGTTTCATTTGCTTTGCTATTCTGTGAGTTATACTATTTTAAACTTTGGGCATGGTAAGCGTTATTTTAAGTATATATGTATGTATGTATGTATATATGAGTATGCTCTGATATGATGCCTTTAGATAAGTATTGTAGTACCATTTTGTAGCTTGACACGCTGCGTATTTGAGGGTTGTATTTGAGTATTATTTTGTAGCTTGACGCACTGCGTATTTGAAGGTTGTATGGTCGTATGGTTCTGTAGCTTCACCAACTTTATGTTGACGTCGTATTATTTAAACGTTTTTCAGGAGATTGAGATATTCCATCGATTATGGAGTACATTTTTGATATTGGATTTTGAGGATTTTCGGAGGGACTTGACTAGACGTAGTTCCGTTTCTCTATTATTTGTGTGGACTTTGAGGAGACTTAGCTAGACGTAGTTTAGTTTCTATTTAAGCCACAAATTTTTGTTTATATTGTATTTATTGCACTCCTAACCTTTATTTAACGTAAACTTAATGTTGTAGTTTTTATTCGATGTAATCTTTGTATTCTGATACCTATGTTATTGTGCACCTAGGGTTTCCGCCTGAGCGGGGTGTGACACAAATTGGTATCAGAGCCAATGGTTATAGCGAACTATGTGGTTTACTATGTAAATCGCTTAGACTATGACTTTGGGCTTATATCGATTTACTCTGAAACTTTCTGTGTGCATTCTATTTTGACTTTTTATATGTTTTATCATTACTTGTTTTAACGTTGAGTTTGATCTCGAGTCATGCACACACTCATATTCCTTTTATTCTTTCCTTCTAGACGATGAAGCCCCAAGGAACCTCTACGCGTGAGCAGCCGATACCGCAGAACACCGAGAGTAGCATGGTCGACCGATTTGAGGCGATACTCGCGGAAAGCCTTGTTGCTATCTTACCCGACCTGGTGACGAAGGTCACTGAGAGCCTACTTCAGAGTATTCGGGACTCTACGCCTGGTGGCGCGAGCTTTGGTACTAAACTCGAACATACTGATCCTAGTGACTTGCCTAAGGAGACCGAGGCTCAGAGAGAGCCTAGCGGTAAACGAAAGCGAAATTTCCGTTGCAAAGAGAAGAAAATTCACAAGCGTAGTCGAGGATCACCAAGGACTAAGGATCGTTTGATTGCACCTACAAAGGATTGGAGATATCGCCCTAAGTGCCGTAACTGTGGAAGTTCCCACGTTAGCGAAGTCGCATGTTGGTTGTGGCAGAGATGCAAGAAATTAGGGCACATGGAGCGTTATTGTAAAATTTCTCCCGGCTCGTGTTACGAGTGTGGTTCTTTTGGACATTTTCGTCATCGATGTCCTAAATTGATTTCTTTTCTAGACTTCCTACTAGTACCAGCGTATCAGATAATTGAATGTTGGAACTCAGGGTTTGAGGCTGCCGTAGTTTGATGCTTGTTGTCGTAACCATTGGGATCGCCTATGTGGAGTTGTTTATTCTGGTCCCTTAAGATCCTTTCGACATTATTGTACTCTATTTCCACTTGATATTATTGTACTTTATTCTATTCGACGTTATTCTATTCTTTCTATTCAGACTATGTAAAACTTTGAAACCTTAGTTTCACTTATTAAATCCGATTACCCTTGCTATATGAATGTTATCTCGTTAATGCTAACGTATTGTGCTTTATTTATGCTGACGTGATTATGGTTATGGTTATTCTCTTGAACGCTATTATTATCGTTGTAGTGACCTATGCTTGGAACCTTATTCTACCGTATGAAAATTTCTAAGTCTTGTAGTGGCCTATGGTTAGAGTATTCTAAAACCTGCTTGAATGACTTCTTGTATTCTCCTATTTAACCGACTATCCCTATACTCTCGACGACATTTTATCATTCTCCCATCGTGTTCACATCTCGTCATAGTTGACTCAAGATTGGTTGGGATTACAACGACTAGTAACTTTCCGCGCGTTGTTTCTTGTATCAGTATTATAGTAGACTTCATTTTCCCGAAGACTTTATCGGGGCTACATCTTTGCCTTATCAATCATCCTTTCCTATCAACTTGTATTCGTTGAAGCTAAAAGCCCCGATATCACCGCTATCATAGTTTGAATACCCAGTACTCTATCGAGTTTGCCTATCCCGAGGAAGATTTGTACGTCTCTACGAGCATAGATCGTTTGATCTATCCGCGTGCAGATCCGTATGAAGCTGACGCCTGTATTATCGACTTTCCTCGTCATGTTGCATTCGCGACATCTTCTGTTGTACGTATACGAAATCATTCTTCGTTCACTTCTGGTTCACGATTATATGATTCTTCTGTCTCGTTCACCTGTTGATTATTCCACTATACCTCTTCATGGAACCCTTGTTTTCTGGGCATCCTAAAACGTATCTCCGGTTGTAGTGTGCCCTGAGAGAATTCTTCGTCGTCTCGTTTTCACGTCTACATCTCTGTCGTTCTTGCTTTCTACATTAATTCGTCATATTGCACTCCAGAAATACCCCCTGTGGCATATGTAGTCATGATACTACTCCGTAGTGCGAGAACATAATTATTTCACCTTTCGTTTCGCGTACGGGAGTTATCTCATCGCACATACCCTCTTCACCTTCTCGACCGTTCTCCTTATTCTTCTCGCTGTCGCGATTTCGTCTTCGTTAATTCGTATTTCATTCGTCATAAATTTGAAGAACCGCGAGTGTATTAGTAAAGGCTGTCCGGTTTACCTTGCCTACTTAATGACGAGATGTACTACAACAAAGATAGAGGATCATCCTGATTCTCGTGAGTAAGTGGAAGTATCTCCGCAAATGATCCTGAATATCTTGAGTTGATAGTCTGCATTTGAAATGTACCTTATTCCTGGAACAACGCCTTATTGTGAAGTTTCCTCGACTCTTTTAACGAATTCGAGAATGGCAATCCATTGCCTAGTCAGACTTATTATCTGAAAAAGGTATTATATACTATGGTCATTCTCCGTAAAATACATGTGAGCCTTCCATGAAGAAGTTGAGGCAACGTAGTTGGATTAACTACTATAAGCTTGATAAGCCGATGATAGATAACCGTTGAATTTATCCCGACGACTGATGACTCATCTGAACAATTCTATATTCTATTACTTTCCAAAGTTGATTTCCGATCTAGTATCGTCAATAACGAACTTCTTGCCCAAGATCATTCTCTTATCCATTATTATGAATGTGAGTTGTTACAATGCCGTTTGGTCAGATAAACACGCCAGTAGCTCTCACCGCTTAAGAAGTTGCAATCGCCATTCTTTTATCTCGTCAAGTTCACGATTCCCATTATCATCGACGATCTTATCCTTTCTCATTGTCGTGAAGGACATGAGGAATATCCTAGTTCATTTTCGAAATCGTTTAAGAGGAATATTCTTGAAATTTTAAATAGATACAATCGTGAAGAAATGACTTATATCGTAAGAAGCTTATCAAGATTTATTCACCTTGAGAATGGTCGACCTTATATAAAGTTGTTGAAAACTCTTCCATATATCGTCTTGAAGACTAAGCTTTTGTAGTTGAATGAAACGTATCTGATGGTCCCGTTCAGGAGAATACTCCCTAGTAATTGAAACAACGTTATGTTTTGACCCTCATAGATTGACCGGTGAGTGCCAAGAATCTTATCGAAATCTTTGTAGATCGAAGGATATCATGAGTGAGGATCTCAAGATCTTCCGCATCTGTAACTTGAAAATCGCAGTTACTGAGACTTTACCATTGAGAAGAGTTACAATGGAATGTGAATGTGAAAATTATTATCTTCCAAGCAGATCACTTGAGAACACCGATGTGTTAGCAGTGTAAAGACTATCCCGCCTGGGCATGAATGCCCGTGATTCTTTTACCGTGCAGTGAGCTTGAAAGCTCAAGCTATTCAGTCACAAAGGAATGAACATTTATTATTTATTTTGGCTTAACACCGAGAGTCAGTGGATGCCGATGCATTGTGTCCCTTTATTTTCTGGAACCGTTGTTCGGGGCCTTCCATGTTTGCGTGTGCAAGTCGCCCTGATGTTTTATTAAACTTTCAATTATCGGTGGCGATATATTTTTTTTTTGTGGAACCACAAGACCACCCATATTCGCTTTTTTTTTTTTTTTTTTTTATCGACCTCTCGTATAGCTCCACCTTATCCCTACTATTTCCTGGCAAGTGAAGAACTTCGAGTATTGGAGTGTATGAAAAGAGAAGTCGCATGTGAACTACCTCATGGTGTTTGTCCGTTCGTATCTTACGTTTTTGTATTCCGCGTCCCGTTGGAACCGCGAGGTAGCTATTGTTACTCTGTATCGGACCAGTTGCGTATAGACTTGATCTACCGGCAGAATTGAGTAGAGTTCTCAATGTATTCCATGTATCACGCTTCAAGAAATGCGTTGCCGATGAGTCATTATTGGTTTCGTTAGAACTGCTTCAGATCGACGATAAGCTTCACTTCGTTAAAGAACCAATCGAAGTTGTAGACCGCGATGTCAAGTGCCTACGACAGAGTAAGATTCCTATTGTCAAGATTCGTTTGGAATTCGAAATTTGGAACTGAATTCACTTGGGAGCGCGAGGACGAAATTCGGAGGAAGTATCCTCATCTCTTTTCCGGAAGTAGTACCCAGTAATAATTTCGAGGTTCTTTTTACTTGGGGAGACTCTGACAACCGCGACTTTCGAGGTATTATTTCGTATCATTCAGGTATCATTTTAAGTATTTATGTTTCATTTTGACCCTATCATGTATTTATTTCGGTATTTGCGTTTTATGCGAGTATGAGTTTATGAGTTATTGTATTTATCGAGTTATCTGAGTTATTGAATTTATTGAGTTTATCGAGTTTATTTATTTCGAAGTATTTATGCTTATGTTTTGTCGGGTTAGTATCGTTTGGCTTTCTCGTCTCTATGACGGAAAACCGTATTAGAACCTAAGTGCCTGGTAGAAATAAGTATGCTCGTAAGTTAGTTGGGGTTATTATTGCCTTTATTTATACGATTAATATTAACGTGAAAATGTATTTCAAAGTTAGCTCTCTAACTGCAAATCTGTTACAAAATTGGTCCTTAACGGACTTAACGTTAAATGTATTACAAAATTAGTCCTTTAACCAAAAATTAACCTTTTTCCGTCTGAGGTCAGTGCGCCGCACTCCTTGTAAGGTGCAAGGCAGTGACTTAAATTTCTTGTTTTATAAAGATTCTCACTATCTCTTTTCTCGGGCCATCATTAATCACACCCGACCAACCACCCATATGCTGTGAATTTGGGTAGTTGGGGGTCTTACCCATGCCCACTCACTATCCTTTTAATTCATTTCAAACAAAACAAAATGTTTCTCTCTAAACACCTACACACATTTTCTTTTCATTTTCCTTTGAGTCCAGTGATTTTACCAGCTAAGAAACGTCATTTTTCAGCAAGATTCTTCAATATAAATCGAAGTATTCAACTCTTATCTTTTCTTTTAACCTCGGTTTAGATCCATAAACCCTTTTTCAAAATGGAAGTAACTATGTTATTATAACAAGATTTATCTTAAAAGTTATATATATATCTATCACTTAAAACACTTATATGTATAAAATGAGATTAACACCTACAAATCCGTATTTTATGTTGAAACTATGGCGGATTCTATCTAATAATGTTATATTGGAATTATGGACAAAGTATGTGGTGAAGACTATCGTTAAAACACTTAAAAATGACTTAAAATTTTATGTCTCGAAGCTTACTGCGACGCATCCACCCTATGGTGCGCCGCAACGAGCTGTCAGAAGGCAATATTATATATAAAAATGTCACGGTGCGACGCAACAACTTGGTGTTGCGTCGCAGTCCCTGTTTCGCCAACTTATCGTTTTCCCTGTAACAAACACCGTAACATGATAACGTAACAAGTATTTACCGTAACGAAATAGTAACGAAACAACAGCCAATGCGCCACAACATGTCCTTGTTGAGCCACATTAGGCCAATTTTACCGAAACATGATTTTAAGTAACAATCATCCACGTAACATCTATTTTAACGTAACAAAGACCTGAGTAACATCTTAGAGGCGTAACATGAACATATAACGTAACACAGTTTGGTATTAATTATTTCGTTTCCAATATTTAACTTGTTCACCACTTTGAAACCTATCGTTACTTACTGATTTTATTACCTATGTTTATTATACTTATGTAACCAAACGATTTGAGCATAAAACATATACACTATCTTTGACCTATCATTACTTAAACGATTTTCATCAAAGTATTACACTTTCGGTAAACATTTATATTATCCAATGATTGACCGTAATTACAAACACCTTATATTTATAGTATGACGATGCCTTATGACACAAGTATGTTACATTATTATCATTAACGTGAAATAGTATCCTTTTCGAACATTATAAATATTATAACATATAACGTTAACGTATAAGGCAAACCCTACTAGACTCAGAGATGCTTAGACGGTTTATTGTATGTATTGTTAGGGCACTTAGGCGAAGGATGTTGCTTTCGGTTGATTTATACCCGACATATCATATTTCATTTTCTTTGCTATTCTGTGAGTTATACTATGTTAAACTTTGGGCTGTTAAGCGTTATTTCAAAGTATATATGTATGTATGTATATTTTGACTATGCTTTGATATGGTGCATTTAGATAAGTATTGTAGTACCATTTTGTAGCTTGACACGCTACGTATTTGAGGGTTGTATTTTAGTATTATTTTGTAGCTTGACCCACTGCGTATTTGAAGGTTGTATGGTTCTGTAGCTTGACACGCTGCGTATTTAAATGTCGAATTTTAGTATTATTATAAGCATTAGATGTATTGGATTATCTAAAGTTATTGCATATATCAGATTTATAGTTATGATTCAAGGTATTATTTTATGGACGTTATTTATTAAAGTCTTATGTATTCTAAAAAGGTCAAAACCTATTCAACTATCGAGTATAGTTATTGTTTTATAAAATACGAATACTTCACCAACTTTATGTTGACATCGTATTATTTTAACGCTTTTCAGGAGATTGAGATTTTATATCGATTATGGAGTACATATTTGATATTGAATTTTGAGGATTTTCGGACGGACTTGACTAGACGTAGTTCAATTTCTCTATTATTTGTGTGTACTTTGAGGAGATTTAGCTAGACGTAGTTTAGTTTCTATTTAAGCCACAATTTTGTATTTATATTGTATTTATTGTACTCCTAACCTTTATTTAATGTAAACTTAATGATGTAATTTTTATTCGATGTAATCTTTGTCTTCTTATACCTATGTTATTGTGCACCTCGGGTTTCCGCCTGAGCGGGGTGTGACACAAATGATGTTATAATTTAATCCTATGTGTTGTATTTTTCTAGATCTGTGTTTTGAATATGAGGGTTTGATTTGTATGTTTTAGATTAAGATTTATTGTTTTGGATTAGTGAATTTCAAATCATGGTTGTGGTGGTCTAGTGTTAGAGAAAAACAGAAATAGAGTAGGTGATTTGATTAGTAACAGAGAAAATAAAAAGGAAAAAAAGAGGTTAAAATGACCAAATTGTCCTCACATATTTGGCAAATGAGTATATTTAATGAATAAAACTAATATAAGGACAAAAGAAAAAGAGAAAAAATAACGTTTTTGGGACAAAATTTGCCAAAACGACACTTCGATGACGAAATTAACGAATTAAAAAGTCATGAGAAATAAAAAATGTAACTTATTCTTAATTTAATTAGTTTTAGCTAAATGTTAAGCTAGTTACTAGATCTTTCTTTATTTTATAGAGTTAAAGACATATTTCTAAAAATAACTGTACCTTTTTGTAATAAAAGTTAAAAAGAGATGTTAAATAGTATAAAAGTTTTTATATTATATTAAGTCTTAACTATATTTGGGGATGTTTGGTTGGCGCAAGGAAACGGTACGGTATGGTTTTAAACCCACTATTTTTTGTAGGTATGAAAAATGAATATATTTATAGTTTATTCTCATATATGTAAACCAAATCTTCAAACCAAACATTTACAATAAAAATGAAAATTAATTTTTTCATTTTTCTTCTCTTGGACCTAACACATCCTTATATTATTTTATATAACAAAATGTAATTTAGAAAACGACTTTTGTCGAAAGAGGTTCTTACAAAAACCATAGTTTAATTCCCAAGAGCACAAGAAGTATGCTCGTTGTTATAATAGTAGTCCACCACAATCTGGTTATCACTTCGTTACCACTCCACATCTCTTCGTCGTCACGCTCGTTGTGGGGCTCATAAACAACATGACAAACTGTTGTTGATTTTTTTTTCCTATTCCATTAGTAATAAACAATGAATTATAATAATAAAAAACTCTTATAAAAGGTTAATACTCAATTAAAATTTAACAACCATATTATAGAATGTTTTGCTGATATGACACGTGACAATCCTAACAATCTGGTTACCGCTTCCCGTAAGTGGTGTTTTCAATTCTTTGATTATTTAGTGTTCGATTTAGACTTAAACATACTTCCTCACTCAACTCACTCAGATGCTCGCCTCTTTTGACGATGAACCACTCCGGCACAACAACCTAAAGTGACCTCTACGCTTCGTCCCCGGTGCGTGCTCTAAACAACATCAAAACCTTCTTTACGAAACGTAGTTTATATATTTTATATACGAATGCGATGGTGAAATCAAGGAAGGGTATAGGGGTATTAGGCACATCTAACAAAAATTTACATATACATTTTTAGTCAATTCCAAATAATAATCCGTATACCACTCCTCTAAGACCCTCACATATAAAACCCTGGCTTGTCTATCCCTTTTCAATTAACTTACACCTTCACTCCTTCAAACAATCTCCCATCACAAATGGCTCCTTCCATTAAAAGAGGAAAGATCAAAGCTCAAGTCTTCGGAGATGTTTCCGGTGTCGTCGTTTCTCTTCTCACAAAAACCGGTCAAACCCTTAGTTTCATCGGAAACACCATTACCAACGACTCCGTCCCTGGCCCTAGTGACGGAGACGTTGGCGGAGGTGGTATCTCACCACCTCCAAACGGAAACAATGGTCGCTAATATATTTTTTTATGACATGATCCGTACTTTGCTTCCCACTGTTGTATTTTCGAATTGTAGTAGCATAGAAATCGTGGAGAATAATTGGGACTTGGGATGTTTAATTCTGGTTATGTTTTTTTAGCTATACAGTTGGGTTTGTCAGTTGTTTTGTGCTTTTTAATGAAAATACTTATGTTTCTGTATCTTCCTTCGATTTTCTGTCGTGTTCTGTTCTTTAGCCGCCAGCATAGATTTCATTTTTTATTGTTTTTTAATTGCTTATCTATAGTTTGTACAAGTGAGTCATATACATAGAAACCAATAAGCATAGTCAAATAAGTCATGAAACTTTACATGTAAATTGCAAGATCTTTTCTGTTTACCTTATAAGAAAAAAAGAAGAAGAAGGAGACGAACATATGTTTACATACAAGTACATAAAGAAACGAGTGGGTCGCAGAACGGGACTGAATATAAAATAATTTTTTTGTAATAAACATAGCTCGTAAGACGATGTTTAATTTAAGGATGTATTAAAGATTGCATTCTTTAAGTGTGTCATTTACTTAAAACATAGGAGCTCATATATTGAATATACGATTATTTATTGAAGTTTAATGAGTTATAATGATCTCGTTGCTATGTTTATCAAGAGCAATGGCGGAGCTTAGTGGGGCAGGGAGGGGTTTCCGCCCCTCAAAACTTCGATAAATCTTTAATTTTATTTTTATAGTGTATAAATCTTAAATTTTATAGTTTTAGCCCTTGAAATTAATGAATTTTTTTTTTTGCCCTTTCCAATCCCGACCTTCAAGTTCCGTCACTGATAAGAGATGTATGTATGTTGACCAATTATATCTTTCTTTCTTTTTTTTTCTTTTTTTTTTTTTTTCATAGCATGCATAGGTCTATGCCATTTTATAAAAAATTTCTTTGTAATTTTATTTTAACCCTAAAATTTCTCTAATCAAAATAAGCTCTAATGTTTCATACTACTAAATACTAAAATTGTTATGCTAATAAGACTTTTATGAGTGCTTTACACTTCTAGGAGTGCTTTTGCTTAACTTTTTGTAAAAATTAAGCTCATAGTTGGTTTAAATTGTTTGTCGATTTAATTAAAATAAGCTAATTCAAATATCTTATAAAGGTAATTTCAGCTTCAACTACCGAATCCTAGCCCAAACTTTTAGCTAATTACCAAATAAAACTCCTACATTATTTACCTTTTTTCCATGTAAGGCTAAAGGGAATAACAACCAAAACTCACCCCCAACTCACCCTGTCACGTCAGCTTTCTCTCTCTAGAAAACAAACTCACCTTACTCAGGAAATAACACTCACCACGCACTCACCGCCAACTCACCTTACCAAACTCACCTTACCATTTTCATTTAAATACTATTATTTATAAACTAAAAAAATTAATATTTAAGTAAACGTAAACGAAATTTAAAACTTTTATTAAAACGTTAAAAACGATACATAGATAAATTAAAAACTTAAACGATACATAGATAAGCTAAAACTCCCAGTTATACATAGATAAATTAAAAACTTAAACGTTAAAAACGATACATAGATAAATTTAAAACTTTTGTTTGAAGAAGAAAGTAATTTGGTTGAAGAAAGTAAGAATGGTTATGAATTTAGAAGATATGTGTTTAAATATGGTTGAGTTAGTGGGTATTTATAGGTAAAAAAATTGGGGTTTAAAAAAGTTTTTTTTTTTTTTTTAAATAATGCAACGGCTGATTTTTTTTTGGGGGGGGGGGGGGGGGGGGGGGGGAGGGGGGGCGGAAGGCACCACTTAATTTGAAGGCAAAAAAACACCCCCACTCACCTCCACCTCATGATGAGTTTCTCACCTTTTGAAAGGGGGGATAAAACTCACATGTGAGTCTCCAACTCACCATGGTGAGTTTCTTCCTATTCCGTTCAGCCTAAACATAACTCAAAGTAACAAGTAGGGATAAGTAATGATGGAGACATGCACGTGGATTGGTTAATTATCTAGCTACTTTCCAGAATCCTTTGACCGTTGCCGTTTTAAGTTAGAATTAAAATTGTGGTCGCTCTCTTTTTAAAGTAAAAAGTAGAATCATAATAATAGGTGTTTGTTTTTTGCTTATATAAACGGTTTGTGGTTTATTAATATTTTGGTCTATGTTTCATAAGTCTGGATTTTTTGACTTATATAACCGTTTATGGACTTATTACTGTGTATTATGACATAATAAACAGTAATAACTCCATAAATGGTTACATCAGCCGAAAAATCTGAACTTATAAAATATAAACCGAAATATTAATAAGCCATAAACCCCTTATATAAACCCAAACAAACACTCCTAAATATTTTGTGCTTCCAATTCAATTTTATGATTCTATTTATTTTATTTTGTTTAAATAATACTCCTAACTAGAAATGCATATTATATATAAATTATACTTTCTCAGTCATAAATTTTCGATATTATGATTTTATTTCAAAATAAATGATCACTTTATATTTAATCAATTAAAAATTGTTTTGGTACATATCTCTTACTTGTATACGTACAATATTTTAAAATTGTGTATAATTTTAAAATAAGCTAGAAGACGGAGGGAATATGATTTAAGGAAGAAAAAAAATGTGACATTTCTTACATATTTTTTCGCTAAAATACATGGACTGGGGAAGTACTTTTCGTGTTGTTGGCTATGACCACGCTATGGAACCCATTCTCGATGGTATGAGGTAAATAAGTGGTAGGGAGATGCGAGGTCGGGCCAAAAAGGGATGTGGCGGAGTTTAAATTATTATTTTTGTATTTTAAAATTTTAACTTTAATATTGTTGACGTATAAGTTTTGAAATGTGGTGATGTGTGGTGCGGTGACCTCATATATTTACGATTCTATTTTTTCATTAGAATATAATTAGGAAAGCATGTTTAAGGGTAACATTATTTTCCTTAAGGTCATTGAAGGTTCTAAGTTTTATTATGTTAAAAGTCTTAACTTAGATTACACAAAAACGCGATCCTTGAAATCAATATATAAGATACATTGTATTACTTATGACATAAAAGATCTAAATCCTAATCGCAAAATGGGTTAGTCGAAAAAGAAAAGAAAAAAGAGATGTGAACAAGATCCTCGTGATATCGACAAGTTCTTGTCAATATCTTACATGAACCTTGATTTTACGTTCTATATGTACCCGAGACCAAGAAGTCAATTCACTTTACTCAAGCATCTTTTATTTTTCTTCAAAATGTTCTATCTCGGATAAGTAGATCACTAAATTTATAAAACGTGTAAACATGACTTAATATCGATTAAAGAAAAAGTCATTAAACCTTCGAGAAACATTTTTTTTTCCTAAACTGATGGATATATCACTTAGATATAATTTACAGAATTTTGTTACAAACTCCTTTTTAATGATAAAAGAGAAAGAACAAAAATTGAAAAGAAGTTTATTTGGTTGGTCCACATCATACCATATGATTTGTAAGCGAAATTTTGTTATATATTTGTTAGTGTACGAATCGTGTATATTCCATCCAAGCATACCCGAGTGCAAGATTAATCCCAACAAAGGTTAATCGTGGAGAAATGAACGTAAATTTCATTGGTGATTGATCGGCTTCCCAATCTACTTATAAACATGAACCATATGGACATATGGACGAATTTATATAGAACCCTGGAGGTCCTCGGACCTACCTTAATTTTTGAAATCATTTAGAAGCGATATAGAAAATCAAATTTTACTGCCTGCACCCTTTTTTTTTATATGCAATTTGCAATTTGCATATCAGTAGTCCAACTTTCTAGAAATTAGAATCTTGCCATCAGTAATATAGTATATACGTATTTTAATCTTTTCAAACTATATTTTAATATGTTTTTATTTATAACTGTTATCCTATTATAATTATATTTACAATACTATTATTTTTAATATCATTAGTAATCTAATTATATGTTGTTTTGTGAATTTTTTTTTTCCCTAAAATGTTTGATATTGAAAAAGAATAAGACGATAAAGATGTTCAAAGATAAGAAACTTATAATGCTGATTAATTTTATGTGATATTAAATCCAAACAATACATTTTATGTATAAGTTGGAAACTGCACTAACATAGCTTTAATTAACTACAATTGTAGTTATTTTCATGTTTTATTTTTGTTTACGGTAAGACGAGTCTTATAAAATATACAATTTAAGTAAATTTATTATTAACTCTCTAAAATCATTTGATTTAAATATACTATAATTTGTTTAATACTTTTCTGGGTTAATTGAATCTTGTTTATCTATCGTACGTTCGTATTAAACACCGATCCAATCCGTTTAACCAAGCCAAACCGTTTGACCTATTACATTTCCCGTCTAAATTTTTTAGGACCTACATTCAGTTTCATCCTGGCTTCGACACTGTGATATGGATAACATGCACGATTTACACCTTTAGCGTGATGTGCATTTATCTTACAATTATAGACGATTACACTTGTTATGATCGAAACGACCACACTTCCATTGATTTGAATATCTTTTAAATATATGATCACCTAGACATATTAACTTTCTAAACCAACGACTTGATCTTATGAATTTTGACGTTTTATTAAAACTACAAGTTGGTGGGGTTTCTTTTGTCCGTGAATGAAATTTGTTTAATTACTTAAGCACCCATTAACTATTATAATTATAGAAATAATAATAAAAAACAGTCTTACGAGTTGCGTATGAAGTATTTGAATATGTTTTATTTGGTTGTACACGATAAATTTGATCAGTATATTTTCGGGATCTTAGTATTAAGGCAGTGTTTGACTAAAGCACATTCAAGTTATCGTCGTCTCCCGCAAAGGCCAAGTATTGATAAATATACAACAAATTAATTGTGTGATAACATTTTAACCCAACCTATAATATAGTTATCATAAACCTTATAATTATTAATTATAAATATGTAAAAGTCAATTTAGAAGCCAAGTACAATTTGCAAACTTATTAAAGTAGACTAATCTCATATTTTCAACCTGCTTCACACTATTTCTTAATATTGTCTAATGTATTTTTAGATTCGTCCTGAAGAAATTGACTATTACAAAAACAACACTTGACCAAAATCATATCTACAAAAAATTGCAATAAAATAATTATCACACTATTAATTAAACAAAAACTTTCCTTTTAAATTGATAATTACATTTAATGCATATTGAATTTATGAGTATTTTACATTTAATGCATATTGAATTTATGAGTATTTTGAGGTTATTGAGTGCAATTTTAAACGAAAAAGAAAACTACAAGATCATTTAATTCACATTATCATGTTCATTGTATCCATATTATAGAAAATCCCATAATAAAATATGCAATAAAAATGATTATAGTAATGAAAAGTGCAATGATTTTCGTATTAACTTGAAAAGTTGGTTTTATAGCAACCTTTTTTTTTTTTTTGGAAGGCAAAGCATTTTATTAAACACCAAAAAATACATGAAAGTACATCAAAATTAGGCTACAAATTGAAACACTAATAACGTCTATTCTATTACATAGTTCAATGTATTTAGATCTATTAAGAAAAACACTCTATAGGTTTGGAAGTCCACGTATTCCAATCAAGTTTTTGGCAATTGTTTCTATTGGCATTCTAAAGATAGGAAACACTTTGAGTTGTTGGGAAAATGTCAAATTCTAAGATAGCCTCCCTTTCGTTTGTTGTTGCGTGGATGATCGAGTTTCTTCTTCTCCATATTGCCCAAATTGCTACCAAACATACACCGTGGAAAAGTTTTGCTATACGCCCATTATTGAAGAGGTTTGAATGTCCCGCAATATTATCATTCAAGCGGATAGTAGATGGGAGAGTGATGTGCCACCAGCAGAAGATTTTACCCGAAATTGGAAACGTTTTTCCACACAACACGAGGCAATGTTCTAGATTTTCCTCCTCCGAATCACATAAGGGGCAATACACCGAGTTTAATTGAACCCCTCTATTTAACAAACAACTTCTGGTGGGTAACCGATTATAATGTGTACGCCATGCGCATATGTTTACTTTGATCGGGACAAAAGAATTCCAAGTAAAAGGCGGGTTTTGGTTTGAAGATCCTAGCAGATTGTTTTGAATTAAAGATGATAGTTTCTTTACAGAGAAAATACCGCTTGAGTCGAGATTCCATTTCCATGTATCAGATTTTTGATGTGATAATGCAAGACCTGATAATGTGTGGTTCTATATCTCCAGCTCACTCTTTGTTCGTCCTCTGATATTCCTATGCCAAGCCCAATTTCCAGCCCATAACCCATTTTCTAGCTTCCATCTATCCGCAACTGAGACATCTTTTTTTGTTTCAAGTGCAAACAGTCTCGAAAATCTTGTTGATAAACATTCTTCACCACTTAATCACCTGATTATTCGATAATATTATAATTTTGATATTAAGGAAATTAGAAATTTAAACAATAATAAATTTAATGAAATTTACAAAAGTAACCATCATACTTTAAATCACAATAATTAATTTGTAGTACATAAACACACTAGTGTATCTTTTCAAAATAACCCTAAAAATATTTAAAATGGTGTGAACCAAGTTGAAAATTTTAGGAAGTGAATGAACAATTTGGAATTTGCTTCTTAAGATTGACCTAATTGGTCAATCAATATTCATTAAATCACTGAGTGGGCCATTTATTTGACTTATAGGATTGTTTTTTATTTTCATTTTATCAAACATGGTATTATTAGGCATATTGGGAATTTGGGATTATATAATAGAGTTCATATGGTATAAAATATGAATTAGAGAAATGTTACATTTATAAACAAGATTTAATTAGATTGGTTTTTTTAAACAACATATAATTTTGTAAACTTTTGTTTCTAAGTTTTAACATTTTTCTTAAACGTTGATTTACAATGTTTTGAAAAATAAATTAAAAATGATTTGTTTAAGAAAATAAAATATATAGAAACAATTTAAAATAAAACTTTAATACATGTGGCACTCCCATGTCGACAACATTCTTTTGGCAAGTTCCATGAAGTTTCTTGTTGCCTTTTTTTCTTTTGAATTTCTCTTTTGTTTATTTGGTTAAAAGAAAACAAATTAATGTACTTGTTTGAGTATTTAATTCTATTATTATAATTTTTTATTTTAACTTTTTGTTGATAAAATGATTTATTTTAAGCCGGTAAATGTCTCTAATAAAAATGTAATGCAAACAAATTTAAAAGAAATTTACATAAGAATAGTGTGAGCTTGCCTTTCGTCAATACCAAGTTCAATTTTAAAAAGAAAGTAAAACAAATATAGTTGGTTTTAACCTATTAGACAACCATTATGCCATGTTTCATTATAAATTTAAAAGCATAGTATCAGGCAAGTGTTTGACCAAAGCACCTTCGAATTATCATCGTCTTCGGCAAGGGCGAAGTAAGTATCGGATCAGGGACCCGAATCAACTTTATATGTCGAAATCTTTTAGAGGGGTTTGTATAAATGTTTGGAGTACATATCATTAGGGGCGGAGCCAGAAAATTTCTAATGTAGGAGCAAACTAAAGAGAATTTATCGAGTGGATGGATTTTTATAGTTCACATGGAGACAAAGTAAATTTTCGATTTTTATGGGGGCAAAACGTCAAAAATTACATAAATATAACAATCTTTTCCATTACGAAAAATATTTAGTGGAAACAAAATGCCTACTCCGCCTCCACCCTGACTCCGCCCATTACATACCATAAAGTTTAGAAGGAGTTACCTAAAAAAAAATTGTTAAAAATAAAAGACATGAGATTTTAAACCAATCAAATAAATACTGATAGCCCAACTTATGTTTAGGCCAAGATTATATTTTAAAGTGTCTTTCTGCCTTTAAGCCCATTTCCAATTTAGCCTTAATTTTCCCAAATCCCCTTCTATGGTTACTTAACAGTTGAAAAAAAAGAAAAGAAAAAAAAAAGAAGGCAAATTTGACAATTTTTCTTTTTTTTGTTTATAATAACTTTTTGAGCAGGTAAATGTCCATAACAGGATTCGAACTTTATATTTTCTATTTTTGGTAAAAGTTTTATCCAATTTCAAATTGGCACAACAACTCTTCGAGGACAAATATTACTTTTTTTATTACTTTATTAAAATATCAAATAGAAAAAGTGTGGATGAACATCCAAGTACATTGGCGGAACATAGTGCAGACCAAAGCGGATATATATGGCGCCCTTAAAAATATAAGTCAAGCGTACCATTGCCACCCGTCTTTTGTCCGTAGGATTGATACATTCTTGGGGATTAATCTATCAACGTTTGTTGATATTTTTGGTTAGAAAGACAACTCTTACACCACCTGACTTTTTCTCTTACATGACTTGAAATCACAACATCCAAGTTGATTGGTCAACTCACATACCGTAAGATTACAACTGTTTTGGTACCTGATATTTATTAATTGGATTAGGGAGTGAGTAAACCTTAAGTCACTAGGACATTCCCGAGAACGTAAGTGACTTAATAACATTCAAACTTAATACATCATTAGACGTTGATCACGCTTTAGTGCTTGATCATCTTGAAGATCATTACTAGAGTCACTAAAAACACAAATCATCGGTTAGGGACATTTAGTGTGCTAACTAACGGCTACTAAACAATACGTGTTAGACTACGAATCTGATTCTAACACTTAATTTATTTCTACGAAAACCTTTAATCTCTTCGCACACAAAGACTCTTGTATATTTCTACGAAAACCTTTAATCTCTTCGCACACAAAAACACTCGCGAAAGTTGGTGATGAAAATGGCACTGTTTGTTTCGCGTATGCTACTGATCGGTAGCTTTGTCGTGCTTCTCAAATTTGCAAAATCTGCGGTGCCACAAGAAGTTGATTCAAGACTATATCGTAAAAGTCTTGGATCATTAAGATTGTAAAAGTAGTCAAGTGGTATATTTCTTGTATGTTGTTATTAGTTTACAAATAGGTCAGCTTAACGTTAAAACGGTCATTACTTTTGAACGTTTTAGAGTTACTAGGTTACCACACATCCAAGACAAGCTCGCGACAGCCAGTGAATAATGGTTTTGCCCAACGGTTCCCTCATCTTGACTAAAATTAGAATTTTCCTATAATATGGACCTCCTGAAGGGATTTAGAAATTAAAATCAATATGAACCTCGTTCACGTTAGAATAAAAAATCCACTCTTTTATATTTGTGATACAACTTGACTTGTCGTGTTGGTTATAAAATCAGAGAATGTCAATGTATGCGTAGACATCTCTTTATTTGTTCCTCAAAGGAGCGAGACAGTGTTAAAAAAACCAACTTGTCATTTCTACGTGCTTAAATTGACATTTCTTGCACTTGTTCAGGGGAAGCTGTCGAAGAAATTTTGAGTTCAATGGGTGCAACAAACTGGAGATTCAATGTTGAGTCTTGCCAACTCGGAGAAGTTTCTCAAGTGCCAAAGCTCAATCAACAAGCTCTTGCTAGTATTCAACGTGACGATCTCTGCAACAATTCTAACAACTGCCAGTCTGCCATGTCGTAAGCATGTATAATGAATGATCTTGTCTCATTTGTTTTCTTAACTCATATTTATATTTGTTTTCAATTCCTGTTTTTAAACACATATACACATGGTTTTTTCGTTACTGCAGCACACTCAAGTTTTATAGTCTTGGTGGTGTTCTTCCACTTGCAGTCGTAAAGCTTCCTTACCTCCAAACTATGTAAGGATTATGGTAAATGTATATCAAAGATTATTATTTAATGTTATTTTCTTGGCAGTGATTTTGCTTACAATTACCTTCATGGCACGATACCTTCTGAATGGGCTTCAACACGGTTGAAGTCGATGTATAACCTCGTTCTTTTATCTTTTTATTTATTTTTGTTTTGAATGGTAACTTAAGTTGTAAGCCTTTTAAGTTTGTACTTCATTTTGAATGCAGATCTCTTCTAGGGAACCGATTAACAGGGGAAATACCGCCACAACTAGCTAATATTACTACTCTCGTATCTTTGTAGGTTTTCTTTTGCCCTTAAATGGCTTATCATGTCGAGACGATTTAATCATAAATAATAGCGGAGAAAAAGAGCAATAACTAAGCTTCTTCTGTTATTGTCTACAACTTTTTTAAACTGTTTCTTTGGCTTCTATAACCATCATATCATGTTTTTCGTTACCAGAAAGCACAGTTGTTTACACAAAACAAATATGTAAATAAGAATGCAACGATCGTCCTTAACATTTACATTTCCACATTATGTTCAAAGTACCTCATATTACTTAATCAAGTGTTTCATTAATTCCAAACAGGAACCTTGAAGCAAATCAGTTTTCCGGAAAAATTCCTTCTGAACTTGGGAGATTAATCAGACTAGAATCTTTGTAAGAGTGATTTGAGTCTTTTCTTTTTCCGTCTTCTTTTTTAATAACCAAACATTTATTCATGAACCAATACTAAGGCAACCATTTTCTTATGAAGGATCTTGTCATCAAACCGTCTAACAGGGACTTTGCCGACATCCTTTGCTGAATTAAGAAATTTGAAGGATTTGTAAAATTTCTTACACTTGTACAAAAATTGTCCAATTTAATTTTTGAGGTCAAAAACAATATTTAAAGTTTTTGACCTCGAAAATGAAAGTGAGTATCTTCGCTAATATACTCTTGCTTGTATAATTCAGTAGGATAAATGATAATAACTTAAGCGGGTCTATACCCGATCTTATACAGAATTAGAGACAACTCACAAAACTGTAAGATCATTCTCCATTTCTAATATCTTCAGAGTTCATTTTTCATCCACCTTATATTTTTAACGCAAACTTTTTGCAGAGAACTGATCGGTACTGGGCTGCACGGACCGATTCCTTCAAGTATATATCTTCTTAAGAATTTAACAGAATTGTGAGTATTATGCAGTTTCTTTCAAAACCACTTTTTTCAGTGATTTAATACACGTTGCCGCTTATTTTGCAGAAGGATTTGCGAGTTAAATGGACCAACTCAGGGATTTCCGCCATTAAATAATGCTGCAGGAATTCGAACAGTGTATGTAAATGATTCTGGTTTTACTTACCACAGAATGTGTTGCATATTTACTCCAGCGTATTTTGAGCTAGACTGTTTTCTTGAATTCAGAATATTAAGAAATTGCAACATTGCTGGAGAAATACCCGCTTATATCTGGCAAAAAAGAGATCTTGAAGTTCTGTAAGTAACACTAGCAATAATTTTTGTCAATCTGTATATCGACTCTCAGTACTTACTAATTATGGTCCGTTTTTGCTTCTAACTTCTTCATGGCATCCCTTCTCTTATAATATGCACAGCGATGCAAGTTTTAACAGGTTGGCAGGGAAAATATCAGAAAATATCATCGGGAGAAGCTTGAGATATGTGTAAGTATAATTTGTTTTGACCCGCAAGTAATATAAGCCATATGACAGAATATTAGACCCGCAACTCTAATGAATTCTGATTTACTAGCCGTTTGGTTTTGGTTTGAACAGGTTCTTGACCGGTAACATGCTAAGTGGAGACATACCAGACTCGCTTTTAATAGACGGAGCTAGCATGTATGTCATTTTCATTGATTCTCGGCTATCTTTCAATGTTGAAATTGCTATGAAAAGTATATTGATTTGATGCAGTGATCTTTCCTACAACAGCTTTACATGGCAAGGACCGGATCAACCTACATGTCGACCAAACATGTTAGAATGATTATCTTGTTAGTCAAAAAATTTCCTCTTCTCGGTTCACAATACTAATTGATATTCTCTTATTCTGTGGTTTTTCAGGGATCTATATCTTAACTTGTTTAGAAGCTCTTCAACGGGGAACACGTTGTAAGATATAGTCTCCTTTTCCTTCATTTTGTGACTTCGGTGTTGATTGGTCTTTTATTTGTGTTTTTAACAGACAGGATATACTTCCATGCGAAACAAATGCCGTATGTCCAAAATGTATAAAACCTTTCATCTAAAAAAAATCGCCTTATAAAGTCTAATTTTTTTAAAAGGATGTTTTGTGAACTATAATTTGGGTCGTAATTGATGTGTGGCAGATGAGTGTTCCTTACATGTTAATTGTGGCAGAAATCATGTAAGGGTAAGAGAAAACAGCGTTGAAGTTGTTTACGAAGGAGATTCTTCATTTATTGGCAACGAAGCAAGTTTTGAAAGAGGACTAGTAGTTAGGGAATTAGTAGCACCGGAGACTTCCTTGATGACAATACGCAGACGGGTCATTTCATAGTATCTTCAACCAACTTACCACCTCTTACTTATTTCAGCTATTGTTTGCAAAAAGGGGATTACCTTGTGAGTCTGCACTTTGCCGAGATTCAGTTTACTAACGATACTACATATGGAAATCTTGGCCGGCGGCTATTCGATATATACATTCAGGGCAAACTAGTTAAAGGGACTTTAATATTGAGAATGAGGCTGGTGGGATACACAAACCGGTGGTAGTACAGCTATATCTGTAAACCCATGTACGTATCATTTCTGTTTCGGATATGTTTTGTGAATGATTACAGAAAATAATTCTGTAAACTTATTTTTCAGATCTTAGTACTTGTTCGATTGACGGAAAAGAGACAAAGAACAAACTTGCCTATGTTGGTTTTGGAATTGGGGTCCTAAGTCTTGCTCTTGTAGTTTTGGCTGCCTTGTGGTGGAAAGTTTGTTTGAACGGCAGAAAAGGAAAATATAAAGGTAAGTCCGCGATGTAATTATACACTTGTTCTAGCTCGGAAATGATTGTGTGTGTCCCTGGTTTTGTGATTATTTGCCTTTCGTAAGCAGATCTTGAAGGGCTGGAACTGAACACAATATTGTTCTCATTAAAACAACTAAAAACCGCTACCAGTAACTTCAATGCAACAACGAAAATAGGAGAAGGCGGTTTTGGACCTGTTTAAAAGGTATAATGTTCCGTCACAAATTTGAAAGTCTTGTTTTTATTTTTGTTATGCGGTATATTAAAACTGACTAAAGTTGATTGGGACAGGGTACATTGCTGATGGAACAATCATAGCAGTGAAACAGCTTTCGGCTCATTCAAGGCAAGAAAACCGAGAGTTCTTAAACGAGATTGGTTTGATATCTTGTCTACAACATCCAAATCTTGTTAAGCTTCATAGCTGTTGTATTGAAGGAGATGAACTAATGCTTGTCTACGAGTACATGGAAAATAACAGCCTTGCCAAAGCCTTGTTTGGTGAGTGAGTAAATGGTAAAGTTGGCAAAGATTTAGCGGGTTTTTTGGGTTGGCTAACGGGTCAATATAGGTAGTTTTAATAAGTGCAGGTCAGAACATGCATGCTCTCGCTAATCAATCGAAAACATCATTGTTTCCAGGTTCACATATCAGTCGGTTAATTCATAATTGGCCGACAAGGTTTAAGATTTGTATTGGATTGCGAAAGGTTTAGCTTTCCTTCACGAAGAATCAAAGCTCAAAGTTGTACATAGGGACATAAAAGCTACTAATGTCCTACTTGATAAAGATCTGAACCCGAAAATATCAGACTTTGGATTGGCTAGGCTAAACAAGGATGAAAAAACCCACATTAGCACAGGAGTGGCCGGCACTAGGTAAACAAAAAAAAAACTCGATTACAAGTGTTATATGTTTTTTAAAACCGTTGACATAAAATGCAGAAGATATATGGCACCGGAATATGCACTTTTAGGTCGCTTGACTGAAGAGGCAGATGTATACAGCTTCGGTGTCGTCATTTTGAAGATTGTGAGTGGCAAGAACAACAATGTTTACATACCGAATAACGATTGCGTTTGTCTTCTACATTGGGTAAATCTCTCCAGATAGTTTAGATATTTGACAATTAGTCGAACATTTTTCTAAATATTTAGTGATAGTAATGTGAATGATATTTGTTTTGGCTTTTATGACATGCTTGAAGAAAAAACTGTACGTTGTTGCAGGCAAGCTGGTCGAATACAAGTAAAAGGTACGAAGAACAATTTGATGAGAAGTTAGGGTCCGATATTAACAAAGACGAGGCAGAAACAGCAGTAAAAGTAGCACTTTTGTGTACAAACGGATCTTCATCGATGAGGCCCACCATGTCCGAGGTGGTGAGTATGCTTGAAGGCACAACTTCTGTGCCCGAGATAATCCCAGAAACAAATGTCTTCACTGAAGATTTACGATTCAAAGCCATAAAAGATTTCCACAAAAGAAACAGCCAGGTTCAAACAAATTCAGCAAGTAGAAACGATGTTTCGAGATTCAAAGCCATGAGAGATCCAGTGATAGCCAAAACCAATAGGTATTAACATGCTGATCAATTATACCTTTTTACTTTCCAGTCAACATTTCCCTAAACGTTGTTAAACTAAAAGATCGACTTCCTCTAATGACAGGGAAAGTACGTATGTAAAGTTTCTGTGCAAGCAGAGTTTTGTAGCTTCTTTTCGACTCTATACTTGAAATATGCTGCTCGAATTTTGGCATATGTATTGAATATGGAACAAAAACGTTTTCATTTCGATCCTGTGTGCATTTCAACCGGATAATCTGCAGAACACTTGCACACAGGCAAATCAAGGAATATAAAAGGTAAAACTATTAACTAAATGTTAGGTAATAGGTATTAAATAAAACGATTTAGCATATTGGAAGCATTTAAACAATAAGCTACTTTTGTCTCCGTTAGAACCATTTTGAACCAAATTTCTCCATTTAAAGCGTTATCAGTGAATGCAGCCTTAATTGATCCGTTTCTAAAAAAATGGGCGGAGATTTCCATCTTTATAGGTCAGTATTAAATATACACGATTACACGGTAACATTACCTGGACATATTTCATGATTTGCAAAGTGGCACCCTTTTAAAACTGTAGCACGTAACCTATCGATAAAAAGGTTAAACTTCAGAGGACAAAGGAAAAAAATGATATGCAAATTGCCAAGACTAAAAGAAAAGTTGAAAAGCCACTAACCTGGCAAGCCGGAACGTTAATTCACGTGCCACATTAAGAACTCCAACATACTCAAAGAACACAACATAATTTGGTAACGGGTCAAAACAAGTCACGTTGTTGTATGGGTTGGATTGAACAAAAACTGTTGTCTCATAACATTTGACTCTGATAAATAATTAGCATTTCAGATGTGATCACAACCCATTATAATATATGTTCTGTTCTTTGTGAAATTTTATCCATATCCTTTCGGTAAAATCTAATAAGCATGTCAACGACTCACTTCCGGCTTAATTTCTCTGAATCAAACAAAACCAATACCATAAAAGCTATGAAATTTATAACCCATAATCAAATCAACAGTTTTGAACCAGGAACATAAAGAACAAATGTTCTTGATTTACATCAACATCAGAAACAAATTATAACATCAACATCAGAAACAAAAACATTATCATCACTTCAAAATTTGATAACGGGTCTTTGGTGTTTTTTGAGTAACTCTGTGACGGATGGAAGCAGTTACAAGAGTAAGTAAACAGTTTAATCAAGAATTAATGATGATACCAAATGACTGACAAATTGCTAATTAAAACCGTGCTTTAGTTAATGTATAGATATAGATGCTACTTCAGATATATATATATATATATATATATATATATATATATATATATATATATATATATATATATATATATATATATATATATATATATATATATAATTCTTCTAACTTTCAAGTTGATCCATAGAATAAAAATTGGCAAAAAGCTAACTGCGCGCTACAACAATCTGGCAGAATGGCTAAATTGTTCCAGATTTTTAAAGTCTACAACTCAACAAAATTTGATACACTTATAAGTTATAACAACAAAAAACAAACAAGAAAGGCTTCTCGAACAATACCATATTTGAGCCTAGTCCAATCCCATTGCACTTGAATCCTCACTATGAGAATTCGCCGAACCCAAATCGAACTTATACAACATTTCCAACTCCTTAAAATAAGTACACACATTACTCTTACGAGCACTCCCGTTCTCCTTTGTTCTTCTATAATACTTGTTGATATTCTCCCATTTCTCTTTACACTTTTTCGCAGACCGATTATATCCCATACCAGATAATCCCACAGCAACTTCCTCCCACGAAAATCCTTTCGACCCGTTTTGATGTATAGCCGTTCTAACTGTTATAAGTGCTTGCACCTCAGATTTCGGCCATCTTTTACTATTTACGTCACCTTCAGTTTCTATATCATCATTCCCGGCACAAAAACAATTTAAACTCTCATCACATTGGGGATTCGGGATTTGAATCTCTACGCCTAGTGATTTTTGAATAAACGAAATTAAAGCTAAGTTTCGCGATATTTCTTGTTTTCTATCTTGTTCGTCTCTTTTAGCTCGTACGAGTTCTTGTTGTCTCCAAGCTTGTTCTCGCATAATGCTTTCGGTTTCTTTTCGTTCTAATAGTTCATACAAGTTTCTATACATTTCTTCTTGTTTTTCGAGTACATTATTCACCATATTTTTAATATATGATTTCATAGACTTTCTTTTCCTCTTCTTATCCATAACATGCTCGTTACGCGATTCTCTAATTACATTTTACATCATTTCAACACATTAGTTCATTATATACATCAAAAACAACTAAAGGGGTGTTTGTTTGAACTTATTTTTGGAGTTTACGAGCTTATTTGATTTCGGCTTATGTTTTATAAGTCCATTTTTTTCGTGCTTATTTTGCGGGCTTATGTTCTTTTATTATGCGTAGCATAATAAAAGATAATAAGCTCGTAAGCCAAGCCCGGGGAAAAATGGGCTTATGAAATATTAGTCGAAATAAAATAAACTCGTACGCCCAAAAATAAGTTTAAACAAACACCCCTTACAAGAAGAAAAGAAAAAAAAAATGGGGTGTTTGTTTGAACTTATTTTCAGACTGCTCACGAGCTTATTAGATTTATAGGATTTCGGGTTTATGTTTTATAAGTCCATTTTTCCGGTTTATTTTGTAGCTTACGGTCTTTTATTATGCATTGCATAAGTGGAGATTAAATAAAATCGTAAGTCCGAAAATAAGTTAAAACAAACACCCTTTACCAAAAAAAAAATTATATAAATAAACTTACTTATAATTAGAAGGGTTAGTATCCGGGTCGGGTTGCCAGTTGGGTGGGTTTGGGTCGGAAAAAGGGCGGCTGATGAATCTGACTGGACGGAGTTTTTGCGGCGGTTGTTGTTGGTGGTGGTGATCGGAAAAAGTGTCGGGGAATAAGACGACGTCGTTTGGGAGGTCATGGTGGTCGCCGCCACGGGTAAAGACTTCCATTTTGGAAAGGGGGGTGAAAAGGGTAAAGTGGGTGTGGGGAATGGATTAGTGAGTGGTGACTTCTTGTGTGGGTAAAAATGCTAAGTTATTTTTAGAAAAATTAATCTAAAAAAGTTTATATTTAATTACGTAATCCGTCCAATAAAAACACCATCTTTCTTAAACTTTAAAAATAAACAATATCTTTAATATAAGGATATAATAAATAATTTAATAAAACATAATTTATTAATTACATTGTTTTATTTTAACCGTTTTTTATCTCCGTATATTTTTCTATAATATAAGAAATATAAATCAAATAAAACCAAGTGGTTGAAATCGGGTTTACTAACTGACCTATTTTTAACAATATAGAATGAGTAATCAACTCAAACACTTCTAATTCGAGAATGGATCACATATTCACTAGTGTATATGTGGTTTCTAATTATTTGTATCGTTTTTATTTGAAACCACATATATATATATATATATATATATATATATATATATATATATATATATATATATATATAGAGGTTGGTTCTTGTAAAACAAACCTTAAGTTAAAATAAGTAAAAAAAAATTTAAAAATAATTTATAACGTTAGATATTTTGGATTATCGTTCATTTCAACCATATCTCAAACTTTAAAAAATGAAGTTTTGTTGTGCATCATAAAATGGGTAGTTTTACCGTTGTGCATCAAATTTGAATATTTACTGCACAAAAACAAAGAATTTGATGTACAGTCCCTAAACGACATATATTTTGATGCATATCAAAACTTGCTTTTTTTAAAGTTTGTTATAATTGAATAAATAAACATAATACAAAATTACAAATATAATAAATTATTTTTTCATATTTTTTTACTTATTTTACTTTAAGTTTTGGTTTATAAGAACCTCTGCCTATATATATATATATATATATATATATATATATATATATATTTGGTTTCAAAAGAGAACCATACAAATAATTAGAAACCACTAGAAACCACATATACACCAGTGAATATAGACATATATTCACTAATGTATATATATTCACTAATGTATACAACCTTTTATTTGAATATATATAGATTAGTGAATATATATACATTAGTGAATATATGTCTATATTCACTAGTGTATATGTGGTTTCTAATTTGAACCCATTTATATATATATATATATATATATATATATATATATATATATATATATATATATATATATATATATATATATATATATATATATATATATATATATATATAATTGTTTTATTTCTTAGTCTTTATATTTGATTTTTGAACCTAAAATGGGTTTGAAGATTTGAAGGTCTTTCCATTCCCTACGTCAACTGAAAAGCTTTTTTGTGACTTAACATAGAAAATAATTATATCATATTACCGAGTGTGAGTCCGAAACCTCTACTAGATTAGTGTCATAAGTGCAAAACATAACGAAATCGATGATAATTTTGGTTGGTTAGTAAGATTTTAGACTATTTACAATCTATAAAAGAAAGAGATAAACGTTTGATAGACATATGTATATAAATTAAAGACTTAGAACTTAGAAGACAGGTCTCCTCCATCAATTTGCACGTTATATACACTCCCTTACATACAAACATTGAGAATAAAAAACCAAAAACTAACCTTGTGATGTTAAGTTTATTTCTAAAAATGAAATCAAGCATGCAATTAATAGTTTGCTTACCATCTCCCTCTCGTATTGCTTTCCTCTTTTATGTTGGTGCTACGCCATTTCCGACTATGGCCACCCTCTCTGCTTCTTATAATGGAGGAAACGAGACTGATCATCAGGCTTTATTGTCGTTCAAGTCGTTGATCACACAAGATCCGAATGGAGCATTAAGCTCATGGAACACTTCCTTTCATTTCTGTGATCGGGGTGGTATTTCATGTGGCAAGCGCCATAGAAAAGTGACAGCTGTACAACTTAGAGGGAAAGGCCTAGAATGCTCTTTGTTGTTAGAATATAGGCCTAAATCAAATGTAAGCCCATGTTTGTATTTGGGCTTGGGCCCGTTAGGTTAATATTTTCCCTATAAATAGATGTCAAATGTAATCGTATCAAGTTGATGAAATACAAATATTTGTCCACAAAACCCGATTATTAATTTCTACATGGTATCAGAGCAGGTTACTTTCGGAAGTACATGTTCGAACTAGTCTATTCGACTAGGAAACCAACCAAACGACTAGTCATTCGACTAGAAAAACCTCACACACGAAATTGTGTGTTAGGATAGAAAATCAACCTATTCGACTTGTATGGTTCGAATAGGAAAACAACATCTTCGAACTTGTTAGTTCGACTAAGAAATCATCTCATTCGACTGGTGGCTTCATTCGACTAGCAAGGAACTTCGGATAGCACTTCGGATAGCATAACCATTCGACTAGGCAACTAGCAAGTACTTCGGATAACCCATTCGACTAGCATGGCACGGATAGAGTAATACTAGGCACGATTTAGACTTAGTAAATCCCGGATATCCGTCTAAGTATTGGCACGGATAGAGTAATACAAGGCACGACTCGGACTAATAGAGTATTGGCACGGGTAGAGTAATACAAGGCACGGATAGATCAACGACTCGGACACTATCTCGGGCACGACCTGGACACCTCGGGCACACGACTAGGATACCTTAGCCACGTCTAGCTATTCTCGAGCCCCATCTCGGACACTATCTCGAGCACGACTAGGATAATCATTCGACCAGGATTTCTTTGTCCACGATTCCAAACTTCGAACATAATCTCTGACCTGTATGGAGGACGCAGAAAACAATAATCTAGCCATGCAACTAATGAATTTGCTTCGTAACGGAGCTCAGAACCAGTTCCAAAACCCAAAACCAAACCCGTCCGATCAACTCAAGATTAGTCTAATGTTGACGAGCAACAACTATCCGTTATGGGCTTGTATGATTCGAGTATCTATTGGGGGGAAATCGAAAGTGTATCTCAACCATCTTACCGAAAACCCTCCCGCCATCACTGATGAAAAATACGATGAGTGGGAACAAGCCGATCTTGTGGTTTTCTCGTGGTTAATTCAGAACATCGAACCTAGCATTGCAAGTAACCTTACTGAATTTCCCACAGCGAAGTCACTCTGGGAAGCCCTGGCGGTTACTTACAGCAGCGGGAAGGATAAGTTACAGACTTTCGATCTCCATGTTAAAGCAAATGAGTTCAAACAACAACAGCTACCACTGGAAGAGTTTTGGATAGGGATACAGAGAATTTGGGGAGAAATTGATCGCCGGGATCCCAACCCAATGACTTGCACAGCTGACATAGCCACATACAATCGAGTTCGATCCGAAACAAAGTTGTTCCAGTTTCTGAACGGACTTGACCGGAGGTACGACCCAATTAAACGGGAAATTCTCCGTTCTGATCCACTGCCATCTCCCGAAACCGCTTATGCTACGGTTAGAAAAGAAAAAGCTCACCAAGCCATCATTGACGGGAATCATGAAGCAGATATGGGTGTAGCAGCTGGACTCAATACCACTGGGGATGGAGCAGGGCTCGTCTCCAAGAACTATCGAACAGAAAAACCGGCATTCCGTCCTCAATCTAAGGTGGATAAAAGCAAGCTCAAGTGTAAAGAATGTGGTATGTCAAAACACACCAAAGATCAATGCTTCAAAATCGTCGGATACCCAGAATGGTGGAATGATAATCACAAGACCTCGAAGACTGGAAAAGGTGCGGCTGCCGTAGGTAGCAGTGAAACTAGTGGCGGAGGAGAGACGAGTACCGATGGCGCACCAGAACCAGGTATAGTGTTTGGTCTTTTTACACCAAACCCTCCGGGTAATGATTCTTTTTTAAATCCAAAAAGTTTTAATAAAAACTTACTCGATAAGTTAAACGATTACGATTTAAAAAAGGAACAATATGAGTCTCTTTCTGGCGAAGCTCATGTTGCAACCAAAGATTCTAAGTGTACTTCTTGGATCTTTGATTGCGGTGCCACCGATAAAATGATATTTGATATCACCGATCTAACGTCAAAATCTAGAGTTGATAAAACAAGAATTCACACAGCCAATGGGGAAACTCTCCTAGTTAAAGGAGGGGGAACCATTGAAATTTCAAAAGAATTACGACTCTCTAGATGTCTTTACGTACCATCATTTTCACACAAGTTATTATCCGTCAGTCATGTTACAAAAGAATTAAACTATTTGGTATTAATGCACCCCACTTTTTGCATTTTGCAGGATATCAGAACGGGGAAGATCATTGGACGTGGTACTGAAAGACAAGGACTCTACTACGTTGATGAAGTTACTCAACAAGGCTCTGTTTTGCTCACTCATGGGTCCAATGATAGGAAAGCTTGATTATGCCACTGAAGATTAGGACATCCGTCTTCTGGCTATTTGAAACAGTTATTTCGGCATTTATTTCCGAATAATAAAACTTTCCATTGTGACACTTGTATTTTGGCTAAGAGTCATAGACAAACGTTTAAACCTAGTAATACTAGAGTTGAGTCTCCTTTTTTGTTAATTCATTCTGACGTATGGGGTCCCGCAAAAATTGAAGGGGGACAAAATTTTCGTTATTTCCTGTTATTTATAGATGATTGTACTCGGATGACATGGACTTATCTTTTAAAAACTAAGTCCGAAGTGTTTACTAAGTTCACATCGTTTTGTAACATGGTAAAAACTCAATTCAAACAGGACATACAAATTCTCCGATCCGATAATGGGGGAGAATTCTGTAATAATTTCATGAAAACCTTTTGTCAAACGCGGGGAATCATTCATCAAACCTCGTGTGCTCACACTCCTGAACAAAATGGGGTTTCAGAACGCAAAAATCGTTTCTTGTTGGAAATCACTCGTGCTCTAATGATCGAATCACAAGTTCCAAAGTTTTTTTGGCCAGAAGCAGTTGTCACTGCCACGTACCTGGTTAATCGTCTTCCAACCCGAGCCCTAGCCCTCAAAACTCCTCTCCAAACATTGTCACATTTCCATAAATTTCCCTCAACTCTAACCCTTGAACCTCGAGTGTTTGGATGTTCTGTTTTTGTTCATATACCGAAAACAGAGTGTTCAAAACTTGATCCATGTGCAGAGAAATGTGTGTTTCTGGGGTATGGTGTCAATCAACACGGGTATCGGTGCTACAGCCCGAGTAGGCGTCACATGTTCACAACAATGAACTGTGACTTTCTTGAAACTGAGTTCTTTTATCAGACCCATCTTCATGGTCAGGGGGAAAAAGACAATGACGCATTAAGATAGATAAATTGGGCACCACCTGTGCATGATGCTTCTACTGATACACCCACTCCGGAGACAGAAAGTCCTGAAGAACCCGAAGACAGTACCACTGCCACCAATAATGATCCTCCTCAACTGATATCCGAGGTAAGTGGCTCTGAATCTCCAGATATTCCCAATAACTCTGATATGTGTAATGATGAACAACAGGTTGAGATGGAAACTACGAGTGTGACTGAACCAGCTCGGTATGATCTTCCTCCTAGATCAACTAGGGGAATTCCACCTAACAGATACTCACCTGAAAGAAGTTCAAGAGGATCAAGATATGCAGTTGCAAATATTGCAAGAAGGAACTTAGCCCCGGAAGCCAGGTCCTTCGCAAATGCCATATGTTCTGAAAAAATACCAACAAGTGTTGAAGAAGCACTGAAGTATAAGGAATGGAGGGAAGCAATTGGTACTGAACTTGAAGCTCTGAAAAGAAGTGAAACTTGGGAAAAATGTGAATTGCCCCCAGGAAAGAAACCAGTTAAATGTCGTTGGGTGTTCACGATCAAGTATAAACCCGATGGATCAATCGAAAGGTATAAAGCTCGATTAGTCGCAAAGGGGTATACTCAGACTTATGGGATTGACTACTGTGATACTTTCTCACCAGTAGCCAAGATTGATACTATTAGAGTTCTATTCTCAGTTGCAGCAAACAAGAATTGGCCATTACACCAATTCGATGTCAAGAATGCCTTCCTACATGGAGAATTGAAGGAAGAAATCTACATGGAAACCCCACCTGTAATTCATGATAGTTCTGAGTCCAGAAAAGTTTGCCGACTAAAGAAATCTCTGTATGGTTTAAAGAAATCTCCACGAGCTTGATATGTTCGGTTTACCACAGTAATGAAGAAATATGGTTATAATCAAAGCAACTCTGATCACACCTTATTCTTGAAACGGAGAGGTAAACTCATAACCTGTTTAATAATCTACGTTGATGACATGATTATTACAGGAGATGATTCGGAGGAAATGACAAAATTGAAAGCCAATCTCTTTAAAGAATTCGAAATGAAAGATTTGGGAAGACTCAAGTATTTTCTCGGAATCGAAGTTCTCAGATCAAAATCAGGGATCTTCATTTGTCTGCAAAAGTATGTCCTTGATTTATCAGCGGAGACTGAAATGCTAGATTGCAAACCTGCAGATACTCCCATGATAGCCAACCAAAAATTGTTCATGGAAGATGAAGCTGAACTTGCAGATAAAGAAAGATATCAGAGAACGGTGGGAAAGCTTATCTACTTAGCTCATACTCGGGCAGATATTGCATACGCAATAGGAGTCATAAGTCAATTCATGCACCAACCTCAAGTTCAACACATGGAAGCGGCCTTACGGATTATCAGGTACCTAAAGGGAACCACTGGACACGGTGTTCTATTCAGAGCAAATGGGCACTTAAAGATTGATGCTTACACTAATGCTGACTGGGCAGGCGATAAAGGTAATAAGAGGTCTACATCAGGGTATTTTACTCTAGTGGGAGGAAATCTTGTTACCTGGAGAAGTAAGAAGCAAAAGGTAGTCGCTCTCTCAAGTGCTGAAGCTGAATTTCCAGGAATAGCACGAGGTTTAGCAAAAGTCTTGTGGCTGCGAAAACTACTGTCAGAAATTGGATATCCCTCACTGAAAGCCAGTAAGATTATGTGTGACAACAAAGCTGCTATCCAGATCTCAGGAAATCCAGTCCAACATGATCGCACAAAATATGTTGAAGTTCATAGACACTTCATCAAATAAAAACTTAAAGATGAGATTATCGAGCTTCCGTTTGTTTCATCAAAAGATCAGCTAGCAGATATTCTTACAAAGGCGGTTACCGGAAAGATCTCCGCTCACTGTCTTGACAAGTTGAGCATTGGAAATCCCACTACTCAGCTTGAGGGGGAATGTTAGAATATAAGCCTAAATCAAATGTAAGCACATGCCCGTATGCTTGGGCCCGTTAGGTTAATATTTTCCCTATAAATAGATGTCAAATGTAATCGTATCAAGTTGATGAAATTCAAATATTCTTCCACAAAACCCGATTATTAATTTCTACATTTGTCTCCTCGTGTAGGGAATCTCAGCTTCCTCAGAGAGTTGAAGCTCTTTAACAACAGCTTTCATGGAAGCATCCCTCATGAAATCGGTCGTCTTTCCAGGCTACGATGGACATATATGTGAGATGACTAAATATTTTTAAAGAATTTATGAGTCATGCAACACACGGTATAATCTAGTAAATAAACAAAAGAAGACAGGAAGTCGCATGGCCTTTTGCCAGTTAGCTTTTATAGGACTGGGTAACAATCAGACACTACTATACCAAATCCAGTTGGACAATAGATATTTGTTACAAATTCCATATCACGGTTAAAATTCCACTTCACCAAGTTTGGAGAAATCAAGGACGGACCATTGGAGATCGGCAATGAAAAATGGAAATTAGGACTTTTACAGAAACTGGGTCAACAATCATTAGATCTAGTTCAGGCCTTCAGGGTGAAGGTTAATCTTCATACATGTGTTCATAATCCTTTGTTGTGCCCGCTAACAACTCAAGTTGCTTGATTAATGTTATAATGCAATTCAATTAAACTGTATTGACTTGTGAATTGTGAATGGTATGAATTACATAAGAGATTGCATCTTTATATATAATACTAACATAACTTAAGCATTAACATAACCATAAACCTTATGAGTACGACCATAGAGATGACCCAACTATGTTATGTCTGATACGCCCACAAGCTAAGAACGTGTAATCGTTATGCAACTTGAATCTTAGCTTATAATGTTGAATGCGGTTCTTTTTTGTCTAAACGCTTCTTTCCAATCTATCTTCTTGTCTTCTCTCTTTGTTGCTTTTGCTTGCACGAAGTCAAAGTTGTATTAGGCTTGACGTCTTCCTGCCTTTTGTGGGCATTTTTGTACCATTAGAGCTTGTGTTTTGCTATTTAGAAAGGAGGATCAACTTGGCGGTCAATTGTTGTTGTTGACGACAATGATCAATGACAAATCAAAGATCGGCAATTTGAGTTGTTTGATGATGACATCAACGTTAGTTGGCGTATTATGACGGCACAACGCACAACTAGGGTTTTGTGTGTTACAGTTTATTAAGATGATATGAAAATTGCTTGAAAAGAAAGAAAGATATAAATTAAAAACCCTTATTTAATAATGAACGAAAGATCCCTCCGGACCGTTTTGTTGGCGACCAGAGGATAGTTTTTCCGGTATGAGTATTTCAAGAGCTTTAGTAGCTCTAATGTCATAATAAACTAAGAAATATAATTGTATTGAGTTGTGAATTGTATGAATTATATAAAAGGTTGCATGAAATACTAACATAACTTAAGTATTATGTAATTGTAACCTAACAATAAATCTGATAAATACGGTTCATGGGGCTGACCCAACTACGTTATGTCTAATGAGGGGTTAGAAAAGACGTCCAGTGTCTTCCATTTCCTAAGTCACCATAAAAGACTTTGTAATTAAATGTGGAAAGCGCTTTTTTTTTCTTTAAAAGTATGTGTTATATATTCTAAACCCAAAGACGGGTTAGAGGACTTGTTTGTTCACCTTCCGAAGTCAACTGAAAGTTTTTTGTGATCAAACATAGAAAATAGCTATCCATCTTAGACTATAGAAGACTTAGACTGTTGTTTTCAGTGAATGCCTTGGTCAAGGTGAAACTAATATGTCTGTGTCGTAGCTATTTGCATGTCACATATCGTTAACATGCAAAATTGAAAATTTATAAAAGACTAACAACTATCCATGTGGTCTTTATGTTTAGTTTCAAAAATGAACTTAAGGCAACTGATAATTTGCTTATCATCTTCCTCTCGTATTTTTCTCTTATATAGTATTGTCATATTTGTCTATGCTGCCACCATCTCTTCTTCCGATGGCGGAAATGAGACTGATCATCAGGCTTTGTTGTCGTTCAAGTCCATGATTACCAGTCCATATGGAGCTCTAACCTCATGGAACACTTCCTTTCATTTCTGTGATTGGACTGGTGTTATATGTGGGAAGCGCCACAGAAGAGTGACAGCTCTACAACTGAATTCACAAGGCCTAGAAGGCTCTTTATCTCTTCATATAGGGAATCTCAGCTTCCTTCGTGGGCTTTCTCTCTTGAACAACAGTTTTCAAGGAACCATCCCTAATGAACTTGGTCGTCTATCCAGACTACGGGTCCTCAATCTTGCCTATAACGATTTCAGTGGAGTAATTCCAACTAACATGTCTGGTTGTTATAACCTTGAAGAGTTTCGACTCAGTCATAACAAGCTAGTTGGAAGCATACCAAAGGAGATCAGTTTCAACTCCAAACTTATGGTTCTTTCAGTTGGATATAATAAGTTAACAGGTGGAATCCCACCATTTTTGGGGAATATTACTTCAATGGAAGTGTTCTCTGCTAATCGAAATTCGTTGGGTGGGAGCATTCCATGCACCGTAGGCCATTTGAAAAGGTTAGGAGTATTTCGCTCTACTGATTGTAACTTGCATGGAACCATCCCTTATTCCATTTATAACCTCTCCTCCCTGACTGTATTTTCTTTCGCTGAGAATCAACTTACTGGTAGTCTTTCTCCAAACATAGGTCTCATGTTGCCACATCTTGTCTCCCTTCAGTTAAGGAATAACCAACTGACTGGAGTTATTCCACCCTCCATATCTAATTGTTCGAAATTAGGACTTCTTGAAATGAGTCAAAACAGTTTTAGTGGGAAGGTGACAATCGACTTCTCAAACCTAAGAGATATTTATACAGTAGCCTTAGGTAATAACAACCTCTATGGAAGCGGCGAAGCTGATGACATGAAGTTTATTGATACTTTAAAAAACAGCAGCCAATTATTGATTTTGGAACTTGCTAAAAGTAGGCTTGAAGGAGAGCTCCCTAGATCAATAGGTACTCTTTCTGATAAGCTCTGGTATATAAATTTAGCAAGAAATCAATTCACAGGAGTAATACCCTCTTCCATTGGTAATCTAGTTGGCTTGACTACTTTACATTTAGCATTCAACCGATTTACAGGAAAAATCCCATCTGCCATTGGTAAGCTTCGAAAGCTACAAGTTGCGAGTTTTTTTGAAAATCAATTTTCTGGGCCGATTCCAGATGATCTTGGGAACTTATCATTCTTGACTAAACTTTCTTTAGCTTCGAACAGATTGGAAGGCCATATTCCATTAAGCATAGGGAATTTGCATCAGCTATTGGGGTTGGACCTTTCTAACAATAAACTCAACGGAAAAAATACCAAAACAACTTCTTCAGCTTTTATCTCTATCCATAACATTAAACCTTTCCCACAACTACTTGATTGGTTCACTTCCAACAGAGGTTGGAGGCCTCAAGATGTTAAGTAATCTTGATTTAACTGATAATAATCTATCTGGTAACATTCCTAGTAGCCTTGGTGGTTGCACTAGCCTTTCACAATTGTCCCTCAAAGGTAACTCATTTCAAGGCATGATACCGTCATCATTTAGTTTCTTGAGAGGAGTCGTAAATATCGATCTTTCTCATAATAATTTATCAGGCCCAGTTTCTCCATTCTTGGAACTGTTTTCAATAAGATCAATGGAGCTATCCTTTAATGGTTTTGAGGGTGAAGTACCAGTGACAGGAGTGTTCGCTAACACAAGTGCATTCTGGATTTTGGGGAATAGTAGACTCTGTGGGGGATTGGCTGAACTTGGGTTACCCAAATGCAATGAGACCAAGAAACATAAAAAAAGGTTTCCTATGTTTGTAATAGTCATTTTGACCGCTTCCACACTTTTACTTTTCATCGTATTATGTTATGTGTATGCTTGGTCAAAGAAGAAAAGAAGTGGACAACCCTGTCAATCATCGAGGACCGAGCGTTTCGTGAAAGTTTCATACAGTCAACTTCTCAAGGCTATTGATGGCTTGTCTGAAGCTAATTTGATTGGTGAGGGTGGGTTCAGCTCTGTTTATAAAGGAAAACTTGATCATGAAGAGAGTTGTCGCGGTCAAAGTTCTACGTCTTCAGAATCGAGGAGCACATAAAAGCTTTATAGCGGAATGTGAAGCATGGAGAAGTATTCGACACCGTAATCTGTTGAAGATAATAACCTCCTGTTCAAGTGTTGACTATCAACGCAATGATTTCAAAGCTTTGGTTTACGAGTTCATGCCCAATGGGAGTTTAAGTGATTGGTTACACTCAAATACACACACATCTAGACTCAACCTTCTTCAAAGAATAAGTGTCCTCATTGACATCGCAACTGCACTTGATTATCTTCACAATCAATGCTTACCATCCGTTGTTCACTGTGACTTGAAGCCTAGCAACATTTTACTTGATGATGATATGGTGGGTCATGTTGGAGACTTTGGTTTAGCTCGATTTCTTGGTGAAAATTCAAACCAAAATAGCTCAACGGGTGTTAAAGGAACAATTGGTTATGCACCTCCAGGTAAATACTCGTATTTCCTTTACACTATTGCCTTTTTTTTTTTAAGTAATTGCTTATAATTTACAGAGTATGGTATTGGGAGTGAGATGACAAGTAGTGGGGATGTCTGCAGTTTTGGAATATTATTATTAGAGGTGATGACCGGGAAAAAGCCAACGGACAACATGTTTAATGAAGGCCTTACCCTTCATAAATTTGCTTCCAATGCCTTGCCAGACCATGTTATTGATATTATTGAAAATGATGCAATTGTTATGCAAAGTACGGAAGCAAATGCAAAAAAAGTGGAGGAATGTTTGGTTTCAACAGTCAAGATTGGAGTATCATGCTCAGTCGATTCCCCACTAGAACGGATGAATATCGATAAGGTTGTCCATGAGTTGGAGCATATTCTGGTTGCGCTTCAGAATATTTGAGGTACTATGTTCCCTCCTTTTACTTATCATGCTGTTGATATGATTACTTGCATTATTAGTTTGGTTGAGTACTACTTTACATGTGTTTATCAATAGATCATGAATAAGATGGCTTGATTTGCTCCAAGAACACACTCGATCGATCTAACTTCAAGCTTAATTTCATGGTAAAGTTAAATAAATGTTAGTTTGTTAAATGTATGAGTTTGCGGTTGTAATAAATGAAGTAATATGTTTTCTGTTTCGATTTTTTTACAGTTTACCAGTATTCATGTCTAATGTTTTGGTTGTCAGTTTGTCACAAACATTATAAGAGCAGCAAAAGGTTTTTTTGAACTAGATGTAATCGTTAATGAGAAGAGCTAATGTACAACAGTCAAATGAATAGGTTAACTGCATTTCACTTAGATGAAATGCAGGTGTAAAAATCAGTTACATTTGGAAATTCTCGTTATATGCTTGTTGTTAACTCTACTGGGTTTTCATGAGTATCGAAATGACATTCATTAATTACAAAGTTTTATGGAACACGTTATTTAAACCGATTCATAGTTCTTAGATACACATAATTAATGAAGTAGTCTTATTTGAAGTCTGTAAAAAGATTTGACAAGCTTATCAATCAATTGGATACATTTGATTGTATTTGAACATATTTGGAATAAAAGTGATCTATAGAGATTATTTTCTGAATACTCATATGATTCGATTTATTATTGTCCCGTCTGTAAAAATTGTTATAAATTACTAGCCCATACATTACTTGTCTCGGTCATAATCATCGACCCGTGCATATAGCCAACCATCAAATTCTTATCTAAAAACCCCATGGACAGGAAATTGGCTCGTCCATATGTTTGCTTCCACTTTCTAAGTCAAGTTTGTAACTAAGTGTGGAAAATATATGCTTGTTTTATTTCTCTGTTTTTATATTAGATTTTCAAACCCGAAGATGGGTTAGAAGACTTGTAGGTCTTCTCTTTCGTAAATCAACAGAAAAGCTGTTTGTGACTTAACATAGAAAATAGTTTATCATACTACCCCGTCTTTGGGTTGGAAGCTTGTACTAGATCCATGTCTTAACAACAAAATATAATGAAATCTATGATAATTTTGGTTACTAGACGTCAAGTTTGTCAACCACTACATAGCGCGACTATATTGCTTGTTTTGGTATAATTTGTTAAAAAGTAGAAGTTATTAACAACCTTCCTTCATCACGAGAGACTACTTTCGGCCCAATATATTGGCCCATTATCTAAAACTCTGTCATAAATAAATGGCCAATAATATATCCCATCCATCATCCATGTGGCCAATAAGTATACAATTTTATAAAAAGAAATTACTACAGAAAGAAAATAAGATAACAATATTTACTAAATACAAATAAGTCTTTCAAATATGTAAAAAAGTATAATTTTTTTTAAATGATTTCTTGCTTAAAGATCTTATTAATGTTTAATGTTTGTAGTTAATCATATTTGAGATGTTTAGTTGGGAATCTACGTCATAGATATTAATGTAATAATAATTATTATTTTGTACGCAATCTGTTTGTGAAAATGTCTGACTCAGATTGAAATATTTATTTCCATAATATACTTGTTGTTAACTATACCGGATTTTCTTTCATCGTATTAGGGACTGTTTGTTTGGATTTATATAAGGGGATTATGGCTTATTGAAATTTCGGATTATATTTCATAATTCCAGATTTTGTAACCGTTTATGGGCTTAATACTGTTTATTATGTCATAATAAACAGTAAAAAATCTATAATATAAGACGAAAAATCCGAACTTAAAAATTTCAAACACCCCCTTAGTATGACTGTTTCTAGTTTCACCACCAAATCATGATGACTATAATATTGGTACATTAAGCATAAAAAAAACGTTGAAAAAACTTATAAATCTGATAAACAATAAAGTTGTATAATACTCCGTATAACATAAGAGTTTGGATTCGTTGATATGAGAAATCACCCGTCAATCGTTCCCATGGATTTCTAATAGAAATAAAAAGTGTAATCTTGTTTGGCTAGAGTGTATTAGCAAATCCAATTTGTGCTCATTCTTTTTAACGCATTTGTTTTATTTGTGCCTCTAGCTTCTTGCTGCGCTTTTAATGTAAATATGCTGTTAAAGGAAATGTATCATAAAGTAATGTACATTTTTAATTTTTACCCTGTCTATCGATAAAAAAAAAATTGAAGAACAAAAGATAGTATCAAACTTTTAGATGTCTTATCTTGCATTCCAACTTCTACAAGTTACACCAACTCATAATACTTCATTATGTAACACTAAAAAAATCTTTCTCCTTGTTGTATTCAAGATTTTTTTATTCTAACTCAATTCAAAGTAGTAAACAAGCATGAATGTAGTACTATATCACTCACTTATCAAACCTTGTCTAATCTTTCTAATAATTTTTATATGTTCAACAATCCTCTTTGAATTGCATGATGTCCACCTTAGATAACTTGGTATAATATACCATATATTCATCACCTATTTTATATTTCTATTTACCTTCTTAAACATTTCCAAAAGCCCTTCATACATAAAGCAAATATAGTTTAACGACATCTAAGCTACCAACATAATTGCATTCTATGTAATTATCAAAAAATTGTTGACTAAGAATATTGCAATAGAAATTACAAACATAAAATCTATATACTTTAAAAATATACTCCCAAAATAATCTAACACAAATAACAAAAATAATGTCACTTCAATCTAACTCCAAACATAATTACACTTGATGAGTCTACTTAAAAAGTCGAACCTACATATTACAGCATCCGGACTGATAATGAGTGACAATGAGGGTTGTGGGGTTGTGGGAAAAAAGTTGTTGACGTGGCAGTGAGAATGAGGATTGTGAGATTTTGGGTGGTATGATAATGAGGGTTGTGGAGGTTGTGGGATTATTTTATTATTTTTATTTTTTTTATTAAAACATTAATATAAAAGATAAATAAATAATTAAAAGAATATAAAATATTAAAACTTAATAATTAAAACATTAAATAAGATAAATAAAAAAAATACAAATAATTAAAACAATACAAATAAAAACTAAACTAAATCAACCCGTATTTTTGTTAGATTTTTATTTTCTTCGCTTCGATCCAAGCCGCTTGTGCCGGCGGCAACCCCTCCGTGCTTTGTTGAAGAAACATCATATCGTCTCTTCTTACACTTGAGTAAGCCGCTTCTTCTTGTCGGATAGCCGCTTGTTCTTGAGCATGGAGTGTTTGCGCCTTTTTTTCCGCGGTTTGCTTTTTTGTCTTCGTAATCTTTTTCAAGTGTGTCGCGATGAGCCCGCAAAGCGTCGACGACGAAGATGTTTGCGCCTTATCGGAGGCGTCGGATGATTCCTTTCTTTTACTACCTCTTTTTTTTCCTAGAGGTCGTTCTTGTACATCATCCGCAAATATATCGTCCGGTATGTTAACGTCGTCTAGGTTGACGGTCTCGACTGGAGTATCTATCTTGACAAATGTACGCCATCTGCCGTGATCTCTCCAGATTTCCCACGCCCCCATATGCTTAAACTGCGAACCCTCGGCCTCATAGTACATTTGCCGAGCCGCTTGGATAAGCGCCGCGTCGTCGGTCCCGTTTTGCCGATTTCTTAAAGCCTCCGCATGGTGGCCGATAAAAATCTTGACCAAGGCACTCATCGCCCTAAACTTGATGTTGATGGCTCCTTGCCTCTCTCCCCCAATTCCTGCGCCCTCGCTTCTTTGTTGTAACCCGCAACGACCCGTTTCCAAAATGCCGCTTCGGGTTGGGCGTTTCCTTTGTCGGCATCTTCCGAGATGTGGCACCACATCTTTGCCAAAAGGACCTCCTCTTTTTCCGTCCATGCCACTTTTTTGCACGTTTTTTTCCTTTTCGGATTAGACGTGGACGGTCGTGGAATTTCTTCGACCACATCGTCCGTTTCTTGGACGATTTCTTGAGTTTCTTGAACTCGGCTTTGTGTTTGTTAGGTTGGAAATTGGGTTTGTTGGGGAAAAAAAGTTTGGGATTGTTGGGTATATTGCATCATAAGTTGTTGATGCATTGCGAATTGTTCGGGAGTGAACATTTGTTGTTGTTGTTGTTGAGGTTGTTGCGTTAAATAAGTGTTTAGAATTTGTTGGGTTTGTTGTGGGTTAAAGTTTGGTATTTGGGGTGAAAAAAGGGCGTTTGTTGTGCCGAAGTAGTTAGCGAAACCTGATGGTGTTTGTGATTGTGGCGTCGAAGGATTGTTTGTATTTGTTTGGGGAGCGTTTGAGGAAGATGAAGACATTTTGTGTTTGTTTTGGGATTGGTATGAGATTGTATGAGATTAAGAATAAAGATTGTTGAAAGAAGGTGTGATTTTTTTGGTTAAAATGGGGTTGTATTTATAGGTGAAATTTGGTAAAATAAAAAAAAATAAAAAAATATATATATTAATTAATAAAACGGTAATAATACCGTCAATGTTGTGAAAATCGCGCCTCAGGCGCGCCTAGGCGCTAAATCGCATGAGGCGCCAAGGCTAGGGATTTTTTTAGGTCGAGTCGCATGACATGCATGAATCGCAAAAAAAGCGCAGCGATCCGGGCTTTTGCGCAAAAAAAACGCAAAAACATCGCAAAAAATCGCAAAACGATGGGGAATTTGGAGAATTCGACTGAAATCTTTTGCATTAGTTTTGATGGTGTTAGTAGGTGATGGCTTATACTTACAGCCTATCAAACCTAACACTTGGGCCCCGCCCACTGAATCTCAATCTGACAAAAGGACCAGAACCCGGAACGTGAGCCCGACACCGGGAATAAGGCCCCGTGTCCGGGAATCGTGGCCCCGTGTCCGGGATCCGGGAGTTGTGTCCCGGCACCTAGCGCCTTGTGTCCTGGAATCGTGGCCCCGTGTCCGGGATCCGGGAGTCGTGTCCCGGCACCTAGCGCCCCGTGTCCGGGAATCATGGCCCCGTGTCCGGGATCCGAGAGTCGTGTCCCGGCACCTAGCGCCCCGTGTCCGGGATCCGAGAGTCGTGTCCCGGCACCTAGCGCCCCGTGTCCGGGAATCATGGCCCCGTGTCCGGGATCCGAGAGTTGTGTCCCGGCACCTAGCGCCCCGTCTCCGGGAATCGTGGCCCCGTGTCAGGGATCCGGGAGTCGTGTCCCGGCACCTAGCGCCCCGTGTCTGGGAATCGTGGCCCCGTGTCCGGGATCCGGGAGTTGTGTCCCGGCACCTAGCGCCCCGTGTCCGGGAATCGTGGCCCCGTGTCCGGGATCCGAGAGTTGTGTCCCGGCACCTAGGCGCCCCGTGTCCTGGAATCATGGCCCCGCACCTGGTGTCCGGGAGTTGTGTCCCGGCACCTAGGCGCCCCGTGTCCGGGAGTCGTGGCCCGGCACCTAGCGCCCCTTGTCCGGGAATCGTGGCCCCGTGTCCGGGATCCGGGAGTTGTGTCCCGGCACCTAGCGCTCCGTGTCCGGGAATCGTGGCCCCGTGTCCGGGATCCGGGAGTCGTGTCCCGGCACCTAGCGCCCCGTGTCCGGGAATCATGGCCCCGTGTCCGGGATCCGAGAGTTGTGTCCCGGCACCTAGCGCCCCGTATCCGGGAATCGTGGCCCCGTGACCGGGATCCGGGAGTCGTGTCCCGGCACCTAGCGCCCCGTGTCCGGGAATCATGGCCCTGTGTCCGGGAATCATGGCCCCGCACCTGGTGTCCGGGAGTTGTGTCCCGGCACCTAGGCGCCCCGTGTCCGGGAGTCGTGGCCCCGGCACCTAGCTGGTCCCGTGCTCGGAGATCTGCCCCGGCATCCGACGCTCAGTCCGACACTCATGCTCTGGCATGTCTAAGGACTTGTGTAGACCAACACTGATGCTTTGGAGTTCATCTCAAGGTATCATGCTCCTGACATTCTGCCAGTCAGACATCAAAGCCTAATGTTTGGATGTAACCGTCAAAGGCATTGATGAGATTATATCATTGCAGGAGCGTTACCTTTTCACTTATATCCGTTGGAATCCTATTGATGAACAATAAATGATCATCATGACTGTTGTTGGTACCTGGCAATGTTGGGTATAAATACCCAACGCTTCAGGTTTTAGAGGCAGCTTCGTCATCTTCCTCACATACTCACTGACCGGAATACTTAACCATATTCCGTCAAGCCTTTCCGATCAATCTCTTGTCCACCCTAGACTCGCCAAGAGTCTGTTAGATTTGCACTGCTTGAGCAGGAGGTCAAGAGAGTGATCAATCTAACCCAAGTTAATGAGCCTGTCAATCCTTGCTCTAACATTGGCGCCATCCGTATGACACGTTTTAGCAACGGTGTTTTATCTTCATTTCCAGATTTTCACAAATTTTTTCTTTAATTCGTTTCTTTTTTCATCATGGAAGACATGAACTCTTCACCAATAATTTCCTCAGTCCCAGAAGTAACTACCACAACACCACCCCCAATGACTACTGTAACCCCTTCCCCAGTGACTGCTGTGACCACATCCCAAGCTGAAGGGAGTACCACCCTGATACCAACGACTGTTTCGTCACCTCGTGCATTTGTTTCATTGCCTATTCCATCCAGTCCATTCATACCAGACATGGAGACAGACATGGTGTTTGAGAGAGGTCCTATGGGGAGGACAGGCAGGCACGGATTTTCCGCCTTGGAGGATTGGACACTAGGGGATTCAGGTCCTGCCCGTCTGTATCGATCAACAACCACTGGACCTTTGTATTCTACAAGGGTGTCCGGAGCTAGTGCATCTGCCATACCAACGCCAAACGTGTCAAGTTTTCAGATCCCCATGTCCCGTACCTCAACACTGCACGAAGAAGCCGTTGAAGCCTCTAGGCAGGTTGTCCCAGAACTTCATGGCTTTGAAGCCCCTAGGCAGCCTGCCTCGGCGGGATCCCAACCCGGCACTCAAGGAACGGGAGAGGACCCAAGCATGGGAACGCAGAGAAGGACATTTCAGAATAACCAAGGAGCAGCATCAGTCCCGGCACCAACCTCATCTAATCACCTCCTGGCTCAACTATTGGCATCCCTGCAGCTAGCACCACCACAGGTAATCCCCCAACAATCCGAAACAGATGTCCTGTTAACACAGTTGGCGGATCGCCTGAGGCAGAACGCGTCGACACCGGCGCCACCTCAAAATCCCAATCAGGAGTTATAACGACTGTTGCAGCAACTAGCAGAAGGAGAAATGCCAAGAGAAGCTATTATGCCTGTATGAATAGTAAGTTCGAAATTTTGTGACTGGGTGTCAAGATATCCGATGCCAGACAAGCAGAAGGTCCCCTCCATCGTAGGCACTTATGACGGCACAAGAGACCCAGACGACCATATGGCCTTGTTTGAGCAGGCCATCATGACAGAAAAATGGGTAGACCCGGTAGCCTGTAAAATGTTTCCAGGAACATTGCAAGGGTTTGCAAGAGATTGGTTTGCTGGCCTTCCAGAGAGGAGCATTAGGGACTTTGCTGATCTAAAGGCAAAGTTTGTGTATCAATTCTTTCAGCAAAAGAAACAACGCAAGACACATCTGGAGGCCCACCTAATCCGGCAGAAGGAAGGGGAAGCTTTGCGAGACTTCATCATGCGGTACACGCAGGAATGCCAAAAGATCCCAGGTTTGCCAGAAAGCCAACAAATTTCAGGTTTCACTTTTTCCCTCTTGCCTGGTCAGTTGCAGGAAAAACTTGCAAAAATGACTCCTGCCACCTTCAAGGAAGCCACAGATAGAGCCTATGACTTCTTAAGATCAAGGGAAACTGTCTCTTTGGCAAGAGGAGTGGCTGGAAAGAGGGACAAGCTTTGGAACGGTGGGACAGCGTCAGGTAGACAGGACCAACAGCGGGAAGATAGGAGAAATGACAGACGGGATGACAGAGGCAACAAAAGGTTTAGCCCTTATGACAAGACTGCATCCGAGCCATTTCTCAACAAGACCCCGAAAGAGATCCTGCAGACAGAGCATGTAGGCTCTACTTTTAAACCTCCACCACAAATGGCACACAGGTCTGGTACGAAAAACATGAACAGGTACTGTGAATTTCACGAGGAACATGGACATGACACCAATGCCTGTCGGGAATTGAAAGGAGAGATAAGAAGGGCGCTAGACGAAGGGAAGTTAGAACACCTAGTGCCAGCTGCCAGACAACGAACCAACAGGACCCCAACCCAGAAAACGTATGCCTAGCAAAAGAGGGGGGAGAATACTGAACGACCGAGACCGCCAGAAAGTCACATCCTTATGATTGAAGATCAGACATACATAGACTAAACCTAGATCAAGGTCTGATAACTTTTTATTCTATGTTTTCCTGTTTTGTCAAAATTTAATCTTGTTTTCTGTCAAGGACATGGATACCATGCCTTATAATAAAACGTTTGGTCTGATATTATCCCAATAATGCACTGCATTATCTTTCTATTTTATGAACATTGTTCAACATCACAAGCATAAGGCCAAATAAGACACTCATGTCTAAGCCAAAACATGCGAACACGTCTTTTCATCTACTTGAGAAAAGATAAGCACTTCTCATAGGGAAGCGACATACCTCGCGAGTAATACAAACAAACGGTTAACCAAATAATGCATCACTGATGTAATATGCTTAAATAGCAAACAAATCATAAGATAAATATCCAACGGATAAACATTTATTATTAAAAAGAAACCACTCATAGAGCCAAGCAAAATATCCAAACCATAAAGCTTATAAAGCTGATATTCATAACAGAAAGGGAAAAATGTTCAAACATATAAAAAAGAGCAAACACTACACTGGTGGCATAGACACTGGTGGTGTAACAATAGCAAGAAGATCATCAATAGAAATGTCCAAGTCTTGGACAATGCGCTCCAGGATAAGAAAAATTTTCTTTTCAAACAAAGCATTAGCAGCTCGCATCTGACTTTGCGCCAAAGGATCAAGAAAGGGTAGCACTGCATCACCGGCAACGGATCGCAACTTGGTTCCTACAATGTGTTTGCCAAATGCATGAGTAGCCCGATTAACTTCCAACATCAAATTCATCACATCAGGATGATCAAGTAATAGCTTGAACAACTCAGGAAAAGCAGCAAGAAGGTCTTTTCTACCCTGAAAGGCAACATCAAGTTGCTGGCGCTGAGACTCAACTACCTGTCTCTCAACCTCTAAAGATTTGGTCACTGTCGCCAACTCCTTATCCTTTGCAGCCAGGATATTTTCATACTCCTGCGCCCTCCTTACCAATCCATCCCTCTCTTTCTCTAAGTTGGAAATCTTGGCAGAAAGATCACTAATCTCCTTGTCCCGGCCGGAAACAATCTCGCGTTTGGCCTCAAGATCTTTCCTAACCACAGCTAAACTTTCCACCTCTTTCTTCAGATCCGAGTAATCAACTTTCAATTTTTCATGATCTTCACATGTACGCTGCCTAGCAAGTATATGTCCCATAAAGCCATGAAAAAGGCTCATATCAGCATCATCCAACAATTCAGAAGTTCCTTGCAACTTTGACTGCATAACAAGTTGAGGTGGGACAACATTGTCCATGAAATCCCTAACAGATCCAACAGTTTGCCCATTGTCACCCACACAAAATGACCAGGCAGGCACAAAACGTTGACCAGATGGCGTGCCAACAAATGCAGAAGGTTGAACAGTACTGCCACAAGCAGGAAGAGCCATGCTAGTAGATCCATGGGGCGCCATCTGAAGGCCCCCATAACGCCTTACAAGATTTGTTCCAAGAAGTGGAGAAGCAGGGAACAACACTTTTTTCGATTTGGGTGTAGGAAGGTCATAATCCTCAAAATTTATTGATGGCCTCTTTCCTAACACAGATGCACCATCAAAGCATGGCTCATGACCATCGTCAGATCCAATATCCTCCAACTCAACTGAATAAAAAAAATAAAATAAAAATAAAAAAATAAAAAAATTTCGGGCCGGCACAAAAGGCCGGCTAACAACATCACGTCGCCGGCAAAGAAAGGCCGGCTGTGTGCCGGCTACTTGCCTAGCCACCGGACAGGAACCGGACGTCCCAAAAAAATAGAAAAAAAAAAAAAAAAAAAAAAAAAAACTTACCGAACGGCTAAAGCAGAAGAGTTAGGCTTCAAAACCTAATTTTTAAAACCTAACTGGGGGGCATGATGGTATTAGTAGGTGATGGCTTATACTTACAGCCTATCAAACCTAACACTTGGGTCCCGCCCACTGAATCTCAATCTGACAAAAGGACCAGAACCCGGAACGTAAGCCGACACCGGGAATAAGGCCCCGTGTCCGGGATCCGGGAGTTGTGTCCCGGCACCTAGCGCCCCGTGTCCGGGAATCGTGGCCCCGTGTCCGGGATCCGAGAGTCGTGTCCCGGCACCTAGCGCCCCGTGTCCGGGAATCATGGCCCCGTGTCCGGGATCCGAGAGTCGTGTCCCGGCACCTAGCGCCCCGTATCCGGGAATCATGGCCCCGTGTCCGGGATCCGGGAGTCGTGTCCCGGCACCTAGCGCCCCGTGTCCGGGAATCGTGGCCCCGTGTCCGGGATCCGGGAGTTGTGTCCCGGCACCTAGCGCCCCGTGTCCGGGAATCGTGGCCCCGTGTCCGGGATCCGGGAGTTGTGTCCCGGCACCTAGGCGCCCCGTGTCCGGGAATCATGGCCCCGCACCTGGTGTCCGGGAGTTGTGTCCCGGCACCTAGGCGCCCCGTGTCCGGGAGTCGTGGCCCCGGCACCTAGCTGGTCCCGTGCTCGGAGATCTGCCCGGACATCCGACGCTCAGTCCGACACTCGTGCTCTGGCATGTCTAAGGACTTGTGTAGACCAACACTGATGCTTTGGAGTTCATCTCAAGGTATCATGCTCCTGACATTCTGCCAGTCAGACATCCAAGCCTAATGTTTGGATGTAACCGTCAAAGGCATTGAAGAGATTATATCATTGCAGGAGCGTTACCTTTTCACTTATATCCGTTGGAATCCTATTGATGAACAATAAATGATCATCATGACTGTTGTTGGTACCTGGCAATGTTGGGTATAAATACCCAACGCTTCAGGTTTTAGAGGCAGCTTCGTCATCTTCCTCACATACTCACTGACCGGAATACTTAACCATATTCCGTCAAGCCTTTCCGATCAATCTCTTGTCCACCTTAGACTCGCCAAGAGTCTGTTAGGTTTGCACTGCTTGAGCAGGAGGTCAAGAGAGTGATCAATCTAACCCAAGTTAATGAGCCTGTCAATCCTTGCTCTAACAAGTTTCATTAAGTTTCTTTATGAAATATTATCATGAAAATGTGGCATTATGCCTTGAATATTGACACGCTTGCTTTATATTTTGGGTTTAAATTCAAGCTTTATTACATATGTATTAGTTATTCAGTATCTCAATATTATTATGTGCTATTTAAATTGCATAATTTTGACACATATGTTATAGAAAAACATAATATATATAGTGCGCCTCGTGTTTATGAATCTCACGATTTGGTATGCGCCTCGCCTCAAGGCTCATTGACCTCCTTTGCGCCTTAGTGCGCCTTGAGCCTTTCAGAACATTGAATACCGTTGTAAAAAAAAAAAGGATTCTGGCAACGAGCTTTTGAGGAGACAACGGTCGCCTCACAACGACCCCACAACGAGGCTTCTCGGAGTGATAACGAGCAGGAGGCTCGTTGTGAGCTCCACAACGAGCCCACAACCCCCCACTCCGGGTGCTCTTAGAAAGCATATAAATTAATAAGATTAAAGATACCTTTATACAAATTACAAAGGTTAAGTTTACCTTCAATACACGCTCCTAAAAAAGTAATGACACCCATCTTCTTCCTTCGTGTTTGATCCATCGCTCTAGTCAATAATCAACACCAAGCTCATGTGTAGCCTCAATCACTTTTCAACTCGTTATTCTTGATCACTACCATCACCACTAAGTTGTCACAATCCTTAAATAAAACAACTAAAATATTCAATAAGAAGGGGGGAAAAACAAATGTAAGCATATGGTAGACAAAGTGTAGATGAGATGAAAAAAAGAACAAAAATAAAAGGCTTTTGAACCAACTTCATGAAAACTTTAAGAACATTGTATGCATGTGGTTAAGAAATAAAGAAGAAATAATAGTTTCAAAATTCATAACTTCATGGTATCTCATAGAGGTTGAAATATTGAATCTAAAGAACCTTACATGAATCTATAAGAAAAGAAAAAAAAAAACAATACAACAGTATAACTCAAATAGATTCACAAATTCACACCAAAAAGATTAACTCCATAAAATTTCCAATAACTATCCAAAGATAACCCAAAAAAAATAAAAATAAAAATCCAAAATACCCATATTCAAAACAGCTTGCACTCCATGTGGAGATATAACTGAAGTAAATTACAGCAAACACAATTAAAAGTTGGAGTAGCAGTTTTAGATAAGAAACAAAATATGAAAATGAAATTAAAACCTTTGTGATCGGTGATGGAGAGAAAAGACCAAATAAAAATTAGTTTGTACTCTTTATCTATATTTTATAATGTTTTTTCCTCTAATAAATGAAAAGGGCTAGGGACGAAGTATGAGTTGTCCTTTAAAGAAAAAGGGGCACACAATCCTCTGACAAGAAGAAGAAAAATGGTAAAACAAGGTGGTACCATTTTGTTTCAGAAGAAGACATGTTGTGCTGAAATTTTAGATGTTTATGTGACAATTTCTAAGGATGCTACAGATTTTTTTGAGGTCGATCTTTTATATATATATATATAAAATTTTAAATCGGTGATTCATGATTGATGAATTGTTATCTATATCTATCATTTATATATTCATATCGAATATTCATCTATTAGTTTGCCTATATCCGTCAAGTATGATCGGTTCAGATATATATTTATCGGATCGAAAGAAGATTATCATCCTTAGTAAAATCATGGAAATATTGTAACAAGGTTTTAAATTTCATTTTATGAAGACATAGCTTCTCTAACTTTTTTAAGCCATTTGTGTTTTTTTAAGGTCGGTGATACCGGGTAATGAAAGAAATGAATCATCCGACGCCTCCGATAAAGCGCAAACATCTTTTTCAAGTGAAATTTGACCAGGTTCGGTTCAATAATAGGATTGACTAATTTCATTTTTGGCTATATAATCTCTTTTAAGTGATCATATAACAAGGTCTAGACTATAGGGTACCTATTTAGTATTTATATTGAAATAATAATGAGGTTTAGTTAAGAAATCAATCACTAATTTCACTCCTATACGATTTACCATTCTTTAAAAGTAAATAATTGTTTTATTGTTAATCATAGCAAAACACGTCACCCAAGTATTAAAATATTAAGTTTGGCCCCCTAACATATAAGAATAATCAATTTTATAATTTGAAATAGATATTTACATTATTGGTTATTTTATTAGGTTTTATACAATTTTATTTTAGAGGACTTCTGTTTTCAAACTTTTATTGTTGACCACCGTCAATATTTATTATATTGGATGTTTTTAAATATTATTACATACTTAGTTTTTATGTATATTAATAAAATAATATCTTATGTATGTTAAGAATTATAAATTTATTACAAATATACGATCAACTTATACATAGATTTATTCATTAGAAACAACTCATAAGACTATCGTTATCAAAACCCAAAACTCGTCCGAATAAACATACTTATATGTTACAACTTCACACATACACACACACCTCGTTTCCCATATGCAATTACTATCTTAGTTCTTACATAACATCTGAATCTCTATTGCGATTTCAGGCAAGTAAATAACGCTTTCCGGCAACAAGTTGCTTTGTTATTATCATAGAAAACAACATTGAAATAGTATGCAAAAGCTGTTTTATAAGAATTGTGTTCTATCATAGTATTTATCTCTTTACATTTTTTTCTATTCATCCTTTTCGTTTAAGTTATTGAAATTTACATTCAAATATATTATTTTAAATTATAAAGTTTTATGTAATATACTTTTCTGAAAAAATGATCCTAAATTAAATCTCCATTACAATCTTAAAAGCTAAAATTTTTACCATCTTAGCCAATTTTTCTCTATTGAGGAATTAATTTTTTGGAAAATAATAAATTTAAGTTCTCAAAAACTTTAAAAAATTTATTATCAAACGTACCTATAATTTTATGATATTAGAAAGATAAGAGGATAATCATTTCTATTTAAAAACTAACTTTTATAACAAAATCAAAGTAAATTGAATCTTTATAGAATTTAGAGGATATTTTTGGGGCAGAGGGATGAGTAGGTCAAGTGGAATATTATAAAAGTAGAATAGAAACAGTTAATCACACGTGGCAAATAAATTGTGGCTAATTGTTGATTAGGTTTAAGTCAAATCAACCGCCTATCTATGTAGGACCGTAAACGAATCAAACGAATAACATCTTGTTTATGTTTGTTTGTTTAATTTTAAGCGGACAAACGAACGAACACAGACAGTTAAACGAACAGATTTTCATGTTCGTGTTCGTTCTTTTAAAAATAATCTTGGTCGTGTTTGTTTGTGTTCGTTCGTTTAAGTGCTAAACGAACCCAAACAAACAATAAACAAACACAAACGAACAATAAACGGACATAAATGAACAAACATATAATAATTACATCAAAAATATGAAAATTGCTATCCAAATATTTTAAAAATTTGAATATAAATCATTTTACACATACACTTGTTTAATTATCAATATTTATTTAAGTAATTGAATATTAACCAAAGAAAAAAACATTATAATATCTTAATTTACATTTATATTATATAGTTATACATGATAATTGTATATAAACGAACGTTCACGAACGTAATTAAATAAACATAAATGAACAAACATAAACGAACGTTCACGGACGTAAATGAACGAACGAGGCCTTTGTTCATGTTCATTCGTTTAGTTAAACAAACAAACATAGTGATGTATGTGATCCCTTTAGGCATATGTCTAGGAAAGGAGCTTACTACTTCGTAACATTTACGGATGATTTCAGCCGTTATGGTTATGTTTATTTACTTAAACATAAATATGAGGTGTTTGAAACATTCAAAGTGTTTCAAAACGAAGTAGAAAACCAACTCGGAAAAACCATCAAGATTCTCCGATCGGATCGAGGTGGTGAATACTTAAGCCTAGAGTTTAAGGATCATCTACAAGCGTGTAGAATTGTCCAACAACTTACTCATCCCCATACACCACAACATAATGGTGTATCGGAAAGGAGAAATCGAACCTTGCTTGACATGGTACGATCTATGATGAACCTTACAACTTTACCATTATCTTTTTGGAATTATGCCTTAGAGTTTGTTGTACGCATTCTCAACATGGTTCCAACTAAGAAGGTTGATAAGACACCATATGAAATACGGTATGGGAAAGCCCCTAATCTGTCTTACTTAAAGGTCTGGGGATGTGAGGCACTCGTTAAGCGCGATACACCTTACAAACTCGAGCAAAGATCCGTTAAGTGTATCTTCGTAGGATACCCAAAGGAAACGATGGATTACTACTTCTATAGTCCTTCCGAGAATACTTCGATAGTTGCTCAGTATGTTGAGTTTTTCGAAACAAGGCTTATCGCTCAAGGAAACAGTGGGAGGGTTGTAGAACTTGACGAGGTTCAAGAGGAAGATACATCACCTTCTACTCTCACAGGTGATCAACAATTTGGGGGGGGGAGGGGGGGGGGGAAGAATTGAGCCTCAAGTCATGCCTCAATCTGATCCTCAAGTTGCGATTGAGCTGCCTCAGTCTCAAACTCAAATTGTTGATGCTCCAATTCGTAGGTCTGAAAGGAGAATACGTGTACCTAATAGATTGAAATTAAACGTTAATCTAGAGGAGGATGGCGTATCAGGGGATCTTAATGAACCTCGAACCTTGAAAGCTGCATTATCAGGGCCTGACTCTGACAAGTGCCTTAAGACTGCGAATTTGGAGATGTAGTCCATGAAAGACAACGACGTTTGGGATTTGGTTGATCGTCCACCAAATACCAAAACGGTGGATTGTAAATGGCTCTTTAAAATAAAGACCGACATGGATGGCAATATACACATCTATAAAGCTCGTCTTGTGATAAAAGGATTTACTCAAGTTTATGGAATAGACTATGAGGAAACATTTTTCCCAGTGGCAGAAATTATGGATATTAGAATTCTTTTAACCATAGCGGCATTCTATGACTATGAGATATGGCAAATGGATGTCAAGACAGTATTTCTGAATGGTTAACCAGACGAAGACGTCTATATGAATCAGCCAGAAGGTTTTATTGATCAATTACATCCCAACAATGTGTGCAAGCTTAAAAAATTCATAAATGGACTTAAACAAGCATCACAGAGTTGGAATAAAATATTTGATGAATGTGACAACCCGCGAAAATCCAGGTTCACACCGACTAAATTCTTTTAACACTATTACTCAACTTGTATATGTTTTGATTTATTTACGACCGGTAGGTCAACCTATACATAAATGATACTGGTTAACTACGTCAAAAACATATACGGATACCGGGATTAGGTATACGGGATCAAATATTCACATAAAATAAACATTTTTACAACAATAATTCTAGTCCAATATTTCATGCATAAAATCATGATTTATGCATCAACTTTGCATGTATGGAACTTTGCATGCATATGTATATATATATATATATATATATATATATATATATATATATATATATATATATATATATATATATATATATATATATATATCAAATACACAACTTACACAAAACACCCTAAGCATACAAGGACTTCACTTAGGACCCTAGAGTTTGCAAAAATGACAATTTAAATAATCACCTTCAAGTTGTTTGTTGCTTGCTTGACTAGTTAAATGAGTTGGTGGTGTCACATGGGTTTAGTCACTTACACACTTGACCATTTCACTATTGAACTCAATAGACCATACCTCCCATGTGCTAGCACTCATGACTCCACTCTCTCCTTTGGCTATAAATACTAGACCCCGTCCATCCATTTCACTTGCTCATTCACCACCAAGTGAAAAACTCTTCTCCCTCCCTCCTTGCTCTTTAAATTTTGGCCAAGAGAAGAACCAAGGAGAATCACCAACACAAAATCTCACTCACACATATTTCATACAAGAACTTAGAATCAAACCTTGGTAGTTTGAAAGTTGCATCAAGATCTTCATACATAACACTTAGGTATGTTATTACTAACCTTTTACATATTTGATACTTCTTATATCATGTTTTATAGTTCATATATCATATTACATATAGCACATATTCATAAACATGTTACATATAAAGAAGTGTTAAAAAAAACTTGAAAAACCCACTGTATATCCGACTGTTCACCATGACCTCGGGAAAAATATATTTCAAACCAGAATATGACACCTATATCATCTTAAATATAACTCAAACACGGTCGTTTCGATATAAAATTCATAAAAAACGGATAAATAACGAATGAGATACGGTATTTTAAAGTTATCATAATTTCTGGAACAACAACAACAGGTCAGTAGACTATTTTGACTATTAAAAACTTTCTGCTTTAAATTAGACCACGAGACCAGTGGCATTTGAAAGATATTTTAAACTCGGTCGTTTCGATATAAGATTCGTTAAAAACGGATAGATATCGAGCAAGATATAACATTTTAAAGTTTGACCTAATTCCTTGACCCACAATCTGCATACTCGCAGACCTTTTATTAAGTCTGGGAAAAATGGTTTTGAATTATGCCATAAGACCAGTGGCATTTGAAAGATAAATCAAATGCCTACATTTCCATAAAAAGAACACTAAAAACGGATAAACGACCAAGGAGTTATGATACTTTGAAGTTAACATGTACTTTGAGAAAACCCTAAAACCTACTGTTAGTGTTTCTGTTATAAATATCAGTACAATTTTAATCTGGTTTCAAGGCCTAAACCATTTGAAAGGTATTTCAAACGCGGTCGTTTCTATATAATATTCATTAAAATCGGATAAGAAACGGGCGAGATATGTTACTTTAAAGTTGGGTAAAACTTAAAGATATTTGCTGAGTTTTTATAAACTTTTATAAAAACTAACTTTTAAAACCAACTCGATAATAGTTAGCGATAACAAAATACTAGGGAGCTTTGTATGCAATGATTCCATCTCGATATTTCGTAGTGCCGAGCTTGCTGGATTTACGATTTAAAGTGTCCTAGCTCCGCATGCGATTATAGAATGGTCTTGTATATAATGGCCCGAACGGTGTTAGTTTATTATTATCAAACCCGAACCTTAACCCTACCTTATTCATACATATATATACCTTTTCATGTGCATTGGACTAGAATATAAAAAACGTAATTCCAAAACTTAATAGGTCAAGGTTAGACCTACCTGATTCTCGGATTTGGGACTCTTACGTGTTGGCTTACACACACTACCTCATTACTTTTAGCTGGCTTGCTAAGGTGAGTTCATAGCCCCGCTTTTTACTTGTTTTTATAACATACTTGGGGTGAGATTACATGCTCTTTTACTTATGGACACAAGTACCTAAAACCTTTACTAGTTGCCTAAGTTACCACTAAGCCAAAGGAAATTCCCCTATCATGAATCGTTAGTTAAGGACTTAAGCGCGATGGTATTGGATAGATCTATTAGGGTTTGACAACCCTCACCCAACGGCTAGACGATGCAACCCACGTCTACCATAACTAACTCGTGGACTCGAGTAGGGTGCTTTACTTTTGAAACTATATATGTTATTTGGCTATAACATAGGAACACTTATGGGGTAAGGAACTTTGTTACGCTTCGATGTCATGAGCTTAGGTGCAACTGTAAGACTTTACTTAAACGGAAATCTTGTGGTCCCCTTTATTACTAAACTAAACCTATGAATTCACCAACTTTATGTTGACTTTAGCATGTATGTCTCAGGTGCTTAGTCGAAAGGGCTTTCGACGGAGGGATTTTTGGATATGACAGAGTCGCATATTTCAAACTCAAGCTTTTGGGAGATTTCCCTTGCATTACTTATTTTCTTTTAAGTTATGTAATGTAAATCTTTGTTTTGTGAACTCTGGTAACATTTTTCCTTAATCATGTAAAACTCTGATTTTCAATATCAATGAATGTATGTTTTTTTTAAAACGACTCATATAGAGGTCGTTCGCCTATATATCATTGCTATATGGGACCCATGAAGTCAACACCTCGAGTCTCGGGAACACGATATTTGGGGGTGTGACAATGAAGAAATCATAAAGTTTGGTGTCGTTCAGAATTTCGATGAGCCATGTGTATATCAAAAAACGGGATATATATTTTTTTTAAAACCTGGGTATCCAGCCGCCGGCTGGAAATTTTAGCCGCCGGCCAAATAAATTCAGCCGTCGGCTAAAAAGTTCTGTCCCAAAAAAAATTGTTTTTTCGTTCAGTGGTTTAACACGATCTAACCTGGTTGCCGACATGTTTAGCAGTTCTCATATGATGAACTAAGTGAACCTGAAACAAAAAATCAAAGATTAAAAGAGAAAAAACACGTAGTGTACATATATTTTTGGTTTTTTGTTGTTTTTCTGATTTTTTTGTATTTTTTAATTTTTCTGAACAAAATAAAATAAAAGGAAAAGAAGCGGGTTGTCTCCCGTAAGCGCTATTTGTTTAGTGAAGAGTCGTTAAGCTCGACTCAAACCACGTTGTTCATGGAGATCGAGCTCCTCGTCGTCTCCAAACAAGTCAAACTGGTTGTCACGTCCATCGGCATAATATTTCTTCAATCTGTGCCCATTCACCTTAAAACTCTCGCCCTTTTCGTTGGCAATTTCCACTGTACCGTACGGGAATACATCTAGGACGATATATGGCCCCGACCACCTTGACCGTAATTTCCCCGGAAATAACTTCAATCTGGAATTGTAGAGTAGAACCATATCGCCGTCGATGAAGTTCCTATCCGTCTTGATACGCTTATCGTGCCATTTCGTCGTCCGTTCCTTGTAAAATTCCGAGTTCTCATATGCGTTCATGCGCAACTCGTCCAATTCTTGTATTTGGTGGAACCTGTTCTTCCCTGCAGGTATCATTTCCATATTTGCAGCTTTTAAAGCCCAATAGGCTTTGTGCTCAATTTCAACGGGTAAGTGACATGCTTTACCATAAATTAAACGATAAGGAGTACAACCAATAGGGGTTTTAAATGCAGTCCTATGCGCCCAAAGAGCATCGTCTAACTTATCGGACCAATCCTTACGATTTGCACCGACCAACCTTTCCAAAATGCGCTTCAAGCCTCGGTTAGTAACCTCGACTTGTCCGCTTGTTTGGGGGTGATAAGCTGGTGAAAACTTATGGTTTACACCATATCTTCTCAATACCTTCTCAAGTTGGGCGTTGCAAAAATGTGTACCTCTATAACTAATTAAAGCTTTAGGGGTACCAAATCGGGAAAATAATTGTTTTAAGAAATTGACTACGACTCGCGCATCATTGGTGGGTAAAGCTTTTGCTTCGGCCCACTTTGATACGTAGTCGACGGATACTAAAATATATTTATTTCCCCGACTTGAAGGAAAGGGTCCCATAAAATCAATCCCCCATACATCGAAAATTTCACATACCTGGATGCCCGTTTGTGGCATCTCATCGCGCGAAGAAATGTTACCGGTCCGTTGACAAGCGTCACATTTCTTCACAAATTCGTGAGCCACCGATGGCCAATAGAAACCGACATCAAAAACACGTTTGGCTGTGAAGTTCGCCCCATGATGTCCTCCTACAGGTCCCGAATGGAAATGGCGTAAAATCTTGTCCTTTTCTTCACCAGCAACACATCTCCGAATTACGCCATCTGCACAAGCACGAAACAAAAAAGGGTCTTCCCAAAAATAAAGTTTCAAATCAGCAAAGAATCGCTTCTTTTGCTGATAAGTTTTATTCGTGGGAAGGGTTTTGGCAACCAAATAATTAGCAAGATCGGCAAACCAAGGTACCTCGTCACTAACTTTTACCGTCATTAGTGCTTCATCGGGGAAAGTATCCCGTATCACCGACTCATCCAATTTCTCCAATTCCGGGTTTTCCAACCTAGACAAATGATCCGCCGCCAAGTTCTCCGCTCCTTTCTTGTCCTGAATTTCAATGTCAAATTCCTGTAAAAGTAAAATCCAGCGGAGTAATCGTGGTTTGGCATCCTTTTTGCTAAAAAGAGCAGAATGGTCAGTAAATACAATAGTTTTAGACATGATTAAGTAAGATCTAAATTTATCAAAAGCAAAAACAACAGCGAGCAATTCTTTTTCCTTGGTGGTGTAATTTTCCTGTGCATCTGTAAGGGTTTTGCTTGCGTAATAAATGGGTTTAAATCTTTTCTCAATCCGTTGTCCTAAAATCGCTCCTACCGTGTAGTCGCTCGCATCACACATAAGCTCGAACGGTAAATCCCAATTGGGACTAGTCATAATCGGTGCTGAAATCAATCTTT